>JAHFWI010000072.1:0-1233293 GCA_028554975.1 Himalopsyche kuldschensis
GTAGAAAGACTGCGGGAAAGCTTTTCGAGTGGCGAATAGCTGGTAAAATATTTACAGTGGAAGTGCAATCATTTCAGTACATAAAGGATTTTTAATTGAAACCAATCATAAGCTTATTAAGGTGGAAAAGAAATACAAAATTAGTTACTTCAGCCAAGTAAGAATACAAGAAATTATTTATTTCAGCAGCGAATGACAACAAAGTAGCTCAATGGCATACTTACTTGAACCACTAGTAATGTAGAAATACTCCACCGAGTAAATAAAAAAGGTTTAAAGATGAATAGTCTAGAATTTTTAGAAATAAATAAAACTCTTAATAAAAAAGATATATTATTTAATAATATTCTTAACAGGACAGGATGCTCGTCTTTATTAACACTATTCCAAATTAATAGAGTAATCACCCAACCTAACTGATTGGTTGCAGCTCATTAGTTTGATAGTTTATTAGTTTGTAATGTTTAACGTCATTAGAAATATATTTATTTGTTTGCTTTGTTTCGATTCTATAACCCTCTCTTGCGGTCTTTTATAAAGGAAAAATCCCAATCTGATTGATTGCACCTTATTAGTATCATTATGTTATTGCATTGTTTTGATTCTATCACCCCCTTCCTTGTTTCCTTAAGAAGGAAAAAAACCCGTAATCCATTTTGTAATTTCATAATTTAAAATGTTAAAATGTTAGAATTTATCTTGCTTCAATACTCAAGCAAATATTGCGATAGTAAGTCTGAAGATGCCTCTGAAAGAGGCGAAACACGTGTCACAGTTGGTTACACAATACGTGGAATAATCAAAATTATTTTAAATTTCATATTATTTACTTGAACCACATTAAAAAAAAGTTAAATTTTCTCACATAAAAATCCTTAATTATTATAAGTCGTTGACCTTACCCCACAAACATGCTTTCTTGTTAATATAATTAATATAACGTGAACATTATCACAATACTTAAATATAATGATTGCCCGTTATTAATTTACTTGGCATGATGTAGTCAAAAATGTCAAATTTCCAGATGATTACAAACGTGCATTTCTCTCATAAATAAAAAATAGACTTTCCTAACTTACCCCGTGTCTTAGGTAAGCGACGCGAACCGGCAAGAGAATTTAGGCGAATCCAGTCAATTTAAAACGTAGCTGATCAAAGGTCTTATGTGCCATCGCTCGGCCAGACGCAATTAACGCTCTGGTGAGCTTGGACCGTTTCATATTTTCAAGCGATTCGCGTGCGCCATGAGTGCCCACTTGAGGCGACTTGCGACATATGCCGTCCTGACCGGATCGCTTCGCCTACATATGACACTTGCATGGGCGAGGACCGTTTGATATTTTAAAACTCTGCTGCCTTCAAAGCTGCGCCGGATCGCCTCGCCCAGATTCGCCCAGCTAAGACGACCCGTAAGGGCTGTTTTCAAAAGGCCGCATGGCACTTTATATGGATATTTGAGTAAACAAGGAATGGCAAGTATCACATTTAATTGTAAAACAAACCAATATTTCATACATATGGTGTCAAAACAACAAGGATATTAAAACAGACACCGATATTTTTTTGTAGTTTATCTAAGAGAAAAAATCTAATGACCTCATTCATTAATTGGCATTTCTAGCGTTTCAAATTTTTATATTTTCGATGGTTTCGGCGGTAATTTTGTGGAAGTTCATTTCAATATAAAATTTAAAATAACTTTGATTGTTCCACGTATTGTGTAACTAACTGTGACACGTGTTTCGCCTCTTTCAGAGGCATCTTCAGACTTACTATCGCAAAGTTTGCTTGAGTAATGAAGCAAGATTGATTCTAACATTTTAAATTAAAAAATTACAAAATGGATTACGGGTTTTTTCCTTCTAAAGGAAACAAGGAAGGGGGTGATAGAATCAAAACAATGCAATAAGATAATGATACTTATAAGGTGCAATCAATCAGATTGGGATTTTTTCTTTATGAGGGACGCAAGAGAGGGTTATAGAATCAAAGCAAACAAATAAATATATTTCTAATGACGTTAAACATTACAAACTACTAAACTATAAACTAATGAGCTGCAATCAATCAGTTAGGTTGGGTGATTACTCTATTAATTGGGAATAACGTTAATAAAGGCGAGCATCCTGTTCTGTTAAGAATATTATTTAAAAATATATCTTTTTTATTACGAGTTTTATTTATGGAATGTGTAAATAAATATAAATGTTTTATTCATAATAACAACAGGTGATCACTTTTAAGGTGTTCACTGTCAATACTTGGTGGAAAGGCATTATAATAAAAATAATAACACATTTTTAGTACTTTTTCCACATGAGATTTTTTTCATCAGGACCGGTTTCGCTCATGGCGAGCATTATCAACTGATCAGTTGATTCAGTTGAAAATGCTCGCCATGAGCGAATCCGGTCCTGATGAAATAAATCTCATGTGGAAAAAGTACTAAAAATGTGTTATTATTTTTATTTTAATGTACTAAATCTCAACAATCTTCGAATGTGTCATTTGGTGATTCTGCCAATCAGATTAACAGCCAAAAATTGAATGACATTCATCGCATTTGAATGGCTTTTTAGCTGAATGTGTCATTTTGTGTAATTTCAAATGATCCTTCCGAGCATACATTGAATGACGTTTATCGCATTTAACCGATTCTGTGCCTGGAAGAATAAGTATGGCCGTACATGGAGGGCCACGATTTTCTTTCAAAATATAAAACCTAATAAATATATTTTTTTGGACATGTACTAATAGTACATCACATAGACTTGCCATAAAAATACACGATGTGTCATTTTCGCCGCTATTTATCCAAACACATCAGAACTAAATATTTCACAAATCGTCAGGGTTGTCACAAAAAATAAATGAACGTGATATAATATCAAAATTATTTTTTCAAAAGTTTAATCTTAAAATTTGTTAAAATTTTTATGAATAATTAAAAACAAATTAATAGTCTTCTACCGTGTGGTATGCCTCAAAACAAGGTATTACGCAGAGAGCCACTTTACACTGCTTGCACTGGTAGCTTGATTCCTTTCTAAGTTTTTTCGATAAACATACCACACATCTCGCCGCTGCATTTATTTTTTTCTTACTGGGAAGAATTTTCATCATAAAATGCCTTTCTGTGAGACGCGATGGCAATTCCGAATGTTTTTTTCTAATCTTTCGAACAAACATTGAATGACATTTGTCGCATTTGAATGGCTTTTCACCCGAATGCATCACGTTGTGAATCATCAAGCAAGATTTTTTCTTTTGGTGCTGCTTCAAACAAGACTGTTTTTCTTTTCTGTGTGTCGATAGTGAACGAAGCGACGAGAAAATATCGAAACAAACACTGCAAACAAAATTTCTGTCATAGAAAACAGTTTCCACTAATTTTAAAGCCACCTCGGTCGTTTCTTGTCTTAAAACCTCTTTTTTGATATCCACTTCTACGAAATCATCACAAAATATTGACGAGCTTGCAATAGAAGCATTTAAAGCTTGAGTCAAGATCTTTGCTGGAGGAATCTAAAAAGAAAAGTTTTTTTCAGACTATATCAAATTTAAAAAAATATTCATCCGTTTCTCAAATATTGAAAATTAAAACAAATGTCAGTAGATTTTACTAAAAATATAAATACCACTTTCTGTTCACTTTCATTTTCATCGTATGAGCTAACGTTGACATCAAATTTATTTTCTGTTTTAAAGGGGTTCATCATATGGCCACGTTCTTCAATATCCCAGTTTCCAAATTCAATTTCCACTTCTTTAATATGCTTGACGTTGACCGGGCAAGCCTGAGGAATAGATTTAAAAAAACTATTTAAAATACATGGCATTACAGCAAGCGCCAATGAACCATGCATTTAACAAATAAATAAAAATAAGAAACAGAACAGAAACATATTATAGACAAAATTTTTTAACAAAGCATCAAGTTCACTGCCAAAGATGTCCACATCAACAGGCAGCGCATTTATCAGCCGAATAGCTCTTGCAACTGGAGACTCAAAAAATCTACGTGACAAGTTTTGACAAAGAAAATTCATTTGTCTTTGTTACGACCACTTAGGTTAAAGCTGGGAGCATACAAATTTAAATTTTTAAGGATGTCAGGGTTATCAACTTTGCCCCGAAGAAGAAGAGAAAAATGTTTTAATATTAAAATAAATCTTCGAGCTTCAAGAGAGTGAAATGACAGCATTTCTAAAAGAAACTTGGTTGGATAATATTCCACTAATGAATTGTCATATGGAAAATAGTTTAATTTTTTGAAATAATAATAACGCAGAAATTTTTATGAACTCGCTCCAGTTGCAAAGTATATTTATATTCATATTGACACCAAATAATACATCCATATTCTCGTTTGCTTAAAACTAAAGAAACATAAAGAGTACGAAACACAGTAGTGTTTTCAAAAGGCTTACTTTGCCGAACTATGAATCCAAGAAGTTTACTAGCCTGCAGGGTAATTGAAGATATGTGAGATTTCTTTGACATTACCAATAATGAATTGAACGATGGAAGAATACAGAGATTTCATTTTTTTTCGATTGCGCCGTTTGTCAATCGACTTAATTCGGACATATTTCGATTAAGTCGTGTATTTTATAAACGTGCGAGTCACACTTTTGTTATTGTTCAGGAAAGTAGAAAATGTCTCTCAAGCAAAATTTTTCTTTTAATTTATATTTAACGATTTGTATAACATAAAAAAAAGATTTTTATCTTGAAGGTTATATAATGATGATTGAATGTGACACTTTGATATACTTACGGAAAGTTTTCAAAAAAGTGAAGTGAAGGACAATTTTATAGAAGTTACTATTGGTTTTAAATATCTTCTCCCCAATGGGAAAGTGTTATCGATGGTTTCGGCGGTAACTTTGTGGAAGTTCATTTTAATATAAAATTTAAAATAACTTTGATTATTCCACGTATTGTGTAACTAACTGTGACACGTGTTTCGCCTCTTTCAGAGGCATCTTCAGACTTACTATCGCAAAGTTTGCTTAAGTAATGAAGCAAGATAAATTCTAACATTATTAAAGAACATATAAGATGTCTAAAGAGTAATAATTTTTCTGAGTTTGCCAATCATTTAATAGAAAATGACCATAATTTTAATCAGACTAGTAATGTAAAATACTCCACCGAGTAAATAAAAAAGGTTTAAAGATGAATAGTCTAGAATTTTTAGAAATAAATAAAACTCTTAATAAAAAAGATATATTATTAAATAATATTCTTAACAGGACAGGATGCTCGCCTTTGTTAACATTGTTCCCCATCGGTAGAGTAATCACCCAACCTAACTGATTTATTGCAGCTCATTAGTTTATAGTTTATTAGTTTGTAATGTTTAACGTCATTAGAAATATATTTGTTTGCTTTGTTTCGATTCTATAACCCTCTCTTGCGTCCCTTAAAAAGGAAAAATCCCAATCTAATTGATTGATTGATTTGCACATTATTAGTATCATTATGTTATTGAATTGTTTTGATTCTATCACCCCCTTCCTTGTTTCCTTTAGAAGGAAAAAAACCCGTAATCCATTTTGTAATTTCATAATTTAAAATGTTAGAATTTATCTTGCTTCATTACTTAAGCAAACTTTGCGATAGTAAGTCTGAAGATGCCTCTGAAAGAGGCGAAACACGTGTCACAGTTATTTACACAATACGTGGAATAATCAAAGTTATTTTAAATTTTATATTAGGGAAAGTGTTAGTTTACATCCTGGATAAAAGCGTATTACATTTTGTTGCACTACCGGTTGACGTGATGCAACTTTGAATCTGATGTCATTCGCGATGTGTTGTTTCTATATAATTAAGGAGCAGCCAAAGCCAGTCTGCTATTCACACATTTCTGATACGTCTTTTACAAATATATATATATTTTACCATGCCTATCATCGACTTCAAGAATATGGACTCGCCACGAAGTTTATCACAATATTCAGTTGCTCAACCTTTATTTTCCTAAGAGAGAAGGGTTACGACGACTAGGCAAGGGGTTGCGGTTTGCCGGCGTTGTGGCGTTGACCACTGCACATCGAACCGGGCACATAATTTATTTAACAAAAGATTATAAGATATTAAAGATAAAGAGGATATAATATTATAAGCATGTCATTCCCGTTCAATGACAATCATAAAAACAAAAGAAATATTAATAACGCTGATATTTAAAAAGCGGGCAGAGAACAATGTTAAGTGATAAGAACAGATTGATGTGACAGGTACAAAAAAATGGCTTATCACCTCCTCCGCCACGCGGTAAACGTCATCGGCGTCTAATTCTTCTTGCTTCACTTGCGCATGGTCACTGAAGCCAGTCGAAAGTCCTTCATTAAGGACGTTAATTCTATCATTCTGACGATTATAATCACGGTTGCCGTTCTTCCATACATAAGGCGACAACGATTCTTCGTCTGGTTCTATTTTGATATTAATCATTCTTGGCTGATGAATGCGCAACTTTTACAAGACGTACTAAGGCCATTGGTGTTAGACCATAGACAACAATTTTATTCCCACCCATAGACAACAATTTCATTCCCACCCATAGAGAAAGAGAGTTTGTCTACGGCGGATAGAATAATACGCATATGTACTGAGACGACCAGGGTTTCTTCCCAATCTGACTGCGTCAGACAGCGTCATTCTAAGGCGTTCGTCGACGGAACTTAGGGACAGGATGGGGAGAAAGGTGTCTCTCGCAAAGATTTCAAACGGTTTCTCTTTGCCGTAACTCTATCCCAGAGTAGGCTAGTTTATTTTTCTCAATTTAGATTGTCAGTTACACAGATATAATTATAGTTGCGACTACATTTCAAAGCGTAAGACCAAATGAATAATGTGATTTCCTCCTGTCCAAGAAAGGAGGGCGATTAAAAAAAACTGATGACTTTTGAAAGAAGGATAACGACTAACTGACTTGGCGGTTATTTTATTTGACAGCCACATTTATACTCCGTGATTCTAGTATGAAAAACAGTATCATGTAACCGACTCATTGCGACGGCTTCGCAGTGATTGGTTGAATTCAGCTCAGGCCAGAATGCTTTGCGTTGATTGGTCGAGCTGTTTTTCATACTAGAATCACGGAGTATAAATGAATCTGTCAAATAAAATAAATGTTTTCCCTTACAAAGCCCTCAGCTGACAGAATCTTTTTAGAAAGTCAATACTTAGCTAGCTTACATGCGGGAAAGGGAAACAAAGACTTAGTCTGTATCCACCCTAGCAACAAAAATAATAGGGAAACTAGGAGCCCGCCTAGCGGACTCCACATATAGTTTCAGTAGAAAAGTAAAGGTAGGAAAAAAAAAAAAAAAATAACCGCCAAGTCAGTTAGTCGTTATACTTCTTTCAAAAGTCATCAGTTTTTTTTTATCGCCCTCCTTTCTCGGACAGGAGGCAGTCACATAATTCATTTGGTCTAACGCTTTGAAATGTAGTCGCAACTACAATTATATCTGTGTAACTGACAATCTAAATTGAGAACAATAAACTAGCCTACTCTGGGATAGAGTTACTGCAAAGAGAAACCGTTTGAAATCTTTGCGAGAGACACCTTTCTCCCCATCCTATCCCTAAGTTCCCTCACCGAAAGCCTTGGAAGGATGCAATCTGACGCAGTCAGATTGGGAAGAAACCCTGGTCGTCTCAATATTTACATGACAAGCATGTTTAAGTCCATTTGACATACCTCACAAACAACAAACTGGAAAACAAAAATTTGGTGCGGCCACCAGACATTTTCTTAGGACCATTTATGTTCACGATGCGGCCACAGAGCATTTTTCCGTGAGAACCACTGTTATAGATACACTGACAAAACTTGATTTTACACTCTTATAATATTTAATTTATTTATTGTATTTATTTATAAAAAAAATAATATGAAAGAAAGTTATCCTTAAATTTTAATTATACATAATAATTGCTGACCAATACTTCTCCTTGGAAAATTTGAGTAAGTCAGTTGTGTAGGTTTATTTTGACATTTGTTTCCTTCACCGGCCGACAAAAGAACTCCGTGTAAATCACGCATTGCTTGTCTTAAAATGACATCGAAACGTGCTCGGATTCTTCAGCCAAAAAGAATTTATATTCTCTTGTCTTTCGACTATGTTTCATGATTTTACATGTTTTTCAGGCTCTACACACAACATATGACGAGAAAAAAAGTTTATAATTGGCAATTATCGGCTTTTGGAATAATCATTTTCTTTATAAATGCGTCCTTCGAACGTGGCTCGTACGATATTCACGCGCCTTCAGACTTCGTAAGACCACGTTGTCTTACTTTTAAAACCCTCCTAGACGACCTTATCTTTCCCCCCACAGTTCCCTTCTTCACTGTCTAGTATACCGACCACGGATCAAGATATAAGAAGAAAAAGAAGAATCAGGACCACAGAAGAAAAGAAGTATACGACTCCTAGAGAACTTCCAGAACGTCTGGGACACTGATGGTTGACCTCCCGTCGAGGGCATGCATGCGTATCTCGCATGCATGAATTTTTTTTTTTTTCAAAAACATTTGAGGTTAATGTATGTCACGAATCAGTGTCACCACCATCAAGAGATCTCCACATCATCACCATTGACCACCATCATCATTTTTGTTTATTGTTTTATTTTTATGTTTTTTTTTTTTAAATAATAAAATATTTGGCATAACAGCTTACGCCAATGCGCCAAATATTCTTAATTGTGAAAGTCATACGAGATTAACTCGATGATAAATAATGAATCAGTTGTGTACAAAATCAACGATAAATAACATACACCCAGCCCAAGATCTCTTTTTTCAATTGAAAAAAAACCAACCTTGCCGAGAATTGAACTCGGGTCCCCTGATCGCTAGGACAAAAGCTCTTGCCACTAGACCACAGGGACCGACGGTAAGAGGATGTTATCATTAAAAAAACGCGAAACGCAACCACCAAGAGACGAAAGGGAAATGAGGGTTTACCACCTTCGGTCCCCCACATAGCGAGAATATAAATCATCATCAATCATCATCGTGGTTCAGGCAGTTACACTGCGTAACATCATGAAATCGGTCGTCTTTATATGAGGACGAACAATATAGTGGCATTAAGACATCAAAAAGATTCTAAAATGATAAGTTGGTCATTTTTTTTAAAATAAGAACAATGATACAAAGCTCAATAAAGGAATTAAGATCTCTATTCTATTTACTAATTTCAAATTCTTCACAATGATTCTAGTGGGAAAAATGACATTTTCCTGACATATCGAGACACAATTTTGGAGATATAAGGCAATCTTCAAAACAGTTTCACGTTATGAACATGACCACGTGACAACGAATCGTTCTATTTCTTGGATCAAGGATAAGTCCAATGCTAGGCTTTCTAGAATTCATGTTGAATTAATTAATATATTATTTCTTGCTTTTACTCCACAGACACTTTCGATGATATATTTATGATCTACTTCTTGTTTTTGTTGTTAATTTAAATTTAACTCTTTTATAAGACTGACTAAAGAACAAATTAAAGTTTCAGGCTGACACTCAACAAAACTTAGTAATTTAAAGGAGAGTTGTAAGCTGAAAAGCAATTAAGGGTGGAGGGCGAGTCTGAAAAAGAATTCAATCCAAAAACACAAATAAATGCAAAGGTCAGGACTGGTTTACTTTCGTTTGTAACGAAAGCTATCAGCATGCGGAAAATAATTCAAGGCGAACTCGATACATAATTGACGAACGGACAATATAGTGCCATAAAAGACACCAAAAAGATTCCACAAAAATAAGTTTGGTAAATATTTATTAACACAAGAACAATGATACAAAACTTAATAAAGGTAAATGACATGAAAATGAGTGTCGATTCTCTACATGTTGATTCAGAGCGACTCGCTTTTTGTTTGGCATATACTGAACTAAAGATCATTCATTCAAAATTGCATTTGCATGTAGGTAACAAGTGTCTCGAAAAGTCGCTCAAAGTGGTATCTGTAGATATAAAACAAATGAATTTGATAGCAATTTTTCAAACTGTTATTCCAAATTCGAATCGTTTTCGGTACTCAAATTTTGTTAAGTTCAAATTCGATCAATAAATTAGTGAATCTTTGTTCTCCACATTAGCCAAAATGTAAATAAATTTTAGCGAATGTTTCATTGAGTATATTTTCAGGACGAAACTTCCAACACATAAAAACTTTGATACAGATCAAATAAATTTTATGTGGAAAAAGTACTAAAAATGTATTATAATTTTTATTATAATGCCTTTCCACCAATTTTTGACAGTGAACACCTTAAAAGTGAACAGTTTAAACTGATAACATTCAACGCAAATGAATGACTTTTCATCCGTATGTCATTATAATAAACGTGTGAAAAATTAATAAAGAGAATGGATTCCAATTTTTTTTATTCGTTGAAATATTCATATTAGGCTAATTGGAAAATAAGTTTTCCGACCAATGGTTTAAACAACTAAATAAGTTATTTGATGTTCCTGCAAGAAAGCTATTCGAGAAAACATTAATTAACATTCGTCGCATTCAATCACAATTAACTCGAATGAGTCGAGAAGTGTTTCTTCAATTCAGATCTCCGTGTACTCATGTATTTGCATTGATTGCATTTGAATGGCTTTTCACCAGAATGTGTCATTTTGTGTCTCTTCAGGGTACCGCTTTGAGAAAACATTGAATGACAGATATTGCATTTAAATGGCTTTTCACCCGAATGTGTCCTTTTATGTCTCTTTAAGTGAACGTTTTGTGCAAACATTGAATTACAAGTATCGCATTTGAAAGGCTTTTCACCCGAATGTTTTAGTTTGTGTCTCTGCAAGTGACCTTTAACAGAAAACATTGAAGGACATTTATCGCATTTGAATGGTTTTTCACCCGAATGTTTCAATTTATGACTCTGCAAGTCAAATCTGCGAGTAAACATTGAAGGACAATTATCACATTTGAACGGTTTTTCGACCGAATGAGTTATTTGATGTGTCTGCAAGGAACTTTTAAGAGAAAACATCAAGGGACATTTATCGCATTTGAATGGCTTTTTATCCGAATGTGTTGTTTGGTGTGTCTTAAAGTTACATTTATGTTTAAACATTGAAGGACACTTATCACATTTGAATAGCTTTTCATCCGAATGCTTCATTTGGTGTGTCTGCAATCTACCTTTAACAGAAAACATTGAAGGACATTTATCGCATTTGAATGGCTTTTCATCCGAATGTTTCATTTTATGTGTCTTCAAGTCAAATCTTCGAGTACAAATATATGGACATTTATCGCATTTGAATGGCTTATAATCCGAATTTTTCATTTTATGTGTCTTCAAGTTAAATCTTCGAGTAGACATATAAGGACATTTATCGCATTTGAAGGGTTTCTCCGTCATTTTCGTCATGTTGTGAATCATACAGCCAGATCTTTGAGTTTGGTACTGTTTCAAGCAAGATTGTTTTTCGTTTCTATGTTTCAGAAGCGAACGAAGCGACGAGAATATATCGAAACAAACACCGCAAACAAAGTTCCTGTCATAGAAAATAGTTTTTACTAATTTTAAAGCCACCACGGTCAGTTGTTGTAGAAAAACCTTTTTTTTGATGTCGACTTCTACGATATCAACACAGGATATCGGCGAAATTGTTGAATAGAAACCTCTTTCTGTTGACTTCCGCTGATATCAAATCCATTTTCTGTTTTTAAAGTTTTCGCCAAATGATCACGTTCTTCAAAATTGCAGTTTCCAAATTCAATGTCCACGTCTTCTTTTTTAACATTCCATAAGTTGACCGAACAAGCCTAAGAAAAAGATTTCATTGATATCAAAAATAATGATTTTAGTAAAAAAGGAAGGAAGACAGAGATTTACAATAGTTTCTCTCCCTCACCCCCGGGAGCCAGAACTTTTCAATAATCAAGGTTTTTAAATTCGATAAACTGCGAAAATTCAGCAATGTCTTCTTACATAACAATAAATGCAACCCGAATGCCCAACGACGTCCTCCGCGTAAATTCATATCATCATCCACGTCAACTATTCCATCCAAAAATATATGAAATGTACAATACTTTCCAACGGTAGTTGAGTCGGGAGTCTTGGATCCAGGTATTTTGTCTCGCACTGATTTACGAATCGCATTTCGCTAATGACAAACTCAGCGTGTTCAGGACACGAAATGAACCGAAAAGTTTTCATGTCACAGTTTTTATTCAAAGAAACAAAAGAATTTTGTGTTGAAGGTTTTGTAATGATAATTAATAGGAGAAAACCCACTCATGTTTACAGTGACGTACATAAGAATTCAAATTATTATTATGAACTGGCCTTCTACGCCAGCTACGATCATATTATACTGAAAAACCAGTTTAGTAAAAAGCAGCTTGTGAATTCTGTCGGAGGTGCAAGTCAACTGTTAGGCATAAACAATGAGCAACGATTGCTTTGTTTATATTTCTTGCAATTGAATACTATAAATGAGAAACAAAACGAATAGAAAGGAACTTTGAAATTAAGGATCAATTACAAACAGACAGAATAATCAAACTTGTTCATCTTTGAAATTAATGCATCGGGTAAAAATAGGCGAACGAGGTGCAGAATTTGAGTAGCCGAGAGACATTTTCATACTACCGCTCCTGTTTCAAAAGCAGCTAGAGTGGAACGTAAGGTAAAAAGAACTGATCCACAGCCAATTTGATGCGACAAGTATAAAAAATGCTTTCTACCTCCTCCGTCACGCGGTAAACGTCATCGGCGTCTGATTCTTCTTGCTTCACTTGCGCGTGGTCACTGAAGCCAGTCGAAAGTCCTTCATTAAGGACGTTAATTCTATCATTCTGACGATTATAATCACGGTTGCCGTTCTTCCATACATAAGGCGACAACGATTCTTCGTCTGGTTCTATTTTTGATATTAATCATTCTTGGCTGATGAATGCGCAACTTTTACAAGACGTACTAAGGCCATTGGTGTTAGACCATAGACAACAATTTTATTCCCACCCATAGAGAAAGAGAGTTTGTCTACGGCGGATAGAATAATACGCATATGTACTTACAAAAGTATGATAAGCAGGATTTTCATTAAATTTAACAACTTTCAGTATATAATTTGCGAAAAACGGTTAACACATTGATTGTTTAGGTGAATTTGGTTGGTAATTTTTTTCATTTTGTCCCGTTTCATGTTGACAACCATCGTGTGAACTCGGAACGAGCAGAAAAATTGTCCACTTTCGTCCATTCTAACACGGGCTCGGATGTTCACATTCGCCAGTTTCATTCATATCGTTATATTTTAACCTTCATATGACTATCCTTGAAAAATAACTCTCAGGCCGAAGGGGGGTAAAAAAATACCTCAGTGTTCGGGCCTTATTGGTATAGACTACAATAAAAAATGATTGGTTATGCTTTTACGTATATTTATGCGTCTTTCTGAAAAAAAAAATCATACAAAAAACCCATTTTTCCTATAATTATTTATATTTAAGTCGCGCATGAAAACGACGTCGTTTAAACTCCAACGGCTATGGCAAACTTACAAGCCAATAACCATGCACGAAATCACATTACCTTATCTCACATTTTATTGCTAATCGCCTTTTATTGTTGCCAGATATCAAACACTCCGTCCATGTTATCTATGGCTCCATCACAATTATGCATTCAAATTAGAATTTAATTCATGTTATTTTATCGCTCATAAGCGTAAACGTGCAGAAAAATTGCCACTGTTTTCGGTCTTTACACGGGCTCGGATGTTCATTTACCAGTTTAATTCATATCATTGTAATTTAAATGATATTTGTTATTTCCGATCATTTAGGATCAAAGATATATTATTTGTAACATTGAAATAAATTTCTTATGTCTTGTTGCTATATCTTTATTGAGCTTTGTATCATTGTTCTTATTTTAAAAAAACTTACCTTTACTCATTCTTGTAGAATCTTTTTGCTGTCTTAATGGCACAATATTGTTCGGCCTCGTGTTATTGCACGAACCACTTTCTAAGGACGCATTTATAAAGAAAATAATAATTTTAAACCCTATGTTTGTAAATAATATAAAGTTTTTATTTTTCGTCATATTTTGTGTGTAGAAACTGAAAAACATGTAAAATCATGCAACACTGTCAGAAAACGCGAGAATTTTTATACTTCTCGGTACAAGAAGCTGAGAGCGTGCTCGATGACAATTGAAACCGAGTCACGCTTAATTTAGATACAGTTGTCTTTGTCGGGAGGCGAGGGTAGGGACGAGGAAGGAAACATTATCATTAACATAAGAACAATTTTATTACAATAAAAAAGAAAAAGTAAATATGTGACACATACATATGTGTTAGAATATATGCAAAGAAAATACAAATTATATGATGGTAACATATGTATGTGTTATAATAAGCAAATGAAAATATCGAGATCTTTTCTAAAATACTAGCAAAAAATAAGATTTTATTGACACAGTTCCATCGTATGCGACAAAAATATTTTTTAACACATTTCAATGGCGTCGTTTTATGATAACAATAATAAAATTCCTTAACCTGTAGGGACATAACATTTTATTTTTTCTTCTGTTAATTCTTCACTTTTTTCAATAGTCACGAATTCTTTATATGAAGACGAATTCAAAGCAATTTTGATGAGTAAATTAACAATTGACTGCACACGGCATCACAAGTATTTTATTCAGCAAAAAATACTAATGGCTTTATATGGCTGACCCGGTGAAGTGTTTTCTTCGATTAAACACCCCCTTCGTGCAGTATTTTGACGGAGGTCGAATAAAAATAGGAGTGGTTTGGCAAGTTGTCCAGGTGCCGAATTGTCTATGTGCCAACTTATCATGTGCCAACTTGACATGTGTTGACGTGCCATGTGCCGACTTGACTTGTGCCGATTGGTCTGGTCACCGTTTTTTGTCCCAATCAGTTATACTCGGCCAGGAAGTCTGCATTCAAATTTTTGCTTCTTTAAGTGGGCCGCATCGTATTTATATATGAAAGTAGATCGTACTATACTGAATAAAAATGTCTGTTTTATGATTTCATAACAAATCTCTTTCAATCTATAGTCATGTCTTGTAGCGTGTCTAGTGAGAATCAAACTGATGAAGTTAAACATTGGATGGCGCGAGTTTATTCAGTTTCCCAATTTGATGCAGATAAACGATAATGACGCGTCAGCCTTTATTCAAATTTAAATGTATTTTACACTGGCTTTGAAATTAGGTTTGAAGACATATTGACAATGGAAATACCACAGTGGTGAGATGACCTCACTGTCGTCTCTCAAGGTTAGGAATTCGCAGACTCCATTCACGACGTTCGAAAGAGGAGCTTATGGAAAGATAGGCAGGTAAGTAGGTTTGAGTACAAAGATTGCAATGGTTGTTATAGTTAACCGGGACTCTATTATGGAGCCGGCTAATTTATATACAATTTTCATATAAAAAGTTGGTTATTTAAATCACAAATAAAAGTTTAGCGCAATAACACTATAAAAAATAAGTCCTAATGTTAAAGTCAAAGTTTACAATTATATGAGAAAAGAAACACAAAATTATAAAAGTAGTTCAGACTTTTAATATAATAAAAGTGTTTAGATATTGTGAGAACAGATGATTGTTACTATATAACCAGTGACGGCTGGTGACGGGGTGTTGGGGGGTGCAATGGAAGATTCAACAATTTTTGCAAGAGTTCTTTCCAATTCATTGGATTTTAAAACACTTCTATAGCATGGACTTTCAATTCAGATGTTCGCAATACCAACTGTTTCTCTTCCGTAGTACGGAAAAATAGTTGAATCTTCCTTTTGCACCCCCCAGCACCCCGTCACTAGCCGTCACTGTATATAACTGATCAGAATAGGTCAGTGGTCGGCAAAGTGCGGCTCAGACATAAATAATAATAAAAATAGAAATATCCATTTAGGGCGCGCAAATCCTCGTTTTGGTATCGACATTGGTAAATTTGAAATACAATTGCTGGATTTAAAAAACAAAAGAAATATGGAGCTCAAAATTTTAACTGTGGAAAAAATGATGTGAACTTATTCCTGACTTGTGATCAGCTGAAAAAACTCGCGTTTGCTGTTTTTCCCTTTTCGGTTTTACGTATTCTTGTGAACAATCTTTTTCAAACATGAATCTAATCAGAGTAAGCTAAAAAACCGTCTTATTGATGAGATTTGTGCCTAAAATTTAAAAACAACAACCTACAAACCTGACTAACTCAAACTTTCCAAGGAGATGCAAGGACATTGTTCGCATTAAGTGTTCTTCAGTTATTGTTATGTTTAATTTAAATTTAAGGATACCTTTCTTTCATATTATTTTTTTATAAATATAATATTACAATGAATAACTTATGAACTAATAAATATATGTATAACTAACCAAGGTCTGAAATTATAATAAACGTGTTTTGAAGCAATAGAGAGATTTGGCCCTCAATTTTTTTTTAATCGTTGCGATGTTCATATTTGGCTCTTTGGCAAATAAGTTTGCCGACCATTGGAATAGGTAATCACCGACAAAGAACTTAAACTGCCGTTTAGAATTGGTTCGGTACCAATCCACCGTTACAGTATTATTAGTCTGATCGTCTTAGAAAATTCCATCTTGATAATATTTTTCACGGTGACCAGACCGATCGGCACAAGTCAAGTCGGCACATGGCAAGTCGACACATGTCAAGTCGGCAAATGACGGGTTGACTCATAGACAATTCGGCACCTAGACATTTTGACAAACCACTTCTATTTTTATTCGATCTCCGTCAAAATACTGCACGAATGGGGTGTTTTATGAAAGAAAACACATTTTGGCACACTAGGGGACGTGAATGCCTATATAATTACTTAAAATTTGCATGCTAGATTATGAAAAATCATGTCGTTATTACAATCCCAGTATAGAATTACGATTGTTAATTATTTTTAATTTTTATAATTATTAGTGTTAGATCAAACGAACCTCGCCCAACCGAATGGAAAGTAGCTAGTGAATTATTAATTAATTATAATTTTCCAACAAGTCTAAATATAAATCATATAATGGGAACACTGACAAGGCGGTAATTTTGGATTAACGTATCTATGGTCAAAATAATAGCAACCATTTCAAAGTAAACCTTAACAACGACTACTACTGTAAATATTACAATTATCAAGATGGAGTATTCTAAGACACAACGTGGAAATATTATGTTAACGTTTGGTGGTTTTGAATATTATAAATTCAGAGTGAATACGAGTGGTGCTATTACATGGCGATCCAAGGGATTCTTAAAAACACGAGAAGGCATTATTCTCGGAGAATTGCCTTTTCATTGCCATGATTCCTGTCCGCAAAGAGCCAAAGCCAACATCTGCATGAGTAGGATGAAAGAGAGCATAAAACAAGTTGGTGCCACCGCCAGGAACGTTATGGGTACTGAATTTATCAATCTGGATATGGATACAATGGCTCATCCCCCAAACTGTCATCGATAGCGAGAGGCTTGTTGAGACACAAAAAGGCTGACCATCCAGCAAACCCAAATTCAAGTGACTTTGCTATTCCGGCTAAATATGCCTACCTAATCCTTCACGATTCAGGAGTAGATGATCCTGACAGAATTTTGGCAGTGGGTCATATGGACTTGTTGCAAGCATTAGCTAGCGACACCATTTATGGAGACGGCACGTTCGACAAAACGCCCCAAGTGTTTTTTCAACTTTACACGTGGCATGCCAAAGTCGGCAATTCCTATCCTCCATGCATATATTTTCTATTAATGAGAAAAAATCTCGCGACATATACAAATATGTTGAGTATTCTGAAATGTCTGCTCCCTAATTTATCTCCTGACAAAGTTTGGCTTGACTTCGAAAGGGCTTGCATCAGTGCAGTGCACAAAGCATTCCCAAATGCAGACATCAAGGGATGCTATTTCCATTTGTGCCAAAGTCTCATCAGGAAAATAAACAGTGTTGGCTTGAAAATGCAGTTTGAATCTAATGTTGACGTCAAACTATTGCTGAAATCGCTAACAGCGTTGGAATTTGTGCCAATCGATGAGGTGAGGCCAGTTTTTGGATTGCTTGCCGACTCATTTCCAGTTGACGAGAAGTTGAATGATGTTTTAAATTATTTTTTTACTACCTACGTGGAAGGTGCAGCAGGAAGAATTCCGCAATTCCCCATCACTCTATGGAATCACCATGAAGCAGCAGCAGAAATGTCCCCGAAAACAACAAATTGCTGTGAATGGTTTAGCAATGCCTTAAACTCCATTTTCAACTATTGCCATCCAAGTGTCTGGTATTTATTAGATGGACTGGAAAGGGATATGGCTTGCCATAAGCACACATTGGAAAAGGCCAGGACAGCAGAAGCAGAAGTTCGAAAAAATAATATATAGTGCTAGAGAACCAAGTTTCTCATGTTGTGCAGGCTTATCATGAAGAGCCCAATAGACTGACATTTTTGCGGCGAATGGCCAATTTACAATGAACTCTGTGACACTGCTTACGCCAATTTTTATTTTATGTATTTCTTTTTCTATCTTGTATTATTTCAGATTTTTTATTAATATTTCTTATTTGTGTTTTTATATTTCATGTTCATTGCTAATTTTACTGTAAATATTTAAAATTAAGAATTATTCTGATTATCAGATTTATAATACTGTGACTGCTAATAAGCCTTTCTAAACGGCACTTTTAGTCCTTTGTTGGTGATTATTCCGATCAGCTCTAAAGTCACATCTGTTTCCACATTATCTTTAAACTTTTCTTGTGTTAAAAGTCTGAACTACTTTTATAATTCTGTGTTTCTTTTCTCATATAATTGTAAACTTTGACTATCATTAGGACTGATTTTTCTAAGTGTAATTGTGTTAAACTTTTATTTGTGATTTTTATAACCGACTTTATATATGAACATAGTAAATAAATTAGCCGGCTCTATAATAGAGTCCCGGTTAACTATAACAACCGTTGCGATCTTTGTACTCAAAGCTACCTGCCTATCCTTTCATAAGTTCCCCTCTCGATTGTCGTGAATGGAGTATGCTTATCTCTAACCCTCGGAGACGACAGTGAGGTCATCTCACCACGGTGATATTTCCATTGTCAATATGTCTTCAAAGTCAGTGTAAAGGACATTTAAATAAACATTTAAGGAAACTGAATAAACTCGCTCCATCCAATGTTAAACTTCATTGATTTTATTCTGGCTAGACACGCTACAATAATGGGTTCTAATCAAATTTAGACTATCGCCTTGTAACTGAACATTAGCCTCATTAAATAAAGCAAACAAATCATTTAAATAAGCAATATCTGGTTTCCATTTAAGCATCCAAAAACTCTAAAAGAGTCTCAAAAAGTGAAAGCATCTTGTCAAACGTGAGCCAGCTAACTCCAGTATGAAGCAGTGATCGATGAAAGTTCTCGTCATTTTCTACACACAACTGCGCGAATAGCCTAATATTCAACACGTCGCTCCAATTTTTTTTTGCTGCGTTTATGACATTTTGAAGAGATTAATGCAATCTTACACTTAGATTTTTTGCTACTAAATGTCGATGGATGACCCAGTGAATGCAAGCACCCTGGGTACATTTTGTTTAATATGACCTATAAAACCACAACTCTCAAAACATTAAGTATTGATTAACCTTTAGTATTTGTAATCAAAGTCCTCGAGAAGAGCAATTCTTCATGGATTTCTTGGTCCATAACAAAATGGACATATGCCATTGGTAGTAGTGTTTCATTACCAGATAATGTTGACTTATCCAGTAGTATGGGAAAATGGGTTATTTTCATATTTTCGATGGTTTCGGCGGTAACTTTGTGGAAATTCATTTTAATATAAAATTTAAAATAACTTTGATTATTCCACGTATTGTATAACTAACTGTGACACGTGTTTCGCCTCTTTCAGAGGCATCTTCAGACTTACTATCGCAAAGTTTGCTTAAGTAATGAAGCAAGATAAATTCTAACATTTAAACATTTTAAATTATGAAATTACAAAATGGATTACGGTAAACACTTCTAAAGCAGAAAATAGATTTGATATCAGCGGAAGTCAAATGAAAGAGTAATTTTAAATGATCCTTCCGAGCATACATTGAATGACGTTTATCGCATTTAACCGATTCTATGCCTGGAAGAATAAGTATGGCCGTTCATGGAGGGCCGCGATTTTCTTTCAAAATATAAAACCTAATAAATATATTTTTTTGGACATGTACTAATAGTACATCACATAGACATAGACATAAAAATACACGATGTGTCATTTCGGCCGCTATTTATCAAAAAACATCAGAACTAAATATATCACAAAACGTGATTTAATATCAAAATTATTTTTTCAAAAGTTTAATCTTAAAATTTGTTAAAAATTTGGTGAATAATTTAAAACAATTTAATAGTCTTCTACCGTGTGGTATGCCTCAAAACAAGTTTCTACGCAGAGAGCCACTTTACACTTTTTGCACTGGTACCTAGATTCCTTTCTAAGTTTTTTCGATAAACATACCACACATCTCGCCGTTGTATTTATTTTTTTCTCACTAGGAAGGAGTTTCATCATAAAATGCCTTTCTGTTAGACGCGATGGCAATTCCGAATGTTTTTTTCTAGTCTTTCGAACAAACATTGAATGACATTTATCGCATTTGAATGGCTTTTCACCCGAATGCATCACGTTGTGAATCATCAAGCTAGATTTTTTCTTTTGGTGCTGCTTCAAACAATACTGTTTTTCTTTTCTGTGTGTCAATAGTGAACGAAACGACGAGAAAATATCGAAACAAACACTGCAGACAAAATTTCTGTCATAGAAAACAGTTTCCACTAATTTTAAAGCCACCTCGGTCGTCTCTTGTCTTAAAACCTCTTTTTTGCTATCCACTTCTACGAAATCATCACAAAATATTGACGAGCTTGCAATAGAAGCATTTAAAGCTTGAGTCAAGATCTTTGCTGGAGGAATCTAAAAAGAAAAGTTTTTTTCAGACTATATCAAATTTTAAAAAATATTCATCCGTTTCTCAAATATTGAAAATTAAAACAAATGTCAGTAGATTTTACTAAAAATATAAATACCACTTTCTGTTCACTTTCATTTTCATCATATGAGCTAACGTTGACATCAAATTTATTTTCTGTTTTAAAGGGGTTCATCATATGGCCACGTTCTTCAATATCCCAGTTTCCAAATTCAATTTCCACTTCTTTAACATGCTTGACGTTGACCGGGCAAGCCTGAGGAATAGATTTATTTATTGGTAAAAAAAAACTATATAAAATACATGGCATTACAGCAAGCGCCAATGCACCATGCATTTAACAAATAAATAAAATTACATAAAAATAAGACACAGAACAGAAACATATTATAGACAAAAAAATTTAACAAAGCATCAAGTTCACTGCCAAAGATGTCCACATCAACAGGCAGTGCGTTTATCAGCAGAATAGCCCTTGCAAATGGAGACTCTACGTGACAAGTTTTGACAAAGAAAATTCATTTGTCTTTGTTACGACCACGTAGGTAAAAGCTGGGAGCATGCAAATTTAATTTTTTAAGGATGTCAGGGTTATCAACTTGGCCCCGAAAAAGAAGAGAAAAATGTTTTAATATTGAAATTAATCTTCGAGCTTCAAGAGAGTGTAATGACAGCATTCCTATAAGAAACTTGGTTGGATAATATTCCATTAATGAATCGTCATATGGAAAATAGTTGAATTTTTTGAAATAATAATAACTTAGAAATTTTTTATGAACTCCAGTTGCAAAATATATTTATATTCATATTGACACTAAATAATAGTTCCATAATCTCGTTTGCTTAAAACTAAAGAAACATAAAGAGTACGAAACACAGTAGGGTTTTCTGTTTTCAAATGGCTTACTTTGCCGAACTATGAATCCAAGAAGTTTACCATATATTTAAGGAGCAGCCAAAGCCAGCCTGGTATTCACACATTTCTGATACGTCTTTTACAAATATATATATATTTTACCATGCCTTTCATCGACTTCAAGAATATGGACTCGTCACGAAGTTTATCACAACATTTGTTTTTCTACGGAACTTCTCGTTACTCAACTGCTCAACCTTTATTATCCTAAGAGAGAAGGGTTACGACGGCTAGGAAAGGGGTTGCGGTTTGCCGGCGTTGTGGCGTTGACCAATGCCCATCGAACCGGGCATATAATTTACATAACAGAAGATTAAAAGATATTAAAGATGAAGAGGATGTGATATTTTAAGCATGTCATTCCCATTCAATGACTTCATAAAAACAGAAGAAATATTAATACCGCTGATGTTTAAAAAGCGGCCAGAGAACAATGTTAACAGATTTGATGTGACAGTACAAAAAAATTGGCTTATTACCTCCTCCGTCACGCAGTCAGCGTCATCGGCGACTAATCCACCTTGCTTCACTTGCGCGTGGTCACTGCAGCCTATCGAACGTCCTTCATAAAGGACGTCCATTCCATCATTCTGATGATTATAATCACGGTTGCCGTTCTTCCATATATAAGGCGACAGCGATTCTTCGCCTGGTTCTATTTTGATATTCATCTTGAACAGTTCTTGGCTCGTGAATGCGCAACTTTTACAAGACCTTCTATGACCATTTATGTTAGACCATAGACAAAAATTTAATACCCACCCATAGAGAAAGAGAGTTTGTCTGCGGTGGTTAGAATAATAAGCATATGTACTTATAACGAATCCGTGATAACTCGGCACAAGTCAAGTCGGAGCATGACAGGTTGACACATAGACAATTCAGCACCTAGTCATCTTGACAAAATTTCCTTTTTGCATTTCAGTGAAAAAATGTATTTGAGCTCTACAAAAATAATAAATTGTTGATGGCTATTTCATAATAATGCTTGACTTGTGACAAATTGATATTATGTTTTCTGGAAATGAAAGCAAATCTGGGTTTTTAGTGAGTGGTAATGAACGTACATTAGTTTTACATCAAGATGATATTGGTAAAATGGCATTGGCGATCTGTGATGATCAGAGTATTGATGTTGAATTAATGTTTGTTTTCTCATTAAACATGTTATTGGATTGATGATATCTATTCATTTCCAATTGTTCTAATGCATTTATCTAAGGGCCAATTAATTACGTACAATTGATCGTAATTCTGTACAGAGGAGCTAGATATGGCTATGGCTGGCTATGTTAGATTGTAATAACGACATGACTTTTCATAATCTAGCATGCAAATTTTACGTAATTATGTAGGAATTCGCGTCCCCTAGTGTGCCAGAAGGTGTTTTTTTCCATAAAACACCCCCTTCGTGCAGTATTTTGACGGAGATCGAATAAAAATAGGAGTGGTTTGTCAAGTTATCCAGGTGCTGAATTGTCTATGTGCCAACTTGTCATGTGCCGACGTGCCAGGTGCCGACTTGACTTGTGCCGATTGGTCAGGTCACCGTATTTTCCTATCACCAATCGACGAACTCTTTCGCCTATGGGAAGGAATTTATCACATTGTCTATGGTCTGACGCCAAACGTCATAGATCGTCGTGTAAAAGTTTCGCCTTGACAATTCGAAAATTGTTTAACATGGATATCAAAAAAGAACCAGACGACGAATCGTTCGGATTCCAATGTATGGCAAAAGAGCAGCCGCAAGGACGTTATTCAGAATGAAATTCTAAATAATCTAAATGAAGGTCATTCGACTGGCTTCAGTGACCACGCTCAAGTAAAGCGAGAAGAATTAATTACCGATGACCTTTACCATGTGGCGGAAGAGGTAATGAGCCCAACTTTTCATTCCTCTCACATCAAATTGACCATATCATCGCTTCTCAAGTAACATTTAACTTGCTCTGGCCGCTTTAAAAACATCAACGGTAATATGAAAATGTCTGGCGAAGACAAATTTTGCTGCTTGATCATCTAGTTTTATTTCAAAGAGAAACAGCTTCATTCAGTTTATTCAATTACAAACATTGTCTTCTTATTGAAAAAGCATTGACAATATTAATTTGATGGTGGCCTTCTGCATTACTTTTTCATTTGTCAGATGATTTCCATACTTTGTTTTATGAATGAATTATCAAATATGTTTCAGAGTTTAGTCATTATTAAAAGACTGGTGATCTTTATTAAACAATCGTGGTTCATTATTTGATGAACATGAGTAAGGGTTGACGTGGAACTTGGGCCGAAAATTAAGAACTGATTTTATACCATTTCCCGATTTTGTTAATTTATAATAATTTGAATTGTGATGTCTAGAGGCAAAAATTTAAGGTGTTCTTTTCAATTGAAATAAAAAAATAACATTTTTTCGACCATTTTTAACGAATGTGTCTTTTAATATTTTGATAACATACAAACAAAAATTCAAACCAAGAAGAGTTACAGGTAGGCATAGTAGGGGGTCTCAAAAACGGTGCGCCTCGGTTACTCTTCTAGTCACATCAAATTAAATGAAAGTTATATTCTTAATCAGTAAAAATGCCAAAATTGCATTGACTAAATCAAAAATATTTATTTTTTGCTAAATTGCGGTAAAAAGCAGTTTTCTTATTTTCGTATTTTTCTTCATAAATTTTCGTTTTATTTTAATTCTAGTAGTGACGATAAAAAGATAAATAAGACGCCTTAAATTTCATCAAAAAAAAAATTGGTGTCTGTAAAGTCGGTTTACGGACGATAGTTTAACGTGACAACGTCATAAGAAAACATTGATGAAATGATTGCATACTTTTATGAATAAAATGGAATCATTTTTATTGAATTATCATTATTTTGTATGGATACGATATTTTGTATATTTGTTATACGTTAATCAGATTTTTAATATGCAAGAATTAATTACCTTTATTGCCGCAATTGTTGTTGTAATATAAACAATGAAAACCACACTAACATTTCACTTCACTTTATAAACAGTTGTAAACAGATCACGTGTAGGTACTGTAGGTGTATAAGTTGTGTGCTGCCGCTGTCTCTTTTCTACTCAGACGCATCGACCAATCGAGTGGAAGAGAGACAGATGCGGCACAATCCGAACGGTAGGCCGATCGTGCCTCTCTATCGCTTATCCGCGCTCTCGCTCGCACGCTTGCCTTCGGCGTAACGTGACAAACGGGGCAATGAGTCATGTTTTTTCGTGCGTGCAGCGAGTGTTCATCGATTTACAAGACGTTGTCACGTCAAAAAATGTAAAAACTTGTTAAAATTCGGTGAGTGTTAAAAACCGCCTTTATCGGTAAAATTCTACGTCACCAAAGTCACTTTATATCTATGTAACAATAATTGGAGTTGAGAAAATCTTCTTAGGTTATATTCGTAATGGCTTGAACTTTTTCAGAATCCAAGACCAGAATTCTCCCTTAAGTCGATTGGCAAACGGCTCATATAAAATTATACGATATCTTTAACTCCTCTCTTTAATCATACAATTAATTTGTTATTTCTCTTAAAAGTTGGCTCAGATCGATTGTTTGCCAATTCTGAATGAACAACTCAATCATCCAAATTCATCAATGAGATAAAGATCATTAATTACAATCCTCGACATTTCTCTATTCTTACAAAGTAATATTTTGATATAAAATTTAAAATAACTTTGATTATTCCACGTATTGTGTAACTAACTGTGACACGTGTTTCGCCTCTTTCAGAGGCATCGTCAGACTTACTATCGCAAAGTTTGCTTGAGTAGGCCATCATAGTCTAGTAATCAGTAGATCATCATCTGCTAAAGAGGCGAATCTTGGATTGTTAAACAAGACCAACAAAAAACCAATTCTTCGATTTAAAAATAATAGATTTGTCAATCCTTTTTATTATTTATTAAAAAAATCCAATTTTTGTCTTGATTATTGCCTACAATTTGGCGTCTCGTGGATAAGGGTCAAGGTAGATTGAACTCGTAGCTTGATAATAAAATTTATTTCAAATACCTATAGTCTTTCCTTCTAGTACGAATATCTAAATAATTTGTATTTCATATATGTTTTTAGATTACACCTGTGAACATTTCGAGTCAAGTTTCAAACGCTTCTCAGGCAAGCTCGCCTTTATCTTTTATCGATATCGAAGAAGTCGATATCAAAAAAGAGCTTTTAAGACAACAACCGAATGAAGTGGCCTTGAAATTAGTAAAAACTGTTTTCTATGACAGGAATTTCGTTTGCAGTGGTTGTTGTGATATTTTCTCGTCGCTTCGTTTGCTACTGACCCACAGACACGAAAAACTATCTTGTTTAAAACAGCAACAAATTAAAAATTCTGGCTTGTTAACTCACACCATGATACATTCGGGTAAAAAGCCATTCAAGTGCAGTAAACGTCATTCAATATTTACTCGAAAAAATGCTTTGCAGAATCACAAAATGACACATTCCGGTGAAAAGCCATTGAAGTGCGATAAATTTCATTCGATGTTTACTCAAAGAAGTGATCTAATGAGACACAAAATGACACATTCGGGTGAAAAGTCTTTCAAATGCGATACATGTCATGCAATGTTAGCTCGAAAAAATTCTATGCAGAATCACAAAATGACACATTCGGGTGAAAAGCCATTCAAATGCGATACATGTAATTCAATGTTTAATCAAAGAAGTAATCTGAATAAACACAAAATGACCCATTCGGGTGAAAAGCCATTCAAATGCGATACATGTAATTCAATGTTTAATCAAAGAAGTAATCTGAATATACACAAAATGACCCATTCGGGTGAAAAACCATTCAAATGCAATACATGTGATGCAATGTTTAATCGAAGAAGTAATCTGAAAATACACAAACTGACCCATTTGGGTGAAAAGCCATTTAAATGCGATATATGTTGTTGTATGTTTTCTCGCAGAGCTAATTTGAAGAGACACAAAATGACCCATTCGGATGAAAAACCATTTAAATGCGATAAATAATGCTTAATGTTTGCAGTAAAACCTACCTTCAATCACACAAAATGACACATTCGGATGAAAAGCCATTCAAATGCGATACATGTAAATTATTGCTTGCACAAAAATGTACCCTCAAGATTCACAAAATGACACATTCGGGTGAAAAGCCATTCAAATGCGACAAATGTCATTATATGAATACACATAGATCTGACTTGAATAAACACACATCCGCGTGGATTCAACTGCGTTCAATGTTAATCAACGTTTAATTGCTTCCAGGCAAATCAAATGACACATTCGGGTGTTTTACCCATTTAAATGCAATGAATATAATAATATAAGTGCCTTAAATACTTTTCAAGACACCAAAAAAATATTCAGCTTAGCAAATAATCCGATAAATGTAATTTTAATATCTCACTTGAAAATAAACCAAATCACACATTCTTTTTAAAAGCCATTGCGGCAATCAGTTGACACTTTTGTAATGTGTTATAAGTTCTGTTTTCAAAATAAACTTAATGATTAATTCAGGTCATAATTAATTAAATATTGACCGATGTTTGGAACAAAGATTCCCAAATGTGTTGATCGATTACGAATAAAGTGAAACAAAAGTGTGGAAAACCATTCCAAATGTTCCAATTTGATAGTTTGCAAAAGACCACGAAGGATTCAAATGTCATAAGTTGTAAATCAACAGCGACAACTTTGAACGTCAAGTCGAGCCACTCTTTAACTGCATCAAATTTGAATGAACGATCTTTGGTTTATTTTTTGCGCACACGTGAGACGTTAGAAATTTGAACGAAAAGAATCGACATTCGTTTTCATGTTTGAAATGTCATATACCTATATAAGGTTTTGTAACTTTGTTCTCATTTTAAAACAAATGTACCCAACTTTTTTCTCCCCGAATCATTTTGGTTTCTCTATGGTAACAAGCACAATGTTTTGTATAATAAATATCGTAGTCTTTTCACAGTGTAAAATCATTTTTAATGACAACGTCTTAAATCGATGAACGCCCGCTGCACGTTTGAAAAAACGACTCATTGTCCCGTTTGTCGCGTTACGCCGAGCAAGCGTGCGAGCGAGAGCGCGCGGATAAGCGATAGAGAGGCGATCGGCCTACCGTTCGGATTGTGCCGCATCTATGTATCTCTCTTCCACTCGATTGGTCGATGCATCTACCAAGCGACTCCCATTCATTTCCTACTTTTCCTCCACCGACCTATCTTTAACAGAATAAACCAACATCAAATACCACACATGTATGAGAGTTGTGGCTAAATTGCTAAAAGCACATTGTTGCAATAAACTGTTCATCAAAGTAATAAACATATTTGAATTAATGAGTGAATAAAATATATCAATGTATTCAAAATTTCATTTTACTCCTTCTTCGTATCCATACAAAATAATGATAATTCAATAAAAATATTCCATTTTATTATATGCAATCCATCAATTTGGAACTTATGACGTTTCGTTAAACTGTCGTCCGTAAAACCGACTTTACAGACAACCATTTTTTTTGTGTCAAAATCTCTATATACCTTAAATTGTAATATCTCTGTCTAAAGTAAATTTCGTGTTCAATAAACTAGCTTGCTCTGCAAAGGAGTAACTGCATATGTACGACCGTATGAAATCTTTTCACTTAGACAAAACATTCTTCCCAGTTCATTTAATTTATTTTTATTACTATATGTATTATTATAATAAGGTTAAGCTGCCATTTTGTTCTAATTGTCTTTTCCTAAAGTGTTTTTCTTGAGATATCAGTTTCTTAATAAATACATTCACATCACTAGCATGTTTGGGTCAATCTTTTGTTCATTCTTTAATGTTGCAAATTTAATTAATCCAGCTCTCCTGTAATGTCGAATAGAAAAATAAGTTCACTAACATTCTTATCATCTTCTACTTGAAGATATGTTATATAAACAGATGCCATAAAATCTTTTAAAAAGAATATTAAGGACTTTCATCAAAGATAAAAAAAATGGCTTTTCTTCTAATTGTGCTCATATCTGAGTGCTTGCAAACTATTTCCATGAATTACAATTATCAATATTGAATGCGAAATTCACCGCATCACCTGAATTTAATATTTTTGACGTGACAACGTCTTATAAATCGATGAACGCCCGCTGCACGCACGAAAAAACATGATTCATTGTCCCGTTTGTCGTTACGCCGAAGGCAAGCGTGCGAGCGAGAGCGCGGATAAGCGATAGAGAGGCATGATCAGCCTACCGTTCGGATTGTGCCGCATCTATCTCTCTTCCACTCGATTGGTCGATGCGTCTGAGTAGAAAAGAGACAGCGGAGCACACAACTTATACACCTACAGTACCTACATGATCTGTTTACAACTGTTTATAAAGTGTTGAATTTTGTTAATGTGGTTTTCATTGTTTATATTACAACAACAATTGTGGCAATAAAGGTAATTAATTCTTGCATTTCAAAAATCTTGTTCATCCCTAACGCTTTTAACAAATATACTTTAAATAAACAATAAATTATCAACGATTTCTTTCATAGAACCGCCTAAAGTCACACCATGGCAGACCAACCTGACGAACCTGTGAATCTCACGGATCTGCCACTATCGTCATTAAAAGATAATGTACCCATGGAGGTGCAGATGCTACCGCATCCACGTCTGCAACGCCGTTCATAAATTTCATCAATGTTTTCTTATGACGTTGTCACGTTAAACTATCGTCCGTAAACCGACATTTTTATTTAATTAGGTACAATGCCTGCTCATGAAAAATGCAATGGTAGTTGGTCAAGCGTGGAATATCATCATCGCCAAAACAAAGGGTTTTCATTATTTATGATTCCAACTAAAGAAGGAGGTTCATCAGTCAATATTTGTTTATATATTGAAAATCAGGGCTCTTTTTCCATTTAACGCATTGGAACGCCATTCCGGCACCTTTTTCCACGGTATTTTGTTTTTCAAAATTTCAAAATCATTTAGACGAAACAATGTTTGCGCTTACGTAATAACAATCAAATCTAATCTATCGTCAAGTCATTGTAATGAACTGTATGAGATGTAGATGAATCCGAAATCGGCGCTCTCATTTGGCGACGAGGGCGAAGGGGACTTGTCCATGTTCCCATTGGTCACTCGGTCTCAAGAACTGATAACAGGCAGTAACGTCAGACGCAGAAATTTATTCGTCAGACTTTTCTGATTGAGTGCCCGTGACAATCTGCCGTACACTAAATTTACTTACTTAAATATAAATTTCACGTCATTATTTTCTTTTTCAATATTTATAAGTGTAAAAATTGCATCCCAAATTAAGAAATGAAAAACCATTCCTGTTACTTCTCAATTGCCGATTCCGCTAGTAAAAATTCCAAAACAATTACAGAAACGAAAACAAAAAATACGGTACACGTTGATGTTCCTGTGATCATCTCAAGTTGATCTTGAGAAGCAAGGTCAAACTTATTACTGCTGGTCATTAGATTAAACAATGATTTTTGTTCAAAAAACGAATGGTAGAACGTTCACAAAATGAAGATTGGCTGCACAGATTGCAGAATTGTTGGAACTCTTCGTACTGAAACGACGACGGGAATGAAAATTTTCAAAAAATGGTGAAGAATAAAATCATTTATTTTGGAAAAGAGAGGATGCTACAAATGGGGTCAAAAAACAAATTCCATCACAGATAATCTTTTGCACACAAATCAGCGTCAAAAATTGTTTCTGAAGACGAAAAAAAGCAGATTGAAAATATTTTTTGAACTGCATATAAATTGGCAAAGGAATACCAATCATTAAATATGTTTGAAAGAATATTTGTATTTGATTGTTTCTTTAAATTAAGATAAATGTCTTCAATAAAAACATAATAAAAAAAAACTGTGTTTCGTGGTATCAAAGCACTACTAAGTTTTTTATTTAAATGATATTTGACTTCGCCAACCAATTAATTCTTGAAAACCACACGTTTAATTTTGACTCAGGCATTGATTTGTTACATACTAACAGGGGTGAGTTTAAACTATTTTATCAAGAAATCTTAGAGATTAATCGAGCTCAGCTCAACGGTCTGCCAATTTTGAAAGAGCAACTTTATTTGCCTAGTTCGCCATTGTTGTACCCTTTTAAATAATTGTTATTTTTTATTTATTGTCATTTATTTACAATTCAAGCACTTGCTATTATTAAATATCAATTCACTTACTATCATTAATGTAATATAATAAAGGCTTGAAATCAATCAACTCATTAACGAGAGGTCGGATTGGACCCTAGATTTATTTTAAATATTCTTATGTTATCATCTGTTCATTAATATTTTCAAAAATCCCCGTAATTATAATAAACCCACTTAAATCATTGAAACTTGTATTCATTCAAATTTCGCTAATTTACATTTTAATAGCCTTTTAACATAGTGATTTATTTATATTTTTGTATATAACCGATACAAACTGTTTACTACGCGTCAGTTCAGGTACATCCGTGCACTTGGAATGCCCGAAGATGCCGAAAGGCGAAACCCGGGTCGTTAGCGACAAAACTCATGGAAAAGTACAAAATTCAAATAATTCAAATTTGATATTTGAATATAATTTTTATGTACCTAGTAAAAAGCTTGACATCCAGTGAGTTCCGGCACCTTATTTGTAAGAAAAGAGCCCAGTTGTAAATTATAAAACACAAGGTGACTTGGAATAGTTACGCGGTCGGTAATTTGGTAGTTTTACCTCAGTAGACAAACTCTTTTTCCTCTATGGGTGTAAATTATTCTATTGTCTATGGTCATAAATGTTACGCCTTCACTGAACGACAACTGTTCAAAATGGATATCAAAAAAGAACCCGACGATGAATCTTTCGCTTCCAATGTATGGCTAGACAGCAAACGCGATGTTGATCTGAAGAATGATATTTTAAATAATCTTAATCTTGGTCTTTCGGCTGGCTGCAGTGACCACGCGCTAGTTAAGCAAGAAGAATTAGTCGCCGATGACGTTTATAGCGTGGCAGAAGAGGTAATAAGCCCAACTGTTCACACCTCTCTCATGAAATTGACCCTTTGTCAGCGTATTTAAAAACATCAGCGGTAATATGAAAATGTTTCTCGATGATAGATTTTGCAATTTGATTATGTTTTTGTATTCGTTGCTTTGACTTTAAATTTGAAAAGCTTCAATATTCAATCATTAACATTTTGATGTCAGTTCATGAAAAAGAATCGAATTTAATAATAACATATAGTTATTTTACTTTTTATTTTGTAAAAACTTCATAATTTATTCATCATTATAAAAGGATATAAAAAATAGAATCTAGAGTTCAAATAACATTTATATCATTCAATTATCGACCGTTAGCGACTAAGTCCATAAACAATTGATTTTTTAGTGCCCGTCCCAAAAAAATTTTTGGCAATATTTTAATAAAAAAGCATGCCAAAATTCTTATTTTTTGACGATTATCGAAAAAAATTTCGATGATAAGTAATGAATCAGTTGTGCACAATTAGATAAATTAATAACCTTTCAATCTTCCATCGAGTGTTTTTCAATCCCGAAAAATCTGACCTTGCCGAATTGAACCAGGTCTCCAGTTGGTCTACAAGGCTACTGACCACGAAGATTAAAAGCGACCTGTAAATACTGCGCAAATTTTTCAATATTTTTTTTTTTATGACACTTTAAAAGCTCAAGAATTCCGACCCAGGTTGCGTCTGTGTTGTTAATTTCAACTTTGATTCGAATCTGGAGCCAATCGTGTTTTATTTCAGTTTTATATATCTTGATATTGATTTTTCAATTTTTTTTTAGATTCTACCTGCGAAGATCTCGAGTCAATTTTTAAATGTTTCTCAGGCAAGTTTGCCAATATCTTTTGTTGATATCAAAGAAGCCGATATAAAAAGAGAGTTTTAAAACAACAACCGACTGTCATGGCTTTAAAATTAGTAAAAACTGTTTTCTATGACAGGAATTTCGTTTGTAGTGTTTGTTTCAATATTTTCTCGTCGCTTCATTCGCTTCTGAAACACAGAAACGAAAATCAATCTCGTTTGAAACATTACCAAACTCAAAAAACTGAATTGGAAATACACAACATGACTCAATTGAGTGAAGAACCGTTGATATGCGAATTTTCACTGCCTCGCAAATCAAGTTTGAAAGATAACCAAATGGAATCAAGTGAAATGCCATTCAATTGCGATCAATGTCATAAATTTTTTGCTTATAGATCTGCATTAAAAAAACACAAAATGAAGCATTCGGGTGAAAAGCCATTTAACTGCAATGTGTGTCAGTTAACATTTGCTCAAAGATATGACTTGAAAAGACACCAAATGAAACATTCTGGAGTAAAGCCATACAAATGCACTCAATGTCAGTTTGCAAGCGCTTTTAAAAGTAATTTAAAAATTCACCTCATGATACATTCTGGCGAAAAGCCATTCAAATGCGAGGTATGCCATTCAACATTTGCTCAAAGATCTCAATTAAAGTTTCACCAAATAGCACATTCGGATGAAAAGCCATTCAAATGCGATCAATGTCTGTTTTCGTGTGCTCATAGATCTGCCTTTAAAAACATCAAATGAAGCACTCGGGTGAAATGCCATTCAAATGTCATCAGTGTCCTTTCACATGTTTGAGAAGATTTGACTTGAAAAGACACCAAATGAAACATTCGGGTGAAAAACCATTCGAATGCGTTCAATGTCAGTTTGCGTGTGCATTAAAATGTAATTTTAAAGTTCACCTTATGACACATTCGGGCGATAAGCCGTTTAAATGCGATGAATGTAGTTTGTTGTTTGCTCAAAGATCTCACTTGAAGGTACACCTAAGGAAACATTCGGGCGAAAAGCCATTCAAATGCAATGAATGCCATTTCATGTTTGCTCAAAAATCTTCCTTGAAAAGACACCAAAAGACACATTCAGGTGAAAAACCCTTTAAATGCGATGAATGTTGTTTGTTGTTTGCTCAAAGATCTCACTTGAAGGTACACCAAAAGACACATTCGGGCGAAAAGCCATTCAAATGCGATGAATGCCATTTCATGTTTGCTCAAAAATCTACCTTGAAAAGACACCAAATGACACATACAGGTAAAAAGCCTTATAAATGCGGTAAGTGTCAGTTTTCAAGTGGTTATAAATTTAACCTGAAAGTTCACCAATTGAATCACCACGGCGGAATGCCACAGAAAAGTGGTTAATGTAATTTTAAGAATCTAGAATCATCTGTCTTAAAAACATATTACATTATGCATTCGGGGAGAAAAAATTTGAAACTCCATAAATGCCAATTAACGAGTGATATAATAAAATTTTTGCTATTAGATAACTCCGTGTCTTAGGTAAGCGACGCGAACCGGCAAGCGAATTAAGGCGAATCCAGTCAATTTAAAACGTAGTTGATCAAAGGTCTTATGTGCCATCGCTCGGCCAGACGCAATTAACGCTCTGGTGAGCTTGGACCGTTTCATATTTTCAAGCGATTCGCGCGCGCCATAAGTCAGGCACTTGAGTCGACTTACGACATATGCCGTCCTGACCGGATCGCTTCGCCCACTTATGACACTTGCATGGGCGAGGACCGTTGATATTTTAAAACTCTGCCGCTTTCAAAGCTGCGCCGGATCGCCTCGCCCAGTTAAGACGACCCGTAAAACCCCTAAAAATATCAATGTCAGTTTTTATATTGTTGAAGTTTTGACTATTTTGACTTAAAAAGACACCATATGTATGAAATATTAGTTTTTATTACAATTAAATGTGATTTGAACCGATTCTTTGTTTACTTAAATATCTAGCGTAGTGCCATGCGGCCTTTTTAAAACAGTCCCTAGTGAGCAGTCGTTTTTTTTGATTATGAGGGAAATAAATGAATAATTATCTGGCAATTTGACATTTTTGACTACATTATGTCAAATAATTTCATTACGGGCAATCATAATATTTAAGTATTGTGATAATTTATAATTTTTATGTTATACTAGTATTCGAACCCGGCTTCGCTCGGACCAGTTTGGGGATATGTTCACCTCGGCGCGTAAATTCAGTTGAAACAATTGGCAACTTAATGACCAACAATGCAAAAGGGAATTACAGACCCAGAGGCCTACATACGCCGTTTCGGTTTTATATATAAGATATTGAGATTTCGACTAAATTTTAATTTCATTTGTAAGTATATTTTACGGCATTAAATATGGAATATGGCATCAAATGTCTGCCAATATCCATTCATTATAAAATGGGCCATGTCGCTAAAGTTGACTTTTTGACAAATTTGGTTAAACTTCCAACTGCTCCAGAACCCAATCAGGCGTTGTCTGCGGTCGTTTACCTGAAGTTCCTTGGTTAGTTAGATTTTATACGGGTGCAGACATAAGGCCCGATTCAAAATTCACCAAGTTGAAGTCGCAGAAAAGCCAAGTTCTTGTGAACAACGAGAAATAAGCTGCCTTGGGTTTTCCTGTACACTTTCACACACAGCAGCAATGTTTTCACCAGATATTGTATTTTAATGACGTACAGGTAGGTGTTGGCCGATTATTTACCAAACTGGTTGACTCAAATTTGGCCACTAAACAATGAATAATCTACTCAGCAGGACAAAGTAACATATTTTGAGCGTCCCTATTGAAATACCCTTTATATAAGATTAACAAGAAAGCTTGTTTGTGTGGGGCGAAGTCAACGACTCAAACTTTTTTACATACTTTTTCAGAAGTTGACTGAAGACATTATTTGGAATATTTAAAGAATTTTTATGTCAGAAAATTCTTATTTTCTAAATGTTGTACAAGTAACTAAACCTTTGATTTACTCTGTTTGTCATAAGCTGCTTAAATAAATAAGTTTTTGTAGTTTTAATTTGTTTCCCGCCTAATGATTGGCTTTCAAATAAAAACTACCTTTGTACCTTGTACCTGATCTGCCCATTGCTATGTGATTAAGCAAATAGTGTTGTTCACTTTTAAGGTGTTCACTGTCAATACTTGGTGGAAAGCAGTGACGGCTGGTGACGGGGTGATGGGGGGTGCAAAAGGAAGATTCAACTATTTTTCCGTACTACGGAATAGAAACAGTTGGTATTGCGAACATCTGAATTGAAAGTCCATGCTATAGAAGTGTTTTAAAATCCAATGAATAGGAAAGAACTCTTGCAAAAATGGTTGAATCTTCCTTTGCACCCCCCAACACCCCGTCACCAGCCGTCACTGGTGGAAAGGCATTATAATAAAAATAATAACACATTTTTAGTACTTTTTCCACATGAGAATTATTTCATCAGAACTGAATCAAATTCAGTTGATAATGCTCGCCATGAGCGAAACCGGTCCTGATGAAATAAATCTCATGTGGAAAAAGTACTAAAAATGTGTTATTATTTTTACAATAGTGTTGTGACAGAATAAAACATTTTTCAATTTTGTTCGATAGTTCACTTCTAGAACAGGAACATTTCTTTGAAAAATTGACTATAACTTATTTAACTTGTTATGTGCGAAGCCAATTGCTAACGTCAGTGGCACAGGTGTCCATTTTGACACATATTTATTGTTGATAAATCGATTTTGATTTTGACAGTTGACATAAGTTCGATGCTTCACATAGACGTCATTTTGGTGCTTTGGTCAATTTAATCAAAATAATATCTTATTTCAAAGTGCGCCTATATTCTACCGATGAGAAAATATAGACTCGAATTTAACGTATGTATTTCTTTTTGATATTATTCATTCGAAGAATAATGTTTCTTTCGTACAATAACGTATTTTATTTATTTATTTAAGAAAAAGCAAATCATGGCATTACAGCTGACGCCAATGCGCCATGGATTTGACAAATATAAATACATGCATATATATATATACATACATACATGTAAATATATAATAAAAATCACAAATTTATTAAAAATTAAAAATAAGATGAAAATTACAATAGTAATAAAAAAAACAGAGAGGAAAAAATATTATTAATATCACATTAGAAATTTTCAAAGCAGTCAACCGAATGAGTTCTTCGTCTGAACTCACTCACGTCAATATGAAATATGTCGACATCCGAAGCAATGCCGTTTAAAATTGTTAAAGCTCTGCCCAATGACATTCCCATTTGCAGACTGGTTCTACCCCTTGGAAGAACAAACAACTCATGTTCACGATTCCTCAAAAAATTATCAGGGACATTCAATTTAACATTCTCAAGAATGGTGGAATTCTCATTTTGGCCTCGGATAAGTCGAAAGAAATATGTGGCCATGTGCATTTCTCTTCGAGTATTCAAACTATTGAACGTGAGCATGCCTAAAAGAAAATCGGTTGGATAAAGCTATGGGTAGTATCCGTATGTCCACAAATAGAGAATTCTCAAAAACTTCTTCTGAACCCTGTCCACCATAAGAACATATTTCGCACCTCTTGGTGCCCAAACAATCGATCCACTCTCAAGCCGGCTTCGAACTAAAGAATTACACATTGAACCCTGTCCTCGGACGATCTTATTTATCACCTCAATCAATAATAAGCATTGCATTCAAATTGTTATAAATTCATGTAACCGACTCATTGCGACGGCTTCGCAGTGATTGGTTGAATTCAGCTCAGGCGAGAATGCTTTGTTTTTCATACTAGAATCACGGAGTATAAAATTCGGCTGTCAAATAAAATAACCGCGAAGCGCGTCAGTCGTAACCGTGCCCTCCTGACTCGGACAGGAGGATATCACATATTCATTTGGTCTTACGCGTTTAAAAATGTTCTTACTGCAATGTATTTGTGTGTAATAAAAAAATGTAATAATTTGAAGACAATAAATTAGCCGACTCTAGGATAGAGTTTTCGGCCAAGATAAATTACCGATTGAAATCTATACAGAGATACCTTTCCTCCCATCCTATCCCTAAGTTCCGTCTCCGAACGCCGTGGAAGGATGCTGTCTGACGCAGTCAGATTGGGAAGAAACCCTGGTCGTCTCAACATGTATAGTTTATCATAACGTAATCAACGATGGTAAGAATTTTGTTAATGTGTGCCTTATTGAGCATTCAAATCCAATGTGTCTATTTGGACACGTGTGCCACTAAAGACTACAAAATTATTTACATTTTTTTTTTAATAATTTTAATTTATTTATGGAAATGTGTAATGACGTTGCAAGTGAAACACGAATAAATAATGCTTCAGATGCACTGTATGAAGATAGGGACGATAATCACGCCAACGAAGATGATGTTTTTAAACCAGGTATGGGCAACCTTTCCTACGTCTGGGGCCGGATTGTCATTCCGTCTTCGAGTCAAGGGCCGGACCAAATTACTACACATTGGTTATATTTAATTCAATAAAACACGTTGCTACATCTTATATATTTTTTATTTATATAATGAACGACATAATATTAATATTACTGATTAAAAATTTTGTGCGACTGATTGTGGTTGAGTGTGGAAGTAATATTGGCCTTGTACTTGAATTACAAGACTCTCTTTATTGGCGATGATATTGCTTAAGGATAATCGCATAGAATTTTCGAGATTTTCATTTGTTATCCTCGTTCGAATTTTTGATTTAGTGTGTTTCATCTTCGAAAGAAACTGATCGCACGTATATGTGCTGTCGAAAATTCAAATGATTTTTCATGCAAATGCGCGTACATTTGTATATTTTTCATCCACCAAATATAATTTATAAAAATCCGTCAAAGCAATGTTGTTAAATTGTGGTTTTAGCAATAAATCCCCCTAAAGCTCAATAAATTCCATCTGCAAATTTGCTGGCACATAATTTACATCTGAATTATCGGACGAGCAAATATAGCGAATGTGGAGTCTTTCTTTTGGAAGTCAGCAAGCCTTGTATCATATTGCTCTATTAGTGTCTTCAGTTCATCTCCATAAGAATTACAGTCGCGCCTAAAACAGCCGTTGAAGCCTTCAAATCTCACATGCTTTTTAAAATATGGCTATTAGTTTACTTTACAATCGGAAAGGAAAAAAATGAAAAACGGTAAAGATTTCGAGGAAATTTTCGCAAATGAATAGAATTATGAAGGATGCGCGGATTTCTATTGCCACGACTGTATAAGTGTTGTTTGTATGAGCTGATAGACTTGGAAAATGGTTTTAAAAAAAAAATCCTCCCTGGAACTATTTAATTTCTTTTTCAATTATTTTGCCCAGATGTATAAGGGCCGGACAAAATAGCCCGGTAGATGCCCATGTATGATTTAAAGCATCACCAGGTCCTGCAGTTTTAACAGATGAAGATTCGGGAGATGAGGATTATGGCGAAACTATTGACAATTTAAATCACAGACATCTATTTTATCAATAAGACATATAACCCTTTCTTAATTTTTGTCTAATCATATTGATCTAATGTAATTAAACTTACTTTGACGTCATTTGTTCCAAGGCTAAACTTTATCGTCGTTTTTGTTAAAATTTTCTCTTAAATGGTCAAAACTGGAACGTCTACCTAAGTTGGTCAAACGTCTAATGTCATCATCATTTCCACAAAGGGTTTTCATCAGTTTTAATTCTCAGCCAAAGAAAGAGTTCCATCAGTTGTAATCGAAATTAGTATTCATATTGGAAAGAATAAAACAAGGGCGACTGGGAATAGTCACGCGTCCGTCAATATGGCAGCTCCTGCTTAGCCGAATAGATATGCGTATTATTCTATCCGTGGCAGGCAAGATATTTTTCTCTACGGGGGGGAATTAATCTTTTTGTCTATGGTTCTAATCCAACCGTCACATGGTTGTGTAAAAATTTCACCTCACAAATCAAAAATTGGTGGTCGTCATTGACCCATCAGATGAATTCGGCTGTCGATTGGCACAATTGGACATTGGATAATCTATTTCAACATTTAAAATTATTTGTTTCAATTCGACTTTCTACTTTCTCTATGGACACAATCGAAAATTAGAACAGCAACAATATCAAAATAAACAGAGGAAAGAATTTTTATTTAGATGGATTATTTCCATGGACTATTTTTTATTTTACTCCCACTCAAATTATTTCACTAAAACTTAAATCTTTTATGGCTGTTGGTCAACGAAAACTGTAGATTGGAAAATGGGTGACCAGACCAATCGGCACAAGTCAAGTCGGCACATGGCACGTCGACACATGTCAAGTCGGCACATGACAAGTTGGCACATAGACAATTCAGCACATGGACAACTTGACAAACCACTCCTATTTTTATTCGATCTCCGTCAAAATACTGCACGAAGGGGGTGTTTTATGGAAGAAAACACCTTCTGGCACACTAGGGGAAGTGAATTCCTACATAATTACGTAAAATTTGCATGCTAGATTATGAAAAGTCATGTCGTTATTACAGTCTAACATAGCCAGCCATAGCCATATCTAGCTTCCACTACAGAATTACTATTAATTGATCTTAATTAATTGGCCTTTAGATAAATGCATTAGAACAATTGGAAATTAATAGATATCATCAATCCAATGACATTTTTAATGAGAAAACAAACATTAATCCAACATCAATACTCTGATTATCACAGATCGCCAATGCCATTTTACTAATATCATCTTGATGTAAAACTAATGTGCGTTCATTACCACTCACTAAAAACCCAGATTTGCTTTCATTTACAGAAAAACTTATATCAATTTGTCACAATTCAAGCATTATTATGAAATAGCCATCAACAATATATTATTTTTGTAGAGCTCAAATACATTTTTTCACTGTATTACAAAAAGGTAACTTTGTCAAGATGTCTAGGTGCCGAATTGTCTATGTGTCAACCTGTCGTGTGCCGACTTGACATGTGTTGACGTGCCATGTGCCGACTTGACTTGTGCCGAGTTATCACGGTTTCTGGAAAATGATATTGGGTGGGGGAGGGCGAGTCGACGAAAGAATTAAATCTTTAGACATTGAGCAACTGTAAGGTTAAGACTGGTTTAGTTTCACAAATTACGAGGACCATCAGCTTGCGGAAAATAAATCGAAACATGCTACATACACAATTGATGTTGAACACAAAAATATGCCCGACTCTCACAGCTATTTCATTATTTGTATCTCTGTGTTGCCACAATGGAGACACAAATAAAATTCCACAAGAATAAGTTGGGTTAAACTTTATTTAAAATAAAAACGTTACAAAACTCAACTAAAATACAATTCAATGTGAAACACGTGGGAACGTGAGTCAATTTTGGCGTATAAATTTCGAGCTATCCAAATTTTATTTGTAGTCAACCAAACCAAACATCATTCGATTAAATTACATGCAGGTAACGAATGTATCGACTCGACGCTCAAAATGGTCGCCGCTGATTTTTAACAAATGGTCTTTGAATCTTCTGTGGCGTTTTGCAAACTTTCATTGCAAGGATTTGAATGGTTTTCCGCTTTTTTCGAGATCGATCAATACATTTGGAAATATTTATTCTCCACTTTGGTCAATATTCAAATAACTATTCCCTGAAATTATCATTTAGTGTATTTTCAAGACAGAACTTCCAACACAGTTTCGGCTTATCGCCAAATTCATGAAACCGAATGTTTTTTTTGGTGTTTTGTCAAGTTTGATTTAACAGCACAGATGTAATTGCATTGCTCGCATTTGAATGGTTTTTCACCCGAATGTGTCATTTGATGTCGCTTTAGGTCAGTACTTTAAAAAAACATTGAATGACATGTATCGCATTTAAATGGCTTTTCCCCCGAATGGGTCATTTGGTGTACCTTCATGTAAGATTTTTGAGAACACATGAAATGGCATTGATTGCACTTGAATGGTTTTTCGCCAGAATGTGTCATTTGGTGTGATTTCAAGCCACCTTTTTGGAAAAACGTTGAAGGACATTTATCGCATTTGAATAGCTTTTCACCCGAATGTGTTATTTGGTGCTTCTTCAAGTTACATTTTTGGGTAAACATTGAAGGACATTTATCACATTTGAATGGCTTTTCACCCGAATGTTTCATTTTGTGTGTCTGCAATTTCCTTATAACAGTAAACATTAAATGACATTTATCGCATTTGAATGGCTTTTCCCCCGAATGGGTCATTTGGTGTATCTTCATGTAAGATTTTTGAGAACACATGAAATCGCATTGATTGCACTTGAATGGTTTTTCGCCAGAATGTGTCATTTGGTGTGATTTCAAGTTAACTTTTTGAGAAAACGTTGAAGGACATTTATCGCATTTGAATGGCTTTTCACCCGAATGTGTTATTTGGTGCATCTTCAAGTTACATTTGTGGCTAAACATTGAAGGACATTTATCGCATTTGAATGGTTTTTCACCCGAATGTGTCATTTGATGTGCCTGCAGGTTACCTTTAAGACTAAACATTGAAGGACATTTATCGCATTTGAATGGCTTTTCACCCGAATGTGTCAATTGATGTGTCTGCAAGTTACTTTTAAGACTAAACACTGAAGGACATTTATCGCATTTGAATGGCTTTTCACCCGAATGTGTCATTCGATGTGTCTGCAAGTTACCTTTAATACTAAACATTGAATGCCCACTATCGCATTTGAAGGGTTTCTCCCTCGTATGCGTCATGTTGTGAATCATCAAGCCAGATCTTTGAGTAAAGTGAAGTTTAAAGCAAGATTGTTTTTCGTTTCTATGTTTCAGAAGTGAACGAGGCGACGAGAATATATTGAAACAAACACCGCAAACAAAGTTCCTGTCAAAGAAAATCGTTTTTACTAATTTTAAAGCTACCACGGTCGGTTGTTGTAGAAAAACCTCTTTTTTGATGTCCACTTCTACGATATCAACACAGGATATTGGCGAAATCGCTTGAGAAGCGTTAAAATCTTGACTTGAGATCTTCGTGGGTGGAATCTAAAACAAAATTTTTTAAGAAAATGATAAATCGAATTTAAAAAAAAAAAATCTGTTATTAAAACCAATGTTGATTTCAACAAAAAAATGCTTACGACTTTCTGTTAGATTTCATGATAAAACAAATTGAAAAAAACACCAGTATTAATTAAAATTTAGTTATTTAAATAAGCGTTAGATCCAAGTAGGATAATACATATTTTTGAATCTTATTAATTTGCAAAAAAAATCACAAATCTAGAGGCAAAATTTAGTAAAATTCTTCCTTTGGTCATGAACGACCACGAAAAATGTTTCGAGCTTTGCGAATACTAACTTGATAAATTGTATGGAATGACTATTAACAGTGACGGTGGTGACGGGGTGTTGGGGGGTGCAATGGAAAATTCAACCATTTTTGTAAAGGTTCTTTCCTATTTATTGGATTTTAAAACGCATCTATGCATGGACTTTCAATTCAGATGTTCACAATACCAACTGTTTCTCTTCCGTAGTACGGTAAAATAGTTGAATCTTCTTTTTGCACCCCCCAGCACCCCGCCACCAACCGTCACTGACTATTAATAATAAAAGCTTTTTTTAATAATAAATATAAACCTCTTTCTGTCGACTTCCGCTGATATCAAATCTATTTTCTGTTTTAAAAATGTTCGCCAAAGGGTCACGTTCTTCAAAATTGCAGTTTCCAAATACAATTTCCACTTCTTCTTTTTTAACATTCCTTAAGTTGACCGAACATGCCTAAAAAAAAGATTTCATTGAACTTTTCAATAATCAAGGTTTATTAAATTCGATAAACTGCGAAAATTCAGCAATGTCTTCTAACATAACAATAAATGGAACCCTAATGCCCAACCACGTCCTCCGCACACTGGCGGATCCAGGAATTCTCCCAGGGGGTGGCCACTTTGAAAATAACTATGATACATTAAAAAATATATATACATACATTTACACTCAGTCCCCTTTTTACGCAATAATCTGAACGCCATCGCTACTTTTTTTTTACGGAATAAATGATGACCCTGCGTTTAAAGAAGTGATGAGGCCGAACAAAATCAGGTGATATAATAGATAGATGACTCTTACTTTAATCATCGATTCTTTTATTTCAATTCAAAAATGTAAACATTAAAAAACATAATATGTATAAGAAAATATTGTAGAATACCAAAAAAAAACAGAGGATATGTTACAAAGCCAGACCATACAGTCTTTTCGAACTCATACGATTCGTGAGCCGGGTTTCCATGCGTCGTAATGTGGAAAATTTCCTTTCAGCGTAGGCAACGCTGATTGTCAAGCATAGTAAAATTCGTAACAAAACTTCACAATTTCGACATAATTATTAACTTAACCCCTCTCCATCCATGCAAATAATCTGTCGTATTCCACCATGGGGCGCTTTCACGAGCGCCGGCAAGCAATCGTCATAAAAGGTCCCTATTTTAAGCAAAAAGTATTTTTTTAAATGTGTATTTGCTCATAAATATATCCTTGCTATCATTTAAACCTTTAATTTATTTTAAAATGACGGATTAAGCGCAGAAAATCATCTGGAATGAATTGCGATCATTATGTGCTTGATATTTGAATCCAGCATCGCAATTGCAATGTCTCAGACTGTCTGCATTGACGACGTCCGCCGTTGACGCCCTACCGCATATGGCAACCTAGGCCATCATAATTATTTGTTGTCCGACGGGGATGCGCCGAGACGTAATATTACCAGAACTATACAGCTGTTTGGATAGTCCATAATAATATATTTGTATTATTCCGGCTGTCGCTATATTTATTGCGATTCATAAAAAGGAAACATTTTCTTACCAATAGTGTTTTTGGTTGATAATATAATATATATGGCAAGAGAATATTGTTTTCGAATGGATACAATCTCGCATTTACTTATTATTTTGTTAAAATTTTAACGGCTGTGATGAAATCGTATTTTTAATACAATTACAAATAACAATAAGTGGAAAATAGGAAAATATTTTTAATCATTGTTTGCCAGTATTGGATATTTCATTTTATTTAAATTCATCAGAGGTAGAAACATAATATATTATCATTTTTACACAAAATACAATTTAACTGAGAAATTCAATTGAGGAGCTATCTCTTTGTCCAATCTTACAAAATTAGTTTATTGATTACGATTTTAAATATAATTTTAGAAAAAAGTAATTTGAAATATTACAATACTTAGTATCGAATAAAACAAAAGTTATTGTGTTTTAGTGCTCAAGTTTGCAAAAATGATTTTTGAAAGAATAATGAAATTTGTTTAAGATTGTGACGAAATCATCATAGTAAACAATTTTTGCATTTACAGATTAAATTTGCTACCCGTAAAAGATTAAAGAAATAGTTAAAAGTATGTACTCATAATAAATGTCATATCTTTATGATAAATATAATTTTAGCGGCTTCTTTTTCACAAAGCTTTTAAATTTTATTGCCATTCTTTGATAATTCTCTGAAAGGTTATCCACTATTTTATTATCTTATGCTTTGGGTTGATTTTACAATCTGGGAAAAGATAATATAGTACACGTGCGTACGAAGTATACGTGCAATCTCAAAACATGCAAATTTGAACGAAAAATCTATTTATTACATTTCTGGCATAAAAGATTAAATAATGACTTGAACATATTACACAAACAAACTCAAATCAGTAAAGGCTCAACTTTCGGCACTGTTGTATTTCTGCCAAGGCAAATGCCACATTATAAAAAATAACAAAAGAATGAAGACAGCCTCCTTTGGTACCTTTTAAATTTACTGTAAAGTTATAAATATTTGCGCTCTCTATTCAACTTAGGATGATTTTCGGCATGTCTCTCTCTAAGGTATTTCAAATGTGTATCTTTCTAACACATTTATTTGTGCATATATCTATCGCATCCTTAGATTTAAAGTCTGCAAAATCAATTGGCATTAGAGAAAATTAACGATTTTGCGTAAAAATCATTATATTTTTGAATTTTTGATTTTGTTTTTGAATGAAGAACTATTTTTTCTGTGAATACCTTAAGTTATAAATACTTACTGACTATATTGAGTGAAATATTTAACTTTTTAGTTGCTTAAAATCTTACGAGAGCCTCTTGGGGAGAGAAGTGTTAACACATGTCGTATAAATACAGTTGCGGCACAAGAAATCCGCGCACTCTTCATGATGCCATTCCTTTGCCAATATTTCCTCGAAATCTTTACCGATTTCCATTTTTTTTTCATTCGATTATAAAAAAAACACTAACCATATTTTGAAAAATAATCAAGATTTGAAAGCTTCAACAGAACTGAGCCAGACCGAATCGCGTAAGCATCCGACGAAATTATGGATAACTGCAAGAAAACTTATCGTGATAAAAGCCCAAATTGAATCAGTTTTCTGGGGAAGACTTACCAAGTAGAATAATTTCGCTTAGAGTAGACTGTAGAAAGGTGCTCTGGAGGGGCATGTTTGAACCGGCAGAGAGCGCTTAACAACCGACCGGAACGACCTTCATATAAGAAGAATGGTTTTTCAAAAACGCTTTAAAACTGGTACAGTTTTCCATGCTGAGCTTGAACTCAACTAGTGATTTCACATGATCGTTGCGAAATGTCCATAATAGCCGTAATAGAATCGGGGCACATGAATTTACCTCTCGGTGCCTAAAAACAGTTCTCACTGTAAAAATATAAAAATGGAGGTAAGAATGGACGAAGGTGCACAAAAATTGGACTTTGGACGATTGGAGACGATTCATATACTCTGATGATTTCAAGTTTAACTCATGAGGACAAGACGCGGTAAGCAGCCAGGTCATCTTATGGTTGGTGAGAGGTGTCAACCGATTGTTCTTCAAAATATGGCTATTAGTTTCAATATTTTCGATGGTTTCGGCGGTAACTTTGTAGAAGTTCATTTTAATATAAAATTTAAAATAACTTTGATTTTTCCACGTATTGTGTAACTTACTGTGACACGTGTTTCGCCTCTTTCAGAGGCATCTTCAGACTTACTATCGCAAAGTTTGCTTGAGTAAATGATCATTAGTTACACAATACGTGGAATAACCAAAGCTATTAGTTTTCCTTACAATCAGAAGAAGCAAAAATGGAAATCAGTAAAGATTTCGAGGAAATACTTGCAAATGAATGGAATCGTGAATGGTTCGCGAATTTCTTTTGCCGTAACTGTAGTTGTTAAACTCAAGGGTCGTGAAAAAACGAGAAATAGGTACGACAAATTTATTTAAATAAAAATCATTTGAAAGTTAATGTTATGATATTTTAAATGTAATAAATTCTTCTCAGGGGGGGGCATGGCCCCTAAGCGCCCCCCCCCCCCCCCCCACCGTGGAACTTCCGTGCTTAAATTGATATCATCATCCACGTCAACTATTCCATCCAAAAATATATGAAATGTACAATACTTTCCAACGTTAGTTGAGTCAGGAGTCGTGGATCCAGGTATTTTGTCTCGCTTTGATTTGCGAATTGCACTTCGCTTAAGACAAACTCAGCGTGTCCAGGACACGAAATGAACCGAAAAGTTTTCATGTAAATTATGTTAAACGGTTTTTATTCAAACAAAAAAAAAAGAATTTTATCTTGAAGATATATAATGATGATTAATACAAGAAAACCCACTCATATTTTTCAAATTATTATTATGAACTGGCCTTCTACGCCAGCTACGATCATATTAGACTGAAAGACCGTTTTAGTAATAAAACACCACGAGAATTTGTCGGAGGTAAAGGTCAACTGTTAGTCATAAAGAATGAGCAACGATTGCATTGTTTATATTTCTTGCAATTGAATACTGTGAAAGAGAAACGAAACGAATAGAAAGCAACTTTGAAATGAAGGATCAATTATAAATAGACAGAAGAATTAAGCTTGTTCATCTTTTAAGTTAATGCATCGGGTAAAAATAGACGAACGAGGTGCAGAATTGAGTAGCCTAGAGACATTTTCATACTACCGCTCATGTTTAAAAGCGGCCATAGTACAATGTAAAGTGAGAAGAACTGATCCACAGCCAATTTGATGCGACACGTATAAAGAAATGGCTATCTACCTCCTCCGTCACGCGGTGAACGTCATCGGCGTCTAATTCTTCTTGCTTCACTTGCGCGTGGTCACTGCAGCCAGTCGAAAGACCTCCATTCTTCAGATTATAATCGCGATTACTGTTCTGGCATACATAAGGCGAAAAAGATTCTTCGCCTGGTTCTATTTTGATATTCATCTTGAACAATTTTTGATTCTTGAAGGCGAATCTTTTACAAGACAAACTATGGCCATTGGCGTTAGACCATAGACAAAATATTAATTCCTTCCCGTAGAGAATTTGAATTTGTCTACGGAGGACAAAATAATACATATACCTATAATAGATTTTAATAAAAAGCATTTCCATTTTATTAATACATATTTCAGTTAATCATTTACAGCTTAAATTCATTTACGAAACTGCAAAATAATTTGCCATCGTTAACATCTTTAAAATAATTACATTTTAAATTTATTGGATTTATTTAAGAACACGTAATGCTTTTGTGAAATATTTTTTTAATGCTTAGTATTTAATGTAATATAATAATAAAGGCTTGAAATCAATCAACTCATTAACGAGAGGTCGGATAGGACCCTAGATTTATTTTAAATATTCTTATGTTATCATCTGGTCATTAATATTTTGAAAAGACCCGGCAATTACGTTGACAAGTCCACGTAAATCATTGAAACTTTCTATTCAAATTCGATCTTCGCTAAAATACATTTTAATAACCTTTTATTTTATGAATGAAAACACCTTTTTGGCATAAAGGGGACAAAATGTTACATTAATAGTTCAAAAATTTGCACGCTAGATTATGAAAATGATCGTTATTACAATTAAGACGACCAGGGTTTCTTCCAAATCTGATGGGAAAAGAACAGCGTCATTCTAAGGCGTTCGTCGACGGCATGAAATTTTTAAAAATGTAAAGATTTCAAACGGTTTTTTTTGCCGTAACTCTATCCCAGAGAAGTTTGGTTTATTAACTTGAATTTGAGATAATGCTAACATTCAGCTAATTTATGTTGTCTAGACCAGTGGTTCTCACGTAAAATTTGGCTGTGGCCGCATTAGGAACACCAGCGGTCCTACGAAAATGTCTGCGGCCGCACCAAATTTTTGTGTTGACTTCTTCCTCAAAAAGAAAAAAGGGCGTTTGAAAAAACTGATGACTTTTGAAAGAAGGATAACGATTTTAAATGTCTTTGCGATTATTTTATTTGAAAGCCACATTTATACTCCGTGATTCTAGTATGAAGCTGCTCGACCAATCAACGCAAAACTCTGGTGGCTGCACATGAGAACCACTGCGAAGCCGTCGCAATGAGTGAAGAAATTTTTCATTTATAACAATTTGAATGTTCTTAATTTTTAAATATTATTGTTTGGTATTTATGTATAATTGAACGCGGAGGCAATAAATAATATCGTAATAATAGTTCTGAGTTCATAACAACATCATGCGGTATTTTCACCAGTCTAAAGTCCTAGTCGAAAAACTCTTTTGGTCTATGGAAAGAAATTTACGTGTTGTCTTTGGTCTGACGCCAGTCGTCATAGATTGTCGTGTAAAAGTTCCACCTCAACAAATCGAAGATAGTTCAAAATGGATATTAAAAAAGAACCAGACGACGAATCGTTCGCTTCCAATATGTGGCAGGACAGATACCGCGATGATGATCTTCAGATTGACATGAGTAATATTCTCAATAATCTAAATGAAGGCCTTTCGACTGGCTTCAGTGACTACGCGCAAGTGAAGCGAGAAGAATTATTGGCCGATGACGTTAACCACGTGGCAGATATGGTAATAACCCCATCTTCTTATTCCCCTCAAATGAAATTGACTATATCAGCGCTTCTCAAGGAACATTTTTTCTTTTGCTCTGGCCTCATGTATTTTAATCCGAAAATTTGACTAAGAAGAGGAACAGCTTTATTCACTTTATTCATTTACAAACATTCTTTTGTCTATTTGTCAATTGGTTTCCATACTTTGTTTTATGACTGAATTATCACATATTATATTTTACGGTGTACGCTTTCATGACAAATCGTGAATCTTTATTAAATAATTGTTTTTTTATTATTTGATTAACATGAGTAACGGTCGACGCTACAATTATGGACCGAAAATAAAACTGGCTTTTTATTAAAACAACCTTTCCAATTGTATAATGTGAGAGCCTCATTATTCCTCTATTGTGTAAATTTAAAATTGTATTTTTGAATTCCCAGTCCTGTAACTTTTATCAGGCGGAGAGTGAACCAGTCGTATTCCATTGCTACTTTTTCTTAAATATTTAATTTAATATTAGTGATACAATGTGAAAACTTCTGTTATTCTTAAATCATTGTTTTGTTTCATCTTTTGCACTATCAAAATATGATTTTGATCGATTCGTTTCGTCGCAATGAAAAAAAAAGGAAATAAGTCGATTATTATTGGCTCGTTACCATTTATATTGTCTCTACCAATTGCCAGCATTAAAACTTCACTGTCATTACGCGATGAGATAACGTTATCCTATCTCAAACGCGCATTTATCAACGAACAATTCAAATCAAATGGATGCTTTTTACATTTAAAAGTCTAGATAAGTAATCGAATTCACAGTTTTTATATCTCCAGTAAACAAGAACACGATCAGGTTGTGTCATTCATGCGCGACCTAAAACATGAAAATTCATAAGAAAATAATCGATTTTCCTACATTTTTTTTATACAACTATATATAAAAATATATTTCACTTTCACTAAAACATAATATATTATTGCGGTCTATGCCAATAAGGCCATACCACTGGGGTCATTTATAGACCCCCTTCCGACCTACCAGCTATTTTCCAAGGACTGTCTTACAAAGGTTAAACTGACATATACTTTAGTCCCAGTGTTTTCAAAGTTGATGTTTATAACCAAATCTTTTTATATATTTCAAGAATATACAGAAAAATAAGTGGAGGGCCTCAAAAAAATGACGCGTTCCGGTTACTCTTCTAGTCAAATGAAATAATAAAAAAATCTTATTCAGTAAGAATGCCAAAATGGTATGTTCTAGCTACTTTAGTAGTCAAAATATTTTTTTTCGCAAAATGGCGGGAGCTTGAAAGAAAATGTCTTATTTTAACCAGTTTTTCTGATATTTTCGATTTTTTTTAAAAATAAGTTTATAGAACATTTTTTAAAAAAAAATAAATTTATTTGAATTTTGGATAAAAAAAAAACCATCGAGAAAAAAATTTTTCAAATTTTCATCTTTAGTTTATGTTTTAAAAATTTTGATTATAGTTTATTTCGATTGGTTTTTTTGGACACGAGACCAGTTTTATTTATAAAAATACTTTGCAAACAGAATACACCCCTAAGTCGATTGAAAAATGCCCCATTAAAACATACGATAATTTGAATTTAATATTTAATTCACTGTACATATGGGGTTTCTCCTGTTAATCATGATTATAAAATATTTGGCAAGTAAAATTTTTTGCCAATTTGAATACAAACAAATTAACTATCCAATTTCATCGTTTTTAGTTCATTTAAAAAATGGACACGCATGAGTTTTATATCTAAATATGCGAGACAAAAATGAATGTCTGTATTTCATATATGTCCGCCGTTGATGATGGACTACTAAAACGGCTCGACGATCGATGGGAAACTTTACAAATTTATTGAGTACACTCCCAAGACAGTTTCTGGCCTACCAACCCTTCCCCCCAAAACTATTTTAAACTCCACCCATTCTTTTTTTTTAAAATTTATGAATTTTTGAGTTATCCTTGAAAGGTTTTTGGCATACCTCCCCCATACGCTCCCCAAACCCCACCCCGCCAAACAAATCGGTTAAAAAGAAAAATGATATCGATTTTTTACAAATTTTCGAAAGTACAATTTTGAAGAAACTTTCTGGCGAACACTTTAAAAACAGAAAATGGATTTGATATCAGCGGAGGGTCAACTAGTACAAAGAGGTTTATATTTGAAATAAAAAAATCTTTTGAATAATAGGTCGGATAAAAACCAATTCTTATTAATTTCTAAATCGAAATATTATTTTGACTCTTAAGGTTAATCATTTTGTATAGAATTTTACTATTTTACTATTTTTGGCCTCCAGATTTGTGAATTTTTTGCAGATTACAAGATTTTTTTATTCAATGTTCTTTTTCTTTAAGTAGGAATATTTAATTAATTTGTTTTCATATATTGTTTTTAGATTCCACTTACGAAGACATCGAGTCAAGTTTCAAAAGCTTCTCAGGCAAGCTCGCCTTTATCTTGTATCAATATTGAAGAAGTCGACATCAAAAAAGAGGTTTTAAGACAACAACGGACCGAGATGGCATTAAAATTAGTAAAAACCGTTTTCTATGACAGGAATTTCGTTTGCAGTGTTTGTTTCGATATTTTCTCGTCGCTTCAGTCGCTGCTTACCCACAGAAACGAAAAACGATCGTGTTTGAAACAGCACCAAACTCAAAAATCTTTCTTGATGATTCACAACATTGTGCATTCGGGAGAAAAGCCATTTAAATGCGATAAATGTTATTCAGCGTTTTCTTACAGAAGTCTTTTGCATAGACACAAAATGACACATTCACTTCAAAAGCCATTCAAGTGCGACAAATGTCATTTAACGTTTGCTCTAAAAGCTTACTTGCAGTCACACCAAATTACTCATTCTAGTGAAAGGCCATTCAAATGCGACAAATGTCATTTAATGTTTGCTTGGAAAAATGTCTTGACGAGACACAAACTGACACATTCGGGTGAAAAGCCATTCAAATGCGATAAATGTCATTTAATGTTTGCTCATAAATATTACTTGCAGTCACACCAAATTACTCATTCTAGTGAAAGGCCATTCAAATGCGACAAATGTCATTTAATGTTTGCTACAAAAGCCTACTTGCAGTCACACCAAATTACTCATTCTAGTGAAAGGCCATTCAAATGCGACAAATGTCATTTAATGTTTGCTACAAAAGCTTACTTGCAGTCACACCAAATTACTCATTCTAGTGAAAAGCCATTCAAATGCGACAAATGTCATTTAATGTTTGCTTGGAAAAGTGTCTTGACAAGACACAAACTGACACATTCGGGTGAAAAGCCATTCAAATGCGATAAATGTCATTTAATGTTTGCTCGAAAAGTTTATTTGCAAAAACACCAAATGACACATTCAGGTGAAAAGCCGTTTAAATGTGACGAATGTCATTTAACGTTTTCTCGAAAAACTCGCTTGCACGGACACAAAATGACACATTCGTGTGAAAACTCATTCCAATGCGATTAATGCGACTATATCATTTTATTTGTGCTCTCCACCAAAAAAAAACATTACAGTCAATTCATATTAATCGTCAGTTACATTCAAATGCGATGATTGTCATTCGTTGTTTACCTACAGAGATCAATCCCGTGATGACATATTCGGCCTAAAAGCGATTAATGCGACTATATCATTTTATTTGTGTTCCAGATGTGAAAAATTGAAAACAGTCAAAATGCATACATGAAAAAAAGTTGTCACGATTCTGTGTCAAATGCGATGATTGTCATAGTTTACTCAACTGATTCCCGTTGAATGTGTGTATTGACTCTAAAACTTACATCTAACATTCAACTCAACAACATTTTATTTCGTGGATGTTTTGATTCTTCTCCCGATCGCTGATAACCCTAAATGCCATACATGAAAAAGTCATCACATTTCTTATTTTTTTTTAATTAAATTCTTTTGTGTCACACCATGTTTTCTGTTCTTATTTTAATATAGTGACGGCCCAACTGATTCCCTTTGAATATTATTTGCTGTAACAAACGTTCAGGTTGTCGACAAACATTGTCGAAGATATAACATTAAAGAGCATACAGATAACTGAACGTAATGGCTATTTGTAAAAAAAAAAACAACATTTTTGTGAAAAGTGTCTTGACAAGACACATACTGACACATTCGGGTGAAAAGCCATCCAAATGCGATAAATGACATTTAATGTTTGCTCTAAAAGCTAACTTGAAAAAACACAAAAGGACACATTCGGCTGAAAACTCATTCAAATAAGATAAATGCGGATATCATTTCATTTTTGCTCTTCACCAAAAATAGCATTTTCGTCAATTTATATATACTCGAAAATTTTACTTAAAAAGACCTCATAAAAAATTCGCGTGTCAAACATTCAGTTGCGACGATTGTCATTCATAAAAACTGTCGTTAAAATATAATGCGTAAGACAGAGATCGCAATACAAACAATATGCTATTGAGTTTGTATATTTTTCGCAGCTGACTTCGTTATAAAATCAGCGGTATAACAAGTGTTATGAGTGTTAGCTTATTCTCTTATATGCTTTTTTACATATTTCGACTACTTGATTTTGTACTTTTCCATGAGTTTAGCGACAAAATTCAAAAAATTTTAATTTACTTTTACATGATTAAAAATGTTGAAACATTCCTTAATTGGAAAATTTTCATTATTGCTAGACACTGTCTGACAAAAGAATTTATATTTAAACATCTATATAGAATATTTTCGATGGTTCCGGCGGTAACTTTGTGGATGTTCATTTTAATATAAAATAACTTTGATTATTCCACGTATTGTGTAACTAACTGTGACACGTGTTTCGCCTCTTTCAGAGGCATCTTCAGACTTACAATCGCAAAGTTTGCTTGAGTAAATGATTGTAAGTCTGAAGATGCCTCTGAAAGAGGCGAAACACGTGTCACAGTTAGTTACACAATACGTGGAATAATCAAAGTTATTTTAAATTTTATATTATCTATATAGAAATTCGTATTTTTTGCTTGATAAAATGTACCGAATATGATGAATCTTTGTCATTTAAATATACTTTCCTGCGATATTTTCTTTTTTCTCATAATTAAAAATATTTTTCCATCATTGAGTTTGTACTTTTTTAAACCACATCAGTCATAGATTTACAGCGTGTTCTTTTTTATTGTAATAAAATTGTTCATTCAGAGAACGAATTAACAAGGCTGAGTTCTACATTTTGTCGTTTATGTTTCCTTCTTCTTCTCTTCCCCTCGCCGACAAACAACACCAATCGTTGGTAAATCAACAAAGAAAGTATCAAAATGACTCATCAGCCAAAGAACAGTCTGCACCCTTTAATTAACACCATTTTTTTTATATTTATCTATGAAAAGTGTCAAAAATCGATGAAAAAATAAAGTTTTGTTTTTTTTCATTTTTCAGCTCGAAGCCCAAAAGACATTTCCATACTTTGATTTAATATTCTATCAACATGTAGTCTAACAATGCTTTCTTGTAGAAAAGATTTGTGACTGAAGATCTTTGAATCCTTCTTTATTTCATTTTTCTTTTGATTTTAACATCTTGATGCTTTGTTTGAATTTGTGATTGTCTATCAAGAAAGCAGAGAGCCTAATTTAAAGGAAATTTTAATGTTGAACAAAATTTTCTAAACCGTTTCGAAATACAATAACGAATGCCAAATTGTGTCGATTGACAGCCGAATTCATCTGATGGGTTAATGACGACCACCAATTTTTGTGAGGCGAAATTTTTACACAACCGTCTGTGACGATTGGTTTGCCACCATAGACAAAGAGATTAATTCCCTCCCATAGACGAAGATGTTTTGATCAACTGAGGTGGTCGTTCCAGTTGTTGTAGATTGAAGAGAAAATTTTAACAAAAACGACGATAACATTTGGCGTTGGACCAAATGATGGCAAAGTAAGACACATTGGATCAATATGATATGGAAAAAATTAAGAAAGTGTCTGCTTTAAATAATTTTTTAAAGCCATGTATGTTCCTGTTTTATAATTGGAATATCTTTCAAAATGAAAAATCTTTTATTTGACCACTTTTTTTCAATAGTTGACCATGTCTCATCAGGGTGCTTTATTCTGTCACACCACTCTAGGCTGAATCAAATATCATCAAGCAATGGGCAGTTCACGTACAAGGTACATTTCGAAAAAAGGAAATGTCTTACATATTCCAAATAAAGTCCGACGGTCAACTTCTGAAAAAGTATGAAAAAAAGTTTGATTAGTCCCCCCCCCCCCCCCGAAAACCGAAACGGCGTATGTATGTCTGTGGGTCTGTAATTCCCTTTTGCATTGTTGTTGCAAGTTGCCATAAAAACGAAAATGAAAGAAAATATGTTTGAAATTTTATCGGCGAAGACATTTAGTCAAAATGTTATAAATTAGTCTTCTATCAACTTTTTCCCGGCTTTTATTAATATAATAATGATTATTATTTACGTGAAAGTATTATTTGACATTTCTTTGATTTTTTCCTTTAATTTGAACATTTTAATGGGCGAGAATGGGACTGTCATCAAATTAAATAAAGTTTGTGATTTTATTTTAACTCTATTTTGGATGTTAGATTTTGTGATATAGTTATGTCGAATGATATAACATTAAATAATTATTGGTCGCTTAGTCCGAGCGACGCCGGGTAGCAATACTAGTATAACATAAAAATTGTCAAGTAGCTCAATTTTTTAATATGTGTATTTAAAAAATATTTTTTCATCTGATCATTTGGCTTTTTATTCCTGTTTTTGTATGCATGTAGGTAATATACCTACATGCATACAAATCCAGATACATGCAGAAAATTCAAATACAATAAAATATAGCATACATACAATGTTTATATATGCATCATGTCTGTCACTCTCTTACGCATTGGAAACATAAAACAAAGCAGAGGATATCAGGCAACTTTCCAGAAAATTCATTTAAGTTAATGCGACCCTAAGCTTTTGGTAGGGCATTTTTGAAAGCTGTACAAGTTGATTTCTGCTATGTCCGTCTATTATAAATTTTCGCTTTCGACTTAGATAATTCTTTCAGTGTATAGGTTAGTAAGTAAAAACAAAATATATGGAATATTGACAAGTGAATGTTCACAACGTGCATCTAAACAATACACATTTGCCCTCTATAGACAAGCGTGACCATTCGGTCGTATATCTTTTCTACAAGAAAGCTTTGAATGATTTTTGACGTGATAACGTCTTATAAATCGATGAACGCCCGCTGCACGCACAAAAAAACATGACTCATTGTCCCGTTTGTCGCGTTACGCCGAAGGCAAGCGTGCGAGCGAGAGCGCGGATAAGCGATAGAGAGGCACGATCGGCCTACCGTTCGGATTGTGCCGCATCTATCTCTCTTCCACTCGATTGGTCGATGCGTCTGAGTAGAAAAGAGACAGCGGCAGCACACAACCTGTACACCTACAGTACCTACACGTGATCTGTTTACAACTGTTTATAAAGTGAAGTGAAATGTTAATGTGGTTTTCATTGTTTATATTACAACAACAATTGCGGCAATAAAGGTAATTAATTCTTGCATATTAAAAATCTGATTAACGTATAACAAATATACAAAATATCGTATCCATACAAAATAATGATAATTCAATAAAAATGATTCCATTTTATTCATAAAAGTATGCAATCATTTCATCAATGTTTTCTTATGACGTTGTCACGTTAAACTATCGTCCGTAAACCGACTTTACAGACACCAATTTTTTGCAAACTATTTTTGATAGACGCAATAGACTATATTTTACGGAAAGGAAAATAACAATGTATTTTAGTTCTACATAAATTATTTTTAAATATTTGTTGATAGCTATTTCGGCTTACGCCTTCGTCAGAACTACGAAGTTCTGACGAAGGCGTAAGCCGAAATAGCTATCAACAAATATTTAAAAATAATTTATGTAGAACTAAAATACATTGTTATTTTTCTTTCCGTATTATAATGGAGTTCTACCAAGTAAATGCCTACTCAATCAATAGACTATATTTTGATAAAAAAGAGCTTAAATTGTTTTCGTCTCTGAGGGTAAAACTCTTTTTGTCTATGATAGGAGGTAATCTATCTTATTGTCTATGAACCCGCACAATCGTCATAGATCGTCGTAAAAAAGTCTCGCCTTCACAAATCAAGAGCTGTTTAAGATGAATATCAAAATAGAACCAGACAAAGAATCGTTGTCTTCTTATTTGTGGCAGAGTAGCAACCGCGATTATATATTTCAGAATGATAGAATTGGCCTCCATAATGAAGGACTTTCGACTGGCTGCAGTGACCACGGGCAAGTGAAGCAAGAAGAATTAGTGGCCGATGACGTTCACAGCGGTACGGAAGAGGTAATAGTCCAACTGTTTCATCAAATTGAGTCTGGATCATGCGTTGTTCCTAACCACCACCCGCCACGGCCGTACGTTCTGGTTTCAGCAGACGTGTCCCGTGGCGTAACAACGTGAAGCGTATCTGTTCAGTTTTGATCGCAGGAATTGTCCGAGAGCAGAAGCTCAAGTACTTGGAGGCTTGCACTTAAGTGTGCTGACTGTCTCTATCATTTAAGTTAGAAATATTAAAAATGCAAAACAGTGAAATGACTAGTTTCCGATCGCGAAGCGGGGGGACTATACGAATAGGTCCGCTCTGTTGCCGTACGACGCCGCAAATTTGCTGGAGGCCGCGTAATTCAGTCCTTCTCACTTTACATTGTACTATGGCCGCTTATAATACATCAGCGGTAGAATGAAAATATTTCGCGGCAACTCAAATTCTGCGCCTTGAATATCTATTTTTATCCAATGCATTAATCTTAAAGAGTTATCAGTTCATTCAATCTGCCTTTTTATTATTGATTCTTCATTTTTCAGTTGTTTTCGATTTGTTTTGTTTTTCTTTCACAATATTCAATTGCAAGAAACATAAACAAAGCAAACCGTTGCTCATTATTTATTGTGACTTGACTAACGTTTGACTTGTAACTCCGACAGAATTTTCGAGCTGTATTGATATTAAAACGAACCTTCAGTATGATATGATCGCAGCTGGTTTCCTTAAATGTGTATAATAATTTGAGGTAAATTGGATTCCTTGCTTCATTTTGGACCTGTATAGCTTGGCGCAGATGGATTTCGTTAGATTTTGTGGTCGTGGTGTAGTTTTGAAGTTTGCAGTTTTGTGCGTTTTTCACCAAATTTTCGGTACGCTTGCGGCAAAACTGTGGTTGTGCGGGGCAATAAGAAGGTTAGGTTAGGTTAAAAGAAGATAAAAAATTTCGGTGACCTAACCTATACCATCCAACAATGCAACCAACTACAACCACACGAAAGTCCCTAAATGAACTCACCATCAATCACCCAGAGCTACTCGCGAATGGCCGACCGCTCGACGGTGAAAAACGCACAAAATTGCAAACTTCAAAACTACACTACGACCACAAAATCTAACGAAATCCATCTGCGCCAAGCTATACAGGTCCAAAATGAAGCAAGGAATCCAAAAGTAGCGTCAGAACAATATTAGCCACGTGTCTGTATTCTGCAAATTTACCTAATTTGAATTGTTATGTTTTTCACTGTGAATATAAAAGGATATTATCCTATTTACTAACCTCAAATTAATTTGACGTTTTTGAAGATCGTAACAAGATGGCCGTCGTTTCAGAAAAACCAGAACCATTAAAACGCAGATTTGAAGTTGTGATATTTTATTCAATAATTAATATGTATACATTATAATCATATTTATCTGCAAAAGCCGTCAAAAATAATCTAAACACATTACCAAAAATCGACTCATGAATTCCAAACGCAAAATTGTCCGAGTAGAATTCAAATACGTTTATTGTTTCAGAATTTTACGTGAATTAAACCTCTGCGGAATATTTGATATTCCTTATACATATGCTTATTTCGTCATTTAATGGAAATGGCATGACGATAATAAAATATTCTCTTTTTCCAATACAGTTAAACCCCCGCTAACACTATAATCGGGACCGTGGTATATGAAGTAGTGTAAAACGGGGCGTGAATCTCATACAAAATTAGTGACTTCGTCTTTTTCCGCCTAAAAATGCAAACTAAGATTATATATGAGTTTTGTAAAAAAAAAAATATGAACGAAATATTTACGTAAATATTTGGTTTCTAGGTGATGCAATGCAAACAGGATGTAAGTACGCGCGTCGTGTGTGGTCTAGCACGTGTTGTTGAGTGTATGCGAGAGTAAGCACCGTAGAGACGGCCAGCCGTTTGGCTGTGTGTGTGTATCGGTCACAGCGGACTTATTTTTTTAACGACCGAGCAGGAACGTCACCTAGCAACGGCAATGGAATGCGACCGGGCACATCGGGGTATTTGCACGAAATATTTTCGGCCAGCGTGTTTGCGGAGGTTTGACTGTATATCTCATTTTCTACTACAAAAGTAGTATCAGAGATGTGTTGTTATCAGAGTGGCGGATGTCTCGGATTACGCGGTCGACGCTTTTGCCTCTACTTAAATAAAGAATACATTAATGTTGTATTCTGGTCACACGATTGCCATCTCGCAACGAACGTCAAAAATATTTGATCCTGGTAAATAGGAAATAAACCATTTTTGAATGGTGTGTTTCGAAAACGTTATGAGTCACACTTCTTCCAAAAATGAGTCAGGTATGCAAAAATCTTTAGAATACCTATAAACAAAATTATCCATTTAAGCTTTTTAGACAATTTCTAATTCGAATGTATTAAGAAGAGTGCTGCGAAGGCCTGGACTCGTTACGTTTTCGAAATTGACAGCAAATTCAAATTTTTAACAGCCAACTCGTGGTGTATGTTTACGAAACGAACAAAAAATAATGATGTTTCTCACCAGAATGTAAAAAAAACTATCCCATTAGCAAAAAGGTATTTAATTTCAATATTAACTTGTAAAGCCAAACGGCTCAGTTAAAAGACATTTGAAATCCGTCTTCTTTATTTAATTAATAAATTCATCATTGGTGATGTCATTGTAATCTATTTCTTAGGCTGGCCCGGTAAACTTCAGTCATATCAAAGAAGAAGAAGTGGAAATTAAATTACACAACTACGATTTTGAAGAACGTGGCCCTTTGACGAACCATTTCAAAACAGAAAATCAATTTGATGTCAGCGGGAATCAACAGGGAGAGGTATTTATTTAGTTGTAGAAAAAAGTTTCCAGTGGTCATCGTCGATCCATATTTAAAATTCAATTACTTTATTCAGTGTCAACTAGGGACTAGAATTCGTCGACATCTCAAGTACTCGAGTATTGAGTAGTAAATATTTAAAAATACTCGAGTAGTTTCAGATGTACCAAAATGTATATTATTAATTCAAATTGTAATATAAATAAATAAATAGCTTATTTTATTGTCATTTATTTTGTCATTTAGTAACAGTTAGGGACTGGGCATGAAGATGCCTATAACAACAAGTAAACTCCTCAAGTTTAGTTATTTTAAACATTACGAGCAATTCTAAAAGTTAAGAATTGAACATTTTTAATGATTCCAAGACGATCATTCTATTATGTTTCCCAAAAATTCAGCCATCAGCTGACAGAATCTTTTAGAAAGTCAATACTTAAGCTGTCTTAAATTTTAACTTTGTTCAAAGACTTTGTTTTTATCCGCCCTAGCAAAAAAATATCTGGAAACTAGGGGACGTCAGCTTAAAAAATAACAATAAATTCAATAGTGGAAAGTAAAGGTGGAAAAAAAAAAATAATAATTTTTAGAAACTTGTTTTTTTTAAATTTGGTTGAGTGCCTTTGGTCAAGTGTCAACATGGATGCGAATCTAGAGCTTTTTTAAATAACTTATTTGATACACTTATCGCGTTTTCCTAGAATTCCCATTATTTTTAATCACTATCCACTATCACTTTTAAAGTTGTTCCCTGTCAATACTTGGTGAAAGGCATTATAATAAAAATAATAATACATTTTTAGTACTTTTTCTACATAAAATTTATATGATGGGACCGGTTTCGCTCATGGCGAGCATTGTCAACTGATAATCAACCGATACATCAGTTGACAATGCTCGCCATGAGCGAAACCGGTCCTGATGAAAAAAATCTGTGGATAAAAGTACTAAAATGTATTATTATTTTTATTATCCACTATTTTAAAAATTATTTCTAGATAATACCAGCGAAGATTTCGAATGAATCGATGTTGCTTGACTGCGATTTCAAAGACTTTCAACAAAGGGCGTGCCCTTTAAAAGCGGAAAATAAATTTGATGTCAACGTGAGCCCATATAATGATAATGAAAATAAAGTGGTAAATATTATTTTCTCGTAACCTTCTTTTTGACTTTAAAAATGATCCGACAAATTTTCGTCGCAATTAAATAAAAAAGAAAATTTGTCGAATTATTATCGGTTGAAAGACATTTATACTGTCGCAACCTATTGCCAGCATTAAAATTTCACTGCCATTACGCGGTAAGATAACGTCTTCTTATATAAACGTGCATCTATCAACAAACATTCCAAATCGAATGGATGCTTTTATTATTTCAAAATGTAGATAAGATGTCGCATTCACAGTTTTGATATCTCCAGTCAAGAATAAACAAGAACACGATTTGGTTGTGTCATTCATGTGCGACATAAAACAAGTTGAATGGTTATTTATAGCCAGATATTTTTTCATATTTCAAGAAGGCATGTATTTAATGGGTCAGTAACTAATTCAAGTTTTGATCACTTAAATAAATAAATGGTCAGTTAAAAATCAAAATGGTCAGTTAATATAATAAACGGTCAGTTGTCATTGTATCAGTGTGAATGTAGTCAGTTATCAAATAAAACGGTCAGTATTTAATTTAAATGGTCAGTAATTTTAAAAAAAAATGATAAGTTTTATTTTTAAACAGTTTTTTTGGCAAATTTATGACATCTGCTATGAAAAATAAGCGCATGAAATGAAATTATTTCTTAAGTTCAGGTTTTTGAAAGCAGATATTGTTATTTTAATATGTGTAAACTGACCATTTATTATTTTAACTGACCATTTATTATTTTTAACTGACCGTTTTAAATATTTATTATTGACCATTTTAAGTATTTATAACTGACCATTTATCGAATTAGAAACTGACCAATTAATTAGTAGTCTTTCCAAGAATATACAGAAGAATATTAAAATCAGTAAACTTAAAACCTAAAGCGTTTCAGGCTGGCAAAGTGGGGGTCTCGAAAAATGATGCGCCCCGGTAACGCTTCTAGTAAGATGAAAAAATAAAAAAATATATTCTCAATCAGTAAAAATGACAAAATGGTATGTATACGTGGTGACCAGACCAATCGGCACATGGCACGTCGACACATGTCAAATCGGCACATGACAATTTGGCACATAGATACTTCAGACAACTTGACAAACCGCTCCTATTTTTATTCAATCTCAATCAAATACTGCATGAAGGGAATGTTTTATGGAAGAAAACACCTTCTGGCACACTAGGGAAAGTGAATGTCTACATAATTACGTAAAATTTGCATGTTGGATTATGAATAATCATGTCAATATTAAAATCTAACAAAGCCATACCTAGCTCCCCAGTACAGAATTACGATCAATTCTACGTAATTAATTGGCCCTTAGATAAATGTATTAAAACAATTAGAAATGAATAGATATCATCAATCCAATGACATTTTTAATGAGAAAACAAACATTAATCCAACATCAATACTCAGATCGTTACAGATCGCTAATGCCATTTTACTAAAATCATCTTGATATAAAACTAATGTACGTCCATTACCACTCAATAAAAACCCAGATTTGCTTTCATTTCCAGAAAACATAATATCAATTTGTCACAAGTCAAGCATTAGTATGAAATAGCCATCAACAATTTATTATACATTTTTTCACTGAAATACAAAAAGGAAATTTTGTCAAGATGTCTAGGTGCTGAATTGTCTATGTGTCAACGAGCCATGTGCCGACTTGACTTGTGCCGAGTTATCACGGATTCGTATACGTATTATATAAAAAAAAAAAAAACCAAAATGGCGGCGGCTTGAACAAAAAAGTCTTTTTTTAACCAGTTTTTCAAATATTTTAAGTTTAATTAAAATTCTAGGATATACCCTAAAAAATGAATGAAGAAGGTTCACACCAAATATAATCCAGGTCGGCTTGGAATCTTGTTTATTTCCGACAAGTTGGCTTCTCGTAGTCTTGTGTCAAAGAAGAAGGTAGATTCGAATCTTGAGCTTACGAATAAAGCTTATTTAAAACAACAATCTTCTTTTCGTTAAAGTAGGAATATCTAAATTATTTGTATTTCATGTATTTTTTTTAGTACGGAAAGAAAAATAACAATGTATTTTAGCTCTACATAAATTATTTTATATATTTGTTGATAGCTATTTCGGCTTACGCCTTCCTCAGAACTATGTTTAATACATGTATTAGAGATAGCTTATATACCTTTGCTAGACAGGGTGCCCCCTACATCGTCTCTTTCTGTTGAAACCATACCTACGTCACATGAAAGAATTTAAATAAGTATGATTTATTGGTCTAAAGTAATGGTGGGAAACAATAATTTGGGTATTTTTGGGTTATTTGATCGTGTGAAACCACTTAAAATCTCCAATATCTAAGTGCATCTATTTTAAATTTTTTTAAGTTTATTGTTTGTTAAATGTTTTAACAGAGGTGAACTGTTAATTGTAATCTGATCGTTAAGAATTTCATTGGACTGATTATACCTATTAATTTCCAGCTGTTCCAATGCATTCAGCTTTAGGTCCTTAAGGGCCTTAAGTGGTTTCACACGATCATATAACCCAAAAATACCCAAATTATTGTTTCCCACCATTACTTTAGACCAATAAATCAAACTAATTTAAATTCTTTCATGTGACGTAGGTATGGTTTCAACAGAAAGAGATGATGTGGGGGGCACCCTGTCTAGCAAAAGTATATAAGCTATCTCTAATACACGTTTGAAACATAGTTCTGACGAAGGCGTAAGCCGAAATAGCTATCAACAAATATATAAAATAATTTTTGTAGAACTAAAACACATTGTTATTTTTTCTTTCCGTATTATAATGGAGTTCTACCAAGTAAATACGTACTTAATCAATATATTTTTTTTAGATTACACCTGCAATCATTGCATCGAGTCAAGTTTAAAAGCTTCTCAGGCAAGCTCGCCTTTACCTTGTATCGATATCTACAAGGTTGACATCAAGAAAGAGGTTTTAAGACAACAATCGACCGAGGTGGCATTACAATTAGTAAAAACCGTTTTCTATGAAAGGAATTTCGTTTGCAGTGTTTGTTTCGATATTTTCTCGTCGCTTCGGTCGCTTCTGACCCACAAAAACGAAAAAAAATCTTGTTTGAAACAGAACGAAACTCAAACAATTGGCTTGATGATTTACAACATGACGGATTTGGGAGAAAAGAAATTCGAATGCGATAAATTTTATTCAGTGCTTTCTCATAAAGCTAACTTGCAGAAACACAAAATTACCCATTCAGGTGAAAAGCCATTTAAATGCGATACATGTAATTCAATGTTTTCTCATAAAGTTAACCTGAAAAGACACAAAATGAATCATTTGGGCGAAAAGCCATTCAAATGCGAAGAATGTCATTCAACGTTTTCTCAGTTAGGTAACTTAAAGAAACACAAAATGACACATTCGGGTGAAAAGCCATTCAAATGCGATGAATGTAATTTTATATGTGCTCAAAGATGTCACTTGAAGAGTCACAAAATAACACATTCGAATGAGAAGCCATTCAAATGCGATAAATGTCCTTCGATGTTTGCTCGAAAATCAGATTTGCAGAAACACATAATGACACATTCGGTTGAAAAGCCATTCAAATGTGACAAATGTCATTCAACGTTTTCTCAAAGAAGTTATTTGCTGAAACACAACATGACACATTCAGGTGAAAAACCATTTAAATGCGATGGATGTCATTTAATGTTTGCTCGAAAAGCAGATTTGAAAAAACACACAACGACACATTCGGTTGAAAAGCCATTTAAATGCGACAATTGTCATTCTACTTTTTCTCAAAGAGTTGACTTGGAGAAGTACAAAATGACACATTCGGGTGAAAAGCCATTCAAATGCAAGAAATGTCATTAAATGTTTGCTCGAAAAGCTTATTTGCAAAAACACCAAATGACACATTCAGGTGAAAAGCCGTTTAAATGTGACGAATGTCATTTAACGTTTCCTCGTAAAACTCGCTTGCACAGACACAAAATGACACATTCGGGTGAAAACTCATTCCATTGCGACTATATCATTTTATTTGTGCTCTCCACCAAAAGAAAACATTAATCGTCAGTTACATTCAGATGCGATGATTTTCATTCGTTGTTTACCTACAGAGATCAATCCCGGGATGACACTCCAAATTGCACATTCGGTCTAAAAGCATTTAAATGCAACCAATGTCAGATTATATGTGTTCAAAGATGTGATGTGATTGAAAATACCCAAAATCCATACATGAAAAAAGTCGTCACACGATTCTGTGTCACACCATGTTGGATTTGTAACGTTGTTCTTATTCACTTTTAAGGTGTTCACTGTCAATACTTGGTTGAAAGGCATTATAATAAAAATAATAACAAATTTTTAGTACTTTGATCAGTTGATAATGCTCGCCATGAGCGAAACCGGTCCTGACGAAATAAATCTCATGTGGAAAAAGTACTAATAATGTGTTTTTATTTTTATTAAAAATAAAATGTTCAAAACCTCTTAGCAATGCAAAACTAACATATCAAAAATCAATTAAGTATGAATTAACATCAACAAAGTAAAAGCCAAAAATTAAGTGAATTTAATAAAAATAAATAAATCTACATGTCTGTCAACCATAATTACATGGAAATCCCGGTAATGAGTTCAATTCCTGTAATGTTGTTTTTATTTTAATAAAGTTTTACTCAACTTATTCCCTTTGGATATTATTTGTGTCTTCATGTCGACAAACATTGTCGAAGATATAACATTAAAATTGTATTGACTCTAAGGTTAACTTACATCATAATAACATTCAACTCTTCAACATTTTTTTCATGGATGTTTTGATTCTTCTCCCGATCGCTGATAGCCTCGTTTTTTGCCAAACTAGTCCAATTCTGACGTCATTTCTTATTTTTTTAAATTAAATTCTTTTGTCGTATCGCCCTCTTCTACCAAATATCACTTTCCATTCTACAGCCTTGTCCCTAACCTACTTTTATTTAGTGACGGCCCAAAACGTCAATTTCATTTACCCTTCCGTATCTTTGCTGTAACAAACGTTCAGGTTGTGCTTTAAATACCTTCAAATAAACGTGTAATATAGCATACAGATAACTGAACGTAATGGCTATTTGTAAAAAAAAAATGAGCATGTGTATGGGTATATTGAATCATAATTCGAGAAAAAAACACAATTATTGAAAATGATATAGAAACACATATACAAACAGTAAAGTATAAGAAGCAACCACTGCATTTCATTATTTCCGAGCGAAACCGTATTTGACCATTTATTGTTTTCAATCTACATGCCGGGAGGGCAGGCGCCTACGTAAAGAGAGGCGGAGCTAAGCAGGAGAGGATTGGGATTCTGTCCCGTGTACCTATAACCATATTTTACCATTTATTGTTTTCAATCTACATGCATACACATGGACGGTATAAAAAAATGAAATACACACAAAATAATAATAAATTATTGATAACATACAAATTAATCAAAAGCAAACAATTTTCGATTAAATTGAGAAAAGCACAAAATGCGAATACCTTTATCGCATTTTTGCATTTTGTCCTTACGACTGATTTATGTATGATTTTCCCTTGTAAATATTCTAGCACATGTCAGTGGTTACCATCAGATGATCACGACTATCATATCGTAGGTCAGGAATGACTCATTTATATTTTGAACACATCGAACCCCGTTTGACTTCGCTGGAGTGTGGTTCATTTTTCAAATAGGTCAGGGCTACTTGTTTTTGGAATTCCAGTTGTTTAATGTTTCACCGATTTTCAATACAAGCACCAGCACATTATTTTAACTGATATAAAGCTTACGATTTTTTTTAAATGTTTCGTCTTTAATTTCTTAATTTATTATAATAGAAGATCCTAAAGAAAATACTTCGCAATAAGTTGCATTTTTGCTCCCAAAAATTAAAACAACTCGATTTCATTTCACAATTTATCTTTCTGAAATGCAAAAGTGGTGGTGGAGGCGCCTACGTAAAGAGAGGCGGAGCTAAGCAGGAGAGGATTGGGATTCTGTCCCATGTACCTATAACCATATTTTACCCAATAAATTATAGCTGACATACCTTCAGTGATAATATATTCACCATGTCTGTCCCTCTCTTACGCACTCAAAATAAAATACATTTGATAGAATAGCAAGCAATTTTCCAAGGAATTCATTGATTCAATTCGGCCCTTGGCTATAGGGCAATTTTAAAGTCTTTACAAGTCGAGTTCCACTATTTCTGGGTTTTTTTGTTTGCGACTCAGATCATTCCTTCAGTATATTGATAAAATATAGCTTACAATTTTTGTCGATGGGGGTAAAATTCTTTTTCTCTATGGAAGGTTATCTATCTTATTGTCTATGAACGCGAGCCAATCGACATAGATCGTCGTAAAAAATACTCGCCTTCACGAATCAAGAACTGTTCAAGATGAATATCAAAATAGAACCAGACGAAGAATCGTTTACGCCGTTTGCATGGCAGAATAGCAACCGCGATTATAAACTTCAGAATGATGGCGTCCTTAATGAAAGTCTTTCGACTGGCTGCAGTAACCACGCGCCAGTGAAGCAGGAAGAATTAATCGCCGATGACGTTTACAGCGTTAAGGAAGAGGTAATAAGTCAATTTTTTCATCCCCGTCACATATTATTGACTATGGATTAGTTCTTCTCACTAAACATTGTACTATGGCCGCTTTTGAAACATCAGCGGTAGTATGAAAATGTCTTGGTATCTCAAATTCTGCTTCTTGATTTTTTATGCGATGCATTTATTTAAAAAAAGAACAAAATATTTGTTTAATCAATGTCTTTTTATTATTGTTCCTTCATTTCAAAGTATTTTTCGATTCATTGTGTTTCTCTTTCATAGTAAGGTAAATGTACCAGTAGCTGACCGTTTAAGAGAAAATTTCAACAAAAATAACGATTTAAGGTTTAGCATTGTACCAAAAGATGGCAAAGCAAGTATACTCATATTGGATCATATGTCTTAATTAATATTTTGTAACAAATTTTAAGAAAGGGCATGCTTAAAAAAAAGTTGTGTTAAATTATTTAAAGCAATGTTCCTGTTTCATTAGTTGACCATCTCACATATTGAAAAATCCAGTAGTTGACCATGTCTTATCGGGGAGCTTTATAGTGAACTTTCTGTCAGAGTTGCCTCAGGGCTTTCTGTCACACCACTCTTGGTTGAATCAAGTAACAATGGTTGGTTCAGGAACAAAATGCACACCGTTTCTAGATTGATCACTTAAGAAATTAGAAATAATACACTTTCCTCACTAGGTGTTGTTTTCAAATGGCCACCCTGGCACTCCATTGGCTATATGGTGATGTCTTAGTGGCTCATTCTGACCACAGATGCCTTCACTTGTCTGAACATTAAAATTTAGAGCAATCCCGCATCTGCATTTCTTATTTTGGGCCATTTTATACTCAAAAGGTCAACTACTGGTACATGGTCAACTACTAGTACATTAACCTTATTCAATTGCAAGAAATATAAAAAAGCAATCGTCGATCATTCTTTATATTGACTTGACTAACGGTTGACTTGTAACTCCGACATATTCTTTCCAATTGTATTATTATTTAAACAGCCTTTCAGTATAACATTAAAAGCAATCGTCGATCATTCATTATTTATTTTATATGTACTTAACTTTGGTTATCTCCAATTTACAAGTAGTAAATTATTTTGAATATTGTTTCAAGATGACAACAATAGTGTCAGAAAAATCAGAACAAGAAAAACTTAATTACAAATGAGGAGTTATTTTAGACATGATAATTTATAATCTTATATATAAAACCGAAACGGCGTATGTATGTCTGTGGGTCTGTAATTCCCTTTTGCATTGTTGGTCATTAAGTAGCCATAAAAACGAATATGAAAGAAAATATGTTTGATTTTTTTATCGGCGAAGACATTTAGTCAAAATGTAAGAAATTAGTCTTCTACTGAACTTTTCCCGGCTTTTATTAATATAATAATGTTTATTATTTACGTGAAGGTATTATATGACAGCAAATTAGATTTTTTCCTTGGCGAGAATGGGGCTGTCATCAAATTAAATAAAGTTTGTGATTTTATTTTAACTCTATTTTGGATGTTAGATTTTGTGATATAATTATGCCGAATGATATAACATTAAATAATTATTGGTCGCCTAGTCCGAGCGACGCCGGTTAGCAATACTAGTTATTTCATAATCGTATCTTAACTTCACGGTTATATCCAATTGCTGTCAAAAATTCTCCAAACACATTGCCAGAAGAGAAGCCATAAGAGTTCGAATTCGTTTTTACTGATTTCGTGAATTAGGCACACCGCAAGATATTTTTATTTTCTTCTGTGCTTATTAGTCATTGAATGGAAATGATTGACAATAAAAAAAAATCATTTACTTCTTGAATATCTTTTATTTTTCTTCTATAAAAGTAGTATCAGAGATGTGACAATGTGAAATAGGCGGGTGACTACGACTACACGGTCGACATTTTGGCCGCTCCTTAAAGATCAATTTCAGTACTTTAAAGACACTGGTGGCTGCCGCGTATGGACGTCGTGAATAAAGTTTATGTTATATAAAAAAAAATCTTCCTGTAAGAAATCCTAGGTACTTTTTTTTTCATTTCATATCTGGTTTGATCTAAACACTGTTTCATTAAAAAAACATGGTTCTTCTGTTATGAGTTTATTGTGTTATTAAAAGGATTTATGAATCCGTGATAACACGGCACAAGTCAAGTCGTCACATGACAGGTTGACGCATAGACAATTCGGCAACTTGACATCTTGACAAAAAGAAAATTTCCTTTTTGTAATACAGTGAATAAAATGTATTTGAGCCTCCAAAAATAATATATTGTTGATGGTTATTTCATAATAATGCTTGCATTGTGGGAATTTTTCTGGAAAGTTTTTATTGAGCGGTAACGGACGTCCGGTCCGTGGCGCAGTGGCAACGGCTTTGACTTGCGTGCCGCACCGCCCGGGTTCGATTTCCGGTACGAGCAGATTTTTTCAGTCGATAAATCTGTTCAAAGGCATGGGTGTTTGTGTTGTTGAAAATCCCTTCCCACCTTTCCGATCCCAAAGAGCGACGCATTTTGACAGCGATTAGCTAATCACTAGTCCTATCCTAGTCCTTGTATCCTTTCCATCCCTACTCTCTTTGAAAAAGAGAGGTTGAGCAACTGAGTAACAAGCAGTTCTCGTAGAAAAACATATGTTAAGATTAACTCCGTGAGGAGTCCATATGTTCCAAGTTGGGAGCGGACATGGTTAAAAAACAACAAAAAATGGACGTACATTATTTTTTACATCAAGATAATAATAGTAAAATGGCATTAGCGATCTGTAATGATCTGAGTATTGATGTTGGATTAATGTTTGTTTGCTCATTCAAAATTTCATTGGATTGATGATGCAAATGATGTTGTAATGCATTTAGCTAACTACCAATTAATTATGATCAATTCATCGTAATTCTGTACTGGGAACTAGATATGGGTATGGATGGCTATGTGAGATTGTAATAAGGACATGATTTTTCATAATCTAGCATGCAAATTTTACGTAATTATGTAGAAATTCACTTCCCTCGTGTGTCAGAAGGTGTTTGCTTCCATGAAACACCCCCTTCGTGCAGTATTTTGACGGAGATCTAATAAAAATAGAAGCGGTTTGTTTAAGTGCTGAATTGTCTATGTGCCAACTTGTCATGTGCCGATTGGTCTGGTCACCGGATTTATACATTAATAATGATAACTACACATTGCAAATCACAGTCAATGATTTTGGTGATTTATGTGTCATTTCATATGGATGGCGAAGGATAAGGGAACTCTTACCCCGTGTCTTAGGTAAGCGAATTTAGGCGAATCCAGTCAATTTTAAAACGTAGTTGATCAAAGGTCTTATGTGCCATCGCTCGGCCAGACGCAATTAACGCTCTGGTGAGCTTGGACCGTTTCATATTTTCAAGCGATTCGCGCGCGCCATGAGTCAGGCACTTGAGTCGACTTACGACATATGCCGTCCTGACCGGATCGCTTCGCCCACATATGACACTTGCATGGGCGAGGACCGTTTGATATTTTAAAACTCTGCCGCTTTCAACGCTTTTAACGCCCAGCTAAGACGACTCGTTAGGTTCAGTGATCATTTTTCGTATTTTACTGCCTAGCTTAAAACAAAACAGTACGAACTTTTCACAATTAATCTTACAGGAGAAATATTTTCTTCTCTCTCTTTAACAATTAAAAAGTGTAAATCGTAAAGTTTTAGAAATATACGACTCAATTGAAATATGTCGAATGAGTCGATTGTCAAACGGCTCACTTAACAACCATTAAATCTGTCTTCTTTCCTTTTTAATTAAAATCATTATTTTTGATATCAATGAAATCTTTTTCATAGGCTTGCTCGTTCAACTTAAGGAATGTTAAAAAAGAAGAAGTGGAAATTGAATTTGGAAACTGTGATTTAGAAGAACGTGACCCTCTGGCGAAAACTGTAAAAACAGAAAATAAATTTGATATCAGCGGAAGTCAACAGGAAGAGGTTTAATATATATTTTTTGAAATAAGCTTTTATTGTAAATAGTCTTTCCGTTTAATTTATCGAGTTGGTATACGAAAAGCTCAGAACATTGTTTTGTGGTCGATCATGACCATGACCAAAGGAAAAAATTTACTAAAATTGGCAATATTTGTAATTTTTTTTTGCAAATTAACATGATTCAAAAACATGTATTTTCCTTCTACGATCTAAGGCTTGTTTGCAGGGCTGTGAAATCGGTCTATAAAAATCTGACTCCGACTAAAACAAGGTTAATATCATAACTTGTTTTAATACGGAAAGAAAAATAACAGTGTGTTTGAGTTCTACATAAATTATTTTATATATTTGTTGATAGCTATTTCGGCTTACGCCTTCGTCAGAACTATTCGTAGTATAATGGAGTTCTACCATGTAAATGCCTACTGAATCAGTAACTTTTTTTCCCTTAGTGTCCATTTTGTGTGTATTCAATTAAATATCAACCTTATCAATGCGGCCAAAAGTCAAATTTGACATATTAAATGCAAAAGTAAAAAGTTCAAACTTTTCAAAATATCCGACTCTGAGTACGACTCCGGCCGAAAAGCTCCGACTCCACGACTCCGACTCCGACTCCACAGACCTGCTTGTTTGAATAACTAAATTCTAAACAATACTCGTGTTTACCTTCAATTTGTTTTATCATTAAATTGAGCAAAAGGTCGTAATTCTTTTTAATTCTTTTCTTTTTTTTATTGAAATCAGCTGACATTGGTTTAAATCACAGATTTATATTTTTTTAAATTTGATTTATCAATTTGTCTAAATAACTCTTTTGTTTTAGATTCCACCCGCAAAGAATTCGGCTCAAGTTACAAATGCTTCTCAGGCAAGCTTGCCAATATTCTGTGTTGATATCAAAGAAGTCGATATAAAGAAAGAAGTTCTTAGACAAAAACCGACCGTGGTGGCTTTAAAATTAGTAAAAACCGTTTTCTATGACAGGAATTTCGTTTGCAGTGTTTGTTTCGATATTTTCTCGTCGTCTCGCTCTCTTCGGACACACAGAAACGAAAAACAATCTTGTTCAAAACAAAACGAAATTCAAAGATGCACGAAGCAATCAGTTGACAAACCATTTAAATGCGATCAATGTCAGTCTGCGTTCGCTCGAAGAGATTACTTGAGGTTACACTTATTGATACATTCCGGTGAAAAGTTATTCAAATGCGATGAATGTCATTCAATGTTTACTCAAAAAAATCACTTGCAGTCGCACAAAAAGACTCATTCGGGAGAAAAGCCATTCAAATGCGACACATGTCATTTGAAATTTGCTCACAAAGCTAATTTGAAGAAACACTACATGACTCATTCAGGTGAAAAGCCATTCAAATGCTTGATATGTCATTCAGCGTTTGCTCAAAAAACCCACTTGATGGCACACCAAATCAAACATTCGGGTGAAAAACCATTCAAATGCGATGAATGTCATTCAAAGTTTGCCAATAGATTTGAATTGAAACTACACCAAATGATGTATTTGGATGTAATGCCATTTAAATGTCATGTATGTCATTCCATGTTTGCTCAACAATGTGCCTTTTGGAGACACAAAATGACACATTTGGGTGAAAAGCCATTCAAATGCGATCAATGTCATTTAGCGTTTGCTCTAAGAAGTCTTTTGAAAAAACACCAAATGATACATTCGGGCGAAAAACCATTCAAATGCGAAACATGTAATTCAATGTTTGCTCAAAAAAGTGCTCTAAAGATACACCAAATAAAACATTCGCTTGAAAAGCCTTTCAAATGCGATATGTGTCATTTATCGTTTGCTCAAAGTGGTCACTTTAAGGCACACCAAATGACACATTCGGATGAAAAGCCATTCAAATGCGATGAATGTCATTCAATGTTTTCTTATAAAGGTTCACTGAAAAAACACCAAATGACTTACTCGGATGAAAAGCCATTTAAATGCATTCTATGTCATTCAATGTTTGCTCAAAGATGCGCCTTGCAGATACACAAAATGACACATTCGGTTGAAAAGCCGATCAAATGCGAGAAATGCAATTATATGTGTAAGCGTAGATCTGATTTAAAAAAACACTTCTTGAGACATTCAGGTGAAAAGCCGTTTAAATGCGATGAATGTCAATATGTGAGCTCAACTAAATCTAACTTAAAAAAACATCAAATGAAACATTCAAGGAAAAATTAATTGATAATTAACTAATTAAAAGTGTGAAAAACCATTCTTATTCTTCCAATGACATTTTGCAAAATGCCACGATAGATTCTTCGTATATTAATTTATTCAGTGGCGACCTCTTTGAGTGTCAAGTCGAGACACCTCTTTTCTGCATTCAATTAAAATGAATTATATGTCACTTAATTTTTGCCAGACAAAATGTAAATCAAAATTTCATTGTTTGAAGTTTGTACTGTTCCATGAGTTTTGTCGCTAACGACTTGGGCTTCGCCTTTTGTCATTTTCATAGATTTCAAGTGCATGAACGTACTTAACTCTTTCTGTATTAAATTCTTTCATGTGACGTAGGTATGGTTGCAACAGAAAGAGATGATGTAAGGGGCACGCTGTCTAGCAAAGGTATATAAGCTATCTCTAATACACGTTTTAAACATAGTTCTGACGAAGGCGTAAGCCGAAATAGCTATCAACAAATATATAAAATAATTTATGTAGAACTAAAATACATTTTTATTTTTCTTTACGTATTATAATGGAGTTCTATCAAGTAAATGCCTACTCAATCAATATAATGATATTGTTTTTGACGATCGGGACTTTTTTGCAGTGCTTAACATTCAACAAAGTCACGTGAAAATAAATCATTCACGATTCTATTAATTACTATATAATTCCTTGAAAACATTCTTGATTTAAATCTTTTAAAGAAAATGTCTTAAATCAGGGTTTTTGTTTTTATTTTACCAGCTCATTCATTGTGATATTTGATTATTTTGAATATATTGTAGTATTTTAAGTTTTCTTAATTTTTTTCGTTTTCGATGGCGGGTATCACATACAATACTTGGAATCTCGAAAAGAAAACCTTAACAATTTTTTATACAATTATATTTTTTTTGAGTAACGTTACATTACGCCATAAATTTAAAAAAAAAACACACAAAACAATTAAAATAAACATAATACATTAACACGGATGATTTAATTGTGACATATTTTTTAAGCAACACGCACTTTATATAACACGGTGGGAAAAAAATATGATGGATCATGAATTTATCTGAGAAATATTGGAGGATCGAATGTTGAACGAAGAAGAAAAAGTCGAAAAGTTGGATGAACCTACTACAATTAATGACTCGGAAAGCAGTTGCAGCTAGTTTCTACAAGTTTAACATTAAAAACAATAAATAATGGCTTGGAATTGGCTAATAAATAAGATTTTATTTTATTTTAAATAATCTTACAATGGAAAGAGTTTCAAAATTCAAGTGATAATTACAAAATATTTCGGAAACAATAAGAAAATACGTAATGATTTATATGCTTAAAGCAGACAATCCAAGCAGTGACGGCTGGTGACGGGGTGCTGGGAGGTGCAAAAGGAAGATTCAACTATTTTTCCGTACTACGGAAGAGAAACAGTTGATATTGCGAACATCTGAATTAAAAGTCAATGCTATAGAAGTGTTTTAAAATCCAATGAATGGAAAGAACTCTTGCAAAAATGGTTGAATCTTTCTTTGCACCCCCCAACACCCCGTCACCAGCCGTCACTGAATCCAAGTACCGAAACTCACAACTGATATCGAAAAAGAGTAAAACAAATATAATTATAAGTGATAGTGATGATAATGAATGGATGGAATTGTATGTTATTAAGGTTTCTTTCACTAAATTTGTAAATGTATATTGGTTTATTTAAAAAATACAGTAAAATAAAAATCATCGATATTTCTTTTGGAACGCAAACCCTAATTTTGTATGAGTTTCAAACTTTGGTACACAATTCGACATAAATGGTTTCAAAATGTTCGGAGTATACTCCAGAACATATATATTTTATCGGATGACAATAGCAAATTCCGCATAAATGATTTCACTATTATCGAAGAATAGTACGGAAACTTTAACAGTAACAATTGCATATAAATGGTTTCAAAATAATGGAAGAGTACTTCAAAATTCCTTATAAATCGTTTCAAAATTATCGGAGTATACTCCGGAAAATACATTTATTTATTAATGACAATAACAAATTCCACATAAATGGTTTCAAAATAATGGAAGATTGCTTCAAAATTCCATAAATAGTTTTATAATTATCGGAGTATACTCTGGAAAATACATTTATTTATTAATGACAATAATAAATTCCACATAAATCGTTTAAAAAAAATGGAAGATTACTTCAAAATTCCACAAATAGTTTTTAAATTATCGGAGTATACTCTGGAAAATACATTTCTTTATTAATGACAATAACAAATTCCACATAAATGGTTTCAAAATAATGGAAGATTGCTTCAAAATTCCACAAATAGTTTTATAATTGTCGGAGTATACTCTGGAAAATACATTTATTTATTAATGACAATAACAAATTCCACATAAATCGTTTAAAAAAATGGAAGATTTCTTCAAAATTCCACAAATAGTTTTAAAATTATCGGAGTATACTCTGGAAAATACATTTCTTTATTAATGACAATAACAAATTCCACATAAATGGTTTCAAAATAATGGAAGATTACTTCAAAATTCCACAAATAGTTTTATAATTATCGGAGTATACTCTGGAAAATACATTTATTTATTTATGACAATAACAAATTCCACATAAATCGTTTCAAAATAATGGAAGATTACTTCAAAATTCCACAAATAGTTTTATAATTATCGGAGAATACTCTGGAAAATACATTTATTTATTATGACAATAACAAATTCCACATAAATCGTTTCAAAATAATGGAAGAGTACTTCAAAATTCCACAAATAGTTTTATAATTATCGGAGTATACTCTGGAAAATACATTTATTTATTTATGACAATAACAAATTCCACATAAATCGTTTCAAAATAATGGAAGATTACTTCAAAATTCCTTATAAATCGTTTTAAAATTATCGGAGTATACTCTGGAAAATACATTTATTTATTAATGACAATAACAAATTCCACATAAATCGTTTCAAAATAATGGAAGATTACTTTAAAATTCCACAAATAGTTTTATAATTATCGGAGTATACTCTGGAAAATACATTTATTTATTAATGACGATAACAAATTCCACATAAATCGTTTCAAAAAAATGGAAGAGTACTTCAAAATTCCTTATAAATCGTTTTAAAATTATCGGAGTATACTCCGGAAAATACATTTATTTATTAATGACAATAACAAATTCCACATAAATGGTTTCAAAATAATGGAAGATTGCTTCAAAATTCCACAAATAGTTTTAAAATTATCGGAGTATACTCTGGAAAATACATTTATTTACTAATGACAATAACAAATTCCACATTAATGGTTTCAAAAAAATGGAAGAGTACTTCAAAATTCCTTATAAATCGTTTTAAAATTATCGGAGTATACTCTGGAAAATACATTTATTTATTAATGACAATAACAAATTCCACATAAATTGTTTCAAAATAATGGAAGATTGCTTCAAAATTCCACAAATAGTTTTAAAATTATCGGAGTATACTCTGGAAAATACATTTATTTATTAATGACAATAACAAATTCCACATAAATGGTTTCAAAAAAATGGAAGAATACTTCAAAATTCCTTATAAATCGTTTTAAAATTATCGGAGTATACTCCGGAAAATACATTTATTTATTAATGACAATAACAAATTCCACATAAATGGTTTCAAAATAATGGAAAATTGCTTCAAAATTCCACAAATAGTTTTATAATTATCGGAGTATACTCTGGAAAATACATTTATTTATTAATGACAATAACAAATTCCACATAAATGGTTTCAAAAAAATGGAAGAGTACTTCAAAATTCCTTATAAATAGTTTTAAAATTATCGGAGTATACTCCGGAAAATACATTTATTTATTTATGACAATAACAAATTCCACATAAATGGTTTCAAAATAATGGAAGATTACTTCAAAATTCCACAAATAGTTTTATAATTATCGGAGTATACTCTGGAAAATACATTTATTTATTAATGACAATAACAAATTCCACATAAATGGTTTCAAAAATGGTACTTCAAAATTCCTTACAAATAGTTTTAAAATTATCGGAGTATACTCTGGAAAATACATTTATTTATTAATGACAATAACAAATTCCACATAAATCGTTTCAAAAAATGGAAGATTACTTCAAAATTCCACAAATAGTTTTTAAATTATCGGAGTATACTCTGGAAAATACATTTATTTATTAATGACAATAACAAATTCCACATAAATGGTTTCAAAATAATGGAAGATTACTTCAAAATTCCACAAATAGTTTTATAATTATCGGAGTATACTCTGGAAAATACATTTATTTATTAATGACAATAACAAATTCCACATAAATGGTTTCAAAATAATGGAAGATTGCTTCAAAATTCCACAAATAGTTTTATAATTATCGGAGTATACTCTGGAAAATACATTTATTTATTAATGACAATAACAAATTCCACATAAATCGGTTTCAAAATAATGGAAGATTACTTCAAAATTCCACAAATAGTTTTAAAATTATCGGAGTATACTCTGGAAAATACATTTATTTATTTATGACAATAACAAATTCCACATAAATGGTTTCAAAATAATGGAAGATTGCTTCAAAATTCCACAAATAGTTTTATAATTATCGGAGTATACTCTGGAAAATACATTTATTTATTTATGACAATAACAAATTCCACATAAATCGTTTCAAAATAATGGAAGATTACTTCAAAATTCCACAAATAGTTTTCTAATTATCGGAGTATACTCTGGAAAATACATTTATTTATTAATGACAATAACAAATTCCACATAAATGGTTTCAAAAAAATGGAAGGGTACTTCAAAATTCCTTATAAATCGTTTTAAAATTATCGGAGTATACTCTGGAAAATACATTTATTTATTTATGACAACAACAAATTCCACATAAATCGTTTCAAAATAATGGAAGATTACTTCAAAATTCCACAAATAGTTTTATAATTATCGGAGTATACTCTGGAAAATACATTTATTTATTAATGACAATAACAAATTCCACATAAATGGTTTCAAAAAAATGGAAGAGTACTTCAAAATTCCTTATAAATCGTTTTAAAATTATCGGAGTATACTCCGGAAAATACATTTATTTATTAATGACAATAACAAATTCCACATAAATGGTTTCAAAATAATGGAAGATTGCTTCAAAATTCCACAAATAGTTTTAAAATTATCGGAGTATACTCTGGAAAATACATTTATTTATTAATGACAATAACAAATTCCACATAAATCGTTTCAAAATAATGGAAGAGTACTTCAAAATTCCTTATAAATCGTTTTAAAATTATCGGAGTATACTCTGGAAAATACATTTATTTATTTATGACAATAACAAATTCCACATAAATGGTTTCAAAATAATGGAAGATTACTTCAAAATTCCACAAATAGTTTTATAATTATCGGAGTATACTCTGGAAAATACATTTATTTATTAATGACAATAACAAATTCCACATAAATGGTTTCAAAAATGGAAGAATTACTTCAAAATTCCTTATAAATAGTTTTAAAATTATCGGAGTATACTCTGGAAAATACATTTATTTATTAATGACAATAACAAATTCCACATAAATCGTTTCAAAATAATGGAAGATTGCTTCAAAATTCCACAAATAGTTTTATAATTATCGGAGTATACTCTGGAAAATACATTTATTTATTAATGACAATAACAAATTCCACATAAATCGTTTCAAAAAATGGAAGATTACTAAAAATATACTCCGGAAAAAATAGTTTTAACAAAAATTATCAAAATAATGGAAGAGTACTTACAAATAGTTTTATAATTATCTGGAAAATACATTTATTTATTAATGACAATAACAAATTCCACATAAATCGTTTCAAAATAATGGAAGAAATTACTTCAAAATTCCACAAATAGTTTTAAAATTATCGGAGTATACTCTGGAAAATACATTTATTTATTTAATGACAATAACAAATTCCACATAAATGGTTTCAAAATAATGGAAGATTACTTCAAAATTCCACAAATAGTTTTATAATTATCGGAGTATACTCTGGAAAATACATTTATTTATTAATGACAATAACAAATTCCACATAAATGGTTTCAATAAAAAAATGGAAAGTACTTCAAAATTCCTTATAAATAGTTTTAAAATTATCGGAGTATACTCCGGAAAATACATTTATTTATTAATGACAATAACAAATTCCACATAAATGGTTTCAAAATAATGGAAGATTGCTTCAAAATTCCACAAATAGTTTTATAATTATCGGAGTATACTCTGGAAAATACATTTATTTATTAATGACAATAACAAATTCCACATAAATGGTTTCAAAATAATGGAAGATTACTTCAAAATTCCACAAATAGTTTTATAATTATCGGAGTATACTCTGGAAAATACATTTATTTATTAATGACAATAACAAATTCCACATAAATGGTTTCAAAATAATGGAAGATTACTTCAAAATTCCTAAATAGTTTTAAAATTATCGGAGTATACTCCTGGAAAATACATTTATTTATTAATGACAATAACAAAATTACTTCAAAATTCCGGAGTATACTCTGGAAAATACATTTAATTAAGGAAGATTACTTCAAAATTCCACAAATAGTTTTAAAATTATCGGTATATATCTGGAAAATACATTTATTTATTAATGACAATAACAAATTCCACATAAATGGTTTCAAAATAATGGAAGATTGCTTCAAAATTCCACAAATAGTTTTATAATTATCGGAGTATACTCTGGAAAATACATTTATTTATTAATAACAATAACAAATTCCACATAAATGGTTTCAAAATAATGGAAGGGTACTTCAAAATTCCACAAATAGTTTTATAATTATCGGAGTATACTCTGGAAAATACATTTATTTATTAATGACAATAACAAATTCCACATAAATCGTTTCAAAAAATGGAAGATTACTTCAAAATTCCACAAATAGTTTTAAAATTATCGGAGTATACTCTAGAAAATACATTTATTTATTAATGACGATAACAAATTCCACATAAATAGTTTCAAAATAATGGAAGATTACTTCAAAATTCCACAAATAGTTTTAAAATTATCGGAGTATACTCTGGAAAATATATTTATTTATTAATGACAATAACAAATTCCACATAAATGGTTTCAAAATAATAGAAGATTACTTCAAAATTCCACAAATCGTTTTAAAATTATCGGAGTATACTCCGGAAAATACATTTATTTATTAATTACAATAACAAATTCCACATAAATGGTTTCAAAATAATGGAAGAGTACTTCAAAATTCCACAAATAATTTTTAAATTATCGCAGTAAACTCCGAAAATATATTTTTATATGATGACAATAAAAATTCCACATAAATAATTTTAAAATTATCGGAGTATTCTCCGGTATATACATTTATTTACGATTGACAATAACAAATTCCACATAAATGGTTTCAAAATAATGGAAGAGTAATTCAAAATTCCACATAAATCGTTTAAAAATTATCGGAGTATACTCCATAAATATATTTTTTATCGGATGACAGTAAAAAATTGATTCAAAATTCTCTTTTTTAAGCCTCTTTGAATGATGGCCACTTGATTTTTTTCATAATCTGCTATTATGATGTTCACAATATCCCATTTAACTCTTGCCATCCTGGTGGTGAAACAGTCGACCACCACTTCTACTTTATCTTAAATATCTATCTTAATAATAGTGATACGTTGTGTAAACTTTTGATATTCTGTAATCATTGCTTGTTACATCTTTTGCAGTAAAATAATATGATTTCGAAAGAATAGTTTCGTTGCAATTAAATAAAAAAGAAAAAAAGTCTGATTATTTTCGGTCGAAAACCATATATATTATCGCTACCAATTGCCAGGACTAAAACTTTACTGCCCATACGGGCGAACATTCTTAGCAAACATTCTTATCAAATGTATGCTTTTTATATTAAAAGTTAAAGATAAGAAGTCGCATTCACAGTTTTGATATCGCCAGTATAGAATAAACAAGAACTTGGTCACGTTACTTTGTGGAAGTTCTTTTTTATATAAAATTTAAAATAACTTTGATTTTTCCACGTATTGTGTAACTAACTGTGACACGTGTTTCGCCTCTTTCAGAGGCATCTTCAGACTTACTATCGCAAAGTTTGCTTAAGTAAAAATTACTTTGGAGGGCGTATGGGGCGGGTATGCCAAAAAACTTCGAAGGTGTGAACTTGAAAAATTCATGAAGTTTAAAAAAAAAATGGGGGGTGGAGGTTGGGGGGTGGTTGGGGGGAGGGGTTGGTAAGCCAGAAACTATTGCGGGAGTGTACTCAATAAATTTGTAAAGTTTCACATCGATCGGTCGAGCGGTTTAGTAGTCCATAGCGGACATACACACAGACATTCATTTTTATGTATATAGAAGATTATAAATGTTAGCATATGTTACTTGTAATGGAATTTATAATAGAAAGTACTTTTTATGTTTTATGGGTTCAAATGATGAATTGAAATAAAAAGTTGTCTTATTTGAATAATTTATTTTCAAAAAACGATAAATTAAAGAAGGCTTGATGAAAATCTTAGGTGGTAGTATGATGAACGTTGAAATTGCACAAAATTAATGGGTATCTTGATTTCACACCCAAATGAGAACGTTTTTTTTTGCATTAAAAATAATTCAATATAGAATTAAACCCTCGCTAACACTATAATCGGGACCGTGGTATATGAAGTAGTATAAAACGGGGCGTGAATCTCATACAAAATTAGGGACTTCGTCTTTCTCCGCGAAAAATGCAAACTAAGATTATAATTGAGTTTAGCAAAAAAAATATATGAACGAAATATTTACGTAAATATTTGGTTTCTAGGTGAAACAATACAATCAGGATGTCAGTGCGCGCGTCGTGTGTGGTCTAGCACGTGTTGTTGAGTGTATGCGAGAGTAAGCACCGTAGAGACGGCCAGCCGTTTGGCTGTGTGTGTGTATCGGTCACAGCGGACTTATTTTTTTAACGTCCGAGCAGGAACGTCACCTAGCAACGGCAATGGCATACGACCGTGCACATCGGGGTATTTGCGCGGAATATTTTCGGCCAGCGTGTTTTACGGAGTGGTGTTTTCGGAGGTTTGACTGTATTTAGGCAGCGACCTTAATTTCAGTGTTAAGAATTGAATTGTTTTTCAGTCGAATGTTTCATTTGATGCCTTTTCAATTGAAATTTTCGGCAAAACATTAAATGACAGTCATCGCATTTGAATGGCTTTTCACCTGAATGTGTCATTTGGTGTATTTTCAAGCCAAAACTTCGTACACATATAAACTGACACTGACCGCATTCGTACACTTTTTCACCCGAATGCTTTTTCATATGCACTTTCAAGAAATTTCTTTTCATACATAAATAATCACATTTAACGCATTTAAACGTTTTTTCATCCGAATGTATCTTAAGGTGTCTTATCAACATTGCTTTTTTAGCACATGTAAATTGGCATCGATCACATTTCAATGGTTTCTCACCTGAATGTATCATATTGTGTATTTTAAATATAGATTTTTTGATACACTTAAAATTACATTGCACACAATTGAATGGCTTTTCATCTGAATGCGTCATTTGGTGTACATTCAAGTCAGTTTTTCTAGCGCATTTAAACGGACACTGATCACAACTAAACGGCTTTTCATTTGTATGTTTCATTTTTTTATGAGTTTTCAAGTGAGGTTTATGTGCACACGTAAAATGACATTGATCGCATTTAAATGGTTTTTCACCTGAATGCATCATTTGATGTCTCTTTAAAATTGATCTTTGACGACATTTAAACTGACACTGATCGCATTTGAATGGCTTTTCATCCGAATGTCTCATTACATGCATTTTCACATGAGATTTATAATTTGACACATATGTACATACATGGCATTGGAATTTTTTCTTACCAAGTGCTGTTTGGTTTTGTTTAAAACAACAATTTTTAACGCTTTTATGTGTGATAAGGCAACGAAGCGATGGGAATATATGGAAACAAACACTGCAAACAAAATTCCTGTCATAGAACATTGTTTTAACTAATTTTATAACCACCACGATAGGCCGTTGTCCTAATATCTCTTTTTTGATGTCAAATTCTTCAAAAGATGTCGGCAAAACTGTTTCAGTAACGTCGTCAGGTGGAATCTAAAAAAAGGAATATTTTTTTAAATAATGATATATTAAGTATATGTAAATAACGTTTTGTGTATTAAATCTTAATCTAATATTTAAAAATCGATATAAGTTTGAATTTTTGTTCGTACTATATGCGATACCATACGGTTCATCCGATTGCAATGAATCTTTGATGATACGGTAAGAAAATTAAGACTACTAATTATTTGGTCAGTTTCTAATTCGATAAATGGTCAGTAATTAATACTTAAAACGGTCAATTAAAAATAATAAATGGTCAGTTAAAAAAAAGAAAACATGTCATAAATTTGCCTATCACGACCATATTTGATAAAATTCACAAGCTGTCAAACTAACACTTTTTTTATTTAGGTGATCATTTAAATTAAATACTCACCGTTTTTAATAAATAACTAACCATTCAAATATATAACTGACCGTTTTATTTAATAACTGACCACACTTACACTGATACAATGACAACTGACCGTTTATAATATTAACTGACCATTTTGATTTTTAACTCACCATTTATTTATTTAACTGACCAAAACTTGAATAAGTTACTGACCCATTAAATACATGCCGAAAATTAACAATGTATTTTAGTTCTACATAAATTATTTTATATATTTGTTGATAGATATTTCGGCTTACGCCTTCGTCAGAACTATTATAAACGTCAGAACTATATTATAATGGAGTTCTACCGAGTAAATGCCTACTCAATCAATAAATCTTTGATGATGTGTTGTTTAGACGCTCGGAAAGTTTCGGAGGCGTTTCCAAGTCGTTCATCTGATTGTGACAAAGCTTTGGTGAATTGAAGTGTGATAGCTCACAAAAGTTTTTTAAATTACCTATGTATAGGTTAATATTAAAATGAGTTTTTATTTGTTCTGTATGAAAACCTTTGGTGATTTGTTGTATGAACGCCATCGATTATCTTATCATGAAATTATCTATACATATAAAAATGACTGATTTTTTGTATGTCCTGTATGCAATCCTATACCGTTCATCCGATTGCTATAAAACTTTGATGATTTGTTGTGTGGATACCTTCGATGGCTTAGTCACTACATCTATTAAATGGCACGCCGACTGAAGCGCGCCGACATAAGCGCGCCGACACAAGCGCGCGCGCAATACAACCCCGACATTAGCGCGCGGGACTGAAGCGCGCCGACATAAGCGCGCCAAATATTATTATTTTCATTCATTTCAACCTAACCTAACCTTACCTAACAATATAAATATGTGAATGTAAATATGTATGTTTTTATTTATAATTATGTATGTTATTTGTATTATTGTATGTGTGAATGGTAATAAACTATAATTTTTTGACGTGACAACGTCTTATAAATCGATGAACGCCCGCTGCACGCACGAAAAAACATGACTCATTGTCCCGTTTGTCGCGTTACGCCGAAGGCAAGCGTGCGAGCGAGAGCGCGGATAAGCGATAGAGAGGCACGATCGGCCTACCGTTCGGATTGTGCCGCATCTATCTCTCTTCCACTCGATTGGTCGATGCGTCTGAGTAGAAAAAGAGACAGCGGCAGCACACAACTTATACACCTACAGTACCTACACGTGATCTGTTTACAACTGTTTATAAAGTGAAGTGAAATGTTAAATTGTAGATTTCATTTCACTCCTTCTTCGTATCCATACAAAATAATGATAATTCAATAAAAATGATTCCATTTTATTCATAAGAGTATGCAATCATTTCATCAATGTTTTCTTATGACGTTGTCACGTTAAACTATCGTCCGTAAACCGACTTTACAGACAACCATTTTTTGTTATTTGTACTTCTGTATATTTTGTGTTTTTATTCAATCTTTTTAACAGTTTTTATAATAATGAAATATAATTTATGAATGCAATAAATCAATATATGTATTTATAAAAATAATAAATTGCGCGCTTATGTCGGCGCGCTTCGGTCGCTACACCCTATTAAATACAGCCATAAACAATTAAAACACACACACATTCTTTCTTGAACGGCATCGCAACGCTTGTCGGGTACCGGCTAGTCATAAATAATAAAACAACATATTCATCTAGGTGATTGCTACAATAAATACCAAGTTACCTCTTTCTGTTCACATTCAATATATGAGCAAACTCTGGCATCAAATTTAATTTCAGTTTTTAATGGGTTCACCAAAGGGACACATATTTCGATATCATTGCTTTGCAATACAATTTCTTCTCTTTCTTCTTTAATATTCTTGACGTTTACCGGGAAAACCTGAAAAATATAATACTTACATATTTGAAATAATAAATTTATTGATTCTTAACTAGCCATCCTTAACGGTATAGATTTTGTCCCAACAGCTACATTACCTTAAATATCTATACTAAATACTAGTGATACGATGTCTAAACTTTTGGTATTCTCAAATCATAGTTTTTTACACCTTTTGCAGAAAAAAAATATGATATTCATTGGCTAGTTGCGCTGTAATCGATCAAAAAAGAGAAGAAGTCGGAATTTTTCAGTCTAATAAGTGATAAGAGAACGTGACCATAGCGACTCATAGATAACATGGACGGAGTGTTTCATATCTGGCAACAATAAAAGGCGATAAGATAAAAGATAAGGTAATGTGAATTCGTGCATGATTATTGGCTTGTTAGTCCGCCATAGCCGTTGGAGTGGAAACGTCGTTTTCATGCGCGACTTAATATGAATAATTATATGAAAAATATGGATTTTTTTTTAGGAAGACGTATAAATATACATCAAAGCATATTCAATCATTTTTTTATTGCAGTCTATGCCAATAGAGCCAAAACACTGGGGTCTTTTTTTACCCCCTTCGGAATGAGAGTCATTTTTCAAGGATAGTCCTACGAAGGTTAAGAAAGAAGTAAAATAGTTCGTTTATCTTTTAATTAACTCTTTTTGTAATCAAAATTCTTCATATCTTTCATTTATATTCATTTTTTTTAGGCATGACCGCTCCCAAGTTGGAGCATATGGACTTTTCACGAAGTTTATCTCAACATTTTTTTACTCTGCGAGAACTGCTTGTCACTCAGTTATCAAGGGTACGAGAGCTAGGACATTAGCAAATCACTCTCGCTTACCGCCGGTTTATGGAATTGGAAGGGTGGGAAAGATTTTTTTACAACACAACCACTCATTGCTTTCGATCACATATGAGGGATGTAAAAGCAAAACCGCCTCTATACATATATTATCATTTTTGAGATAATGATTGATCAATGATCCGATTCTTACGTTCTATGCCCTGCAATATTCATACAAACGAAAAATTACCTCTAAGCCATTTAAAATCGACATCGAAAATGACGATCAAATGCATAACCGCCTCTCTCCACCATATGTGAAGTTCAAAACAGCCACAATCTAAATGCACCAATCACGAGCCAGGGAACACTGACCTACCGCCCTGTCACCATACAGACGTTTTGTGTTACCTTTGCAAATTATTCTAAAATTATACTTGAAGATTAAAATCGTTTTTTTCGATTTCTGAACAAATTGACTTTGTGGAGAGAGGCGGTTATGCATTTATAACTCTCAACTATATCGACTGAAAAAATCTGTTCGCACCGGGACTCGAACAAGTCCGGTCCGTCACGGAAGCCAACGATGTTGACCATTGGCACACTGTAATTGATAGCTATTCAAATATATGTTTTGAACTGGTCTAATATAAAATGAACATCATATAATGTTGAAAGACCGTTTTAATAATATTACAAAAATGAAATATTCCTGTCACAATTCAACATTGGCCCTTAATCATGACAGCCAAAAGAATGATCAACAATTTGTTGTTATAAAGAACAATATCGAGAAAGAAACAAAAGCAAATCGATATCAACTGACAGATGGAGAATAAAAAACTATCTAGCAAATTCCATTCCTCTTTAATGGTAATGCAATTGATAAAAATACATAATCAACGTGCAAAATTGGGATAATCTACAACAGTGGTTCTCATGTGCGGCCACCAACAGCTTCACAGAAAGTATTGATATTTAAAATTATGTGGTTTTACAAGTTAATTTGTCAACAAAGACTCTTAAAAATGAATATTTCGGACGCAATTAATACTTATAGAAAATTGAAAAGCATGATTAGGTCCATTTGACATACCTTACACACATCAAACTCAAAACAAAAATTTGGTGCGGCCACCAGACATTTCCTTATGACCATTTATGTTGACGATGCGGCCATAGTGCAATTTTCCGTGAGAACCACTGATCTACAAGATGAGAGGTTCAATCATTTTTTTTGCATTTTACACATAATCCAATATGGCTGCCGACACCTAACCTAACCAAACATAACCTAACCTAATTCATAATTTATAAATGTTTCAGAAAAATTAAATATGTCATGTTCAACACGTAGAAATGCGGTGAAAAATATAAAAATGTAAGTATGTTAACTTTACCGAAATTAATTTATATATTTGTTACATATACGTAGAAATATATATCAACAATTAATAAATAGGGAGCCATCTTGGATGAAAATGATTGAACCCCTCATCTTGTAGATTACATACTTCTTTCGAATTATCCGAGGCCAAAATGAGAATTCCACCATTCTGGAGAATGTTAAATTGAATGTCGCAGTAAATTTTTTGAAAAATCGTGAACTACATGAGTTGTTTGTTCTTCCAAGGGGTAGAACCAGTCTGCCAATGGGAATGCCACTGGGAAGAGCTTTAACAATTTTAAGCGGCATTGCTTCGCATGTCGACATATTTCATATTGACGTGAGTGAGTTCAGACGAATACTAAAATTTCTAATATGATTTTATAATTTTTTTTCTCTCTGTTTTTATGACTACAATGTTTTCATCTTGTTTTTAATAAATTTGTGATTTTTATTATGTATTTACATGTATGTATGTATATTAAATACATGTATTTATAATTAAGTATTTCGACTGAGGGTGCTTGATGGAATTTCAATATCAAATTTGAATCTTTTGAATTTTGTACTTTTCCATGAGTTTTGTCGCTAACTACCCGGGTTTCGCCTTTCGGCATCTTCAGGCATTCAAGTACATCATTGCAAATGGAATGCCTGAAGATGCCGAAAGGCGAAACCCGGGTCGTTAGTGACAAAACTCATGGAAAAGTACAAAATTCAAAAATGTATTTATTTATATTTGTCAAATGCATGGCGCATTGGCGTCAGCTGTAATGCCATGATTTGCTTTTTCTTAAATAAATAAATAAATAAATAATAACCTTCAAAGTTGTTTTGCGAAGAGACCTTTTCATACTACCGCTGATGTTTTTGAAGTCGGCCAGAGTACAAAGTTGCGATTTAATCACTGATCTTGAATTAATTTCATGCGACAAGAATGAAAATAAAATTTATTACCTCCCTTGCTTCACTCGTGCGTGTTCAATGCAGCCAGCCGAAAGACTTTCATTTGGAATGTCGATAGTGTCATTCGAAAGATTATCATCGCGGTTTTTGTTCTGCCATACATATGGAGACAACGATCCATCGTCTGGTTCTATTTTGATATCCATTTTGTACATTTTGTGAAGGCGATACTTTTATACGACGACATATGCATAGATAATATAGATGTATGTCGAAGCGTAAGACCATAGACAACAAGAAAAAATACTAAGCATAGAGGAAAATAATTTATCATGAAGATGGAACAATATGCATTTGACCTGTTATACCAGTGGTCGGCAGTGACCCCTTTGGCCCCTTAAGTGCGACTCAGACATAAATAATAAAATAATTATAAAACACAAATATCCAGTTAGGGCGCACAAGCGTAACCTGGAATTGTGCCTAAAATTAAAAACAACAACCTACAAACCTGGCTTACTCAAACTTTCCAAGGAGATGCAAGGACATTGTAAGCATTTAGTGTTTATCAGTAATTATTATGTATAATTTAAATTTAAGGATAACATTCTTTCATATTATTGACGTGACAACGTCTTATAAATCGATGAACGCCCGCTGCACGCACGATAAAACATGACTCATTGTCCCGTTTGTCGCGTTACGCCGAAGGCAAGCGAGCGAGAGCGCGGATAAGCGATAAAGAGGCACGATCGGCCTACCGTTCGGATTGTGCCGCATCTATCTCTCTTCCACTCGATCGGTCGATGCGTCTGAGTAGAAAAGAGACAGCGGCAGCACACAACTTATACACCTACAGTACCTACACGTGATCTGTTTACAACTGTTTATAAAGTGAAGTGAAATGTCAATGTGGTTTTCATTGTTTATATTACAACAACAATTGCGGCAATAAAGGTAATTAATTCTTGCATATTAAAAATCTGATTAACGTATAACAAATATACAAAATATCGTATCCATACAAAATAATGATAATTCAATAAAAATGATTCCATTTTATTCATAAAAGTATGCAATCATTTCATCAATGTTTTCTTATGACGTTGTCACGTTAAACTATCGTCCGTAAACCGACTTTACAGACAACCATTTTTTTTTTATAAATATAATATAAAAATAAAAAAATAGTGAATATAAAATCGAGTTGTATTCAGTGTACCCATAACAAATGAAGGTCTTAAATTAAAATAAACTTATATTCAACTAATAGAGGGATTTGGCTACGAATTTTTTTTTTAATCATTGCAATTTTCATATTTGGCTCTTTGGCCGACCGCTGTATTGTACTAACGTACCTTAAAACGGGGTGAATAGAGACACTGTTTACCCTTCACGACTATGTATCTTCATACCTGCAGTGCATAATTCAAATATGGTCTACGTGGTTGGCTTCCGTGTCGCACCGCCCGGGTTAGATTCCCGGTACGAGCATAGTTTTTCAGACGATAATTCGATTCTGCTCAGAGGCAATGGGTGTCTGTGCTGTTAGATCGCTTCCCGCCTTTCTGATCCCAAAGAGTGACGCATAGTGACAGCGATAAGCTTATCACAAGTCCTCGTATCCATTATATCCCTACTCTCTTCGAAAAAGAGAAGTTGAGCAACAAGCAGTTTTCGTAGCAAACACTCCGTGAGAAGTATATGTGCTACAAGCTAGGAGCGGGCATGGTAAAAAAAATCCATTCAAGTTGTGTAAAAGAGTTGCGCGTCACCTATAAAATGTCGAGCATGACTAAACGGAGTTAGCGTTACAATCAGTCAAAAATTTGTAGTACGGAAAGAAAAATAACAATGTATTTTAATTCTACATAAATTATTTTTAAATATTTGTTGATAGCTATTTCGGCTTACGCCTTCGTCAGAACTATTAGTTCGATATTAGAACTATTAGAACTATAGTTCTGACGAAGGCGTAAGCCGAAATAGCTATCAACAAATATTTAAAAATAATTTATGTAGAATTAAAATACATTGTTATTTTTCTTTCCGTATTATAATGGAGTTCTACCAAGTAAGTGCCTACTCAATCAATAAAAATTTGTAGCTTCAGAACTCAAAATGAAACTAGGTTTTCTTATGTCAATTTTGGTTTTATTTAATTAAAATTTACAGTGATTTAAGGGTCAACTACTATATAATTACAGTTTAAACGTTTAAACGTTACATTTAAAGTTTCGAACGCTTTTTAAATACATGACCTCCAATACCTTTCAACTTAAAAAAGCAAATTTTCGCTTTGAGTTTTTACTATGAATGCCTTAAATATTAAACTTCATTTTAAAACATGAGTGGAAATTTTTGATATGGAATGAGTTTATTAAAAACTTTAAGAAATATTAAAAAAAAAAATTTTCGTGATGAAAAATATTAGTGACTATTATTTTTCATCTGTTTTTCTGTGAACCGTGTTTTATCTTGCGAAGTATCAATCTTTTTTACATTCCAGAAGCAGTGATGTACATATCAACCTTTTAAGGCTTTCAATGGCTAAACACTACTTTTCAGGAGAGCAAAACGAGTGAACAAATATTGTGTCAATTCATAAAACTTAATATTTTTACCATTTTTTTTGATGTATTGAAGTTTTTGTATTAAGAACATTAGCAGTAACCTAACCTAACCTCATATTTAATTTAGAATAACTAAAATAATACCTTTTGGCTTGTTTAAGCCAGTTTATAGATGATAAAAAAATAAAAACCTAAAAATGTGTTTTAAGATACTATTAAAACAGTATTTTTTTCATGTTCTTTTTTGTGACTTTTCAAATGCCTCAAAAGCCTACAACTAAAATCACACTCACCACACTTGAGCATATTTTCACCCGAATGAATAGTCTTATGTATTTTCAAATTACGAAGCCGCTTGTATGTATTATCGCACACGTCACACTTGAAAGACTTCACGTCCGTGTGTATAATCTTATGCGATTTGAGGCTTGCCAGAAGCCTACAGTCATAACTGCACATGTCGCATTTATACAATTTTTCATCTGTATGCACCAATCTGTGCGACTGTAGGTTTGATAATTGCCTGCATCTGAAATCGCAGATGTCGCACTTGAACGGTTTCATATCCGTGTGAATTAGTTTATGACTTCTTAGGCGACTCGATTGTTTTGATCTATAGCCACAAATATTACATTCAAAAGGTTTTTCATTCGTATGAATTAATTTGTGTTGCTTTAGTCTTCCAGCTCGCTTACAAATGTAGCTACAAATGTCACATTTAAATGGTTTTTCATCCGAATGTACGTATTTGTGTTTATTTAGTATTCCAATCGATTTACATTTGTATGCACATTGACCGCATTGAAACATTTTTTCTTCTGTATTATTTAAATCATTGCTTAAAACCATTGTATCTTGTATTGTTCCATAAGACATATCATAATTACTAAAATCTTTACTGCAACCAGATATAACTTCATTAAAAATTGGTTTTACTCCAATATATTCATTATTAACAATGTTTTGTTTCTCAGTATGTTTTTCGGCAGATTCTTCATTGCTTAGAACCATTTTGTCTTGTTTTATTCCATCAGACATATCATAATTAACAAATTCTTTACTGCAACCAGATACAACTTCATTAAAAATTGGTTTTACTCTAATATATTCATTATTAACAATATGTTTTTCGAGATCTTCATCTTTTTTAATTTCAACAGATTGTTCATTGCTGAAAACCATTTTGTCTTGTTTTGTTCCAATAGACATATCATAATTAACAAAATCTTTACTGCAACCAGATATAACTTCATTAAAAATTGGTTTAACTCTAATGTATTCATTATTAACAATATGTCTTTCGAGACTTTCATCTGTTTTAATTTCATCAGAATCCGTTTCAAATTTCGAATCTTTCTCAACTTTTGGTTCGAAATGAATTTCAATTTCTTTGTAATGAAAATTTGTTACGTTATTTTGAATACTAGATTCGTCGCCATTCGGATACTTTCGGTAATTTTCGTTTGAATAGTAATCGTCCACATCTTCGGTTTTAGGGCAGCCATCTTGCGTAGAATCAGACTAAAAATAGTTGAATATTATAGTGCAGAATTGTGTACACATTTAAAGTTGAATAGTTCAGACAAAGCTCGATAGGAGGCAGGCTGAGGAGATTCAACGGAAAACGAATAATAAAAGGAAAGAATCTCTATTTGATACTGTGTCGTAGAAAAATAATTAATTAAATGATAGAGAAAAGTGAAATAGGTATCAAAGTCATGTTCTGCGTTTTTAGCAAGAGAAAGATCAAATCCAGGTCGTTAGCGACAAAACTTATGGAAAAGTAGAAAATTCAGACGATTAAAATTTGATATTGAAGTTCTATCAAGCACCCTCAGTTTATTTCTTAATTATATAAAACTCTTTTCAAAAGTTATACATGTAATCATTCGCTGTGATTTCAACTTTTCTTTGTTACATGTATGATTATTGCTACAGTTTTTGCAAGCCTATTTCACCCCTTTGCAAATGAAATTCATCTTTTTGCAAGTCTATGTCACCCTATTGCTAATGAAATAAATCGTTTTCCTAAAATGCAAATATTGTCTAATTCTGTTTTTTTATTTTTCAATTTATTCGATTTTTGAAATGGATGATTCGATAGCCTTACAAAAACTGTATCATGCGATAATCATTTTTGAGTCACGTTGAAATTGCATACCTAGTTTGACAATGTCATCAAATGCAAGAAAATAATTTCTTTGTCTATTGGCTAGTTAAAGGCATGTTAGAATTGAAATCAATCAATGAAACAATCTGTCGTATTTGCTCGTCAATTGGCGATTTGTTGATAATTATGTTCATTCATATTCATACGTATTTTTAATCAATTTAGTTTTTTGAAACCGTATTAAAACATAAGAATCAGTGTAAAAAATAGTCGTTACATTGCTTTCAACCGGGCTATTTCAAAACCGTGCAATAAGAGGATCGGGTGTTGTAGATAATATGTATTGTTGTTTTGATGACAGAAACTAACCTCAAATTCTGATTTGACAATCGGAACTTCAAACGATTCCGCAGTATGTTGTTGTTCTTCGCACTCGTATACATCGTCGATCGGTTCAGTTTTGATATTCATTTTATCTCAAACTGAATAACAGTTATTAATATGACAGACAATATAAACTAAATATCACCAGTTAGCTATCGATTTTTGGCCATAGTAAGTGTTGCCGTATGTAAAATAATAAACGTTCAAGATAACTAATTAGATACTTTCAAGGTGATTACTGTCAATACTTGATGTAAAGTATTATTTCAAAAATGATAAACTATTGTACGAACTTATTTATCATGACCAGGGCCGGCTTCGTTCATTGCGGGCATTTTAAACTGATATGAAAATACATTTATACACATGCATGACCGATAGATATGTAACAAGTACTCGGTAACAACAATATTACCCTTACTTTGAAAACGTTCTAACTGCTATTGACATTACGCAGTACCGTTTTTTATACTTTAACTTTGTTCCATATCAACACAGCCAACAATATATATTATATAGATAGCTTTTTAATAAATTATTTCTTCTCATTTGAATATACTCGCGATAAACAAAACACGGTCTGATATTCATCGATTAACTGTGGAATAAGTAAAAAAAATGTTTGTTGATATTTGTTCATCAGTCAAAAATTAATTCGAGCGACAGAGCAATACTTTAAAAAGGTTATCTTGAGAGAAACATGAGAAGCCTATATGCTCCATATTAGGAGAAGATATTGAATAAAAAAAACTGTATTCTGACATCCATACCACCTGAAAAAGATACTAACCCAACACAAGTGCTCGTCAAAAAGCTTTTCACTTAGATTCTCAATTCCGATAGGAATACGGTGTGAAGGAAAGTAAGTAACACAGACTTTCATGTATTTGGTAAAATTTTCTTTCAAAATCCAACGTGGATCATATAAGAACCTGATGAGCATTATCTCAACTAGGGTTGCTTGCTGGTCAACATGTCCATCGTTTATGTTTTGCCAACCAAAGAGTGAAACAGTCTACCACCACTGCCATTTTATTTTTAATATTGACACCGCCTTATGTGGTAGGTCATCAGAACTCTCTCGAACAATCTATTTTTCACCTCAGTCTATGAGTTTAAGTCGATATCAGGAAATAAATTCATTCTTATAATAATCTTTATTGAAATCTATAGCGATTCAATACAGAAGTATTTCAATTTCTCTTATCTCTTGACGCCCGACAATGCATGTGCTTCATAAAAAGTTCGTTAGGCGATAAATAATCCCTATCGGCGGGCGCACGTGTTAACGATTTTTGAAACGCCCATTGTTTTTCTTTCTAAAGTAACCGTTTGTTTTCATACAGCAGTGAGAGATTGGACTGCATTGAGAATGCACGCGCCTAATCCTCTCCCTACGAATTAAATTCGAGTCAAATTCCTGATATCTTCTTCGCTATCGTAATATTTGTATGTTGTATAACGTCTGTGTAAATCCTAAACAATTAAATAATGGATGCTAGCCGCACCCACATAACGCTTTGAGATCGTCTTTTCTTTATAAGAATACCATGTTTCTCCTACTCCGTCCCCAAAATCCCTCTTCCTGTGTGTCGGATAGGAGGCTCCTTCTCGATTTACGAGGAAGCCGGAATAAAGGTCTTCTCAATATTTATTTTAATATTACTAATACAATGATATTCTTAAATTAATGTTTTTTACACCTATTGCAGATAAAAAATGATTTTAATCGACTAGTTTCGCCGCAATTAAATAAAAAAGAAAATAAGTTGGATTATTATTGGCCAAAACCATTCATATCGTCGCTACAAATTGATAGAATTAAAACTTCACTGCCCATACGCGATAAGATAACGTTATCTCATTTCAAACGCGCCTCGTTCAAACGTACGTTACAAATCAAATGGATACTTTGTAGATTAAAAGACGTAGATAAGCGATCACGCTCCCAGCTTGATAACGCTAGTCTGTCATGAACATCAACTCAAACGGCTTGTCCTTTCTTGTCTGACTTTTCATACGCTCATATCTCAAAACAAGTTCAAGATCAGTTAGAAACATGGCTGTGGAGTTGGAGTCAGAGTCGTTGAGTCAGAGGTTTTTGACCAGAGTCAGAGTCGGAGTCATCGCGGGGTTTTCGCCGGAGTCATACTCGGAGTCGGAAATTTTTGTCATGAATGTCAAATTTGGCTATTGGCCGAATTAATTGGTTGATATATAATTGAATACGCATAAATAGTAAAGGTAGGAAAAAAAACGTTACAAAATTAAACATTTTTTAGTCGGAGTTGGAGGCGTGTTTTTTGTCAACGACTCCACAGCCCTGGTTAGAACTTTTTCAAAGCGAGGTGTCGATATGCTAAAAATTGGAAGCAGACATGGCTTTACTTACCCACTCAATGATCGATACAGCTGCATGTTTTCTCTATACAAAATAAGAGTCAAACACAATCTTTCGTTAAAAATCATTTTATTACATATAAGAATCAAAATCGATATTATTTTATTAAAGTTTACACTATAGCACTTAAGGGTTTATTGTTTTATGATATTCACAAGCTGCCTGGCACTTGCTCCTACAAAATAACGGACCAGGTCCAAATATGTTGATAATAACAGCTAAGCAGAAAACTGATGCATTCGGAAATTACCGGCTATAGGATTCATTTGTTCTTAGAACAAGCGATGTCACCACGACAACGCAAAGTTGTATTTCTGCGGTCGTTGGCATAGCAACCAAAAATAAACAATCAAACATCATTTGTAATGGTCTTCGAAGTAATAATGAAGGTTTGGCGGAGACGTTGGGACACTTTCGAAATGAAGAAAGTAAGAACTTAAAACTGTTGTGGGTGTATCGTCGAGTACCTTTACAAATATGCAAGCGTACAAAACTTAAAATGAAACTATTGTCTCGATTCCGAATCCAGGGACACTTCAAAGCAAGGTACTGAGCAATGCTACCATCCATTGAAACGAATTTTACTGTTGCTCCTGGTGCACTCAGACACAAAAATATTAGAAAAAATGATGGGGAGGGGTTAATCCATATAAGGCAAAAGTGGCTCCAAATAACACAAAATATAAATTGTTCATATAATACTGCAGTTTTTTTACTTCCGTTCAACCTACCACTCGGTTACGGTGTTCAATCTTGCACATGCAGTATTGAAATTGTTAATCAAATGTGCAGTTGAACGTGAAAAGAGCGATTAGCTGACTTTGCATTTTTTCGATTCTATATACCTTTAAATGATTTGTTGCCAGTAATGTTCCCTCCAAGCTGCGAGCGCACGCGGCCGCGCAGCAATTTAAAAAGACCTGAGCACTCATCACAGATTGGCGCGCACTCTAATTATTGATAAATACGAGGATCTGAATAATAAATTTTGCTTGAAATATCCCAAAGATACACAAAATAAAGAAACCACAATTGATATATCATTTATTTTTCAATCCATCTCCGCTCCCAATGTGGAGCATATGGCTTTATCATGAATAATTTTAACAGGATTTGCTCGATGGTTGAAATTGTGTAACGCATTTGTTGGATTGGGCTGCTCAAACTCTCGGCTTAGTCACCAGCGCGACAGTTTTTACCTTCCGGCATCGTCATAAATACAACGTCACAGATGAACTCGAGCTATTCATTAAAAATACTGTAGCGTTTATTATAAATACACAATAATTACTAAAATTATAATTACAACTAATTCTAGGAACTATAATGATGTTGATCTGAATTTGTATTACGTTGAACTTCCATCAAGCACCTTCAGTCGATATCTTAAATTAAACAAATAATATTACTTAAATTTAGAACAAATATTATTTTTTTTGAATTGGCATTCACTTGGAGTAGTATATTAATTCCATTGTGATAGAAAATAACAAAGTATTGATTCTTTCAAGGTTTCTCACTGTCAATACTTGGTGGAATGGCATTATAATAATAAAAATAACACACAAAAAAAAATGATCAGGACCGGTTTCGTTCATGGTCAGCATTATCAAATGAGCATTATCATCAGTTGATAATACTCACCGTTATGATTTCTAAAACAGCTGCTTCGGCAAAGCCATTTTGGACGTTGTCACTAGTCCATTTCAAATAATAGAAGTTGTTGAATTGATTGAATCGCTTGAAAAAAAATTGTTAGCTAATTATTTGCACTGCACTGGATCGAAGGTTATATGAGATAAAAACAAGTCAGTTACGTCCTGAGTGGAAGCGTTTTGCACAGCGTACAAAAAAGTATTATACCACACAAATACCGACGGTTTCATTAACTCATGTAATTGCCGCTTTTATAGCATCAGGCCGCCATCTTACGTTGTGAATTGGCCATTTTAAGTTTGTGCGCCATTTGATGCCTCTTCAGCGGTGTGTTTAATAGCTAATCGCTTTCACTGCACTGATTCGAATGGTATAGGAGATTTAAAAAAAAACCAGTGTCTAAGAACAGAAACGTCCTTTAGTATACGTCCAGAGTGGCAGCGTTTTTTACAGCGGACACATACAGGCGGTCTCATGGACTCAGGTAATTGGCGATTTTATACTTTCAGGCCGTCCACATACGTTGTCAATCGGCCATTTTAGATTGCATTTAAGTTTGAAAGCTATTTGATGCCTCTTCAGCGGTGTGTTTATTAGCTGATCGCTTTTACTGCACTGAATCGAAGAGTATATAAGACATAAAAAAAAACCAGTATCTAAGAACAGAAACGTCCATTTGTTTACGTTCTGAGTGGTAGCGTTGTGCACAGCGAACAAACACGTACCACACAAATACAGGCGGTCTCACCGCCTCATGTAATTGTCGTTTTTATAGCATCAGACCGCCATTTTACGTTTTCAATCGGCCATTTTAAGTTTGAGCGCCATTTGATGCCTCGTCCGCTGTGTGGTTCGCCTTGAGCCTCACCAGTAGAAACGAATGCGTGTTTTTTTACGAGGACCGCTTGTCAATTATGGTTGGCTGATCACTATTACTGCGCCGGATTGGAGGTTGAAAAAAATCAATTTTTTGAAGAGAAGCATCTTTTAAACTGTCACTCGGCCATTGTAAAATATGTTTATATAATAAGACACCCGCTTGTTACTGATTGTAAGCTAAAAGCTTTCACTGCTCCGGATCGGAGGGTATTCAAGACATCGAAAATAAATAGTGTCTTGGAACAGAAGCATCTTTTACATTGTCAGTCGGCCAATCCAAAGAATTAAACCAGCTTGAAACCAATTGTTAACTAATCGCTTTCACTGCACTGGGTCGGAGGCTATTAAATGCTTCAAAAAGTCAATGTTTTGGAAGAGGAACATAGTTAAGGTTGTCAATAGTCCATTCGAAATAATAGAAGTTTTTTGTATTGAGACCTGCTTGAAACTAATTGATAGCTAATCACTTGCACTGCACTGAATCAAAGGGTATGTAAGACATCGAAAACCAGTGTCTTGAAACATAAACGTCTGTGAGTCTACGTCCTGAGTGGCAGCGTTTTTTACAGCGGACAAATACAGGCGGTCTCATCGCCTCTAGTAATTGCCACTTTTATACCCTCATGCCGCCATCTTACGTTGTCAATCGGCCATTTTATTTTCGAGCGCCATTTGATGCTTCTTCAGCGGTGTGTTTCGCCTTGTGCCTGACCAGTAGAAACGAATGCGTACTAGCATACGGGCACAAAAGGCACTTATATGGCTTCTCTCCAGTATGCGAAAGGGAGTGCCTTTTTAGATTCGAAGAAGTAACAGATTTGTATGAACAAAGGTTACACTTGTACGGTTTGTCACCTCCGTGTGTCATCTTATGTATCTTCAAATTGAAAGAACGCGCACATTTATACTCACAAAGATCGCACTCGTAAGGCATCTCGCCGGCGTGCGTCATTCTGTGTTTCCGCAACACCGTAACCTGATCGCATTTAAAATCACAACTCTCACATTCGAAAGTTTTCTCTTCGGAATGCAATTTAACATGTCTTTTAATAGCGTACGAGTGTTGAGATTTGTACTGACATTGACCACATTCATGCCATTTGGCTGAAGAATGAGACGAAGTCATATGCTTACGTAAAAACGAAGAATGATTACATTTAAAATTGCATTTTTCGCATTGTAAAGGTGTGCCTTCTAGGTGAGAATTCCTGTGCCATTTTAGACTGGCCGAGTGTGCGAAGGTTCTATCGCAGTGTTCGCATTTAAAAGGTTTCTCACCCGAATGTTTCAATCTGTGTCTTTTTAAAGCGAAAGGTCTAGAAGCCCTATAGTCACATTGTTCGCATTTGAACGGCTTTTCTCCCGTGTGTGACATACGATGTATTCTCAAATCTGAAGACTGCACGCATTTATAGTCGCAGATATCGCACGTGAACGGTTTCACGCCTTTATGCGTGATCATATGTTTCCGCATATCGCAAGACTGCACGCATTTATAGTCACAACGGACACATTTAAAAGGCATTCTTCCAGTGTGACAAATTTTATGAGTATTAAGCGAGTAATACTTCGTAGATGTAAAATCGCATTGGTCGCATTTGAACAGCTTCGTTCCGCTTTTGGCATCGCCTCCTGTCTTTTGTGACGTCATGTGAACCGATTCGTGTTCGTTAAGCGACGTGGCCGATTCGAAGACGTCGTAGCAGACGTTGCAGACGTGGTTCTGCCCGTAGGCGGCCATCTTGTCGAGCATTGTCGCGGCGACATGTTCTGTTTCCGGTGATTCTTCTTCTTCTTCTTTGACGCCGTGCTCTACTATTTCGATTTCAAACGATCTCGACTCGGCCTCTGTGCATTTCAATGAAGAAGGCTCGGGCCTCGATCGATTAGTCGACGTCGTTATCTGAAATAAAGAAGAATCATATTTTTTACTCGATTTTAAGATGCCTTAATAAAAATAAAAACACATTTTCGGAATATTGATTCAATTGGCATTTACTTGGTAGTACTCTATAACCATATTTTTAACTCACTTTTAAGATGTTTACTGCCAATACTTGGTGGAATGGCAATTTAATATAAATATAAACACATTTTTGGTCAATTGATTGAATTGGCATTAACTTGGTAGAACTCCACGATGACACTTTGAAAAAATAGTTGTGATGGTGGCGTGAGCCGAAACAGCTATCAACCATATACATTATATAATTTCTGTAGAATTAAAATATTTTTTCAACATGTTACATTTTAAGTTCTTTTTCTACATTTTATTAATTGAGATCAGGACCGGTTTCGCGATCAGTTGATAATACTCGCAATAAGTCCAATGTAGCATAAGAACTAAAAATGTTCAATTCATTCACTCTCATTGCGACAATTTAAAAAATAATAAAACAACTTTTCACACTTGTTGACGTGAGATGTTTTCGGATCAGGACCGGTTCCGCTAATCGCGAGCATTTTCAGCTGAAAGTTGAAGCTTAAGGTGGGCTAAGACAAAATGCTTTCGATGAGCGAAACCGGTCTTGATCTTGATAAATCTTATGTGGAATGAGTGCAAAGAAATTGCACTCAATATTTGTCAAATATAAAAAAAGATTTAACATTACGTGTGATGATACATAAAAAAAATTACATCGTCAACAGCGTTAGGGTTCGGGTCCCAGTCAGGGCAGTATTATTTTTTGATCAAATATTGATTTCTGTTTTGTATTACAAAATTAGCTGCAAAAACCATTCAATTTAGATGTGAATAAAACAAGTCCACATGCTACACATTGGACATAGACAGATTGGTAATAATTTTTTGTATGTCTTTTCACCGCGAGTTTACACTAAGCACAGATCAATAATTTCATTACCTGATTATCAGCTTCAACAACCGATGGGTAGGAATTTTCACTTTCTTCATCGTCAGTTTCATATTTGCCATTGCTATCACTGTCATCAATTTCCTCTTTGATGTCAGTTGAATGTTGGTATTCATTCTCTGATTTCGTATTCTGTATGATTGCGACATTACCCTTGGAGAATAATTCGTTTATTATCAGTAAAATATCAATATAAAATATACTAATTTGATGGATTGTTCGTCTTTCAATGTAAAATTATAACTTGGCCGATAGCGTTTCGCGATTGCCGCCACCATCGCGTGAGTGATACTCAATCAAAATTGTTTATTTACTTAAGACAGTTTTGTATTTAAGATTTATATGAAATAACGTAAAAATTATGTACAAACAAATTTTACTATAACAATACAACTTAAATGACGTTTGAAGATATCTACTGCCGTGGTCAAGTAATGGAGGTACATTAAAAGAAACAATATTATTTTAATCATGTCCCCTCCCAACTTGTAGCATATGGACGCCTTAATGATTTTATGTAGACAAATATTTTTCTACGAGAACTGCTTGTTACTCAATTGCTCAACCTCCTTTTTTCGGAAAGAGAAGCGATTGAAAGGATACGGGGACTAGGACAGGACTAATCGCCTTTAGGAATCGGAATGGTGGGTTGGAGTTTCAAACAACACAAACACCCATTTCCTTCGAACAGCATCTATTTATCGACTGAAAAAATCTTCTCGTACTGGGAATCGAACCCGGGCGGTCCATCACGGAAGCCAGCAACGTTTAGCACTGCATCTGAATTGAAAGTCCATGCTATAGAAGTGTTTTAAAATCCAATGAATAGGAAAGAACTCGTGCAAAAATGGTTGAATCTTCCTTTGCACCCCCCAACACCCCGTCACTGCATGTATTGGAGTTTTTTTAAGAGCATATCATTGGCAGTTTATTTATTTTGTGAACCTAATCTAGCCTAATCTCATATTAAACTCAGAATCAACAAAATGATACTCACGTCTTTCTGGCGGTAATCCTTCGGATGAAGGGTTCAATCATTTTTTTTACATTTGACACATAATTCAAGATGGCTGCCAACAGTGTTCCCTATTATATAATTGCTGATGTATATTTCTACGTGTTGGAACAAGTAATATTTCTACGTGTTAAAAAAAAACCTAAACAAACCAAACCTTACCTAACCTAACCTTAAAAAACCAAAACTAATCTAATACAAACCAAACCAAACCTAACCTAAGCTTACCAAACCAAACCTTACTAAGGTAAGGCTAGGTTTGGTTAGTTATCTTTAGGTTAGGTTTGGTTTGTTTAGAATTTTTTTAACACGTAGAATTATTACTTGTTCCAATACGCAGAAATATACATTATGCAATTGATTAACAGGGAACACTGTCGGCAGCCATCTTGAATAATGTGTCAAATGCCAAAAAAAAAATATTGAACCCCTCACCTGAAGGATTACACATTTGGTTTGGTATGGACAGGAACAGCAAATAAACAATACCAAATGTTGTAAATTTATTTCCAACTGGTTCAATTTCGAAAGAACGATCCAGTTGAAAATAATTCTTACGTCAACTTTTTCATATTCTATTATTTGTCTTTCAATGACACTTTCGGATATCTTTATTACACAAATGTCATTTGCTTATTCATAATTAAAGTTCCTTTATTTTTACTGGCGGAGATTGTAACATTTTTAAATAAAGAACGTATGTATTTCTTTCACTTTTAAGTAATCTTTTAGAAGTGTGTGAAGGAACAAAGCTAATATAATAATCTAATCGTGAGAGACTAACCTCAAATTCATGTAAGCTATCTGAATCGACAATAGGAACTTCGAACCAAAACTCGGCTTGGTTCTGTTTTTGAGAATTGATACCATCATCAACTGGTTCAATTTTTATATTCATTTTGTCTACAAATCAAATGCGACAGTCGAAAATGATAATATTATGCATTGCATCCAGCTCGGGAGCTTTGTTTATTTGTCTATGTTGAAATCTATCGATTTGTGAATAAAGTGTTGCCGGACTTGAAAAAATAATAAATCCTAGAAAACTGGTCATAGACAAGATATTGTAATAAGTAAATAAAAAATCTGTATTTTCTTTTGACAAGTATTATACCATTTTTGTTGTTCCGTTTTGCCGTTTGAAGGCAGACACGCTTATATAAAGGCTTACTATTTTTCTCAGTTTCACCAGTATTGTCCTAGTTTAAACCTTGGTCTTGGCTTTTTGACCGGTTGTATAGTTTGACCCGGTTTTTGTTTTGAGTGGTGATAACACCTGTTTCAAAACTTCTAACTTCACCTATTTACGAATTGGTCAATTTTTTTCAGCCATAATGGTTGCCTGACGAGTATTCATGTCAAAAATTGTAAAGTTTGACTATACTAAACGTTTTGACAAATGAATCTAATTTTTCAAACATTTGCGGGAGAAAAGTATCAATGCACCTCATCTGGTTAGAATGATCCCATACATTTAATGTCTGATCGAAAGGTTCGCACTGTGGAGGTTGTTTTTTTGACAATGAAACACAATTTATCGGATGACCGAAACCGCATGCTGGAGTTCACCGTACTTATGTTTTGTTACGGCTTATAAAACTTCTGCATACCATGATGTAGCGACTTCATAAAATTCAATTCAGCTTGGAGTAAGACTGGTGAAAAAAAAATTACATCTGCTCAAGCTTAAAGATTTATTTATTTTTAAAAGTATTTAAAAATTATTTTTTCTGATTTTTTGGCGAAATTAATTTTGCGAAAATTATCAAAAAAACGTTTTTATAATTATTATTTACGACATTAAAATTATTTTTTTACGAGATTTGAAAAGAAGTTTGATTGTAGCCATAAATAATTTTAAGAAAAAAGTTTGCACATTTGATTTCAGTTGATTCCGCTAGGGCTATTCAAAGTGCAAATTCCAAAAGTCTAATAAAATGTTGCCATGCTATAAGATGTTTCTCCTATTTTGGAATATTGTTAATGGAATATTCGCTCTTTGCTTAGAACAGACGGCCGCATCACGGTACCTCCAAGATCTCTCTCACAAGTCTAGTCTTTTTAGTTCCTTTCATCATCATCATCATCATTCACATTCAAATACGATAAGCTGCATTCTTTTAGTAAAAGACACGAGCTCAATCTATCATCGCATTTTTGATGTTTGTCGTAAAAAAGGGTTTGTTTGTCCACTTTTTAGGTCAGAGTTATCCAAAAAAGTTAATTTATTCACCAAAAACGTTCAACTTTGTTACATAATAGGAATATGGCAAACTTGTGATTTCGAATTCGCCATGACTCTGAACCATAAAGCAGCACTGTCAGTTTACACAAATTGACTGACGAAAACATTTAATGTTTAATTTATTTCTACAATCTTAATTTGTATCAACGTGTTGTGTATGGACTCCGAATAGAGATTTTCTCAAAGCAGTATTTATAAGAGAACTGCTTTTTTGTCAGTTAGTCAACTTATCTTTTATAACAAGTGTAGGGAAAGGATATGGCTGGTACAGGACTAATTATGAGTGGGAAAAATAAAGATTTTCGTATTTCTACTCTATGTGCAATACTTCCAATGTGGCGTATATGGACACGTCATTGAATTAGCCTTAGCAGGAGTTTTTTTTACAAGAGTTGAAGAGTCTGAAGATGTTTCTTAAAGAAGCGAAACATAATTGCTCCACTGTTTGTTACACAATATGTGTAATTACAATATTATCAACTTAATTTTATAAAAACCAATAATATGCTCAGTTTGTGGTGCAGTGACATTGTTAGCTTCCGTGTCGGACCACCCGGGCTCGATTCCCGGTACGAGCACATTTTTTCAGTCGATTAATCGATTCTGCTCGGAGGCAATGGGCTTTTGGTGTTGTTACAAATCACTTCCCACTTTTCCGATTTCAAAAAAAGTAGGCACGTTGTGAGAGCGATTAGATAACAACTAGTCCTTTATCACTTTTAAGGTGTTCACTGTCAATACTTGGTGGAAAGGCATTATAATAAAAATAATAACACATTTTTAGTACTTTTTCCATACGAGATTTATTTCATCAGGACCGGTTTCGCTCATGTGGAAAAAGTACTAAAAATGTGTTATTATTTTTATTAACTAGTCCTTTGCTAGTCCTCGTATCCTTTCAACCAGAGTTATAAGCACTTCTCGTAGAAAAAAAACATATTGAGGTTAACTCCGTGAGGAGTCCATATGCTCCAAGTTGAGAGCGGGGAGAAAAATAGTATGTAATAATAAAATGTTACAAGTAAGGAAAATTATCTTATACAGTAACAACTTAAAAGGCACACACACGCGTTACCGATGTGCTAGTGTGTGTGAGTTATTTGTTTTGATTGGTCGAGCGGCCCAGAGCGCAGTAGAATGAGACTGTTTATTATTTATGTTTTATAAAACCGAAAAAAACAATTGATAAACGTAAAAAACAATCAGAAACGACGCGCCAGTGAACCCGGACTATAATGGTGATATAACTCCGCGTGAATTTCGCTGAAATTTGCGGTGTTTTCGTGAAAAAAACAAGTGAATATTTTAGGTTAGGCGTCCCGTACGAAGCTGTCAAGGATAAAAATATACACATAGGCCGTAATGAGTGAGTATTTACGTAATTTTTTACGCACCTATTTATAGAATTATTCGGTTTAGATTATAGAAAAATGACTAGGCGGTGTTTCTGTGCGAATTCTCAACGCGAAAACATCGTTTTATTCAGTTTTTGTACAATAGTATTGTCGTTTTTCATGACATAAATATGAATTGTTTTCGCAGTTTTTGATCAGACCTCGACTGTTTATAAGGAAATGCGAATTAATTATACGCAATTACGACATATTATCATTCTGGCCTTGTCGCTACAAAAACGAACTAACATATTATAAAAGAAGTGTTTTAACAAGAAGTATGGACGTAACTGTAATAGGTAATATAATTTTATTTAACCAAATATTATATATCGCAAATTTCGAGCGAAAATTTTAATGTTCGAAATTTAAAATTACGAAATATTTTTTGTATTATTATATGGCTGATGAGTGAGTAATTAGTTAGATTTATTACAAAACAATAAAAAAAATATTCACTTACTTTTTTTGTAAATACAGTATTTGAATTGTAATATTCAGTTATATTGTATTTTTTTAAACGTATGGCTATGAAACAATCGTTCAAAATTGTTTTATTATAATTTCATAGTCGATTATGTGGTCGAGTGACAACGTCTTTGCTTTAAATTGCAGAGGTATGGGTAGTTTCATATTTCAGATTATTAAATTCTGCTCGGATACTTGTATGCCTGTGTTCTCTAAAAATCTAGCTAGCCAATAGTTCTCTTCTAGTCATATCCTTTCCATCTCTACTCTCTTAAAAAATAGTGGTTGAGCGACAGAAATATGCTCCACGCTAGGATCGGTCACGTCTAAAAAACTGAGCGACTGACTCACAGCAAGTTCTCGTAAAAACAAATTTTATTTGTTGATCGATTCGCATACAAGTAGTTTCTAGTCTCATATATGGGCACTATCTAAACGGAAGTCTTTCAACGAGAATTGCTTGTCACCTCGACCTTTCCACCTTTTAAAAGATAGTAATGATGGAATGATAGTGCCAACGGAAGACTAGTGGTTAGCTAATCGCGTTATATAAATCTTCAGCTCCGCAACCGAAGCTGACGACGCGATCCGGTCCCTTGAATGACTGAAAATGCCGGAAGGTGAAACCGTGGACGATTCATATTTTAACGTAACTGAATTATTATGATTCACGTTGTAATTTTTGAGCATCGGGGCTTCACTGGAATCTCTTTACCCAAGTCACGTTATTGTCTGTGGCTAACCTTTCCGCGTGCTCGGAATGTACGTTTCCCGCTATTCGCGTGTGGTATTTTCGCTCCGGTCTCGACACTTTTAATGTTTCGTTTTAATGTTCCAACAATTTTGCCCTGCAAACTGGTTGGCATGACAACGCAAACTTTGTTTACAGTCATAGCAACCAAAATATACATAAATATTATCTCTTAAATCTTTTATGTTTTGAATCATGTCCGTGATGCAGTGTTCGCAACGGACCTCACGGGTTCGGGTCCCGGTACGAGCAGCATTTTATCAAACGATTTATACTATTTTGATGACTATTTTGGCATTAAGGCCCCGTCCTATCTAGTAGGCATAGCAAGAGTGACTAGCTTGGCATACTAGTCTTGACCTAGCCGTATCCTTCATATCCCTTCTCTCTTCAAACTGAAGCGAGGTTGAGCGTTTGACTAATAAGCAGTTCTCGTAGAAAAAAATTGCTTAGATAACTGACATAATTCCATAGATCCACTTTGGGAGCGCACATGGATTTGAAAAAAATCTCTTCTGGTATAATCGCATCGAATCAAAGTGTGCCTCGACACCGAAAGACAATACGAATATTTATATATTTTTAACCATGGCTGTGGAGTCGGAAATTTTTTAAAGTTTGAACTTTTTATTTTTGCATATAATATGTCAAATTTGGCTATTGCCCGGATCGGTAGGGTCGATATATAATTGAATACACATAATAAGAAAAAAAAACGTGACGATATTAAACTTTTTTTAAGTCGGAGACGTGTTTTTGGTCCATGTTGGATTCGGAGTCGTGGTTTTGGTAAATGCTGGAGTCGGGGTCGAATTTTTTTTACCGATTCCACAGCCCTGTTTTTAACCCATGTCCGCTCCCATATCTGAGTTTAACTGCTTGCTATTCAGTCGCTTCGCCAAATTGCTACTTTTTGTCAAATCAACTCGAGGTGTAAAGACATTCCAAAAAGCTCTCCGAAAAAAGAGAGGTTGGGCAACTTTGTAACAAAGAGTTCTCGTAGAGAAATGTACGTCGAGATTAACTCTATGAGCAGTCCATATGGTCCAAGTTGGGAGCGGATATGGTAAAAAAAAAATAGTCTCGAATTGAGCTCTGCATCCGAATTCAGCAACGTTGCCACTCGGCCACGAACCCGTCAAGCGTTTGGTATTCAAAATTAAAAATATTTAAAAAAAAAAAAACCAACCAATCGCTATACTCGTTCAAAGAGCAGTTATTATTTTCAAGTACAGTATTTATTTTTGAGATATCGTTTTAATTATTATGTGTGCCAAGGTCCAATCCAATACATGTTTGGATAATAATATTATGGAAGTTGTTATCGAACTAACTATTTTCGTAGATAAAAGTTTTGAACTATTCGCACGTTCTTTGTATATTTGCATAATTCGCCGTCGGCAGAGACATACCATTGCGAATTGATCGATAGCGAGGACGCCACCATCGCATGTGCAATCGGCCAATATTGTTTGGTAAATTATGGATATATGGTCACGGGATAGAATCTCAATCCTCTCGAGCTAAGCTCAAAAAATTTATAGATACTGGCTTATAATTTAATGTTTTGACTTTACTCTTTGAGTTCTTGTGGATTGTTATAAAATGACGAAATTTAACTTTTTTTATCAGAGTTGTGTTTTCTGTCAATGCTGGAGTCGGAGTCGTGTTTTTGGTGAATGCTGGAGTCGAAGTCGTATTTTTTTTTCAACGACTCCACAGCCCTAGCTTAAAGCAAACACACAACATGTACGTGGAATAATCAAAGTTATTTTAATTTTATATTAAAATGAGCTTCCATAGAGTTACCGCCGAATCCATCGAAAGTATTAACATATAAAGGGTCTTTTTATAAGGACGCTTAGTTTTGAAATGTAAATAAAACAAGTTGTTTGTGAGATTTCGACTAAATTTTAATTTCATTTGTAACTATATTTTACGGCATTAAATATGGAATATAGCATCAAATGTCTGCCAATATCCATTCATTATAAAATGGGCCATGTCGCTAAAGTTGACTTTTTTGACAAATTTGGGTAAACTTCCAACTGCTCCAGAACCCAATCAGGCGTTGTCTGCGGTCGTTTACCTGAAGCTCCTCGGTTAGTTGGATTTTATACGGGTGCAGACATAAGGCCCGATTCAAAATTCGCCAAGTTGAAGTCGCAGAAAAGCCAAGTTCTTGTCAACGACGAGAAATAAGCTGCCTTGGGTTTTCCTGTACACTTTTACACACAGCAGCAATGTTTTCACCAGATATTGTATTTTGATGACGTGCAGGTAGGTGTTGGCCGATTATTTACCAAACTGGTTGACTCAAATTTGGCCACTAAACAATGAATAATCTACTCAGCAGGACAAAGTAACATTTTTTGAGCGTCCCTATTGAAATACCCTTTATATATATATGTATTAAATAAATCAAGCAATTATATGTGATATTTCACGTCACGTGTACATTAGAATGTAGGAATCAAAGTTTTAATAATCTTTTATTAAATGTGCTATTTTTTTAAAACTTATCACCCTGAATTCTTATCTGAATTTTTATCAGTTTTTTATTTGTTATTTGTTATCTTTTTTTATTTTTTATTTGTAATAAATATAAAAAATGCTACCAACATACTTCGTGAAAAGTTGTCAAAATTTAACTAGTAGAGGCACATATATGCTTTGCTTAAAAAACAGACATGTTGTGAACCGGTGACTCTCAACTTTTTTTACTTGGGCGCCCTTCGGTGCCCCTTCTTATAACCAAACATTCTTTTACTAAACTTGATGTAACAGTTAAGATATTTTTTTTTAATGTTAAGAAAGGCAAAATAATTGAGTTTTGTTGTTTTTAAACAAAATATTTCTAAAATTATTGAAAGATCTATGGCCAGTGAGAAATAAGGATGTTCTCATTCACTCTTGCTCGTCCGATCTTGGAAGTGGACTTTGTATCTTGACAGAGAAAAATAGAGAGGTCAGAGAGTCAATATACTCCACAGTGGGATAAACAAATCGGGCATTTCAAATGCACTCGCGAACTTGAAATGCCTGAAGATGCCGAAATGCAACACCCGTTTCGTGAATGACAAAACTTATGGGAAAGAACAAAATTCATTCGATTCAATTTGGATAACATGGTTTATATTGCATATATACAGTGCGCATCTATTTAATATTTATACCGGTCATTTAGCCGAGTGGTCGATGTTCTCGAGCGCTCTGCATATTCAGTCGCGGGCTCGAATTCCCTCAACTCGGCTGTTTGTTTGATTTTGAAGATACGTGAACCTCGTATTAAAATAAATAAAACGCTATTTTGTGCGTATCATTCACACATACATATATATTGTTATGGTCAGGACAGGTTTCGCTCATCGCGAGTCTTTTTAAATAAGCGAAACCGGTCCCTTCGAGCGCCGTTTTCTATAACACATGATTCCTCTCATCCGATAATGGACATTTTTCACCACAAAATTTATTTAACTCATATACGTTGGCTGTCCCACCACCTCCCGTGCTATGTGCGTGCAGTCGCTGCTCACATCCGCCTTCCATAACGATGTGCGCTCAAGAATAAACGAATTTACTTCTCACTCACTTGGGCCGATGCAGTGCTGCATGTTTTACTTTGCACTATGGTGCTTAAAGAGAAGGAAAACATAGAAATTGTTTAATGAAAATCCGCCGTGGCGGAATATTATACTGTGGGGGGTGGGGAGTCAAAAATGTTGAAAACCTCCGGGCACCCTGCATAAATCGTGACTCCTTCATTGGCAACCGCATAGTAATTTTTTCCAATTATCATTTTTTACGACGTGATAATTTGCGAAGAATTGAAAATGCAAATCGAATTTTCTCCATCCATAATAACAACTTGTTATTTTCTTAATTAGGATATTCGAGAGCATACAATAATGACATGCTCCTAAATATGCTAATTATTATTCATTTTGAGCGAAAAGAACTAATTTTTGAATGATTATATTTACAATAAAAATAATAAAACATTTTTAGCACTTTTTCCACATGAGATTTATTTCATCAGGACCGGTTTCGCTCATGGCGAGCATTATCAACTGATAAGGAATACAATAAAACAGTGGTATTTATGCAAAAGGTAAGTATGAAAACAAGGTATGACAAACAATTGGTAAATCAACTAAGCAAATTTATTACAATTACAAAATTAAGATTTACCAATTGTTTGTCATACCTTGAAACCTTTTGTCCTCTTTGTCAGTTGATAATGCTCGCCATGAGCGAAACCGGTCCTGATGAAATAAATCTCATGTGGAAAAAGTACCAAATATGTTTTATTATTTTTATTATAATGCCTTTCCACCAAGTGAACACCTTAAAAGTGATAAAGGACTAGTTGTTATCTAATCGCTCTCACAGCGTGCCTAGTTTTTTTGGAATCGGAAAGGTGGTAAGGGATTTTTAACAACACCAAAACCCATTGCAGAATCGATTAATCGACTGAAAAAATGTGCTCGTATCGAGCCCTGGTGGTCCGACACGGAAGCTAACAATGTCACTGCACCACAAACTGGGCATATTATTGGTTTTTATAAAATTAAGTTGATAATATTGCAATTACGCATATTGTGTGACAAACAGTGGAGCAATTATGTTTCGCTTCTTTAAGAAACATCTTCAGACTCTTCAACTCTCGTAACAAAAAAACGATTATTTACGATAGTGTTTTCAATTTTTTTTTTTATTTTAACCATGTCCTACCTAAGCAAACTTTGCGATAGTAAGTCTGAAGATGCCTCTGAAAGAGGCGAAACACGTGTCATGATTAGTTACACAATACGTGGAATAATCAAAGTTATTTTAAATTTTATATTAAAATGAACTTCCACAAAGTTACCGCCGAAACCATCGAAAATATGTCCTATCTATTCATATGGAATGTTAATCTGCTTGACACTCAGTCGATCGAACTGTATTTTTTCGACGGTAGAGGGAATATACGGATAGGTCTAGAACAGTGATTTCTTAACTGGGGGGCCGCACAAAACATGTTTTTAGTTACGGGGGCCGTTGCATGATTATTTTTTTTTGGGAAACACTGTTTCAAAACACGACCAGCGGTTGGCTAATCGCACAAATAAATTGTGATTCGAATCTGACAAGTTAACGCATTTTTATCACACGATCAGGACCGGTTTCCAAGATACAAATATACAGTAAAAGTGTCAGTGCTTGTGTCAAGGCTTCGGTTGTGGAGCTCGTGGGCTTAATTCCCAGTTTCATTTTTTAATCGAAGTTTGTGCAGTGATAAGTTTGTCCGTGTCACACACATTCGATGCTATGAGAGGGACGTAGCATGACCGATCAGCTTACCACTAGTCTTGGTATATAGTCCGTTTAGAGTCCATATGCTCCACATTGGGAGCGGACACTGCTTTACTTAAATATTACATTGAAGGATCATCGAACTGAATGAGGCGAAACACGTGTCGCATCTAGTTGAAAAAAAATACGACCTATTGATTTACGATGTTTATTCAAATGTGCATGTTTCGCGTACGTGGTCGAGTAGTAAACGTCGTTCGAGTCCCTGTGCGTACAGTTTCATAACTCGCTAGTCTATAGGTTGTCTCTTTGAAAAATTAAAATAAATCGAGCGGCTGACATACAAGTAGGTCTCGTAGAGAAAATCATTGTTGAAATATACTACGTCAGGGGGCATTGACATTGACCCACTCGACACTAGCCTTGTCCTTTCTATCCGTTATCTCTTCGAAAAATAAAATATAAAATCTAGCGGCCGACTAACAATCTGTTCCCGTAGATAAAATCATCATCGGGTCTTGACACTAGTACTGTCCTATTTATGTCTGGTCACTTTGAAAAATATTTTTAAAAAATCGACCGGAAGATTTATAAGCAGTCCTCGTACAAAAAATACTCGCCTAGATATACTCCATTTGGAGAAATTTACCCATTGAAACCAGCCTTTCAATCCGTTCTCTTCGAAAAATAATGAAAAAATCAATCGGCTGACTCATAATCAGTCCTCGTAAATAAAAAAGCATTGCTGATATATACTCCATTAGGTGACATTGTCATTGACCCACTCAACACTAGTCCTGTCCTATCCCTATCCTTTATATCCGCTATCTTCGAAAAAAATAAAAATGTCCTTCTGCCGACTAACAAGCAGTCCTCTTATATATAAAAGAATTGCTGATTTATACTCCATTACAGGACATTGACACTGACCGACTCATCACCTTAGTCAATTTTATATTCCTATCCTTTCTATCCGTTCTCTTCAACAATATAACAAAAAAAACAATCGAAATTACGACTAACAATCAGTTCTCGTAAAAAAACTCGCTGACATATACATATACTCTATCAGGGGACATTAACACTGACCGATTCATCACCTTAGTCCTTTTCCTTTCCATCCGTTCTCTTCGAAAAATAAAACATTCGACTTTACGACTAACAACCAGTCGTCGTATATAAAAAAGCATTGCTGATATATAATCCATTAGGAGACATTTACATTGACCGACTCATCACCTTAGTCCTATCCTTTCGGTCTTCTTCAAAAATAAAAAAATAAATTAAACAATCGACATTACGACTAACAGGCAGTCCTCGTATATCAAACACAGGGGACATTGACGCGCTCGATAAAATGATGTGCATAAATTATTTCGAACTCGTACAAAACCAAACTGTCTTGGGTCGCGTAACTTTGGCACTGACTGTTGAAAGGGCCGCTTGAGAAACGCTGATCTATCTAGTTATAGGCGAGCGTAATCTATTTAGTTGAATAGAGTTTAATTCAAAAAATACGTTTCAAGTGATATCTCTTTTATTTTTTTTCTTCTGTGATAACATATTTATAGACATTGGCCGTGATCCGTTTTGTATTTACAACAATATTGTGCTTCAAAACAACGTGAATGGTTCATTTAAAAAAAAAACAATAGTATATATGAGGGTAAAAGCATAATCTCCGCCTCTATCCATATATTATCATTTTTGAGATTATGATTGATTAATGATACGGTTCTTACGTTCTATGCCCTGCAATCTTCAAACCAACGAAAAATTACCTCTAAGCCATTTAAAATCAACATCGAAAATGACGATCAAATGCATAACCGCCTCTCTCCACCATATGTGAAGTTCAAAACCTCCACAATCTAAATCAGTGGTTCTCACTTAAAATTTGGCTGTGGCCGCATGAGGAACATCAGTGGTCCTGCGAATATGCCTGGTGGCCGCATAATTTTTTTTTTGTTGAGCATTTTTGTCTAAAATACCATGTAAAAAAGCATGCATCTGTAAAAGTTTTTGCGAACAAACGATTCTTGATACACAATACAATGCATACAAAATATTAAACTTTTAGTGTCTTTGTTGACAAATTAACTTGTAAAAACATATCTTTATTAAATATCAATATTAACTATCAAGCTGTTGGTGGCCGCACATGAGAACCACTGATCTAAATGCACCAATCGCGAGCCAAGGAATACTGACCTACCGCCCTGTCACCATACAAACCTTTTGTGTTCCCTTTGCCCAAACGAAGCGATATTGTTTCTTTTATTTATTGCCATGACAGCTCCCTTACTCAGTCACTCAACCTCTCTTTTTCGAATAGATTAGGTTTTGGAAGGATACGAGTTCTAGGACAGGACTAATGGTTAGCTAATAGCGCGCTGCTTTTTGGGATCGGAATGGTGGGAAGGGATCTTTAGCAACATAAAAACATTCGATTAGAATCGATAAATCGACTGAAAAAAACGTGCTCGCAGCGGGGCTTGAGCCCGGGCGGTCCCCGTCACGGAAGCCAGCGACGTTGACCACTGCACCGCGGACCGCGTTTCTTCTACAGTTTTAAAGATTTACGCAAAATACCGATTAAATTTTCTTAATAATTTTCGCCATGTGTTATTAGTATTTATATCAGGGCTGTGCAGTCGGAGTCGGAGTCGGAAATTTTGAAAAGTTTGAACTATTTATTTTTTCATTTAATATGTCAAATTTGGCTTTTGGCCGTATTGATAGGGTTGATATTTAATTGAATACACATAAATAGGAAAATTAGGGGAAAAGGGTGACGATATTAACCTTTTGTTAGTCGGAGTCGTGGTTTTGGTAAATGCTGGAGTCGGAGTCGGACTTTTTTTCACCGACTCCACAGCCCTGATTTATATCGAACAATAAGTATGAAAAGTCAGTTCGTTTATACGCTTTATTACTTTCGATGGATTCGACGGTAACTTTGTGGAAGTTCATTTTAATATAAAATTTAAATAACTTGATTATTCCTCGTATTGTATTATTAATTGTGACACGTGCTTCGCCACTTTCAGAGGCATCTTCGGACTTACTATCGCACAAAGTACAAACTTACTATCGAGTATTTTAATTACTATACTGCTTTTAAAGTAATCGCCATATAAAGCAGTGATGCACAACCTGCGGCCCTCAAATACATTTCATGCGGCCCGCAATGATAAAATTTACCATCGGCTTTTTTCTACAGAACTTTTTACGGACGATGGAAGAAGCATATAAAACATTAAAAATATCGATTTTAAAATTTTACCCATGCGGCCCTCGAACTATCTGAGAATTAATAATCTGGCCTTTCTCCCAATAAAGTCGTGCATCACTGATGTATGTATAGCTTTCAAAAATGTTTATCAAATAGCATTCATAACTCAATTTCAAAAATGTTACGAGTTACTGCCTCCTTCCTTAGAATCAGTGACGGCTGGTGACGGGGTGCTGGGGGGTGCAAAAGGAAGATTCAACTATTTTTCCGTACTACGGAAGAGAAACAGTTGGTATTGCGAGCATGAATTGAAAGTCCATGCTATAGAAGTGTTTTAAAATCCAATGAATAGGAAAGAACTCTTGCAAAAATGGTTGAATCTTCCTTTGCACCCCCCAACACTCCGTCACCAGCCGTCACTGCAGTTAGAATATCAGTAAATTTGTCAAATTCATGGCGCATTGGCGTCATCTGTGACGCCATCTACTATCTTCATTCGCAATCAGCAATAAACGATCTCAACGGAAGTCTTTTATACGAAAACTGTCAATTAGTATGATCGCATCGGTCCAAGAATAAACTCATTTTATTTCTTCATTTTTTTAATTTTTTTGGAGTTATCCGATTTCGATCTCTGCTCTTGCTAACTACGCTCGTGTCTATTTGTGTCCTGGGCACGAAAAATAGTTATGACACACATTATCCGATGTATATTTTTAAATATATTTTTTTTAATTTCACTTGAAAGCTAGGAAAAGAAAATTTGTAAAGTCTGATTTAGAACTTCGACTGCAGCTGCTTGATTGGAGTTTCAATATCAATTATGAATCGTTTCCATGGGTTTTTTTCCACGGCCAGGGTTCGCCTTTCGGCACCTTTAACCGCTTCAGTACCGAGCAAAATGGTAGCATTCTAAAAAACCGCCCGACTTTTAAAAGACTACTAATTATTTGGTCAGTTTCTAATTCGATAAATGGTCAGTTATAAATACTTAAAACGGTCAGTAATAAATACTTAAAAGGGTCAGTTAAAAATTATAAATGGTCAGTTAAAATAATAAGTGGTCAGTTAAAATAAAAATAACATGTCATAAATTTTCTATTACGACCATATTTGATAAAATTCACAAGCTGTCAAACTAAAACTTATCATTTTTTTTAAATAGCTGACAGTTTAAATTAAATACTAACCATTTTTAATAAATAGCTAACCTTTAAAATATATTACTGACTGTTTTATTTAATAACTGAACACATTAACACTGATACAATGACAACTGACCGTTTATAATATTAACTGACCATTTTGATTTTTAACTGACCATTTATTTATTTAACTGACCAAAACTTGAATAAGTTACTGACCCATTAAATACATGCCCTTTTAAAAAACATTTTTTTCACACAAGATTGACTGATGACAGAAGAACCATTTTTTTCAATATTTGAGATGTCACTAGCTATGAAAAGAAAAATATAAGAATTCTTACGGGATGATTTTATATATATATTTTGCATTATTTGCGACTTTATTAGCGGCGTCCGTACGCTGTGGCTACCAGTGGCCTTGCGGTACTGAAGTGGTTAGTAAAATATAATATAAGGTAAATGTACCAATCGTTGACCATGTACCAGTAGTTGACTTTTTTGAGAATAAAATGGCCCAAAATAAGAAATGCAGATGCGGGATTGCTCTAAATTGTAAAGTTCAGACAAGTCAAGGCATATGTGATCGGAATGAGCCACTAACACATCACCATATAGCCAATGGGGTGCCAGGGTGGCCATTTGAAAACAACACCTAGTGAGGAAAGTGTATTATTTCAAATTTCTTACCTTGTGTACCTTGTTCCTGAACCACCCATTGCTACTTGTTTCAACCGAGAGTGGTGTGACAGAAAGCCCTGAGGCAACTCTGACAGAAAGTTCACTATAAAGCCCCCTGATTAGACATGGTCATCTACTATATTTTTCAATTTGTGAGATGGTCAGCTACTGAAACAGGAACATGACTTCAAATAATTTAACACAACTTTTTTTAAACAGGCCCTTTCGTAATTTTTGTTACATAATATTAATTAAGACCAATAACATCCAATATGAGTATACTTGCTTTGCCATCATTCGGTACAATGATAAACCTTAATCGTTATTTTTGTTGAAATTTTCTCTTAAACGGTCAACCCATAAAATGTATTGAAACTAATTCATATAGATTGCGTTAATAACAAGTAACTTAGTGAAATACATTTAGTTTTATATATAAAAGATAAACTGTGTTTACTGGGCGTCAGTTCGAGTTCATTCGTGCACTTGAAATGCATGAATATACCGAAACGTAAAACCCGTGTCGTTAGCGACAAAACTCATAGAAATGTACTAAATTCAAACGATTCTTGTGATTTTGTACATCGCCATGTAATTCTCAATTTGATTAGATTCGACGGTAACTTTGTGGGAGTTCATTTCAATAGAAAATAACATAGAATAGATTATTCCACGTGTTGTGTAACTATAATTAAATGTAAATGTGTAATACATAATTCAAACATAATACGCAAATACGGTAAGAAAAATAACAATGTATTTTAGTTCTACATGAATTATTTTATATATTTGTTGATAGCTATTTCGGCTTACGCCTTCGTCAGAACTAGTTAATAGAACTACCAACATAGTTCTGACGAAGGCGTAAGTCGAAATAGCTATCAACAAATATATAAAATAATTTATGTAGAACTAAAATACATTGTTATTTTTCTTACCGTATTATAATGGAGTTCTACCAAGTAAATGCCTACTCAATCAATAATACGCAAAGGTTTATCAAGTCAGTTCTTTTCAAACGTTTTTCCTACAACGGCCCCTGGAGAAAAACTGCGGCCCTCAGCTTGGTAAGCACGGTCTTAAGTGATAAATTCAGAATGATTATAATATTCTAACATGATAACTTACAAAATGGAGGTTGGTATTGGAGACGAAACACGTGTCGTGAATAGTTACACAGCACGTTGAATATTCTAAGTCATTTAAAATTTGACACCAACCCTCTTTAAATTTTGATTTATGTGTCGTAATTTTTAAATTCTCTCCGTGCTAGCGAAACCGGCCCTGATCTTACTATGTATATCTATCTATTCTTGACAATCTTCGAATCTATCTTTGGCAATATTGTCAAACCAGTTTGTCTTAAAGATTGCCGTTTTTCTTGTTGGCTCGTAAATGTGCGAGCTTGTCCATTCTGGGACTCGGGACCTTGACCGCGCGGCCGCATACGGCGCCGGGCCTAGGTCGCCGATGCCTCCCGTCCTGTAGCCGTGCGGTCCTGCTTTATCTCGTACGAAGTCTCGAATATACATCTCGTCATATTGATTTGCGTGTCATTGAAAACCCTGTTTCTATGCGCTGTCAATTCCGCTGTTTGCGTGCATTTTTTATAGTCTTATTTCCATAATTTACGTTTGAATCACGATTTTTCCTTTACAAAAAATCCACAATGTAGGTTTTCCCGCTAATTACGTTTTGTCAGTCCCTACAAAACGTAAAAACAGGGTTCACTGTACTTCCGTAGACCCAACAGTCTATAACCTTTTTGAACCATGTCCGCTCTCAATATGGAGCATATGGACTCCTCGCGGAGTTTATCTCAACATATATTTTTCTAAGATAACTACTCGTTGCTCAGTTGGTCAGCCTCCCCTTGCTTCGAAGACAGTAGGGATTGAAAAAAATACGAGGACTAGTGGTTAGCTAATTGCTCTCGCTATGCGTCGCTTTTTAGTGATCGGAAAGGCGGGAAGATTGAAAAAATCTGCTCGCACCGGGATTCGAACACGGGTGGTCCGTCACGGAAGCCAACGACGTTGACCACCGCTGCACCACGGACCGGGCTTTATTACATTTAGTACCTGCTGTTTTTTCCCCGCAATTTACGTCTGAAACACGTGGTGTAGTTCCTTTGCATGCAAACAAACATTTTTTTTTATTTGCATAATAAAAAATCCGCATTGTGAGTTTTCCCTCCAATTACGTTTTGTCAGTCCCTTCAAAACGTAAAAACGGTTTATAACCATTTTTAACCATGTCCGCTCTCAATATGAAGCATTTGGACTCCACGCGGAGTTAATCTCAACATATATTTTTCTACGAAAACCGCTTGTTTCTCGACCCCTCCTTTCTTCGAAGAGAGTAGGGATTAAAAGGATACGAGGACTAGTGGTTAGCTAATCGCTCTCGCTATGCGTCGCTTTTTTTTGGATCGGTTTGAAGGAATTTTTAACAACACTGTATTTACTGTTTTTTATATAAACAGTATGCGATAATTTTTTTTTTAGTTTTTAAAAACCGCATAACTTGGAAATCGCATAAAAAAAAGAATTGACTGTATCGTGACATTTGATGTTTGTTTTCTTTTCGCCACCGACGGCGCCGTGATGGAATGAGTGGCCTCCGCGGGCGGCGGTATTTTCATCTCTGGGTGAATTGATAAAATAACACGCTCGGAAAGTTTTCGAGAGAAATAAATAAACAACACAAACAGAGACAGCGCGATAAATTCGAAAAATTTTATCGATAGGCACACAGAAATAGTCCGTTTTAAAAATACTCGAAAAATTTATTATTTGAACAAGTGCCAAAAAAGATCTTTTTGAGAGTCAATCGAATTTATTCGCTAAGATTCAACGATGTTTGTTTACCTGTCAAGGTTACTCTGGGCTAGAGGTCTGCACGACCCGAAAGTTAAATTTTCTTGAATAAATAAATAAATAAATAAATAATAATATACTTACATTTTAATGATAAAAAGCTCTCAACATGTGGATAATGTGAGTGAGTTCTGTGTCTTTCTACACTTGATTTTGCATACTATTAATATCGAGGCCTGTCTGGCGTGTTCGGGTAAAGTGACGGAAGGATGATACAATATATAAGAACCTAACAATTGGCTTAACACTCGTCTTTTATCCTCACCCTCTTCGAAAAAAGAGTCCATCTGCTCTGTATTGGGAGCAGACATTGATACAAAAACAGCTTCCCACAATAATGCGCACGTTTTGTTCTCTCAGTTCCCCATTGGACGTGATCGCCTTCGCTGAGTGTGAATCGTAATGGCCGCCAACGCTGAAGCCAGACTCCCCGCGGGACTCGTGGTGACGGCCCCCGCCAGGCACCGGGACTCCACCGAAGTCGCAGACGTCGCGGACAAAATGGACAAGAAACGTGAGCGCTTCTATATATTATATCAGATGCAAGTTGCATTGAGTCGATCGCCTTCACCGATTCAATCATTCTAATCGCATCCATATAGTATGTACAACGCAAACGAGTCAGTCAACTCAATTCTGATTTGAATTTGATTCTGATTCAATCGTGCACTTCAAATACATGAAGATGCTAAAAGGCGAAACCTTGGTCGTTTGCAACAAAACTGCAACAAGATTATTTATTTATACATACATATATATATCGTGGGCTGTTTTGAGTCGAATATGGCATTGTCATGCTCAAATGCAGTTCTATAAGATATCAAAATATGAAACTTGTATGATGAGGGGTTTACCAGATATTGCTCGGCTTTCCTGCAAATCCGTAAGAACAAAGTATGACATTGAAAACTGTTTTGCCATTTATCTCAGTTCGTTGTTTTTGTAGTTTCGCCCGTATGTCCCCACACCCACGATATATTAGCTTATGAGTCACTCGGAGTCGATCGCTTTCACCGATTCATTCATTCAAATCGCATTAATTACACACAGCGAACGAGTCAGTCAACTCAATTCTGATTTGATTCTGATTCAATCGTGCACTTCAATTGCCTGAAGATGCCAAAAGGCGAAACCTCATTGAGTTGTTTGCTAAAAAAACTCATTGAAAAGTACAAAATTCAAATTGCATTATTTATTTATATATACATAAGGCGAATAATATAAGTTGATAATTCTCGCCTTAAGCGAAACCGGTCCTGATCCAATAAATTTTATGTGGAATAAGTACTAAAAATGTTTTATTATTTTTATCATAATACCATTCCACCAAGTAATGACAGTAAACACCTTAAAAGTGATATATGTATATAATAAAGTACTCGTCTGAACTCACTCACGTCCACGTGGAATACGTCGACATCCAAAGCAGTACTGATTAAAATCGTGAAAGCTCTGCCTAGAGGCATCCCCATTGGCAGGCTGGTTCTATTCTTGGGATGAACACAAACAGACAATTCATTTTCACGATAAATATATCAACTTAAAATTCTCATTTTGGCCTCGGATAAGCCGAAAGAAATATACAAACTATTGAAGTTTTGAATACAGATGGTAAACATGACACTATAATAATCCATTAACAGACATTAATTCATTTTGTATTTTCGCACAGACCTGGACGGCACGGAGGGCCTGAGCAAGTTTCAGGTTGTGGTGACGAGTCTGGCGGCGGGTGCCACAGCGGGGGCCCTCGCTAAGACCACAATCGCCCCCCTCGACAGGACCAAGATCAATTTTCAAACAAGGTATAATATTAATGACATTTAATATTTCATATCAGATTCTCTTTCTAATACGATACAATAAATTTTTATTGTGCAAGTTGTTAGTCCCTTTAGGGACAGAGGAACCTAACCTAACTCATTTTTCTCTACTTTTTAGGAGAGCCAAAAAACAGGTATCTCCAGTAGTCAGTCTTACAAATTTTTTAACTGATACAAATCGTAATACTTTCGATGAATTCGGCGGTAACTTTGTGGTCATTTCATTTAAAATTCATTTTAACACGTTGTTTACGGGCCTTTTTAATTACCATACTAATAACGCACAAATTTGTGCACACTGTAAACAATGGGTTAGTATAAAATTAAAAATATCTTTGATTATTCCATGTATTGTTTTACTAATTGTGACACGTGTTTCGCCTCTTTCTGAGGCATCTTCGGACTTACTATCACAAAGTTTGCTTAAGCTATAAAGCAAGTAGATTCTAATATTTTAAAATGATAAAATTTCAAAATGAAATTTCGGATTTTTCCTTTTACCGGGAAGCAAGGAAGGGGTTATAGAATCAAAGCTTAGCAAGGAAACACTGGCTCGGCGGCCATGTTGGATTTTGCATCAAAATAGTATTGACAGCCAATATGCGCTTTTACCGAAACCGGTCCCGATCTAAATTAATTAACTGGATTGTGTTCAATAAACGTTTTATTGTTTTTTACACAACCGAAGTTGTTTCACTTCTTAGTTTCAGAGAGTAGAGATAAACAAACAGGACTAGAGCATAACTATTGGTGAGCCAGTCGCTCTTGCTCCGTTCTATTTTTAGAATCGATGTCTGGTTCTGCGATTCTTCGACATATTGGAATAATCTCTTTCTTGCCGGCGTCGTCTTCCGTTAAATTGACACCTTTTTCTATAATAGTTTGTGTATATAATTCCCATTGAATGTTTCTTCAGCAAATCGCCGTACACCGCTAGAGCAGCCCTCCGTTTCATAGTGGCCACGGCGAAGGCTGACGGCGTGATCGCCCTGTGGCGCGGCAATTCGGCGACCATGGCCAGGATCCTGCCCTACGCGGCCATACAGTTCACCGCGCACGAGCAGTGGAAACAGCTGTTTGGCGTGTCCGACACCAGCTCAAACAGGTCAATATGTTTCTAGTTTTGAGTGCAAAAATTCTGCACAAAAATGGCATTCGAACACAATGATCACTAGAAATTTATTTATTGTAAAAAAAAATATATAATACATGGCATTACAGCCAGTGACGGCTGGAGACGGGGTGTTGGGGGGTGCAATGGAAGATTCAACCATTTTTGCAAGAGTTCTTTCCTATTCATTGGATTTTAAAACACTTCTATAGCATGGACTTTCAATTCAGATGTTCGCAATACCAACTGTTTCTCTTCCGTGGTACGGAAAAATCGTTGAATCTTCCTTTTGCACCCCCCAGCATCCCGTCACCAGCCGTCACTAATTACAGCTGACGCCAAAGCGCCATGTATTACAAAACATATAACACAAAATTAAAAAATTAACTTATTCATATATAAAACAGAACAGATACAGTATGCGCCATTTGATTCTACGCACCTCGAAAATCATAGAATTTTGCGATTTAAATTTAATTCACACACATATTCACAAAAGTAATTAATACATCTATTAGAATACTACATAATACATCATTTTAAATAATATCTTGCAATAGAAGTCCTGTTTTTATCAACAAGTTCTCAGAAAATGGATTTCTAGGGGATTACGGCCAACACGACCGTTGTGTTTGGGGTTGATTTATGGCGGGTAAACAATTCACCGAACCTTTTTTTGTGTTAGAAGGAAAGATTAGATGTCAAGTAACATTTTAAATGAAGTAAAACAATTTTATGGCTGCGCATTTTTTTTTAATATTTTGTTACATCTCCTTTGGCCTCAATTACCGCCAACATCCTTCTGGGAAGAGACGCATACAAATTTTTTAAAATTTCTTCGGTGATTTCATTCTCCCATACTTCCGCTATATTTTTTTTAAGTTCTAGTAAATTCGTTGCCTTTTTATTTCGCAATTTTTGTTTAATTATGGCCCACAGGTGCTCTATCGGATTCAGATCGGGACTGTTGCCTGGCCAATCCAAGGACGTTATTCCCCAACGCTCCTTAGCTTCGTTAACCTGTAATAGAGGACAATATTTTACGTCGAATGGTGAAAATTAGAACGAAAAAAACCTTAAAAACCAAAGGGTTACTCACATAGCGGGATCGATGGCAGGGGCTGAATCGTCCTGGTAAATCGGATCCGGGTGATGTTGTGTTAGGTCCTCGATAGTTGGCAAGACAAACTTTTTTATAACTTTTTTGTATTTTTCCGTTCATTATGCCATTAATGAAGTTTAAGGCCCTAGCCCATAAAATGTCATGCATCCCCATATCATAACATACGGGGAATGCTTCACCGTGCGACGTATGCATTTCGGATGAAATCGTTCCCCAATTCGCCGTCGCACAATCTGCCGACCGTCCGATCCAAACAAATTAAATTTACTTTCATCGGAGAAAATAACTCTTTTCCATTCATTTTCGGTCCAATTTCGATGACATTGGGCCCACTCGAGACGTTTTTTTTCATTTTCTCCGTAAGTAACGGTTTTCCCGCACTAATTCGGGCCTTAAAACCCAGCTCCGTGATCCTCCTCTGCGTGGTCCGCAACGAAATATCGGTTGACAACGAAGATTCGATCTCTGACTTTATTTCTGGAGCCGATTTAAAACGATTTTCTAGCACAATATTTTTTATTGTGCGGTCGCTGAGTCGTTACTCGCGCCCTACCACCCCCTTGAAGTCTCTCTATCACCATTGTTTCTCGATATTTTTTCATGAAACAACGTATCGCACCCTCACTGAACCCCACTCGACGAGATATTTCACGCATGGAAATATTCTCCTCCACCAAAGTCAATACTTTCGACTTGATCGCAATCGACATACGCTTTTCACTCGACATGTTTATTTGACAAACTTCACACGATCACGGCTAGCGAACAACTGACCTGCTTTCTGGTCGTAAAATTGTGTCGAACTATAACCAATAGTATCCCGAATATCCCTTAAAAAACTTACCCGAAAAAAATAACGGATTCTAAGAAAAAAACGCAAAACATTACAAAACATCGGGGTGCGTAGAATCAAATGGCGCATACTGTACATATTAGTTACATAAAAAGAAAAAAAATACAAACAAAGCACCATGCTCACTGCCAAGGATGTCCGAACCGCCCTTGCGACTGGCGACTCAAAACAAATTAGGCTCCTACTGCTAGGCCGCAGACGCCGCAACCTCTGTGCATCATAACGAGTCTAAAGTTTATAAAAATTTCAGTTCAAACTAATTACTGATTCATGCTCTGCAGGAGGTCTCCTGGCCTGCTGTTCCTGTCGGGATCTCTGGCCGGAGTCACATCGCAGTCCCTCACATACCCGTTGGACTTGGCCAGGGCCCGGCTGGCCGTCACGTCCTCTCGCGAATACAAGTAAGTGGTCAACTGATTGAAATCTACAGTAACCTAATACAAACTGTTTACTACTATGCGTCAGTTTAAGTTCATTCGTGCATTTGAAATGGCTGAAGATGCCGAAAGACGAAACCTGGATCGCTAGCGACAAAGCTCATGGAAATGTACCTTATTCAAATGAAATTCATCCTCTTGCAAATCTATTTCACCCTTTTGCAAATGAAATTCATCCTTTTGCAAACGAATTTCATCCTTTGGCAAACGAAATTGCCCCTTTGCAAATCTATTTCACCCTTTTGCAAACGAAATTCATCCTCTTGCAAATCTATTTCAACCTTTTGGAATTAAAATTCATCTTTTTGCAAATGAAATTCACCCTTCGCAAATCTATTTCAACCTTTTGCAATTAAAATTCATCCTTTTGCAAACGAAATTCATCCTTTTTAAATATAAGGAAACCGAATTAAACAACATGTGCTTTTTATGTATTTTGTAATCCGGTAAAGTTATATGACCACTTTAAGCTGACATACAAACCCGCCCCACAAAAAAAACAAGAGTTTCTAGCCTTATCATGTAAGGGAGATGAACTTACTTCATTTGGGAACCATTTGTTCCTAATTAAGTATAAATTTGGGATCTCATACAGTAATGTAATTTTACGTGTTCCGCATTCTTCTCTCATCGTGTGTTAACTGTCTCCATTTAAACTTTCAGGGGGCTGTGGCAGGTATTCGAGAAGATATGGACGTGCGAAGGTCCCTCCGCTCTGTTCCGCGGCTACCTGCCGACCATACTGGGCGTGATACCGTACGCGGGCGTCTCCTTCTTCACGTATGACTCGCTCAAACACGCGTACAGAGGTTAGTGGGCGTCGCTTTGCCGTTTCTGCAAAGGAACGTAACTCGATTTGCTGCCGGTTTTGAGCTATGAACTCCGCTAGTTATATAATAATATTGATTGAATTGGCATTTATTTACTTGGTAGAACTCCGTTATAGCACGGTTAAAAAAAATAACAATGTATTTTGGTCCTACAGAAATTGCATTATATTGATTACTTTGATGTTTTTGGCGGTTACTTTGTGGAAGTTCATTTTACTATAAAATTTAAAATTACTTTGATTATTCCACGTAATGTGCTACTAACTGAGACACGTGTTTCACCTCTTTCAGAGGCATCTTCGGACTTACTATCGCAATCTTTGCTATTATATTATATACGATTGATAGTTAATGATTTACTTGGTATAACTCCATATATTTTAGTTCTACGGAAATTATTTTTTATATTTGTTGATAGTTATTTCGGCTTACGTCATCGTCAGAACTATATTTTGAACCTGCTTTCACTCATCCTTATATACAGTTGGAGACGGAGTACACATTACATCTTCTTCTCTGTTCTACCATCTTAGTTTTATAAGCTAATAATTAGTTATTAAATGTGACAAATTGATTTAATGTATTTCTCGAAGTGAAAGCAAATCTTGGGTTATAACTAAGTGGGAATAAACGTACACTTAGTAGGTACCATATTATACCAGATTGATAGCTATTTCGGCGTACACCATCGTCAGAACTATATTTGTTCTAACAATTTGAATGAAGGTTTTAGACCTATTTCACATGCCGTATGACTTTGACTTTAACGCAATTGTGTTTCTAGCCGATGTAAACAATCGTTTGCGTTTGTTTCAGACCGCTATGGCGAGAAGCAACCAGCCCTCGTGAACCTCCTGTTCGGAGGCATCGCCGGCATGCTCGGACAGTCTTCCAGCTATCCACTCGACATCGTCAGGTGAGGAAACCCTTTTAAACAATAAAAATAATAATACATTTTTAGTACTTTTTCCACATAAAATTTATTTTTGATCAGGACCGGTTTCGCTCATGGCGAGCAGGGTTGTGATGTTATCCAAACAACTGTGAATTCAATCAGTGTTTATTAGCTGATATTTTTATTAGTTTGAATAAAAAAGAATATCTTTATTTATTGAATTATTGAAAAACTCAACTTTTGAAGTAATGGGAAACTAAAAGTTGAATGTGTGAAAGACGAGGGCCGATATTATTTATATATTTTTTTTTTATCTATGTCTGCTAACAACCTGAAGCATATGGAGTCCTCCTGAAGTTTATCTTGACGCATGCTTTTTCTACGAGAATTGCTTGTTTGTTATTCAGTTGCTCAAACCTCTCTTTTTTGATGAGTGAAGAGATTGAAATGATACGAGAACTAGTGGTTAGATAATCGCTCTCGCTATGCGCTGATTCTCTTTTTGCAATACGTGACAAATAGTAATTGTCTGAACTCACTCACGTCCACGTGGAATACGTAGACAACCGTAGCGATACCTAGGAAGGAAAAACACTAAATGTTCCCAATTCTTCAAACAATTATCAGGAACATTCAATTTACCAATCTCAATAGTGGTATAATTCTCATTTTGGTTTTGGATAAAAATACATAAGGCCGAAAAATACATAAGGCCATGTAAACTTCTCTTCAAGCATTCAAACTAGTGAACGTAAGCATGCCTTATTGAACATTATTAAATCTATATGACGTATTTACTAATCGCAGTTTCTGTCTCTTTCAGGCGGCGCATGCAGACGGCCAGGAGAGACAAGGAGGGAAAATATCAATACACTACGATAATAGGAACTCTCAAAAAAATCTACAGGTATCTAGAAAGTCTCACTTTCTTTCTTGCCTTTACTCTAAAGGCATCTTAAAAATCTTGCTCCATTGTTTTTATTACAAACAACTTTTATCGCAATAGAAGATTCAAATCAGAATGGAGTTGACTGCGATTTGAATAAATGAATCGATGAATGCATTCGACTCAAAGTGACTCATATCTTATTGATTTAAATCCAGGGCTGTGGAGTCAGTAAAAAAAGTTCGACTCCGACTCCGGCATTTACCAAAACCACGACTCCAACTCCAACATTGACCAAAAATACGACACCGACTCCAACTAAAAAAAGTTTAATACTGTCACTTTTTTTTCCTAATTTTCCTAATGTATGTGTATTTAATTGAATATTAACCCTACCAATCCGGCCAATAGCCAAATTTGACATATTATATGCAAAAATAAAAAGTTCAAACTTTTAAAATTTCCGACTTTGGCCGAAAAACCCTGACTCCACGACTCCGACTCCACAGCTCTGATTTAATCACTATACGAGTCTATTGTTCAAAGTGTTCGACTACATAGTGTTAAGATAGAGAGTTTCGAGTAGTAAATTTGTTTGATGGAGTGATGCCGAAACAGCTATATAACCCAATCGATCTGCATTGTTTGTTTTCAGGGAGGAGGGCATCAAAGGGGGCTTCTTCAAAGGTCTCAGCATGAACTGGGTGAAGGGTCCTGTAGCCGTCGGCATGAGTTTCGCATCGTACGACAGCATCCGCTCAAGCCTCAGGGAGCTCTGCACCGTCTACAACGCCAGATAGCCCCTTCCGGCGACCACGAACTCCGCCTACGCTTAACTGATGAACGGGTCTAACCCGATTTTTGAAACTGAGGACGTAAACCACAGCGGGAATACTTTTGATTGTCCGTTACGCATGATTAGTGCAGTAGCCGTTTATAATTTACTTTAATACTCCGGACGTGTCCCGTCCGACTGTTTTATTCTCATCTAAGCGGGCGTGTCAAAATGGTGCTGATTGAACAATTGTAGAAATGTGCCGCAGGCAATGTATCATCGACACGCCCAGACCGCAACTGCGTATTATAAATTATTGTGTCGAAGGTTGGCAACATTGATGGAATCGGAGTTTATATTAATTTACATACAGTAAGGATGTAACCAAAAAAAAAAAAAATTGACAATCGATTATTATTCGCACAAAGTTGTAACCCACTTCAGGCCATATTTCGCTTTGAATCAAAAAAGCTTTTATACACGTTTTCACCACAATCCAATGCAAACAATAAATGGTGTAACACACACACTAATTTGTACTGGATAAAAAAAGGTTGTATCCCACAAAATAATATTTGCAGATTTTTGATTGAATTTGCGTTTACTTGGTAGAACTCCATTACAACACGGTGTAAAAATAATTTTTAGTTACGACCTTGTCAGAGCGTAGAGGGCGTAAGCCACAATAGCTATCAACTATACATTATACACATTTTGTGGAAATGTGTTTTACATTGCTATTTTTTCACTGTGTTATAATTTTTACAGTATTAGAACACAATTCGCTTGTGGGATAGATCCTTTTTTTTATCTAAACTGAAAAATGTACTCGCATACTATGGTATACTCACATCACTTCACTATTTTTACTAACCTCACATTTTCGATAAAAAAAAAAATCATATCAGACGATATGTCCAGTTTGAGATCGAACCGGCTCATATAAATATTGTTTCGCACTATTTTTAATATCACATCAGTCAATCTCGGTAGAGGAAGGTTCCTTTGGAAACAATACTCTCACATATAAACCAATTTAAAAGGATGTATCTGTACGAGAGGTGCACGCTAAAAGATCTATCTGCAAAATTTACCAATTGTTATTTTACACTTTAGTCTAGTTGGAATGCTTATGAATAGTGTGTTTCGAATCGGTGTATTTGTGATTTTTTTCTCCCTGTATTTATTTCTAGCGGTTTTTTTTTTTTGTTTTAGCGGGCCCCCTATTGTTAGTTTTGTTACTGTTTTGAATTTGAATATGGAACAACTTTGAGGCACGAATGCCAAAGCGCACTCGAACTGGAAGAACAGTATAAGGGCTTAATTGTTTTTTAAAACTTGAGTTATTTTAAAGAAGTTTATTTTACTCGAGGTTTAGTTGTCATTTTTGAGTCCTTAGGTGTGGAATTTGTACAGAATTTATACTTAAAATGTTTACAATGTTTCTCTACTGGAATCGTTTATGAATTCTTTCGTGGGTGCTTGATCAAAATTCAATATCAAATTCGAATCGTTAAAATTTTACACTTTTCCGTGAGTTTTATCGCTGCTAATCCGGGTTTCGCCTTTCGGCATCTTCAGTCAGCTCAAGTTTATTTGCGCACTTTAAATGCTGAAGATACTTCCGAGTCTTCGTCACGTGTCTTGATTCGCAACTGTAAAGCAATGTACACAGAATAAACGAGATTTGAATTTAACCGTGTACGGCTGCGTATCCCAGATAGTCAGTTCAAGGTCATTCGCGAAATTTAAATGTCTGAGGATGCCGAAAGGCGAAAGCCGTTAGCAACAAAACTCATGGTAATCATCCAAGATGAATATCAAACACCCATATCATTGTACACGACTTCATGTGCAATACAGAAATTGAATGTCAATCAAGTCACTTAACGACAGGAGAAAAACATCCCAACAGTTTGAACCTTTTTTTAATTATGTAATTCTAAAGTTTTTTGACAAAAACATAGTTGTAGTGGATTGCGTACTGCTTTTATTTAATGCGATTAGCAATCGTTAACAACATTATCATAGTAACGACGCTGCAATTGCGTAACTAGTATCTGCACATGCACGAAGTATGGGGCTTGTAAGTATTTTTATTTAATTTCTTCGAAAAAGTGTGAAACATTTTTTTGGGGGTTGTTTTTTTTGACAGGGGCACTCAAAATTATATTGAAAGGATTATTTTTATTTAAATTGTTTGAATATTGTAATTTATCGCTGACTGACAATTGACAGTTCAAGTACATCTGTGCACTCGAAATGCCTGAATTAGCCGAAAGGCGAAACCCGGGTCGTTAGCGACAAAACTCATAGAAAAGTACACAATTCAAACAATTCAAATTTGATATTGAAATTCCGTCAAGCAACCTCAGTCGAAATCCTTGAATATTTTTATATGTAAGAGAAATTATATTAAACCCAAAGCTGAAAGGGCATTAGTGACAAATCGCTACTTTTTAGAAGAGCGAAAAGAGTGAACAAATCCCCACCACTTCTTCCATGCATTGGAGAACATCATTTTGGCAGTCTATGTATATTTTTAGTACTTATTCCACATAAAATTTATCAGATCAGGACCGGTTTATCAACTGACTCCAGTTGATAATGCTCGCCTTGAGCGAAACCGGTACTGATCTCAATAAATTTTATGCGGAATAATTACTAAAAATGTGTTTTTATTTTAATTATAATGCCATTCCACCAAGCGAACACCCTAAAAGGTACCCAATCTCATATTTAACCTTTAGCGAGTGAATCTTTACTGAATGTAATTCAACTTTGCGATAGTAAGTCCGAAGATGCATCTGAAATTGGCGAAACACGTGTCACAAGTAATTTTATATTGAATTTAATTCATTTTACTGTTTGAGCCAAAAGTACGTCCATACTCCTTTAAAGGTTAACTCAGAATCACCAAAATGTTACTAACGCCTTTTTGGCTTGGTGGGGACGATATAAAGAAAAGTGGCCCTTCAGTTCTGTCTGCGGGGCCCCGTTTACTGTTGATGTCTCGTCGGGTGTCCTCGAAAACTTATAGTCGAAACGTCGTCTCCATATTGACACGTTATAAATAAAATATATGAAGTTAAAATATTATTATCGTTGACGTATTGTATATATAAATATATATTGATGAAATTTATTGTTACACGTTTGCACGTAGAAAAAACGCAAAGCAATTTTTTACAGACGTATTTTTAAAAATTATAATATAAACCGTTGAAAGGAGTTTTTTTTATTTGTCGATCCCGAGCGTGCTGTGTCCTCCGCCGCCCCCCGTGTAAGGCTTGTTCTACATTACTTATGGCAGTGGTCAATGTCGTTGGCTTCCGTGATGGACCGGCCAGGCTTGAGTCCCAAAACGAGCAGATTTTTTCAGTCGATAAATCGATTCTGTTCAAAAACAATGGGTGTCTGTGTTGTTTTAAGAATCCATTCCTACCTTACCAATTCCACAAATCGAACCGATTAGCTAATCTCTAGTTCTGTCTTAGTCTACATATCCTTTCAATCCATTCTCTTCGAAAAAAGTGAGGTTGAGTAACTAGCAGTTTTCGTAGATGTATGGCCTAATCCACTCCCTCTTTAATGCCCAGTCTGTGGTGCAACGTCGTTGACTTTCGTGACAGACTGGCCAGGTTCGAGTCCCGGCGCGAGCAGATTTTTTCAGTCGATAAATCGATTCAGTTTGAATGCTATGTATGTTTGTGCTGTTAAAAATAACTTCCCACAAAGCGGCGCGAACATTAGCTAACCGCTAGTCCTTTCCTCCTCATCGTATCCTTTCAATCCCTACTATCTTCGAAAAAGAGAGGTTGAGTAACAAGCAGTTCTCGTAGAAATGTCATTTTTTCCCATATCCGCTCCCTATTCGAAGCATATTGCCTCCAGTTACGGTGCCTTAAGAATTCAATGTCACCCGCCAACCTCCTTGCTTCCTCCCAGGTTTACCTGACGTCCCATAGCTCCGCTGAGTACATCCTAATCGTGATCATCAATGGCCTTCCGGGACGATGGAATCCATCAGGTTGACAGAAGAGACAGGCAGGATTAAAACTCCCATGGGGCATCCGCACCACAGGTCCATTTTGGACTTAATAAGGGCTGGTTTGTCTATAATTTTACCAATGTGTTCCTGACAAAGTCAAACCACTACACTACTAATATTCGCCTTTATTCAAAGTACAGTACACATTACGCTGTGCTTGTGTCTTGTGCCATGACTCGCCAGCGTAAAGCAGCACAGTAAGAATGCATCCGTTGTGGCACGGCTCTGAGCCCAGACTTTCCACATTGAATTGAAGGTTGGACCAGCTATCCCTCATCGGATCGCGAAATCTATGATTCTGCTCAGAGCTAATGGGTGTTTGTGTTGCTAAAAAATCCCTTCCCACTTTTTCGATCCCAAAGAGCGACGCATAGTGACGGCGATTAGCTAACCACCAGTTCTGTCCTTTTCCTAGTATCCTTTTTATCGCTTTTCACTTTCAAAAAGAAGGGTTGAGCAACTGACGAACAAGCACTTCTCATAGAAGTCTCATCTTCTCATCTCTCCAAGCTGGAAGCGGATATGGAAAATTAGTGTGTTATAATTTTTATTTTATACCATTCCACAAAGTATTGACAGTGAACACCTTAAAAGTGTTTTTTCACCACGTCCGGTCACAACTTGGAGCATCTTGACGCTTTTTTTCCTCCAAGAACTGCTTGTTACTTTATCACATAAACTTTTTTCCGAGCAGAGAACTAGTGTTTAGCTAATCTCTCACGCTACGCGCTGACTTGAGTCATTTAGTATCAAAAGTAGAACTATTTATACATTTTACATATTTGAACTAATTGTGTAATTTGTACATGTGGTACGTATGAAATCAAAAAGTGGATAGTCCTACTTTTGATATTATATGACTCACATTTGAAAATCCTATAATTTCGCGTTGAAAACACACTAATGTTTTTTCTGCACAATGTGCATCTTCAACTTGGATTTATACTTTGCCTTGAAATCACAATTGTCGCATTCGAACGTCCCCTTTCCGTGTGAGACAACAGATGCAATTTGAACTGTTTAATTTTCTCACTCTTAAACTTACACTGATCACACCTGTACGTCTTCACGTTGTGCTGTCTCTCCATGTGTTTCTTTAGCAAAAAATTAACATGACATCTATAATCACATCTGTTGCATTTGAACGGTTTGGCCCCGCTGTGCGTCATCAGGTGGGTTGTAAGATGCGACTTATGCGCCGTCCTATACGCACACTGATCGCACAGAAACGACTTCACGCCAGTATGTAGGACCTTGTGTATCTTCAAAGCGGCCAAACGCGCGGTTCTAAATTCGCAAACGTCGCATTTGAATGGCTTCGCATTCGAATGTGATATTTTGTGGTTTTTTAAATTGCTTCTTTCTGCAGTTTTGTAGTTGCATTTATTGCAAGCGAACGGTTTTAGACCAGTATGAGAGACTTTATGTACTTTTAGTAAATAGTTTCTTTTCGAAGTAAAACTGCACAAATTGCATTTGAATGGTTTTTCCCCTGTATGTGTCATTTTGTGCAGTTTTAAATTGATCAAATTAACGAACCTATGCTTGCATATACCACATTCAAAAGGTTTAACACTTTTATGTATTCGTTTATGTAATTTTAAACGTGAATTATTAACACATTTAAAGTCGCACTGATCACAATCGTACGATTTTAACACGCCACGCGTTTTTTTATTCAGTTCCAAGGCGGACTTTTTACGTTTAAAATTTTTCTCGCGGGGTTCCGTTTGGAGCTGGAGATTTTCACCATCGCCATTCGTTTTTTTATCAAGTTCCAAGGCGGACTTTTTACGTTTAAATATTTTAGCGCGGGGTACCGTTTGTAACTCTGTATTTTCACCCTCGGAACTCGATGTAAATGCCTTGTGGACGTATTGGTGTTTCTTTAGAGACCGAAAAGACGGGAATAAATCGAAACATACGCCGCAAACTAAATTCGTATCGTAGAATGTATTTTTTTCTAAATTTACTTTCACGTCTATAAATTGGTGTTTTTGAATTTCTTTTTTTAAATTGAATTCTTCTATGTCGATATCTTCGCAGGTTTCGAGTGATTCTTTCTGTGAATTATTTAAGCATTGGCTTTTTAAAGAATCTGAACTCTTAATAGACGGTATCTGAAAAATAAACAAGATAATAATGTTATAATTTAGAGTAGATGGGTTCATCACATAAGAATTTTTCTACGAAAACTGGTTATCGCCCGAATGCTGAGGGATCGGAAGATCGGTATGGGTGAATCGAAAAACAGAGTAGTCCAGGATGATAACCGAACCGATGACCTTCGAGCCCGGAAACCAACGAATTGAACTAAAATGGTCACTTGACTGTTTGCGACATCTGAATATTGATTTGTTGTTTTTTACCATATCCGCTCCAAACTTTGAGCATATGGACTCCTCACGGAGTTATATCAGAATAAATGAATATTAGATTTTGAAATCATGGTGAGTAATTCAATTATCATTTCAAAGAAATTTTGAAATATATTGAAATTATAGCGACAAGCCAAATTGTCCATTCCTTATGTGAAGTGTATATTCCATCATGGAAGAATTTAAAAATGTTTTTTTCTCCGAGAACTGTTTGGTAGTCAGTCGCCTTTTCTCTATTTTCAGTTCAATGCGAAGCTTGATTGATGGGATTGGATTTGGTAGGAACAATTTTCAGGTAACACAAGCATTAAAAAAAATGCTGCTCTCATTGGGACTCGAACCCGTGAGTTCTATCACGCAAGCCAGTGACCTTAACTATATGTGATTAAAAACCCAATCATCGATTTAGATAAAGGTTGAATGATGAAATTCTATCACGTATATAAAATAAAAATTCTCGAGCAAGAAGTCAAAAGATATATTTCTTGGGTAAAAAACAGAGCATTAGCTAGGGGCTGGCGAATAGGGCGCTCGCCCCGGGCGCTGAGGCGCTGGCAGAGCAAAGGGGGCGCCAAAATGATGCCAGGTAGCGCAGAACCTTCGCTTTACCCTAGTAACTCTCTACGGCCATGGCCAACAATGCGAAACATTCAATAATTATTGCAAGTAAAGGAAACAAAGAATGAATATTTATTTATTTCTTTGAATACATCAAAAAAATTACCTGCTCTTGCTTGCACTCTTCATTATATGACGTCACGACGACATACAAGTTATCCTTCGTCTCTGAAAGGGTCCTATAATCACTTAGTTCCAATTCGCAGTTTGGGGAAACGATTTCTTCTTTTTTGATACGTATAGAGTTCACTGTGAAGTCCTACACAAATACAAATTCATTATGTTATGCACTTGGAATGCCTGAAGATGCCGAAAGGCGGATCGTTGGCGACAAGACTCCAAATTTGATATTGAAGTTCCATCAAGCACCTTCGGTAAAAATTCTCAATCATTATGTTTTGTTGAGGAACAAGGTTTACATAGAAAAAAGGGAATAAAAATGCCAGAAGGTTTGTCGACCTTTTTTTAAATTATACATGTTGCCATGAGCCGCACAGCAGTTTATAAATCCCCGCGCACTTTTCCATACCGGCGCGCATTCCAAGAGTTGATGAATTTGACGTTTGTTTCAATATGGCCGCTGTGTGGCAAATATACGAAATTTGTGTAACCCTATATTTTAGGAACGGCCAAAGTGCCGTCGCTTCCACCTAGGAGCATATGAACTTCATGGAGTTTATCTCAACATATTTTTTTTCTACGAGAACTGCTTGTTACTCAGTTGCTCAGCCTCTCTTCTACGAAGAGAGTAGGGATGGAAAGGATACGAGGACTAGTAATTAGCTAATCGCTGTAACTGTGCGTCGCTCTTTGGGAAGGTGGGAAGGGATTTAACAACACAAACACCCATTGCCTCTGAGCAGAATCGATTTATGGACTGAACAAATCTTCTCGTACCGGGAATCGAACCCGAGCGGTCCAACACGGTAACCATCGATGTTGACCACTGCACCACGGACCGAACATGATGTTTTGGTGTGATTAATGATTAATAAACAAATGATCATCCATAAATATTCTGTACTGGTATCACTAACACAGCGGCCATGTTGAAATAAACTTCAATTTTGTTGGCATCGCTATCATATAAGATTAACAAAATGTCAATTAGAACCTTTTCGAAGTCAGGTAACGTAGTGGCATTCACATGTCAAAACCGGCAAAGATCGAGATTAATTTCATTTACCCTAAAATGCCGGTTTAAATATAATATGCGATAGATGAATATTATTAAAAGACAAATAAATAGATTAAGATTTGTTTTAGATATTTGACATGTCACTGAAAAAATTGTTTTATTCAATGTTAAGTGTTCAAATTACCTCCTTCACATCGTCATCTTCATCGTCAGCAAAATCTTCAGACTTTATACTGTCATCATTATCAGAATCGTCAGTAAAATCTTCAGACTTTATTCTGTCATCATCATCAGATTCGTCGGTAAAATCTTCAGACTTTATACTGTCATTATCATCAGAATCGTCAGTAGAAAGTCCTTCATTCAAATAATTCTGATGAAAATCTTCAAATAGGCTATAATCAACTCTTAGTGATCTTTCGCCTCGTTTTTGAATTCTTTCTATTTCGAGATTTGTTAAGCGGCATATTGAAATATATGGAAATTTAAGATTCTCCATTTCAACCGGTGACCATAGACTAGAAAGCGTTCTATATAAGTCGGTTTTCATAGACAATATCTTAAATAAGTTGAGAGCTACAGATATAAGATCAAGTATACACGTGTATTATAAAATATTATTATATGACGAATTTTCATTTAACATTTTTTTTAGAAATTAGTCGATATCAAAGAGTTTGCGTATTTATTAGCATTGTAAATTGAAATACCGAAAAATATATCTCATTAAAATACGTCTTGACATACTGACTGTTACAATCGTATTACATTCGTAGTGGATGTATTTGCATTAGGTTTCATTTAAAAGTATGATTATTGTTCATAAATAAACTTGAGTAGCGTTTGCGTGCCTGCGCGGCATGAATGTAAGAACAGAATCTTTCAATTAACCTTTAATACTGCACAATATATATTTGTTTTCCTTCCAGCAATGACTTAATAGATTTAAGAAATTCATTGATATCACAGGGCTTGCGTATTTATTAGCATGGAAAAACTAAAACGTTCTGTGGCGCAGTGTCAACGGCGTTGGCTTGCGTGCCGGACTGCCCGGGTTCGATTCCCGGTACGAGCAGATTTTTTCAGTTGATAAATTTGTTCAAAGGCATGGGTGTTTGTGTTGTGAAAAATTCCTTCTCACGTTTCCAATCCCAAAGAGCGACGCATAGTGACAGCGATTAACTAATCACTAGTACTCGTATCCTTTCCATCCCTACTCGAAAATCTTCGAAAAAGAGATGTTAAGCAACTGAGTAACAAGCAGTTCTCTTAGAAAAGCATATGTTGAGATAAACTCCGTTAGGAGTCCGTATGCTCCAAGCTGGGAGCGGGCATGGTTAAAAAATATATTTGCATTAGGTTTCATTAATATTAAAAGTATGATTATTATTCATGAATAATCTCGTAGAAGCGTTTGCGTGCCTGCACGGCATGAATGTTAGAACAGAAACTCTCAATTAACTTTTTGTATTCCTCAATATATATTTGTTTTCCTTCCAGCAATGTCTCAATAGATTTGAGAAATTGATTGATATCACAGTGCTTGCGTATTTATAAGCATGGAAAAACGAAATACCGTAAAATATACCACATTATGACATGTTACAAACCTTAACTAAGGCACACAATCCACTAATGACAGTTTTAAAATATGGAGAATAAAATTTAAATTAGTAAAAAATATTTTTCCCACCATGTTTTACAATGTGAGTAGGGTAACCGGACAAAACAGAACATGACTTTTTAGGTTAGGTTAGGTTCATATAGGTCAGTGATCGCCAAACGGTCGCTCGCGAGCTACCGGTAGCTCGCGGTGGCATTTTCAGTAGCTCGTGTAGGTAATTTTACCATAGTTAAAAATGTGCTAGGATCAAATTTTATCATATAAAATTAAAAATAACTTTGATTATTCCACGTATTGTGCTACTAACTGTGACACATGTTTCGCCTCTTTCAGAGGCATCTTCGGACTTACTATCGCAAAGTTTGCTTAAGTAATGAAGCAAGATTGATTCTAACAAACTACAAAATGGAGTTTGGGATTTTCCCCTTTAACGGGAAGCATGGAACAATACACCATACGTGGAATAATCAAAGTTATTTTAAATTTTATATTAAAATGAACTTCCACAAAGTTACTGCAGAAACCATCGAAGGTATCAAATTATATCAATCGCTTGGGAACAAAAACAGCAATCTTGAAAAATTGATAGCGAATGTAACATTTATAATTTATCACTTTTAAGGTGTTCACTGTCAATTCTTGGTGGAAAGGCATCATAATAAAAATAATAATGCATTTTTAGTTCTTTTTTCACATAAAATTTATTTGATCAGGACTGGTTTCGCTCATAATATGTAAAAAAAAAAGTGTGACAAAATGACTGGATTCTAGAAAAATTATTATGTTTGTAACATTATTTATTGGAGAAATACGAATTCTGCATTGAATGTAACGGCATTAAAAATGCTTTTTTGGTGGAGAGATAACTTTGCTTCTAAAGTCCTCATGTATTTATAAGTAGCTCATCAGACAACTTCAATTTCGGAAAGTAGCTCACATACTTATTGAGTTTGGAGACCATTGATATAGGTTGTGCGTTACCTATACAAGTTGAGCTATATTTGAAATTGGAGTTGACAAGTTAAACAAATTCATTACACTTTTGTTTTTTTTTTTTTAACAATTCTCTGTGGATGATGACTATTTGTATTTTACTTTATATTCTTGGTAGACACGCATATTTATAAAAATAAATAAAAGTTTCTTCATTGATTGAATTGGCTTTCAGTTGTCAGAACTCCAAAATAACACGATGCAAAAAAAGCAATGCATTTTCTTAATCATGTCTGCTCCCCACATGAAGCATATGTACTCTTCACGGAGTTTTATCTCAACATTTATTTACCTACAACTACAACCGATTGATTCGATCGTAGTCACAAACGACTCGGGCTTAACCCTTCGGCATCTTCAGACGTTTCAAGTGCACAAATGAACTCGAACTGTCAGTTGAAGTTTGGTTTGAAAAAACAAAAATTCTAACTAATTCACATCCATTACATAATTGAAAATAAAGACTAATTAAAATGGAGTTTATCTACGAGAACTGCTTGTTAGTTTTCTCTTACCGTCCATGACCCACCGCTGCTTTGCAATACGTTGCCCTTAGCTGGGAGTGTCTAAGGAGCAACTGCCCAAGACTTGGTGACTGTCACTCAAGTTCATTTGTGCACTTGCAAAAGTAAAATTACAAAAAATTCACACGATTCACATACACTACATAAGTGAAAATAAAGACTCTAAATGTAGTTTATCTGCGAGAACTGATTGTTAGTTTTTTTCTTACTATCCTCACCCACCATTGTTTAGCCATTCGTTGATTTTTTCCGACAGTAGCAAAGGCGTATCAACAGTTTTTTTTGTCCTTAGCCGGGAGTGTCTCAGGAGCAGCCGCCCAAAACTTGAATACACACAAGAGTCTCGAAAGTCAATCTCTCTCAATAAAAGGAAAGCTTCTGCGAATTGGGATCTACTCGCTCTCCATATGACGTTGAAAATTTTGTTTTCTCAGCTTCCAAGTTGGCGTTACTGATCATTACAATGAATTAAAGAAGTCGATTATTAATTTGTATAAAATAAATTTATTTTTTATATTAAACAACATTTAAGATAAAGAAATTATTTATTTAATAATGTCAAAATTGTTGAATCAATTTCGTGCATATTAATATAATAAAGGACATTACCAGGCCTGTAGCTGATTGGGTAACTTCTTTCTTGGTTTCAGCTGGGACAGGACTAAAAGTAAGCTAATTGCTTCAACTTGGCATTGTTTTAAGGATCAGTTACGGGAAAAGGTTTTTCATTAAAAGGAAATCATTAACTGTGTTTGCGCCGGGATTCAATCCCATGGATAAGAGCATGATAGCAACCACTCGACTACATGCCTGCCAGTTTATAAAGCAATACACACTTTTAAGGTGTTCACTGTCAACACTTGGTGGAATGGCATTATAATTAAAATAAAAACACTTTTTTTTAGTACTTATTCCACATTAGATTTATTAAGATCAGGACTGGTTTCCCTCATTGCGAGAATCATCGACTGAACATTATCAAAAATTTTTTGAGGAATCGTGGATATGATTTGTTTGTTCTTCCAAGGAGTAGAACCAGACTACCATTGGGGATGCCACTGGGAAGAGGTTGAGAGATTTTTAACAGAATTCCTTCAGATTTCGACATGCTTCACATGGACGTGAGTGAGTTCAGACGAGTACTATTTTTTTATGGATTACAGTTGATTTTGTCGAAACTCGTATAATTTTTCTTGCAATGTTTTCATCTTTTTTCACATTGCAAAAACAATAAATTTATAATTTGTGATTTTTGCAATGTACATAAATAAATAAATAAACAATACTCGCGATGAGCGAAACCAGTCCTGATCTTAATAAATCTAATGTGGAATAAGTACTAAAATTGTGTCATTACTTTTAATTACATAATATACAGGTAATACCTACCATTGGTCTTAGACTATTCCTTTCTGAATAATGGGTTGATCAATTGAGTGACAATAAGTTCTCGTCGAAGGCATCTGTTGAATTATTAAGCGGTTTTGTCAAATTTGCTTTTCGGCCCCTTAGAATAAAAGAATTGTATCTAGATTTTTGCCAGTTTTGAGTTATGAATGCCACTAGATACAAAATAATATTTTACGTTATGTGTCAAAGAGACATATCAATAAGAGAGAAATGGACACGAAGATATTTAAATGTGTTTTTAAATCACTTTCTTGTTCATAGCTCCGCTAAACTTTAAAAAAACACATTAGAATAAATTACTATATTATATTAAACAAATAAATCTGAAAGTCAAAGCGACGCGACACCTTTAAAAATAATGAAAAGACAATTTGTATCTGTTGAAAAAATAGGTAACATTGATTACTGGTGAAAACTGTTTTTTGGCTCTCTTCAAAAGTAGAGAAAAATGAGTTTCGTTTATCTGTCTCGAAGGGGCTGATTTATGACATACAGGTTCAAACAAAAATGCTTATATTTTTACCATATCCGCTCCCAACGTGGAGCATAGACTACTCGCGAAGTTTATCTTAACATATCTTTTTTGACTTCTGCGAGAACTGCTTGTTACTCATTAGCTCAAATTCTTTTTATTGAAGGGAGAAGGGATTGACGGGATACGAGGACTAGTAGATAGCTAATTGTTACACGCCGTTTTTTGGGATCGGAAAAGTGGGAAGGAAAACCTTCGACTTTTTGAAGTCAATCAATTTATCGACTGAAACAATCTCCTATACCTCGTCTCGAGCCCGGGCGGTCCGACATGGAAGCCAACGACATTGAACACTGCACCACAGACCGGGGAAAATGGTTAGCATTGTTTAAATAATATTTATATTGCAAACATTTCAATGTTTATTGTGTGATTTTGACAATGAACCTATGCTTGTGCATTAACATATCCCCTCTTTGCAAGCCAAAAGCAAGTGACAAATCGCTACTTTTCAGGAGAGCAAAAAAAGTGAAATATTGTGCCAATCAAAACAACTTCGTTTATTTACTACTTCTTTCCAAGTATTGGAGTCAGAGCTGTGGAGTCGTTAAAATAAATACTACTCTCACCAAATCCAACATTGACCAAAAACATGACTCCGACTCCAACATTTACCAAAATGTTTAATTTTGTCTATTTCCTTATTTACTATGTGTATTAAATTTAATATCAACAAACAAACCGGCCAATATCCAAATTTTACATTTTGTATGCATAAATAAAAAGTTTAAACTTTTCAAAAGTTTTTCACAACTCCGTCTCCGTCCAAAACACCGTGACCCCACGACTCCCACTCCGACTCCTCACCAAACCTAACCTCATATTGATCTCAGAATCAACAAAATGTTACCAACGCCCTTTCGGTTTGGTAGGGAAGATACTACGACACGGCAAGTTTGATGTGTATCTCAACAATGTGTGTCTTAATATCATTCAAATCCAGAAACTTTTTTCTACACTGTCCACATGTGTATATCTGATCTTTAGAATGTTTCTCCATGTGATTCTGCAACGTATTTGGAAATTTAAACTTCCTGGGACAAATGTCACATTGGTGAGGTTTCTCCGGATTGTGCGTCAATATATGTTTTTTTAAAAGGCTCATTTTACTAAACCCGGCATCGCAACGATCACATCGATACGCTTTGGCTATACCATGAACGGTTTTACTATGCTCCGTCAATTGACACTGCCTGAAGAACTCTTCGCTGCAAATTCCGCACTTATACCACGTTTTATTGATGTGCTGCCTCAGCATGTGACGTTCAATGTGGCTGCGTCGGCTGAATTTAAAATCGCATATGTCGCAAATGTAATTCTTTTCACCTGTATGCGTCATCAGATGACGATTTAAAATAGATTGCGACTCGTGTGTGTATTCGCAGAAATTACACTTGAGTGGTTGACGATTACATTTATTTTCTCTGTGATATTTCAACGAGGTTGGATATCTAAATCTTGCATTGCACGCGGTACAAGAGAACGGTTTTTCGAGTACTTCCGTGGAAACGTCCTCCATTTTGTCGTAGATAGTGTGCGTTAGAATATGATGCTTCTGAAGCTGACTCAATAGTTTGAAGCTTTCGTGACACAGCTCACATTGGTGAAATTTCTTTCCCGTGTGCGTCAGCGAGTGTCTGTGCAGATGCTCCTTCCTGTTGTACGATTTGTGGCATATGTTGCATTGCAGGCGGGGCGCGTGCGTTTTTTCATGCCTTCCCAAAGCGTGGGACGAGCTAAAGAACTTCTGACACGTCTTACAAGGTCCCCACACCAATAACGCGTCATTTTCTTTCTTTTTTTTCAAAGATATCCTGACACGTTTTCTTTTTTTTGACACCAAATTCGTTCTTTCTTTGGTAACTTCCTTCAACAAATCACTACTGTTTCTTAAATTTGTCGATTCTTTCTTAGGCTTTAATTTAGTATTCTTCATTGTTGAAACAAGAGACTTTTTTCTACGAACCCTCTTCAATAATTCATCATCATTTTGAATATTCGATGCTGTTTTAATATTACTTGTTCCAATCTGTTCTACAGAACTACTATCATCCATACCATTCTCTATCGGAATAATTTGATCAATTTGTAATTTGAACGGCCGTTCATCACCGATACTATGATCAAAATGTTTCAATTGATTTGTACAATCATCGTGTACGGACATATGTTCTTTTAACGTTACCGAATTGCCAAAAACCTCGTAGCATATATTACAAACGTAATTACGGTTGTAATGAACGACTTTTGGCAATTTTATAACAGGTTTTTCTGAAAAATTCGGTTTTATTTTGTGTTCTATAATATTACAATCAGTTGACGTTTTCTTCTTAGCAATTGTTTTGTTTGCAGATTTCTGTTTAAACAGTGGATGTCTTTTAGTTACCGACGCGGGTTTCTTTATCTTTTCCGATTTGACAACAGGCCTGTCAACAGTTTCCGTAAACTGTTGTTTTAACACGCTAATGTCATCAACACTAGAGGTAATGTTCTTATACTCCTCTAATGTGATAATGTCCTGCGATTCGGGCGTGTCTGCTTCATTATTGTAACCCGCCATATTCCGGGGACATTCAACAACTTGGAATTTGGAATCGATGGTCATCTCGGTGATAACCTCAGGACGTTCCTGATCCCGGAGTATCTGAAACATAAAATAAATCCTTTTCAATATTTTGATTACGTAATTCGTCGAGAAATGTTTAACGTTTGAGGATGTAATTTTGGATTTAAGATGAAAGGACTTGATGGGATTTCAAACAGGGCTGTGGAGTAGGAGTCGGAGTCGTGGAGTAGGGGTTTTTTGGCCGGAGTCGGAAATTTTGATAAGATTGAACTTTTAATTTTTACATATGTCAAATTTAGCTATTGGCAGGATTGGTTGGTTGATATATAATTGAATACACATAAATATGAAAGGTAGGAAAAAGAAGTGACGATATTAAACTTTTTTTCTTATTAAAAAAAAACGTAATTTTGGAATTCTCATTTTGCCTCGGATAAGCCGAAAGAAATATATGACCAAGAACATTTTTCTCTTGGAGCATTCAAACTAGTGAAAGGAGCATGACAAAGAAAAATTTATCTAAGCCAGTGATGCAAAACCTTTTTGGGAGATGGGCCTGATTATCAATTCTCAGATAGTTCGAGGGCCGCATGGGTAAAACTGATTGAATTTAATTAAATGTTTGAATTTTGTACTTTTCCATGAGTTTTGTCGCTAACGACCCGGATTTCGCCTTTCGGCATCTTCTGACATTTCAAGTGCACGGATGTACTTGAACTGACAGTTCAGTCGGTCTGACGGTACAAAAAGTACAAAATTCACACAATTCAAATTTGATATTGAAATTCCATCAAGCACCCTCAGTCGAAATCCTTAAATAAAACAAATTTTATAGTGCATATTAAATTGAAAAAAAAAAAGTAAAAAAAAGGTGATTGACATTTTTCATTGCGGGCCGTATGAAATGTCACTGAGGGCCGCATGCACCACTGTTCTAAACCATCTCCACCATTTTGCTGCCAAATCAAGTATAATATACCTTTGCGATTGCTTCACTGTTGTCAAAATCGTTTTCATTGGTCTGAAACTCATCAACACATTCTTCGAGGGGATCCACCGGTTCGTTCTTTATCCCGTTTTCCAATTTCAAAACGAGTTGGTCGAGCCCTTCCGCATCCGCCGCGGCATTATTGCCGCCATTCGGAAACGCTTGATATTCCATTTTTAAACTTGTTACATTATTAAAAAAAACGCGTCAGCCGAAGGGGGGGATCTTGACATACCCCAGTTTTATGGTTTTATTGGCAAAGATTGCAATAACAAAATACTTTCAAAACTGGTCAATTCCAAAAAATTTTTTTTTTACTTGCCAATTTTATATTAAACTTTTGACAATTTTTTTATTCACATATTGTAGAAGTTTGCATTTTTACACATAATCTATAATTCTTTAATTTAAAACACTTTATTTTAAACTTATGAGGAAAAAGTAATGAAAATATCTCAATTTCTCAACAAATGTATTTGACCAAATTTGAAAACTACCGTAAAACCCCCGTTTTTAGTGTCAATAGACACTTTTTACTCTTCACGACTATGTATCTTCGTACCTGCGCCACATAATTCAAATATAAAAGGCTTGAAACTTGTTTCTATTGTCCTGCTACACATTCATGACAATATTTTTCAAATATTCAATATCGTTATTAAAACACAGTCAATTTTGTTCGATGGGTCTATTCACATTGAATCGGGGTGAATAGAGACGAGAGAGGGTAAATCGAGACTTGGCAGGTGAATAGAGACAAAAATACAGATTTTAATGATTGGAATACATGAACCTATATTTTATACGAGTCTCTATTCATTCCGTTTAACGGTACTTATTAACCAAAAAAAACATGATTGATTTTAATTTTCGTGCAATAAAAGAGAAGTTTTTAAGGGGTAAAAAAGTATGGATGCACAGGCATCTAACTTTAACACGTTTGTTTCAATTTTGGTCAATCATTTAGTTGGTTTGGTTTTGTCATTCGAGAGATAGTATTATAGTCATTGTAAAGAATTATATATGTTACAGTGAAACTGTATTCTCAGTGAAAATGTATCAAGTAATAGATTTGTATGACAACATAATTTCACTGGTCACGATCATTGAAATTATTGGCCCAATTCGATGATTTGCTGGCCTAAAATTTTGGTTTACTTCAACGAAACAAAATCAGCACGTAGTCCATTTCATAAAAAGAGAACCAAGGAAAAACACAGACAAACATTGGGCGGCCAAATTTAATTTCAATGACAGCTTGGAGAAGAATACATTTTCACTGAGAATACAGTTTCACTGTAACATTTATAAATTGTAAAAAATACATTGGATACTTAGTAAAGTTGCGCTAAAGTTCAATCCTTGTGTTTGTCTCTATTCACCCCGTTTTACCGGTATTGAAAATATCTAAATTTTTCAGTTTGTTAAAAAATGGATTTGACCAATTTTGAAAACTACCTCCTATATATTATATTTTTCGTATTAAAATCGATAGTTTTTCGACAAATATTTAAATATTTTAACACGCGCGTGAAAAAGACTACATCTCCGTTCGGATATCCAAGCTAGACTGACGTTATCAAACACTCCAATCACCGTGAGAGCTGTGGCATGCTCGCTTATCTACGCCTTTTAATGCTAAAAAGGCATCCATTTAATACGAGAAACACGCCCGGCTGGGGCGCGTTAGCGGCGATAAGATAACGCTATCTTATCGCTTACGGGCAGCGACGTTTGAATCCTGGCAATTTGCAGCGACGTAGAGGGTTTTCGGCCGATAATAATCTTAGAGATATTTTATATTTTTAATTTAATTCCGACGTAAATTATTTTTTAATCCACGTTCGCTCCCAACTTGGAGTTTATCTCAACACATGTTTTTTTTCTACAAGAAATGTTTGTTACTCAGTTACTCAACCTTTTTCTACGAAGAAAGTAGGGATAGAGAGGATACCGCTTCCCGGGCTTTCACGCTAATGCGAGTGAATAATATTGGAACCAGAAAAAGCGTGTTTTCAATATTTATTTATTTTTACCATGTCCGCTCCCAATTTGGAGCATATGGACTCCTCACGGAGTTTATCTCAAGATACGTTTTTTTTATTCTACGACATCGGCTTGTTACTCAGTTGCTCAACCTTTTTCTACGAAGAAAGTAGGGATGAAGAGGATACCGCTTCCCGGGCTTTCACGCAAATGCGCGTGTTTTTTTTTATCAATTCCGGGCAGTCACGCAAATACGCGTGAATAATATTGGAACCAGAAAAAGCGTGTTTTCAATATTTATTTATTTTTACCATGTCCGCTCCCAATTTGGAGCATATGGACTCCTCACGGAGTTTATCTCAAAATATGTTTATTTTATTCTACGAGAACTGCTTGTTACTCAGTTGCTCAACATTTCTTTCAAATCTTTTTCGAAAAGTGTAGGGATGGAGAGGATACGAGGACTAGTGGTTAGCTAATCGCTCTCGCTATGCGTTATTCTTTGGGATAGGAAAGGTGGGAGGGCATTTTCAACGAGACAACCTTTGAACAGAATCGGTTTATAGACTGAAAAAATCTGCTCGTGCCGGGAAGCGGTTAAGATGGATATTTAAGACAAAATGGCAGTAGGGGTCATGTGTCTTACCAGTTGGGAAGAAAGTGTTAGATTTAACATCAATTTATTATGACGTCTCTTACGTCATAACAATGCGTGTATTGTATTCATAGACAATATCCATAAACAATAAAACTGTGTTTTTGTACGATTAGGAAGCATAAGCAATAAAATTTAAAATCAGTGGAAATGTTAAATTATTAACAATAGTTAATATGTTGGTAAAATCCTAATCGAGCGTCTGAAAGTATTGAATGACGTATGATCCAAAATGGCCGCCATGGCAGTGCTGCCAGGACACAAAAGTAAATCGTAAATTATTGTAGAATTGTAGTGACGCCAGAAATTCTCATGAAGCTTATTTCAACATTTTTTTTTTCTACGAGAAATGCTTGTTGTAGAGTTGCTCAGCATATATTTTTCAGAAAAAAAATAGGAATTGAAAGGATCCGAGGACTAGTGGTTAGCTAATCGCTCTCGCTATGCGCCGCTTTTTTGTGATCAGAAGGGTGGGAAGGGATTTAAAACAACACAAACACACACATTGCCTTCAAGCAGGATCGATAAGCGGACTTGTACAGGGACGCGATCCCGTGCGGTCCGTCACGGAAGTCGAGGACGTGAACCTCTTAACTGCGGCTTCGACAAATTTTTTTTTTTTTTTTACCATATCCACTCCCAACTTTGAGCATATGTCGTGGAGTTTATCTCAACATGTTTTGTCTGCGACAAATGTTTGTCACTCAGTCGCTCAACTTTTCTTTTTTGAAGAAAGTAGTGATTGAAAGAATCCGAGGACTAGTGGTTAGCTAATCGCTTTTTAGAGAAGGAAGGGATTTATAACAGCACAAACACCAATTGCCTTCGAGCAGAATCGATGAATCGACTAAAACTGCTCATACCAGGACTCGAACCCTGGCAGTATGTCATGGAAGCTAATTGAGTCGACCACTGCTCCACGGACACGACAAATAATTCTTTATACCATGGAAGAAATAAAACTTTGGAGTAAAAATATTGTTTATTTAAAACAATACAAGTAACAATAGAGTAAAACTTTCAACAAATTGTTGCTTATATTTATTTTTCTTTGCTCATTATTAATTTGTATCATCAGCCTACTTCCTCGGTGCAGGATCAAGGCTCTTCGATTTAGCCGTCAAAACCTTGGCAAAGTCTAGATCGGTGTTCCCCAACCTTCTTACACCTGCGGATCGGTTAAAAAGGGAAAAAAAAAACGCAGACCACTAACACTGCAGATATTTCTTTAATTAAGAATTTCGACTGAAGGTGCTTGGTGGAATTTAAATATCAAATTTGTACTGTTGAGTTTTGTCGTTAATGACCCGAGTTTCGCCTTTCGGCATCTTCAGGCATTTGAAGCGCACAGATGTACTTGAACAGTTTGTATAGTTTATTTACAAAAAAAAAATATATTTGCAATACTTTTAATAGCAATTTAACTAAGTGATCTACTTTTATTTTTGTATATAAACGATACAAATACATCCATGCACTTGAAATGTCTGAAGACGCCGAAAGGCGAAACCCAGGTCGTTAGCGACAAAACACAAACGTCATTTTTTTACTTAGTCCATATTAATTGTATTAAGATCAAGACCGTTTTCGCTCGTCGTGGGCATTTTAAATATTTCAATTTTGAATTTCATTGTCAGTGACCATTCTTAATTGGTTTTTAATGTTATATATAGCTTCTATTTTTAACAGGTCTTAAACATTTTAATTATAATCTATTTAATGTCAATTATGCGTATTTTGTTTTGTTTTCTTTCTATTACAAATTCGACACCTTATTTTGAAAAGGTTCTAACTGCTCTTGACACTGTTTTGAGATATGTGCGTTTGAAGTTTCGGTTGATAAAAATTCACTAGTAACAATGAGCAAGTAAAAATGTTTTAAATTGCTTATTTTAAGCATATTTTTCCACAACTCTTGCTGAGAAATAATGATTTTAAAGATCAAATCATGGAAATAATGATGATATTCTTAGATCTCTGTCAAATAAATTTAGTAAAAAAAGTGTGCAGATGCATTGCAACTCCAGAACTCTGCTAACTCTGTTATTCAACCATAGATAATTCTGAAATTCATATATGTATATGATAGAATGTGGTAAATTCTAGCTTTTCCGACTAAAAGGTCAATTTAGGCAAACATTTTAATTAGAACATTTTTCAAAGTAAGGTAACGTTTTGTTTGTCACGCCTTAATTAGTCTTGCACAATAACCAATGGTAGAAACCAGAGCTGTGGAGTCGGTGAAAAAAAGCTCGACTCCGACTCCAGCTCCAACATTGACCAAAAACACGACTCCGACTAAAAAAGTTTAATATCGTCACGTTTTTTTTTGCCTAATTTTCATAATTATGTGTATTCAATTAAATATCAACCCTACCAATCCGGCCAATAGTCAAGTTTAACATATAATAAGCAAAATATAAAAAGTTCAAATTTTTCATAATTTACGACTCCGGCCAAATCGCCGCGACGACTCCGACTACGAGTTCACATCCCTGGTAGAAACAACTGTATTTTTGTGTTTCTCATGAGATTCAATGAATAATGACCAATTATTATTCAATTGATTGATTTCAAGTGTTTGGAGCAGGGCTGTGGAGTCAGAGTCGTGAAGTCGGAGTTTTTTGGCCGGAGTCGTACCCGGAGCCGGATTTTAAAATTTGGCTATTGTCCGGATTGGTCGGATTGATATTTAATTGAATACACATAAATAGGAGAGGTAGGAAAAAAGAGTGACGAAATTAAACTTTTTTTTGTCGGAGTTGGAGTCGTGTTATCTGAGTCATAATTTTTTTAAACTCCCTGGTTTGGAGTTTAAAATTAATGATATTTATTTAAAGGGGTATAACCAGGGCTGTGCAGTCGGTGTCAGAGTCGTGGAGTCAAGGTTTTTGGCCGAAACCGGAGTCGTTGCGGCGTTTTGGTCGGTGTCTTAATCGGAGTCGGAAGTTTGAACTTTTTATTTGTGCATATTTTATGTCAAATTTGGCTATTAGCGGGGATTAGTTGGTTAAAATATAATTGAATACACATAAATAGTAAAGGTAGGAAAAAAAACATGACGAAATTAAACTTTTTTTAGTCGGAGTCCTGCTTTTGGGAAATGCTAAAGTCGGAGTCATAATTTTTTAACGACTTGACAACCCTGGTTTTTACCATCTCCTGCACAATTGACAAAAACGGAGATAGCAACATTACTCTTTAAGCCATAGATATGTATATGTTACAGTGAAACTGTATTCTCAGTGAAAATGTATCAAGTAATAGATTTGTATGACAACATGATTTCACTGGTCACGATCATTGAAATTATTGGCCCAAGTTGTGAATTTGCCGGCCTAAAATTTCTTTTTGCTCCAATGAAACGAAATCAGCAAGTAGTCCCTTTCTTAAAAAGAGAACCAAAGAAAAACACAGATAAACATAGGGCGGTCAAATTTAATTTCAATGACAGCTAGGAGAAGAATATATTTTCACTGTAACATATATACATATAATAGAATGTGGTAAATACAAGCATTTCCAACTAAAATGTCAATTAGAACCTTTTCAAAGTAACGTTAGGATATTACGACTGCTCAATGGGTACGGAGTGTTTGTCCTCGATGTGTTTCTTAATATCACTCAAATCCAAGAACTTTTTCTCGCATATTCCGCATGTGTATATGTGATCTTTGGCGTGATTCGCCGTGTGTTTCGCCAACGATTGGGGTAACTTAAACCTCTTGGGACAAATATCGCAATAGTGATACGTCACACCGACTTCGTGCATCAACTTATGTTTCTTCAACTGGTGCATCTTGACGAACTTCGAGCTGCACTGACCACAGCTGTAGGGCTTGGTGATGCCGTGAACGGCCTTGCTGTGGTCCATCAACTGACGCTGACGGAAGAACTCTTCACCGCAAGCTTCACACTTGTACCACGTCTTATTGATGTGCTGGCATCGCATGTGACGCTCGATATGAGAGCGAACCGCAAACTGCTTGCCGCATATATCGCACGTGTAACATGTTCCGCCGTGCGTAATCTTATGCCATTTCAAAGCTAACTGCGACAAGTTTGTGTATTCGCAAAAATTACACTTGTAATTTTCACGATTGCACGATGTTTCAACGTGACTTTTCAACGATCTAGGGAATTTAAACCTGGCTTTACACGAGGTACACGAGAACGGTTTCTCTTTAACCTCGGCCGGTACGTCAGACATTTTGGTGTAGATCGTGTGACTTAGAATATGATGCTTATACAGATGTGCCATAAGGTTGAAACTTTCAGGGCACACTCCACACTGATGAAATTTCTTCCCCGTGTGATGGAGGGCGTGTCTCCGCAGAGATCTAAACGAGCTGAATTTCTGTGGGCACAATTCACATTGAAGGTTCATTGTGTGGGTCCTTTCGTGCCTCCTCAAGGCGTCGGCCGACGGATAAGATTTCTGGCACGTCGCGCATGGGCCAAATTTCTCACCATTACCCCCCCGTTTCTTTCTTCTACCTATTTTACATTTCTTCTGCAAATCACTACTGTCTTTCGTCAGTTTTGATGCTTTAACAGGCTTTCTATCCGACTTCCTCGACGATAAAGTAGAAATCTTCTTTTTAGTATCTAGTTTATTCGGTTTTACATTTTTATCTAATAAACGATCCGAGTATTTTACTTCATCGTTTTGATCATTAGACACTCTTCCTGTATCGTAGTTTAGTTGATCACTTTGAACATTAGACAACTGTCCATCAGCTAAACCGTTTTCTATTGTGTTCAATTGATTAGATGCAGAACTATTCGTCAAAACTTTCTTAGAAGCACCTTTCGGTTTCGTGAACAACTTGTGTTTAGCAATTTTTCTAGATTTTTTCTTTTTGACCGGTGGTTTCGGTTTGGCAACGGGTGTGTCAACAGTTGACGTCAACAGCGGTTTTATATCGTGTTCAACGATGTTGATTTCGTCAACGCAACTTGTAACTAGCATGGCGTTGTTCTGCAACGTCAACATGAGTGCTTCGTCACTGTGGCCCGATACCTGCCCGTGACATTGCACCACCTGCAGATTGGAATCGATGGTCATTTCTCTGACAATATCCGGATTTTCCTGATCACGTAATATCTGAAACGTAATAGGAATATTTTTTAAGATTTTTAGTTTAGCCATCTGCAGGATTTCAACCGAATAATTGAATTTATACTATCCCTACTAGGGACTCCAATTCGGATTTTCGAATATTCGATATTCGGATATTTTCCCAAATATCCGAATATCGAAGTATTGGTTATCGAGGAAAGATCGCATCACAATTTCTCCACATTTAAAGAATAATTATGAATATCCCAGGTAGTGGTTTTTTGCCTTGGGCCAACTCGGGTGCTATCAATATCTTATCATAATACTTTTTTTTAACAAACCAACTAGGAGTCGGGTCAAAAAAAAACCCTTTTTTCCGTTATTTCATTTATATACATATGTACATAAAAATCAATGTTTGTTCGTTTGTATTTTAACCTAACCTAACCTACCTAGCCTATCTAAAATCAATGTTTGTTTTTTTGTACGTTTGTATTTTAACCAAACCTATCTAAAATCTTATATATAAAAATCAATATTTGTTAGTTTGTTCGTATTTAATGCGTTGCCATACCGTCCATCCGATTGCGATAAAACTTTGTCAACTTATTGCTTGCACTTGCGCAAAGGTTGTAGGCATAATAAAAATTAACTTACAGACGGTTTTTTATATAAAATCAATTTTTTTCATATTTTATGCTCTGAAATACCGTTCATTGTGACAACTTATTGTTGCACTTGCGCTTAGGTTGTAGACATAATAAAATTTGCTTACAGTCGGTCTTTTATATAAAATCAATGGTTTTTTATATTTTAGGCGCTGACATAACGTTAATTTTTACAACTTATTGTTGCACTTACGCAAAAGGTTATAGGCATAGTACAATTAACTTTCAGTAGGTGGCGCGTGTGTCGTACCATAGACAATCAAATTATCAAATGTCATCGATAACGATCAATGTTAGTGAAATTAAATCGCAATTATTTATCGAAAATATTGTGCATCCGAAAGCACTTCAATAAACACAAACACTTTCTTTCTTTGAGTGGCATTGCAAAGCTTGCCGGGTACCGGCTAGTAATATATAAAAGTATGTTATAGTATGCCGCAGCGGCCATGTTGGATTATCTGTCAATCACTTAATACACCTAGTCTTAATGTTTACCCTCAAAACGTTTAAAATATATAGATGAGGGCAAAATAGAAACTGGAACGTCAATTCGGTACAAGTCGTGATCGTTGCCGTACTTGGACGAATTCGTATTTGGCAATACGTCTAGCTTTTCCGGCAATATGTTTGGTTGACGATACTTAGGGACAACTACAACCTTTTACCATGCCCGCTGCCAACTTAGACCATGTTTTTTTCAACAAGAACTGCTCGTTACTCAGTTGCTACACCTCTCTTTTTCGAAGAGAGTAGGGATTGAAAGCAGTGACGTCTGGTGACGGGGTGTTGGGGGGTGCAAAGGAAGATTCAACCATTTTTGCAAGAGTTCTTTCCTATTCATTGGATTTTAAAACACTTCTATAGCATGGACTTTCAATTCAGATGTTCGCAATACCAACTGTTTCTCTTCCGTAGTACGGAAAAATAGTTGAATCTTCCTTTTGCACCCCCCAGCACCCCGTCACCAGCCGTCACTGATTGAAAGGATTCGGAGACTAGGAAAGGACTAGTGGTTAACTATTTGCTCTCACTACGTGCCTGACTTTATTGGGATCGGAAAGGTTAGAAGATTTTTTTTTAACAACACCCAATGCCATTGAGCAGCATTGATTAATCGATTGAAAAAATCTGCTCGTACCAGGAATCTAACTTGAGCGGTCTGACGCGGAAGCCAACGACGTTGATCACTGCACTACGGACCGGGCATCTTTAGGTATGATTCATATTTAGTTTAAAATAATAATTTACGATTTACTCCAGCGGTTTTTACTTTGTACCATGTTAGATTAGACATCTAACAAGTGCTGATATTACCCAAATGTCAATGCAGTAGAAAGAGAAGTCCATTCGCGTGTCGTGACAATGACAAGCGCACGTTCACTAGTTGAAGTGTGATATACGCAGTTCAGCAACTTTCGCGCCTTCGTTCGAGTTGGCTAGTTCGGTCATTCGCTGAAGTTTTTCATGTCTTTAGTAGGGCTGTGAAGTTGGAGTCAGTTGTGGAGTCAACATGTAGAATTTGGCTATTGGTTGGATTGGTTGATATTTAATTTAATACATATAAATAGGAAAGGTACTAAAAAAACGTGGCAAAATGAAACATTTTTTGGTCAAAGTCAAAGTCGCACTTTCGGTCAATGTTGGAGTCGGAGAAAGAGTAGTTCTTTTGGTTAATACTGAAATCGGACATAACGGGATGAATGTTTTTTAATACCAATAGGTTAAGAGGCTTAGACTATGGCCACAGTGAAAAGCGTAAATTTTGGCGTAGCGTGGCGATACTTGCTTCATTATCGAAGGTTGCCGCAATGACTTTACGATGGCGCCCTCTAAGAAGTCGAAACGCAGCGTCATAACGTAAACAATTTGTACGCCGAAGCAAGCGCTGTTAAATTTAAAACTGATTTGACTTCGACATTTACGCTGCGGTGGCCATACCCTAAGGTTGTTAAGTGTAGTCTAAAATACTATTTACCTTTGCGATGGCTGTGCTGTGAAATTCGTCCTCATTGGTAGTAAACTCAACGTGGTATTCTTCGAGGGGATCCACCGGTTCGGTCTTTATTCCGTCTTCCAATTTCACAGTGACTTGATTGGGTCCTCTCGCGTCCATCGCGGCGCGGTTGCCGCCGAAATTCGGCAGCGCTTGATGTTCCATTTTTAAATGAATAACATCTACTTGATTTACTCTACGTTTTTTTCATTTATGACGTTTTGACGTCACAACAAAGCGTCTTCTTGTATTCATATATAATGAAATAGTACCATAGACAATTGACAGTAAAGCTGTGCTGTTGGATAATTATTATTATAAAGCATAATGTAACAATTAAATTAAAAGTCTAGAACCGCTTCATAGTTGATGTATCTTTATTTGTCTTAAAAATAAATATTCAAATTCGATTTCAAATTTAAACGTTTCCATGAGTTTTGTCGATGACAGACTATTCAGTTACATCAGGCATTACAAGTTCACGAATGAACTTTAACTGCATTTTTGCATTTGAAATTCCTGAAAATGTCGAAAAGTGAAACCCGGGTCGTTAGCGACAAAGCTCATGAAAATGTTCAAAATTCAACGGATTCAAATTTGACCTTCAAGTTCTATCATTAGATAATCTAATGATATAATTTAGATTTATTCGCGTATTGTGTTACTATTTATGACATGTGTTTATGACCCTTCTCAAATGCATCTTCAGAATTGCATCAACAGTTATTTTGAATTTAATAAAACTCAAAAATGGTGCGGCCACAAAACATTTTTGTTAGGTCCTGATGTTTATTCTGCGCCCACAGTATTTGTTTACGTGACAGCCACTTGTCTTGAGGTTGAAACATATTTTTTTTCAACAATGAAACAAAATACCGAATGAAGAAAAAAGTTATAAGCATTTCGTTGTTTTATAGCATTTATGAAAATGTGTGTATTTTATCTGGTGGATTTTCAAAAAGTTTGACACTTGATAGACAAAGATGTTTTTTCTAACAAAACGCTTGGTTAGTTATGTTTTTCTGCGCCCATTTATGAACAATATCAAACATTATTATAATTATATTATTTCGTCTGCGACAAGCAAACACTAAGGACTAAGCCACATAAATATTATTTTTTAAATTACCGTTGTAATGTCATAGAGAATTATTATTTTACAAATTAATATGTTTGTATGTAGCTGTCAAAGTGACAGTTAAGTACAGATACAAAATGTACCTACATAAGAAATTATTGAGACTCGACAATTTGACAGCATATGAAAAATATTATAAATTTAAAAAGTTAAAAACGATAAGCTTCCTCTGAATGTTTTCATCGAGTTGTACATAATGTAGATTTTTTTTACCAAATTTATAAATCAAAAAATAAAAAAGCACTGTTAAATTCTACATTAAATTCTATTTTGATGTCACAAAGAAGTTGAAAAATGCAGTTTCTGGCTTTCTTATATATCTACATTTAAATAATAATGTGTATGTATACCATAGGTCATATAGGTCAATTTTAAACAAATAAATAATACATACAAAGTGGAATTTGAGATTTTCCATTTCTATAAGACAAAAAGTAACTATGTGTTAGCTAATGAAGAAACAGTCAGGAAAATAAAGTAATCACTTATGATTTAAATTTAACAGCGTTGAGCTTTTTTGTTCTATTTTTATTATGTTGGTATTTCAAAAATACAAACATTTTTTGAAAATATTTTTAGACATTAAAGATTTTCTTCAATCTTACTTTTACGTAACACTTTTGTGCAATAATAAACACAAATTTTATTTTTTATTTTATATTATTCATTATATTTAGGATAGATATTACATTTATCTTAATTTTAAATAATTAACCTCCCAAATCACGTTCTATTTATAGTTACACAATACGTTTTATAATAATGTTGTACAATTTACTTTTTCTATTAAAAATAAAATTCCAAAAGTTTCCGCCGAATCCGTCAAAATTATTTTTAATTCGACTTTGGTTACCTGGCAGCACCAACCACATTACGCGTCTGTCATTGTCTATTGATGTATTTAGATTCGCCGTGTTTTGTTTCGACAACAATTTGTACGAAAACAACCAAAATAGTAATTATTACCAGCGACAATGGACATAAAAGTTGAACCCGAGCCCGACGACATGGCTTCCAATTCAGAAAGTCCGCATTTAGAGGGCTTTCTACCCGTAGATTGTCCAAATAGTCCAGACGATGAAACGTCATATTCCCATACAAATCGGGGATACAACAATGATTTGAACAGCTTTTTAGAGGTTATTAAAATAAAATTACAACTAAACCACAAACAGATAATTAAATTAGTGCTTTATTAATGTTTTTTATACTGTTTTCAGGTCGAAATTAAGCCCGATGTTAAAATAAAAACGGAAAATGATCCACTATGCTATGAAATACCGATCGAAAATTTGGCAGATCCCTTTGAAAAAATTGACGATTATTCAAATATAGAATCATCACAGAATAGTCGAGAGGTAAATATATATACAGAAACTCTACTGTCGTCATTTTGAAAGGTTTTACCCATTGATTGGTTAGTTATTTGACATTATTTATTTATTTATACATCTGGGCCTTCATGCAAAAAGTGCCCATTTTATTAGATTTTGGGTAATCTCCTAGAATAGCGATGCACAATTTTTTGATGTTTACTTCAAAATGGCTTCCGTGTTAGTGATACCTTATTATTAATCATACCTTAACATTATAGCTGTCAGAGGAGCCATATGAAGTAGGATGCGAATAGATTGTAACTTGTGCCGAATTTAATGTGAATTTATACACTTTATATTTGATATTTCTTCCTTATTTTGTCATTGAATAGAAATGACAAAACATAATAATATTATATCCTCTATTTCTTTAACCACTTCATACCTGAATAATTTTTCAAAACTTACCAGGGCTGTGGAGTCAGTGAAAAAAAGTTCGACTCCGACTACAGCATTTACCAAAAACACGACTCCGACTCAGACATTGACCAAAAACACGACTCAAAAAGTTGAATATCGTCACTTATTTTTGCCTAATTTTTCTATTGATGTGTATTCAATTAAATATCAACCCTACCAATCCGGCCAATAGCCAAATTTGACATATTATATGCAAAAATTAAAAGTTCAAAATTTCCGACTCCGAGTACGACTCCGGCCAAATCGCCGTGACGACTACAGCCAATAAGCCCCGACTCCACAGCCGTGAAATTTACTCATAAAACCGACGTATTTTTATTTCCCCTTTTTTTAGAAACATACTACATACACAGCGGAAAAATAAAGTTTTTTTTATACATATATTTATTTAAAAAAAAAAGAGTTTTTTATATCAATAAACTATCAAACAATAGAGAGAAAGTATAAAGTACAAGATATAATATGAAGTGAATATTATATTATAAAAAGTTCCAACATTGTTTTCAATTCTGAAAAAAAAACAATATTTGTACTAGAATAATACATTTGACATTCTAAAGAATTGAATAATTATCATTTTGGCCTCGTGTAAACTGAAAGAAATATATTTCCATGTAAGGTACTAGTACCAGTAGCTGACCGCTTAAGAGAAAATTTCAACAGAAATAACGATTAAGGTTTGCATTGTACCGAATGATGGCAAAACAAGTATACTCATATTGGATCATATGTCTTTATTAATATTATGTAACAAAAATTATGAAAGGGCCTGTTTAATCAGGGGGATTTATAGTGAACTTTCTGTCAGAGTTGCTTCAGGGCTTTCTGTCACACCACTCTTGGTTGAATCAAGTAGCAATGGGTGGTTTAGGATCAAGGTACACACCGTTTCTAGATAGATCACTTAATAAATTTGAAATAATACACTTTCCTCACTAGGTGTTGTTTTCAAATGGCCACCCTGGCACTCCATTGGCTATATGGTGATGTGTTAGTGGCTCATTCAGATGCCTTAACTTGTCTGAACGTTACAATTTAGAGCAATCCTGCATCTGCATTCATTTCTTATTTTGGGTCAGTTTATTCTCAAACGGTCAACTACTGGTGCATGGTCAACTACTAGTACATTTACTTTACACTTCTTCAACCATCACAATCTTTTGGTCGTGAGCATACCTTTGAAAAGATCAGTGAGATAAAGCCACGGGTAGTATACATTTATTTTATATAATCCATTGCCCCTCGCAATGGAAGCATATGGCCATGAATTGAAGGTGTATTATCAATTTTTTTTCTACGAGAACTGTCTGTTATTCAGTGGCTCAACCTCTTCAGTCTGATGAGACTATGGATAGAAATAATAAGACTAGGACACCACTAGTGGTTAGCCGATCGCCCTCGCTACACCCTGCTTATAGGGTCGGGTGGATTGGAAGGAATTTTTGGACTACACAAACACCCATGCCTTCGAACAGAATTGAAAAATTAACTGATTTTTTTAAAAATATATTCTATGATCTTGTATTCAGTTTGCACAAACATGTGACTGTTCGAAAATGGAAGTTCTAATTTAACCTTGTAATTAATGTTTTGTAAAAACCACGCTATGTGGGGCGCACTGTACGTATGTCATACGTATCGCTTCCCTGGCAGAATGCAATCACTGCAAGTGACCATTGTATAATTCCCCGGGCAATCTTAGCCCAGTCCGTGGTGCAGTGGTCAACGTCGTTGGCTACCGTATCGATTCCCAGTACGGGCTGATTTTTTCAGTTGAAAATCGATTCTGCACTGAGACAATGGGTGTTAGTTTTGTAAAAAATCCCTACTGACCTTTCCGATCCCAAAGAGCAACGCATAGAGACAGCGATTAGCTAACCACTAGTCCTGTCCTAGTACTCATATACTTTCTATCCCTACTCTCTTCAAAAAAGTGAGGTTGAGCTACTGAGTAACAAGCAGTTCTTGTAGAAAAACACATGTTGAGATAAACTCCGTGAGGAGTCCATATGCTCCAAGTTGGGTAAGCCATCTGTCCCTTTAGTGTAGTGGTCCTCATATGCGGCCACCAACAGCTTCATAAAACATATTGATATTTAAAAAAATGTGGTTTTTCAAGTCAATTTGTCAACTCAAGACTCAATTAAATATTTCGTTTGAAATTATCAAGTATCTACTAGCAGATAAATGTTAATAAATCTTTAAATTAACCTTTTTCATTGTACTCAATAAAAGTTAACTCAAAATCATGCATATAACCAAGGCTGTGGAGTCGGAGTCGGAGTTGTGGAGTCAGGGTTTTTTGGCCGAAGTCGAAGTCGTCGCGGCAATTTGGCCGGAGTCGTACTTGGAGTCGGAAATTTTGAAATGTTAGAACCATTTTTATTGTTGCATATAAGATGTAAAATTTGGCTATTGGCCGGATTGGTTGGGTTGATATTTAATTGAATACACATCAATAGGAAAATTAGGCAAAAAGAACGTGACAATGTTAAACTTTTTTAGTCGTGGCTTTGGTAAATGCTGGAGTCGGAGTCGAACTTTTTTTTACCGACTCCACAGCCCTGCATATAACATGTAAAATTTGGACTCGGCCGGATTAGTTAGTTGATTATTTTTTTTAACCATGTCCGCTCCCAACTTGGAGCATATGGACTCCTCACGCAGTTTATCTCAACATATGTTTTTCAATGAGAACTGCTTGTTACTCAGTCGCTAAACCTCTCTTTTTTTAAGAGAGTGGGGATGGAAAGGATACGAGGACTAGTGGCTAGCTAATCACTGTCAAGCGTCGCTCTTTGGGATCGGAAATGTGGGAAAGGGATTTGTAACAACACAAAAACCCATTGCCTCTGAGCAGAATCGATTAATCGACTGAAAAAATCTGCTCGTACCGGGGATCGAACCCGGGCGGTCCGACACAGTAGCCAATGATATTAACCACTACACCACAGACCGGGCGTAAATTTAATACACATAAATAAGAAAGCAAGGAAAAAATTAAAACTTTTTAGTCAATGTCAATTAGTTTAGTTACCATTTGAAAGAGTAAAAACAAGATTTTTTTCTTTTTTTCAGGACTCCCCTGCGGACTCTCAGAATGTCCCGTTCAGAGCCGACATCCAATGGCCGAACCTTAGGCAAAGGATCGCCGAGACGATATCCTCGATGAAGCGCGAAAACCTTGAGACGGGCGTCGACGCAGACTCTGACGATGCGGGGATCATTGAGGTGATTTGCGACAGGTTCATTTGATCAATAGCAATTGAAGAATAGGGGTAGAAAAGGATTAGTGGTTAGCTAATCACTCTTGCTATGTTGCATTGTTGGATTTCCACATCTTAGAAATCATGTTCGATTCAGAATTAAACTGCCCTTACAGCAGTGATGCACAACCTTTTTGGGAGAAGGGCCACATAATAAATTCTCAAATAGTTTGAAGGCCGCTTGGGGAAATGTAAGAAAATTATCGTTTTTTTACCATGTCCGCTCCCAACTTGCAGCATATGGGCTCCTCACAGAGTTTATCTCAACATATGTTTTTCTATGAGAACTGCTTGTTACTCAGTTGCTCAACCTCCCATTTTTGAAGAGAGTAGAGATGGAAAGGAGACTAGGACAGGACTAGTGGTTAGCTAATCGCTGTCACTATGCTTCGCTCTTTGGGATCGGAATGGTGGGAAGGGATTTTTTAACAACACAAACACACATTGCCTCTGAGCAGAATCAACGTTGACCACTGCACCGCAGACCGGCCTATAATATTATTAATGAAATTTAAATTTCCCTGCTATTTCAAAACCGTCTCAAAAAAGTAATTGTTTTATATGGGTTGTAAAAACAAACAAATGAATATTCGATTCTGTTCGAAGGCAATGGATGCCTGTGATGATTGAAAATCCCTTTCCACCTTTCCGATGCGTTGTGAGAACGATTAGCTAACCACTAGTCCCGTCTTAGTCGATGTATCCTTTCAATCCCTACAGAGGTTGAGTAACTTGCAGTTCTCATAGAAAAAACATGTTGAGATAAACTCCACGAGAAGTCGATATGCTCCAGCCTTTTACGTTAAATTTTCATGAAAAAATCGATGGTTGATAACGGTGGCGTTTAAAGAGTTAAAGTGGGTTAGGATTGGAGATAGGTAAACCACTATTGAATGATGACAGTATAAGTGTAATTTTCATCACTTAAAGTGTTCACTGTCAATACTTGGTGTCGATAATCGTGGAATATCATTATAATAAAAATATCGATGTCAATTGGTTTTTGTGTTTGGTTGTAAATCCATTCCCACTTTTGCGATCCCAAAAAATGGTGTGTTGCAAGAACGATTAGCTATCTATACTAGTCCCCGTATCCTGTCAATACCTACTCCCTTCAAAAAGGAGAGTTTGGGTCACTGAGTAACGAGTAGATTTTTTTCACCGGTAAATTTATTCTGATCAAATGCAATCTTTCCGATCCCAAAAAGCGGATCGTAGCGAGAGCGATTAGCTAACCACTAGTCCTCTATCCAACTCTCTTTGAAAAACTAATTCTTTGAGCAACTGAATAACAAGTAGTTTTCGTAGAAAAATATATGTTGTGATTAACTCTGTGTGGAGTCCATATACTAAGTTGGGAGCAGATATGGTAAATTTTTTTTTTTTTTAAATTAAATGTGGCTCAGGGAAAACTGATGGTTTCAGGTTAAACTGACCACGGCCCTGCAATCTGTTTGATAAAATATGTTTCTTTTAAAACGTCAACTGAAATGACACGCTATTTTGTTCAAGGTGCCGATCACGAACCACATAGACATGGCGACGTTCGTCGGCATACAGAATGGCGACGCGAAACCGAAACCTAAACGCCAACGCAACCGCAAGAAGGCGTTCCTCTGCGACATATGCGACTACAAGTGCGTCACGTCCGGCAACCTCGCATACCACAAACTCACCCATACGGGCGAAAAGCCCTACAAGTGCACCGTGTGCGATTTCCGGTGCATGTCGGCCGGCAACCTCAAGTACCACATGATGACGCACACGGGCGAGAAACCGCTAAAGTGCGACATATGCGATTACAAGTGCAAAACGACGTGTAATCTAAAAGTGCACAAAATGACGCACACTGGAGAAAAACCCTTCAGCTGTGCTCTATGCGATTACAAGTGTATTAAGAAGCATCAACTGAGCAGGCACAGTTTACTGCATACGGGGAAAAACCGTATCAGTGCGATCTGTGCGATTTTAAATGCACGCAATCGGGTAATTTAAAAGTTCATAAAATGGCGCATTCGGGTGAAAAACCTTTCAATTGTCCGGAATGCGAGTTTAGATGTTCGCAATCGAGCGATCTAAAGGCGCATCTAATGATACATTCGGGCGTAAAGCCATTCCAGTGCGACGAATGCGAGTACAAGTGTATAACGTCACGCAGGTTAAAGTTGCATAAAATGACGCACAACGGTGAAAAAGCTTACAAATGTAATGAGTGTCCTTTCGAATGTTCTCAACTTTCAAGTTTTAAATCGCACGTTTTGACGCACTCGGGCTTAAAACTCTACGAATGCAACGAATGTGACTATAAGAGTTCCAAACCGGACTATTTAAAAAAACATAAATACATACATTCAGGGGAAAAACCCTACCATTGCAACGAATGCCAATACAAATGTATATCTTCGGACAAACTAAAACTCCACAAGCTGACGCACACGAATGAGAAACCCTTCAAATGCAGCTTGTGCGAGTTTCAGTGTACCTTGTCCGGGCGGTTGAGGACCCACCTCATGAAGCACTCGGGCGAGAAGCCGTTCGAGTGCGACCAGTGCGATTACAAGTGCATCAGGTCCGACTATCTGAAGAAGCACAAGTTTATTCATTCGAGTCCCGCCGAGAAGGGGTTCTCGAATCCGCCGGGGCCGCGGCCACGTTTTTTGGTGCAGCAAGAGTTGTTATCGAATCAATTGCAGGACAATTGAAAATTCGTTTGTGTAAATTACGAGCGCATAGCAACCAATTTTTTAAATGGTATTGTTTCATATTGGAGGAGAAATGTGACAGTATTGCCCATCAACTGATAAAAGTTTCACAGATCAACACAAGCGCATAGCAACCAATTTTTTTTAGTAAATTGGTTCATATTGAAGAAGAAACGTGACAGTTTGGCGCTTCAACTGATAAGAGTTTGCTCAGACCTGCCCGAGCGCATAGCAACCAATTTTTTAATGTATTGTTTCATATTGAAGAAGAAATGTGACAGGTACCTCGAAGCGCACTGTCGTATTTGCAGTTTGACCCTTCAACTGATTGACAGGAGGGCATAGCAACCACTATTTTATGAAACCATTTCATTTCATACAGTTTGGAATATCTTATGATAAAAGTTTGCCCAGACATGCACAAGCGCATAGCAACCAACTTTTATTAAACTGTTTCACATTGAAGTAGAAATTTGACAGGTGCTCAAAGTTGTATTTCCGGCTTGGAATATATGCTGACCCTGTCAGCCCCATAGCTACACCGTCAACAGTTGTGCAGCAATATGAATAAAGCAGAACGCTGAACACGTTCTGCGGGAGTGTCGCTTGATGCGCAAAAAAATAAAATATAAAATTGTCGGCGTCATACGGAGAGCGAGTAGGTCTCAACTAGCAAGAACTTTATTTTTATTTCGAAGAATCGATTTTCTGCACAACCAAGTGTTGGACAATTGCTCCTTAGACACTACGAGCTGAGCAAAAAAAAAACTGTCAATTTGCCAGATCAGTGATGCACAACCTTTTTGAGAGAAGGGCCAGATTATCTATTATCAGATAGTTCGAGGGCCGCATGGGTAAAAGTGTAAATATTATCAATATTTTTAGTGTGTATATAAATGAAAATTTTGAAAAAAAGTTGATTGATATTTGTTATATTTGGCCGCGGGTTGTGCATTACTGCGCTAGATGCTCGCTACACACAATGAGAATGCAGTGATTGGCATAGGAGGGCTAGAAAAAGTCAGATAAGAAAAGGAAAAAATAAAATTCGTCATGCGCTTACAGATGCCGTTACGTCTCGTTATGCGTTGAAAACAACGATTAAACCCACGGGCCGGGTGTTTGTGCAATACAACAGTTTCAGCGCATTAGTGCAGAGCCGGGTTTTTTAGTGTTAATCTTACGAAAGGTTCTCTTCAGTCTTGACTTAATTCGTATGAAAGTCCGATCAAAATTGTCAGATGATGAATGTACATGAAAGTTTGATCATTCTATCAGTAGTGGCTTGATATTTTCAATATCGGTTTTTTAAGTCCTGCATTCTGATTCGTATAAAAATCGGACCAATCAAAGTCATCTTTACAGAACACAGCTGTGACTCCATCTTTTGTAACTTACCTGCCAACTAAAATATATTTTAAACTTAGATCAGTAATAAATTAATTAATTAATAAATATGTAACACATCCGATTCCCTTTTTGCACCGGAGACATGTTCCAGAATTGCTGCTTTAATATGGCATGTATTTAATGGGTCAGTAACTAATTCAAGTTTTGGTCAGTTAAATAAATAAATGGTCAGTTAAAAATCAAAATGGTCAGTTAATATTATAAACGGTCAGTTGTCATTGTATCAGTGTGAATGTGGTCAGTTATTAAATAAAATGGTCAGTTATATATTTTAATGGTAAGTTATTTAATAAAAACGGTTAGTTTTTAATTTAAATGGTCAGTTATTTTTAAAAAAATGATAAGTTTTAGTTTGACAGCTTGTTAATTTTATCAAATATTACGACCATAGAGGCAAATTTGTGACATGTTCTATGAAAAATTACCTCATGAAATGAACTAATTTCTTACGTTCAGGTATTTGGAAGCATATACATAATATTATTTTAATAAGTGTAAAGTTTACGATAGTATTTAAAATGTTTTGTTTTTAATTGTTCGAATAATTATAATAGAAGATCCCAAAGAATACTTTGTGACATTAAGTATGAAATCGAGTTTAAAAATTGCGACCACAAAATACCAACTAATAATATTTCCAGATAGAGGCAGTCACATTATTTAATTATTTGCTTAAAATAGAAAGAACAATTTTACTAAAAGCTTATATTTAGAAACAAATTCTACAGCCATAAACAATATTCCGGCAATCTTGCAGTAAAGATTTCGGTGCGAATTCGAAGTGTCAACTTCTTGATTATTATTTGAAAGTAAGGTGAATATTTTTTTTTTACATTTCTCTTTAGGTAGTTGCTATGCGTTTTAAAATTCCGAAAATAAATTCAGTACTGATACAATAATAAGATAATTATATTCTTTTCAGATTTAACTATTTAAAAACCAGTATGTGTCAATTGAATTAAATTGTATATTATGTTAAATTAAAATCAGAACCTAAAACGCTACAGGCCATGACATATATATAAATATGCAACCTAATCTGCAGTCAATTCGAGTAAAATTGGACACCTTTCGAGTGTTTTTGTGATATTTTTATTTTCAGAAACAATAAGTTGTATTATTTATATAATTAATAATACTTATATAATTTTGAATTCAAAATTTATGAAAATACAAAAAAAGCATTAATGTTTTTATGAGCGGTCTAATCTTAAATTTATAATAGGGTAACATTGGACACCACCACTTTCGATAAGCGAATTTGTTGATTTTTAGCTAAATCATCCACCTTAGATATGTATTTTCTTTTTTGGTCCGAAATACGAATTAGGGATATATTATCGGGGAGGGCTTATTTTTCAAGTACAATAAGTAGATTTATACATTTTCGTTCAATATTTATTTGTATATAGGAATTTTACATTTATTTCAAATTTATTCGAATACAGTCATGACATCTTCTTCTGGAACATCGTCATATTCAAATTCTGAATTCCTCCAAATTTATTTCTTGTTGAATCATTGGACCAAATCTCTCATGTCCTGCAATACAGCTATCCTTAAATGAGTATTTCTTGTCTAAGTAGCCTGTCCGTAGTGCATTTGAAACACAACTGTCAGTTATTTTATCCCATGAATTCGCATGCGATCAATGTGATTACAACTCTATGCAAAAGGTCATTTGACCTAACATGAATATATTCAGTTGTACATCTGGTCTTGGTACGTAAAATATTTCAGCTGGGCTAATATTTACTAAATACCATGAAGTTTATTGCTGAATGCGGGGTTCCTCTATTATTTTATCTAGCTTGGCGATTTTACAGATGAATTTGAAATACATAATGTGTTTAAAAACATGATTTTGCACACCTTGATATGACGCAAGTAAAAATGAATTGACGTTTGACAGTTTGATTTCGTTTTAGTCTAGTCAAATTATTATTAAACAATTTTGTTTTTTGAGCTTGGATAATTTTGATATAAAAGATTTTTTTGTATGTGTAGGCTTCTCCCGTGGCATGACTTCAATTTCATTCTCTAGTGTGTGCCACTCGCTGTGTTCATTTATTTCGATTCGGTTTTATATCACGCATTTCTGGTCTGTCTAGAGTCTAGACATCATCTTTTACTCTGTGGATAAGAAAGAACATTGAATGAGAAACTGACATAATGTAAATACTGAAAGATGACAAGGTTTTCATGTAGGTACCATGATTAATTTACGTATTCGTAACTCTAAATCCCAAGGAGATGCCATTGTGACAACATACAATTCCTTGTTGGTTAACATTCTTTCCTCTGTAAACAATAAAATACATTGAATGAGAAATCGACATAATGTAAATACTGATTAATAGAATACTTGTGTAAACCATATTCAAATACGATAACATATACGTAATTTGGAAATTATTATTAAATAAGAATATCGAGAACAATAATAATAACTATTAAAGATATGCTTACCGATTCAGGTATAATTGTTTAAGGACAAATTTTGTTCCAAAGCCATCTATAAATTGAATTTTACCTTCAAAGTAACTCGCGACAAGCATTACAAATAGTAGATAGTATTTTTGACGTTTGTGTTGACGCTCGAATAGTATTGCCAGTAATAGTAGACAAACGTATTTTTTTCAGTGGTAAAGTTAAGTCGTGTCGGTGCTGTGTCCCTCTCATCACACATCTATCTCAACGAAGTAATAAACACAATATCTTATTAGTGTAAAATGATATCTACTGACCCGTTTATAGAATATAACTGACCATTTTACATTAAAACACTGACCCAAAATTAGTTATTAACTGACCATTTATAATTTTTAACTGACCATTTAGTATTTTTTAACTGACCATTTATTATTTTAACTGACCATTTATTATTTTTAACTGACCGTTTTAAGTATTTATTACTGACCGTTTTAAGAATTTATAACTGACCATTTATCGAATTAGAAACTGACCAAATAATTACTAGTCCTTTAATATGCGCTAAGCAAATAAAATTAACCCCTTCGCCACCGGCTACCACTATAAAAGTCAAGGTCGACATGCCTGCAGTGCGCACGGCTCGCATAGTGGTCAAGATTATGGCACGGAGATTTGATCCTCTATTTGCATCGCTCTATGGCTTAAATTTGGTCGAACGTGTCACCAAATATATACTTTTTCAATACTAAACGTTGGATGCGCAAGAAAAAATAAAAATGTGGCCCAAAAAGACAAAACTGGAGGTTTACAAATTAGTTTCTTCTAATATAAAATTTTAAATAACTTTGATTGTTCCACGTATTGTGTTACTAATTGTGTATCTTCGGACTCACTATCGCAAAGTTTGCTTAAGTAATAAATAAAAGATTGATTATAATATTTTAAAATGATAAAATTACAAAATGGAGTTTGGGATTTTTCCTTTTACGGGAAAGCAAGGAGGGGGTTATGGAATCAAAACAAAGCAATCAAATAATTATACTACTACGACAGTAACTTTAATTGTTGGATCTATATTTTTGTATCAATTATCTCATATTGATGTTTGCAAAGAGATTGAAACTACGCCATGCATATCTTGGCTACGACATTGGTGTACCCCTCCCCCAATTTAACATAAAATCATTTTATTAGTTGAATTTGCATTTACTTGTTAGAACTCCATTAAAACATGGTGAAAAAAATAGCAATGTATTTTAGTTCTTCAGAAATTATTTTATGTATTTTCGATAGCTATTTCGGTTAACGCCATCGTCAGAACAAAAACATTTAGTTAAAAAAATACAAATTTCGGAATCTAACCTAAAGTTTTGTATGTTTGCCCCTAGTCCCCTATAATGTGGGCTGATAATCAGTTGATAATGCTCGCCATTACCGAAACCGGTCCTGATCCAATAAATTTAATGTGTAATAAGTACTAAAAATGTGTTATTATTTTTATTATGAAAAAGAGATCTTGGATTGGACATGGGTGTATGTAATTTTTCATCGAGTTAATCTCGTATGACGTACACAATAAGAAATATTTGGCGCATTGACATTAGCTCTAATGCCAAATATTTATAACTTTTTTTTCAAATAAAAAATACTAACTTTCCAAATGAAAAATCATTAGTCCAAGCAAACCAAAACACACCCAAAAAGAGAATCGGACGTGGCAACACCTGGAGGCGTGTTGAATATTTTGTATATTTTAGGACACCACAAATGTATTGTATTATTTAAATGTATGTTATATTATGTAATTGTTAATCTTAAAACCTATTAGTTATTCGCCTGTTTAATAAATGAGAAATCTTTTGTAAATATGTTTCAGTCTACCCAAACGCAACAGACGGGTCCATGGTCCAGTGCATAGTCGCATAGTGAGAGCGATCAGCAGCCACTAGTCCTCATATCCTTTCAATCCTTTGTCTTCAAAAAAGAGAGGTTTAGCAACTGAGTAACAAGTAGTTCTCGTAGAAAAAACAACATGTTGAGACAAACTCTGAGAGGATGGCTAAAAAAACATAAAAAATTCAATTTTTGTCGAACTAAAATACATTGCTACTTTTCCACTGTGCTATATAATCGAGATCCACCAATGAAATGACATGGTTGGTTCACACAGTTCTGACGATGGCGTGAGCGGAAATAGCTATCAACAACATAACAGATATGACACAATTTTGGTCCGGTCCATGGTGCAGTCCGTGATGGACCAGCTGGGTTCGAGTCTTGATACGAGCAGATATTTTCATTCGATAAAACGAGTCTGTTCGAAGGCAATGAGTGATGTCTTAAAAATACCTTCCCGCCCCTCCGAAGCCACAAAACGATTAGCTACCCACTAGTCCTCACATCTTTGCAATCCCTTCTCTCTTCGAAAAAAATGGGATTGAGCAACTGAGTAACAAGCAGTTCTCGTAGAAAAACCATGTTCAGAATTAAGAGTCCAAGCTGCAAGTTGGGAGCGTACATGGTAAAAAAAAACAATTTTTGTCAACTAAAATTCATAGCTTTTTTAATCGTGCTATAATCGAGTTCCACCAATAAAATGCCAAAAAATGTCATTGTATAAAGTGCCATGATTTGTTTCCGTAAAGCAACACTGACAGATTCGTGATCTTAACAAATACTCCACATCACATTGGCTTAATTCGCGTTCATCTTGAAACCAATAGTAGCTATCTAATCAACAATATCCTGATTTTTCGAATTTCAAAGTAATTGCATATTCAAGGTCACACATATTTTCTGTGAGCACTTCAGTGCATGGTCAAAAGAACAGTCTCTGGCCAAGTAAGTGAGGAGTACATTCGTTTCGGCTAATTATGGATATATGGTCACGGGACAGAATCCCAATCCTCTCGAGCTAAGCTCAAAAAGATTATACATACTGGCTTATATTTATTTTGACTACTCTTAGAGTGACACCACACGTTTAATTTTGACTCAGGCATTAATTTGTTACCTACTAAAGGGTGAGTTTAAACTATTTTATCAAGAAATCTTAGAGATTAATCGAGCTCAGCTCAACGGTCTGCCAATTTTGAACGAGCAACTTTATTTGCCTAGTTCACCATTGTTGTACCCTTTTAAATAATTGTTAATTTTAATTTATTGTCATTTATTAATAATTGTCATTTATTTACAATTCAAGCACTTGCTATTATTAAATATCAATTCACTTACTATCATTAATGTAATATAATAATAAAGGCTTGAAATCAATCAACTCATTAACGAGAGGTCGGAAAGGACCCTAGATTTATTTTAAATATTCTTATGTTATCATCTGGTCATTAATATTTTCAAAAATCCCCGTAATTATAACAAACCCACTTAAATCATTGAAACTTGTATTCATTCAAATTTCGCTAATTTACATTTTAATAACCTTTTAACTTAGTGACCTACTTATATTTTTGTATATAAACGATACAAACTGTTTACTACGCGTCAGTTCAAGTACATCCGTGCACTTGGAATGCCTGAAGATGCCGAAAGGCGAAACCCGGGTCGTTAGCGACAAAACTCGTGGAAAAGTACAAAATTCAAAAAATTCTAATTTGATATTGAAATTCCATCAAGCACCCTCAGTCGAAATACTTAATTATACTCTTAGAGTTATTGTGGATTAATATAAAATGTGGAATCAAAATGAATAAATTTGAAGAATATTACTGATTATGATTATGTATGCGTTCTAAAAAAAGAATATGTTTTTTAATATTAGCCTATAATAAAAATATTCTTTTTATTTTAAACAAATAATAAACATATGCGACTACCTATCTCTATCTATATAATATTATTATTTATGTAGTTTGTGGTTGCATTTTTGTTCCTGTAAATTAAAACAACTCGATTTCATACGTATTACAAGGTATTCCTTAGGATCTTCTATTATAATAAATTTAAAAATTAAAGACGAAACATTTCAAAAAAAATCGTAAGCCTTACATTCATTTCATTTAACGTGTTTAGTTATCATAAATCTTTACAAAAATGCTGTCCCGTGACCATATATCCATAATTTACTTTCGTTTCTTCTTGATCGTATAGCGTTATGGAAGGCGGCTGCACACACATAACGGAAGAGTGTTGGGACAACCAACTTGTTCACTCAAATATATTCATGGTCAAACAGCATCGAACCTGAAGCAATATCTCCGAACCAATTATTACATAGCATGCAAAATTAAAGACAGGCTTTAGAATACAGTGTTATTTAAATTATCATGCTGTAAAAAAAAAAAACCAAAGAGTCACAGACAAAGTTGCAATATTATTGTCTATGAAAGAATCATTTTGACGTTTCGTTGTCAATTTACACAAACAAAAAATGTCATGACATTGTCGTCTCCTACCCGACGTTCTGTCATTTTATTGTCAATATTAATCCACAAAATGAAAGCAAATTAGTTAAAAAATGAATATCAAACAAGAACCAGTCGACAGTGGAGGTTTTATCGACGTGCCAATCGTTGATTACGGCCCGGGAGCCGATGGAAATTTTCAGTCGGAGGCTGGCACTTCGAGTGAATATATTCGCGTAAAAGAAGAAGAAAATGTACAAATAAAGACTGAAATAAAAGAGGAGGTTTTTTATTCTTCTGAATCTAATTTAGATGAATATTCCGATGATAACAACGACGCGAATAATGAACAAACGGTATTCGACGTAAGTTGTTTATTTATCTAATCATTGTCAGCAATTAATTTATGAATGTGTTCGAGATGGGATTTGAACAAGTGGTCAATTCGCGCGGAAAATTCAAAGACCCGAACAAGCCAATTCAACAAATGCGCGGCATAAACCTTGAAACAACACAGAAGAATAAAAAAACATTTTATATTTTACAAAAAAATCAAAAAAGCCAAAGCATCCCTCTTAACCCAGATAGACTATTTTACAAATTTTTAAGCTATGTATATGTAACAGTGAAACTGTATTCTTCTCCAAGCTGTCATTGAAATTTAATTTGACCACCCTATTTTCAGCCCTATGTTTGTCTGTGTTTTTCTTTGGTTCTCTTATTATGAAAGGGAATACTTGCTGATTTTGTTTCATTGAAGCATACCAAAATTTTAGGACGGCAAATCATCAACTTGGGCCAATAATTTCAATGATCGTGACCAGTGAAATTATGTTGTCATACAAATCTATTACTTGATACATTTTCACTGAGAATACAGTTTCACTGTCACATATATACAAGTAAAAATATGGGAGGGAAAAACATGTATACCACATGCTGATTGTTTATCAAAAATGAGATTCACTGAGATCAGGACCAGTTTCGCTCATCGCGAGCACTGTCATCCGAGTTGCAACTGCATGATCAACTGTTGACTGTTCCTTTAAAAGAATGGTTGGTCTATCTGGATTAAGATAATAACAAGACAAATTTGTATCCGTTAACAAATCTTAATATTGATTGTCCGGTCCGTGGTGCAGTGGTCAACGTCATTCGCTTTAGAGACAGCCCAACCGGCACGAGCAGACTTTTTCAGTCGATAAATCGATTCTGTTCGATGGCAATCTTTCCGATCCCAAAAAGCGGCGGGTAGCGAGAGCGATTAGCTTACCGCTAGTCCCCGTATCTTTTCAATCCCAAATCTCTTCCAAAAAGAGAGCTTAAGCAACTAAGTTACAAGCAGTTCATATAAAAAAAATATGTTGAGAAAATCTCCGTGAGGAGCCTATATTCCCCAAGATGGGAGCGGAAATGGTAAAAACAAATAAATATTGATTACTAGTGACACCTGTATTCTGGCTCTCCTGCAAAGTAGAGGAAATGAGTATAGTTTCTCTTTCCAAAGGGGCCGAAATTTAATATCATTAAGTTGTTTTTGAAATACAAAATACAAATTATTCACTCAGCATCAGTTCAAGTTCATCCGTGCACTAAACAAAATTCAAATTTAATATTGAAATCTAAGAAATCTAGGTCGGTACCCATTTGATACATGAAATCTATTCTCTTCTTTCAGAACTATTCTTCGGACGAAACCAAGCAACCCTCAAGCGTCAGGAGTCAATCCGGTTCACCGGAGAGACAGATCAAGTTTCCATACGAGGATACCACAATCGACGAACGGGACTTAAAAAGAGACATACTGAACGGCGAATTCGTTGCCGTCGTAAAAATAGACCGAACACACATGTACAAAAAGAACTACGTATGCAGCCAGTGCTATGACACGTTTCCATCGATGGCGATACTGAAATCGCACGCGTTCCTCCACTCTGATACGTTGTTCGACACGTCTGACGACGACGATACGGCGTTCCGTTGCGAGATATGCGACTTTTACTGTTCACAAAAAAGACATACGAAGTATCATAGAATAATACACACGCGTGACAATCACGTGCAGTGTGACGGCTGTAACAGTAAATGTGACGGATTACGTACGCCGTGTAAACAAGAACCTGACGCCGCACGAATATTCAAATGTTCAACTTGTGAATATAAATGCAACAAATATATTAACTTTAAATATCACTTGATGATACACACGGGAGAGAAACCTTTCAAGTGTACGCAATGCGATTACAAGTGTATAACTTTGGCCAAGTTAAAATTACACGAATATGTTCACGGCAAGGTGAAACCTTTCAAATGTAACCTCTGCGCTTACAGGTGTACACAATCGAGTTATTTGAACAAACACAAGTTGGTACATTCGCGTAAAAAGTTATTCGAATGTAACCGATGCAGTTACAAAAGTGATAATAAAAGTGAATTGAATGAACACAAATTAATACACTTAGGGGAGAAACCTTTTGAATGTAACCTGTGCGATTTTAGATGCGCTAGGTCCAGTTATATCAAAATACACCAAGAGACGCACATGGTGAAAAAGCATTGAAGCGGGATGTGCTTCCGACTGGATCCCTTACTACCCACTGCAGTCTTTACTGAGCGTGTGCTGTGAAATGCACCGTTTTTCATATTTACTTATGAAAGCCGGGAGTGTCTCAGGAGCAGACTTGGTTGCAATGCACAAATAGAAAGTTTGTAATGAGTCTTAATCTGTTCATGTGACACTATAAAATGAACCACTGCAGCCATTACTGAGCGTATACTATAAAATGAAATCAAATTAATAAATGATTCCCGAGAGTGTCTCAGGAGCATACTTGACTTCTATGCACAAATAGACAGTTGGGCATGAGTCTTAAAATGTACAGGTGATGCGACAAAATTAACCAATACTTTGCGTATTCGAGGCTACCTACTGCATCCTTTATTGAGTGTATAAGCAGCCATTACTGAGCGCATGCTGTCGACTATACCGCTAATGATTACCGAGAGTGTCTCAGGAGCAGACTTGGTTGCTATGCGCAAATAACCATTTTGTAATGAGTAAAACACTCCATGTGAAGCTATAAAATTCACCAATATCTCTACCCATTGCAGTCATTCCTGAAGCGTATGCTGTGAAATGAACTATTAATCATTTTAACAAATGATAGCTCGGAGTGTCTCAGGAGTAAACTTGGTTGCCATGTACAAATAGACAATTTGTAATGAGTATCAAACTCTCCATGTGACGTTATAATATTAATCAATACATCTCGCCTTCGTGGATACCCATTGATAAATTACTGGTGGGTGTGTCTCAGGAGCAGACTTGGCTGCAATGCTTAGACTGAAAGTTTTTACTTCAAAAGCTTTTGCGAGTCTAAAACTCTGCATTTGACGCCATAAAAACAAACCAACATATCTATCCTTCGAGGCTACCCACTACAGTCTTTACTGATTGTATGCACCATTAATCACTTTAATGAATAATTGCCACGAGTTTCTCAGGAGCAGACTTGGCTGCTGTGTAAAAATAGTCTGTTCATTTTTCAACATGTTGAAGTAGTACAAAAAAAAAATTATGAACGCCTTTTTCTAGAAAAATTATGAACGCCTTTCGCTATTTCGCCTTTCGGTATCTTCAAGCATTATCAATCAATAACCAAAAGTCGGGGATTATACTGTGGTTGGTATATATACATAATATAAACTATTGACTTGAGCGTTAGTTCAAGTTCATCCGTTCATGCAAATGCCTGAAGGCGCCAAAAGGCGAAACTGTTCAACTGGGATTTGAAACGGTGCGCTAATCAATTGAAGCTAATGAAATCAACCAAACACTTTAAAAATATATTATTAAAGATTAATAATAAACAGTATTATTAAAAAAATTTGGAAATTTATTATTTTGTATATATTATATTTTTGTATGATTAATCATTTATAATTTATGAAATTAAATATTAAAATTAAAAAGTGAGTATTTCATTCAAATAAAGAAAAATGTGTCATAAATAATTTGTAACCATATATAAGCATAATATGTTCTAATTAAATCAGGGCTGTGGAGTCGGGGTGTTTTCGCTGGAGTTGGAGTCGGAGTCGCCGTGGCGTTTTGGCCGGAGTCGGACTCTGAGTAGGAAATTTTGAAAAGTTCAAACTTTTTATTTTTGCTTGTAATATGTCAAATTTTAAATTTGGCTATAGGCTGGATTTTTTGACCGATATATAATTGAATACACATAAATAGGAATGGTAGGAAAAGATCGTGATGAAATTAATCGTTTTTTAGTCGGAGTCGTCTTTTTGATCAATGTTGGAGTCGGAGTCGAAGTCGTATATTTGATTAATGCTGGAGTCGGAGTCGTAATTTTTTTTAACGACTCCACAGCCCTGCATTAAATAAATAAAACAACTATTCCGTACATATCACATAGTATATATTTTGTCAAGATCGTTCATCCTAAGTCAGTTGACAACTGACAAACTAAATTTAAACTTTCTTTTATTATTTTTCGTCTCACGATTTGTAATAACAAAACACTATATTTTTCACCAGTCGAAAATGCTCAGTGAGCGAAACCAACCCTGATCTTCACAAAATATATGACATGAAAAAATGTGTTTTATCTATTTAAATACAACGCTTTTCAAACAATAATTACTTGACAATTTATGAGATCTTTTAATTCAAAGAAATGTATTGAAATAGTTCACGCACTTTCGTACACTTTAAATGCCTTAAAAGCTATTTTAAATAATCCAATATTATTTTTTTTATAATGCCGATACGATTAAAATGAATGAAAAATTTAATTTCTCGACAAAAGTATAATAAATAATTACAGAATCATTAATAATTTTATTTCGCAAGAATAAAGTGAGTAGCCGTAAAAGTTAAACGTCATAATAACATGCCGGCTATTAATTATTACTCAGATGACAGAAAAACATAACTTATCTATGAACATAACCTATAAAAACTTCATCTATCAAATACATTTACATTATGCCACACACACTCGTATAGTGTATTATTTTATGATTTGAATTTCGAACACGAGAAATAAATATAATGACGAGCATTTTAAGTGGACAAAAATTTCAATGCAGGTAAATTTATTTTGTTTATTGCCCTTCTCTTGTTTTCGACTTAAAACAAAATAATGAAAATACGTAATTGATAGTACATATTAAGTGGAGTGGGGTGCAACGTTAAGTGGTTGACGTCCTTGGCTCGAGATTTAAAGACAATTCTTTAAATTGATTTTTATTTATGAATTTGTATTTGGTAAAATCCTTAAATACCGTCTAAAATTGTTTGACGTTTGATTCAAAATGGCCGTCGAAGCAGTGCTGTCAGGACAAAAAAGAATCGCAGATATAACTCGTGAACTTGTGATTCTTAATTAATTATTAATCATGTCTAAGTCCGGTCCGTGGCGCTGTGTCAACGTTGTTGGCTTGCGTGCTAAACCGCCCGGGTTCGATTCCTTTAATAATTTCCCGATTAATCTGTTCAAAGGCATGGGTGTTTGTGTTGTTGAAAATCCCTTCCCACCTTTCCGATCCCAAAGAGCGATGCATAGCGAGAGCAATTAGCTAATCACTAGTCCTGTATCGTATCCTTTCCAGCCCTGCTCTTTTCGAATAAAAGAGAGGTTGAGCAACTGAGTAACAAGCAGTTCTCGCAGAAAAACATATGTTGAGATAAACTCCGTGAAGAGTCCATATGCTCCAAGTTGTGAGCGGACATGGTAAAAAAAATAAAAGATTGTAGTTCTCTCTGATTGAAGTCTTAAACCTAACCTAAACAAACCTAACCCAACCACTGTATGTAATGTTTTTTACGATTTAAAAAATATTAATATATTTTAATTACAAAGTAAATTGAAAAAACCTAACCTCAAATATTGTTAAGCTTTTACTCAGTATTCCTATAACGTAGTCCCAATCTCTACGCTAAATGAAGGGTGACTGTTTACGGTTATGGTCCTCAATTACAGTAGGACCTCAATCATCCGGATTGTTCTATAGTAACTTCAATTGTTTTCTTTCAGGGTCAGTTCCGTGCTAAACAAAGAAGTGTCTCAATATGGAAAAGGCTTTATGTTTGATGATAACGTTGAGACCTGCTGGTGCTCCGATCAGAGCTCTCCACAATGGATAGCCGTTCAATTCCCGGAGGCGAAACAGATTTCTTCATTTCAAATACAATTCCAAGTAATCATAATCTTTATCTCATCAGAGTTCTGTCGATTTGATAAGTATTATATTTAAATTAAGAAAAGACCATTTGGCCTTTTAGAAACTGAGAAACGTAGCTTATTTTTATCTACTTTTCAAGAGAACCAAAAACAAGTTTCACCCGTAATCAATTTTACTTATTTTTTTAATAGATACAAATTGTCTTTTCATTATATTGAACGACAAAACTTTGGCTTTCTGATATAAAGGGTATTTCAATAGGGACGCTCAAAATATGTTACTTTGTCCTGCTGAGTAGATTATTCATTGTTTAGTGGCCAAATTTGAGTCAACCAGTTTGGTAAATAATCGGCCAACACCTACCTGTACGTCATCAAAATACAATATCTGGTGAAAACATTGCTGCTGTGTGTGAAAGTGTACAGGAAAACCCAAGGCAGCTTATTTCTCGTTGTTCACAAGAACTTGGCTTTTCTGCGACTTCAACTTGGTGAATTTTGAATCGGGTCTTATGTCTGCACCCGTATAAAATCCAACTAACCGAGGAACTTCAGGTAAACGACCACAGACAACGCCTGATTGGGTTCTGGAGCAGTTGGAAGTTTACCCAAATTTGTCAAAAAACGTCAACTTTAGCGACATGGCCCATTTTATAATGAATGGATATTGGCAGACATTTGATGCTATATTCCATATTTAATGTCATGTAAAATATACTTACAAATGAAATTAAAATTTAGTCGAAATCTCACAAACAACTTGTTTTATTTACATTTCAAAACTAAGCGTCCTTATAAAAAGACCCTTTATTTGTTAAATATAAAACAGTGTTGTTTTCAAGTCAAGCTGAGCTATGAACACTCATTGAAATATCTTCGTTTCCATTTCTTCCATTGATAAGACTCATAACGTCACATATTATTTTGTATCTAATGGCATGCCTGGTCCGTGGTCAACGCCATTGGCTTCTGTAAAAGACGGCGCAGGCTCGAGTATCCCTTCCAATACCAAAAAGCAGCTTAAGCAAAAGCAATTAGCTAACCACTAGTCCTGTCCATATCCTGTCAATCCCTACTGTCTTCGAAGAAGAAAGGTTGAGCAACCGTTACTTAAAATAACACATTAGAATAAATTACTACTCTAAGCTTATTATATTTAGCAAATAATGAAGAAAAAAAAAATTACCGGTGAAACCTGTTTTTTTGGCTCTACTGAAAAGTAGAAAAAATGAGATACGTTTCTATGCTTCCAATGTGCCAATATACCAACTCAATTGGTTAATATTGTTAAGGATTTCGACTGAGGGTGCTTGATAGAATTTTCAATATCAAATTTGAATTGTTTGAATTTCAAGTCAGTTCAAGTACATCCGTACAAATGAAATGCCTGAAGATGCCGAAAGGTGAAACCCGGGCCGTTAGCGACAAAACTCGTGGAAAAGTACAAAATTCAAACATTTTGAATTTGGTTAATATCGGGCTTAAAATATCTCACAAACAGTTTACGACTGCGGCACCGCTTTTATTATACTTTATTGTTTCAGGGCGGTTTCGTTGGCAAAGAATGCGAAGTCATAGTTCTGGACGAGAAAGAAAACAAAACATCCGAACCGTTCTACCCCGAAGACATCAATTCAGAACAGTGCTTCAAAATGGAAAAGGCGAAAATGTGCAAACAGATGACCTTGAAATTCAACTCGAGTACGGACTTCTTTGGGAGAATCATTGTGTACAAGTTGGACTTTATGACTGATGAAAATTTGTGACTATTTTTTTTTTCTGTATGTTATTTGCTGGCTCGAACTCAAAGGTGAACGAAACAATCGTATAATAAATTATACGTCTTATTCGTAGTTGGTCCCATAATTCGTGGGTGTAGGGACATACGGGCGAAACTACAAAAACAACGAACTGAGATAAATGGCAAAACAGTTTTCAATGTTAATCTTTGTTCTTACGGATTTGCAGGAAAGCCGAGCAATATCTGGTAAACCGCTCATCGTACAAGTTTCATATTTTTATATCTTATAGAACTGCATTGGAGCATGACAATGCCATATTTAACTCAAAACGGACATTTTGTAGTTTCGCCCATATGTCCCTACACCCACGAATTGATATCAGTGTCAACGAAAGCTCTCTACAAAAACTGATATGCATGTTAGTTCTGCACAAAAAAAAAATATTACATTGTTGATAGCTATTTCGACTTATGCCGTCTTCAAAATTATATTTTAACTGACATGAATAATAACTAGAATTGTCTATGTCAGATTTTGCCAATAAATCACCATAAAAAAAAACCACCTTTGAATGAAATGTACTTACTACACATCTCCAGATCTGACGTTATTCTTTTGGGACTGTAAAGGAAAGGTTAAGGAGAATGCAGTATAAATCACCTTTTATGAACCGATTATTTAATTTACCACCAATTTGTTTGCTAACTAAAGTTCCACAATAATTGTTTTATGATATTTTATTTTTATACTTGTGTATTTTATTAAAATGGAAAAAAATCATATCCCTTGTTTTTATTTTGAAAAAAGCTGGTTTCGTTCAACACGAGCAATTCTTTGAACTTGTTCACAAAAAAATATATTTTATTTATTTATAATAAAGTCTTGTGTCAAAACAAAGCAAATCTGTTTTCACAACAACTGATGTCAATTTAAATGATGGTTTTTTTTATTTCAACTGACAATAAATTTGCTTAGATATTTTTGATAGTAAATTTAATTTTCACTTTTCAAGTTGTTCACTATCAAAATTTGTAAAAATGGCATTATAATAAAAATAGTTAATCATTTGAGCATTTATTTCACATTACATATATAAGATCAGGACCGGTTTAGTTCATAGCGAGCAATATCAACTGATGTCGGATCAGTTTATTAAATTTAATTCTGTTGGATACCACTGCACAAAATAAGCGACCGTTAAAAAATTAACGTGTACAGCCATAAACACATATTAAAAGACGAAAAAAAAACCGTTGTAAACACAACTGACATTTGCCCAACACAACTGACAGATGACATCGCTCCGAAACGTCAAATCTATCAAAGATGCCTGGCAACGGTTGCCACTGTTTTTGTTATTTATTTACTTTAACATAGAAAAGAATTATTAAGAACTGCTTTATCGCCATTCGTTTCATAGATATCACTTGTTAGGCGTGATTTAATGAAACTGCAAACATAATTTCGGACATTTGGGACAGAATTATTTACTCCGTTAAAAATGGCTTTTATCAATGGTTCCGTCCAAATTATAAGCGACAACATCGTCTCGAATGTTATATACTTGACACAGGTTGGTATTTAATTAATATTTGTCTATTCTTTTGTTTTTTAGAGTTCCAAAAATTCAAATCTTCTATTGCAAAGTTCATGAACACAAATTATTGATTTATGTTCAAATACATGCCTAAAAATTACCTCCCACACCAATCCAATCGTAATAAATAAATGTAGCGAAAGTGACTAGCTAACCACTAGTCCTATCTAACCTCTAGCTGTCCAGTTGAAACTGCAAAGTTGAAACGAAAAATAATATATGTAGAATTAAAACCAGGGCTGTGGAATCGGGGTTTTTTGGCAGGAGTCGGATTCGTCGCAGCTTTTTGGCCGGAGTCTTACTCGGAGTTGGAAATTTTAATTTTTGTATATAATATGTAAAATTTGGCCATTGGCCGATATTGTTGGTTGATATTTAATTGAAATTTACGCATACATAGGACAAACGTGACAAAATTAAACTTCTTTTAGTCCGAGTCCTGTTTATTTGGTCGATGTTAGAGTCGAAGTAGTGTTTATGGTCAATGCTAGAGTCGGAGCTTCTTTTTAAGGACTCTAGAGCCCTGCAAAAAACAGATTTCACCGGTAATTTTCATATTATATGCAAAAGTAAAAAGTTCTATCTTTCCAAAATTTCCAACTCCGACTCCGGCCAAAAATCCCCTACTCTACGACCCCAGCTCCACAGCCCTGGTTTTTTCACTGTGTTATAATGGAGTTCTACTAAGTAAATGCCAATTCAATCAATAAATTTGAATTTATGCATACAACATGCAGGCTATAGACCGGATTAGTTAGTTGATATTTAATTTAATACACATAAATAGGAAAGGTAGGAAAAAAAATGACAATTTTTTTTTTTTGTTGATATCGTATTTTTGGTAAATTTGGGAGTTTTTTTTGAACGACTCCACAGCCCTCAAAAAATTTGTAATGTTTCTCCATCTCTTATTGGCCGAATTATCAGTTCTAAATTATTTTTCTTATATTCCAGGATTCATTGGTCAACCAGTGCATGTCTCTGGAAGACTACGCCCAGCTGCAGCACCCGATGATACTAACGTTCGCCCAGCCCCAAGAGCATCACATCATTCAACAGACGCAGCTCAACACGTCGCAAACTGGGCCCATGACCACGATAGTGTCTTCAGTTAACACTCTTAAAAGACCGTTGACCACGGCAGTGTCTTCAGTTAACACTTTCCTAACACCGATTAACACTGTACCGTCATCAATCAACACATCTCCTGTTAAAACTTTCACAGGCATTGTTAACTCTTTAATTTCTCCAGTCAATAGTTTACAAGAGTCTAACAAAGTGTTGGATCAAATATTTTATACTGAAAATGAAACCGCGGTTTGGCAAGAAGAAAATATTGATCAAAATGAGGACCACGGTAATACCCTGCTAGATGAAATCAATGTAAATCAATACGATGTTCCAATGTTGAACAACGACGATTTGTCAGATGTTTTGAACGATTTGAGAGAGGCGGGAATAGAAATCACGGTGCAAAATCAGCAGCCGAAGAAAGTTAAGCGCTCCAGACCGGGTAGGCCTGGAAGGCCCCGGAAAGATGGAGCCCTGCCCTTAAAGAAGACATTGGTTTGTATACAGTTTACACGTATTTTTTATCTGGTTAAATTTGAATTGACATTATGCAAACTCTTTAGATCAGTGATGCACCACCTTTTTGGGAGAAGGGTCAGATAATCAATTGACAGATAGTTTGAGGGGTGCATGGGTGAAAGTGTGAATATTGAAAAAAGGTTGTTTGATTTTGTCATTTTGGGCCGCAAGTTGTGCATCACTGTGCTAGACGCTCGCTACACCATTGGATATTGCCGACAGATGAGAATACAGTGATGGGCAGACGAGGGCTAGAAAATGTTCATTTATTGAAATTGAGTTTATGAAAATTTTACATTCATTAAAATGTTTGACGGTTGATATTTGTCATATTGGGCCGCATGAAATATCATTTAGGGCCGCTGGTTGTGCATTAATCACTACACACTTAAATTCATTAAGTTTGAATTTGTCAATGAAATTGGATGTTTATGTTACCAAATATCAATTTTTGCAGCTGGCAATTTTTTGTGGTAATCCAGGAAAAAAAAACTTTCTGTTATTAATTATCAATGTTAAGTGACTTGGGCAATTGTTATGTTTGAATATCGTCTATTACTTTAATATTTGAATAAAGTGCAGTGCACTTCTGCACCTTCACATGAGCCGTCTCTGCTATAAGATGTCGATCTACATTTCTGTTTGTTTTACAGAACATGGAGTGCGAACAATGTGGAGTGACGTGTCGGAGCAGCGTGATGCTGGAGAGGCACATCACGAAGACCCATGCCGTCGCTCACAAGTGCGACACCTGCACTTTGAAATTCGACTGTCTGGTTTGAACAAGATCATTTCAATTTGAATGCCTTATATATATATATCCATAGATATTTATGCTAAATCATTTTTTAGGTGTTTTTGAGTTATGAATGCCACTAGATAGAAAATAATATGTTACGTTATGTGTCGAAGAGACATTTCAATAGAGGAAGTGGATACGAAGATATTTCTATACGTATTAAAATCGTCAATTCAGTCCCTAAGAGACAGAGGAACCTAACTCATTTGTCTCTACTTTTCAGGAAAGCAAAAAAGCAGCTTTCACCAGTATTCAATGTTACCTATTTTTTAACAGATACAAATTGTCTTTTCATTATCTTTAAAGGCGACACTTTGGCTTTCAGATTTATTTGTTTAATATAAAATAGTATTTTCTACTGTGCTTCAAAAACAGATAATAGGCGTTAGGTGTATAGACTTTGTCAGGAACACGGACATAAGACAGCGGTCAAACCAGCCCTTTATAATGTCCAAAATAATAAGGCGACGTTGGCAAAGATACCCCAGGGTAGCCTGAATCCTGCCTGTCTCTTCTATCAACCTGTTAGATTTCGTCGCCCCAGAAGGCCGCTTATGACCATCCGTAGGATATGCTCAGCGCAGTTACGGGACGCCGGGATGACCTAAGAGGAAGCAAGGAGACTGGTGGGTGACAGAGAATCTTGGAGACACAATGTGGTGGCTGTATGCTCCGAATAGGGAGTGGATATGAAATGAAAAAAATAATCTTCTAATATTTAAAGGTTTAGCGGAGCTATGAACAAGAATGTGATTCTAATATATACGTATTGAACTATCTTCTTATCCACTTCTCTTATTGGTATGTCTCTTTGACACATAACTCGACATATTATTTTGTATCTAGTTGTCATTCATAACTCAAAACTGACAAAAATCGAAATATATTTCTTTTACCCTAAGGAGTGAATTACGATCTGTCATTTGTGTTACAGAATGATCTGATACTCCATTCTGCCAATCATTGGCTGCCGGGAAAATGCTGCCCGATGTCTTCAAAGAACGACGTCAAAGACAAGTGCCCGTCTTCGTTCAGCCGTGGGGCCGTCCTGAGGTCTCATCTGAAGAGGGACCATTGCAAAGTGGAAGAGATACCGGTAAGCAGTTTTAATTATCAGATTGCTTGACATGAGGTGCCATGATTCGCAACAGTGTCTATGTCAATTATGGCCAAGTACTAAAAAATGTTTCTTTATCGAATACTACATTGACACACTTTGTGGAAGTGATGGCAGGTACAATGCGAGTACCGTGATAGGATAGAAATACGGTAGTATGATTTTTATTATGTGCCGTATTTTTTACGCGCCAACCTTATATTGGATAATTTTATAGCGTCACATGGAGAGTTTTATACTCATTACAAACAGTCTATTTAGCGCATAGCAACCATGTCGACTCCTGAGACACTCCCGGCATTCATATGTCTGTCAAGTGATTGACAGTGCATTTCATCGCATGTGCTCGGTGGGTCAAGTCTGCATCCTGTGTGTATCCTCAAATGCAAGAGATATGGAGAGCTTAAAACTCATCGAAACTTTCCAAGTGCATGCTGTTTTTTTTTGCATAGCAACCATGTCCGCTCCTGAGACACTTCTTGCAATCATTTAAAATATTTTGTGGGTGACTAGACAGGTTTCAATAGCACGGTTTCTATCTTGGCGCGAAAGCAGGTCAGCTGTATTTCACAAAACGGGGTAAATAATATAAATACGATGCTTATAGAGTGCACAGATTGTGCATATTGCTTATTGGTTATCAAATGCGAAATAACATGTTAATTACGACAGTTATTAAAAGGGGTCCTTTCAACAAAGCTTTAAAATAGGAAGACCAATACAAATATCTTTTTAGTAGTAATAATTCTTCCTGTTCATACATGTTGGAATATTTAAACTTTTCAGGGGAAGGCCCTTGTGATTCCGAAAGAGATTTCTACGACAAAAGGGGTAAGTTATTTTAGACATATCAGATGTCCATGCCTCCAGACAGAAAACGACAAACTGAAACCAAAGGCGTTGTCTATAGACCACACAACAGCAACGTTAAAAGTATCCATTATGCCGCAGTGGGTATTGTATTCTTCCCGTGCACGATGTGTCGGTTATAAGTCTGACCACGACCACCAAACAACACAAATGGTAAAATTCATTGTAATGATGCAATGGTGCACTGATCCCACATTTATATTCAATCAATATCATAATAAATATACACCAATTTAATATAAAATTTAAAATAACTTTGATTATTCCACGTATTGTGCTACTTACTTACTGTGACACGTGTTTCGCCTCTTTCCGAGGCATCTTCAGGCTTACGATCGCAAAGTTTGCTTAAGTAATGAATCAAGATTGATTCTAACATTTTAAATTATTAAATTACAAAATGGAGTTTGCGTTTTTTCCCTTTAAAGGGAAGCAAGGAGGGGGTTATAGAATCGAAACAAAGCAAACAAATAATCATACTACTAATGACATTAAACATTACAAACTATTAATCTAATGAGCTGCAATCAATCAGATAGGTTAGTGATAAGGAATACAATAAAACAGTGCTATTTATGCAAAAGTTAAGGATGAAAACAAGGTATGACAAACAATTGGTAAAACAACTAAGCAAATTAGATAACGTTTGTGATTTTATTTTAACTCTATTTTGGATGTTAGATTTTGTGATATAATTATGTCGAATGATATAACATTAAATAATTATTGGTCGCTTAGTCCGAGCGACGCCGGGTAGCAATACTAGTTAATTATATACTGATGATGTAAAATCCTATGATAGTCATATCGGTTTTGTCTCCGCAGGCCTGCCGTAAAACGTGCGAGTTCTGCAAGAAGGTCTTCGACAAGCCCAGCCAGCTGGAGAGGCACCGGAGAAGCCACACCGGGGAGAAGCCTTACATTGTAAGTGTCGCAGATGTTACTCAAACAAATTGCTAAATGCGGCAATACAATCTGTGATAAGTTCATTTTGGCATCATCCGCTTTTTATAAATTCTAAATACAGTGGTACCTCGAGATACGAGTTTAATTCGTTCCGTAACCTTGCTTGTATCTCAAAGCAATTTTTCCCATTGATATTAATTGAAATTCCATTAATCCGTTCCAGCCCCAGTTGTAGAGCGCCATCTATGTCTTACGTATGGGATTTGTCGGTTGTGAGAAAGAGAGATGGAGCAATGTTTTTTATAGTAGGTCCATAGCGTTTGACAGTCGAAGTAGAATCCAATACCAGCACAGATATACACATACGCAAAGCACATACAGATACCCGGCCATTTCTCGTATCTCAAATGTTGCTTGTATTTCAATGCAAAACTTGGCTCGCTCAACGGCTCATACTCGTATGTTAGGGCACTCGTATCTCGACGTACCACTGTACTAAAAAATTAAAAAATACATTATGATATTTTTCTCCAAAGTCGCTTACTGCCTTCTTGCTTGGAATGTTAGGGCTTGTTTTGAATCCTCTGATTGAGGCACTTGTAATAAATACTCTCTGTTGATTCATTTTCCAGTGCGCCCACTGTGGCTCATCGTTCACGCAGAAGAACTCCCTCGTCCTCCACATGATGAAGCATACGGACAAGAAGCCCTTCAAGTGCGAGCACTGCACCGCCACCTTCAGGCAGCGAGGTGAGCCAATAATTGTTTATTTCTGTTTATCAACTCCTACAACGCCAATGTCGAGTCTGGCTCGACATCGTATATGTAACGCGCAAGTCCTGCTCGACATTTCACAACTTAGTTGGATTTTTTTTTTTTTATTAATTTTTAATTATCCTTATTTCAAAAACCGTAATTAGTGGATTGTGTGCCTCAGTTAATGTTTGTAACATGTCATAATGTGGTGTATTTTTCGGTATTTCGTTTAAACGCGTCTGGTCCGTGGTGCAGTGGTCAACGTCGTTGGTTACCGTGTCAGACCGCCTGATAAATTGATTCTGCTAAGAGGCAATGCACCCACCTTTCCGATGCCACATAGCGACGCATAGTGACAGTGATTAGCTAACCACTAGTCCTCGTATCGTTTCCGTCTTGACTCTCTTCTAAAAAGAGAGGTTGAGCAACTGAGTAACAAGCAGCTCTCATAGAAAAAACATTAACAACAGCAGTATATATATAGATAAGAAAATGCATGCTTAATTTTCTGACGATGGCGTAAGCCGAAATAGCCATTAACGAATTCATAAAATAATTTTTGTCTACCAAGTAAATGCCAATTCAATCAATCAATAAATGGAGCCATTTATATTTTACACGTTCACATTGGTAAACTCACTCTGCAAAAATGGCCGGGTGCTTGAATGTTAAACTGAAGTTGTTTTTTCCATTGCCGCCATTTTTACAGGGAACTGCCGCACCCACATGCTGCGAGTGCACACCGTCAAAGATGGCGCCGTGGACATCCTACAGTGCCCACACTGCTCCTGCATGTTCAAAACGTCCAGGACTCTCAATGTACACATCATACAGAATCATCAGGTAATTTATTTATTTATTCATCTATCTATCTATCTATCTGCCTATCTGTCTGTCTGTCTTTCTGTCTGTCTATCTGTACATCTGTCTATCTATCTATCTATCTTTATATCTACCTTCATATCAATCTATCTGTCTATCTGCCTATCTATGTGAAGTGATACTTAAACCCGAGAAGTTTGCTAGGTCCTTAACCCATGAGTATTATCTTTGTTTTGCCTTGCAGAACCTGACCGAAGACCAGATTATAAACAGCACGATCGCCGACGTTATGGAGGGCCTGGCTTCCCTGAGCGACCAATCGCGCGGTAGCAAACACGACCTGCTGCAGACCGCTATATCGAGCAGTGGAATTACGCAGCCGGAGGTGAGAAACTATGGCTATGGAGTCGGAGCCGTGAAAAACTTTACCTCAATTTCTTTATGGATGCCTATTTTCAACAAACTAGTATTCCTATAACGTAGTCCCAATACCTAAGATACAAAAAATACGACTCCTACTCCAACATTGACCAAAAACACGACTCTGACTCAAAAAGTTTTATTTTTAATTATTTAGTTTACAGATATAGACAAAGGCTGTGGGGTTGCTTAAACAAAATACGACCCAACTCCAACATTAACCAAAAACACGACTCCGACCAAAAAAAAGTTTAATTTCATCACTAATTTTTCCCAATTTTATTGTGTATTCAATTAAATATCAACCAAACAATCCGGCCAATAGCCAAATTTGACATATATGCAAAAATAAAAAGTTATGACTCCAGTCAAAACGACGCGACGACTCCGACTCCGGCCAAAAAAATCAGACTCCACAGCCCTGCCTGCGATATAGGCGTGTTGACTTTTAACATTTTTATTTCTTCGCTTTAAAGTTCAGACGTCAAATCCGAAACTTTTAATACATTGAGTATATTAATAACAGAGTAAATATTATCGTTTCTCCGTCAACCAGGTGTGCGAGACTCTGCCGATGGTGTACAGGGCGTCGCTGGGCACCGGAGACAGCCGCACCGACAAACCGAAGATCTACTCGGTACCGGCTGTGAAGGACGGCGACGGCTCCACAGCGTACTTCTGCCCGACGTGTAGGTACCGCTTCAAGGAACCCTCGGATCTGATACGGCACATGGCCACTCACACCTCGGAAAAGAAATACTTGGTGAGCTTTATTAGGGAAGATGTTTGACACATTATTTGGTTGACACATTGTTTGGTTGACACATGGTTTGGTTGACATATTGTTTGGTTGACACATTTTTGTGATGACACATTGTTTGTTTGACATATTATTTGGTTGACACATTTTTGTGTTGACACATGGTTTAGTTCACTTATTATTTGTTTGACATATTGTTGTGTTGACACATGGTTTGGTTCAGACATTACTTGGTTAACATATTGTTTGGTTGACACATTTTTGTGTTGACATATTGTTTGGTTGACAGATTATTTGGTTGACACATTTTTGGTTGACACATATCGTTCATCCATTGCTTTTTACATATCGTCCATACCAAACCAAAAGGTCGTTAGTAACATTTTGTTGAATTCTGAGTCAAATATGAGGTTAGGTTCACAAAAAAATTAAGCACAGACTGCCAAAAGGATGTTCTTCAAAAAAAAACTCTCATCACATGGAAAGAAGTGGTAAAGAAACGAAAGAAACGAAGAAAGTTGTTCTAATTGACACAATATTTGTTCTCCTGAAAAGTAGCGATTTGTCACTGACGTCCTTTTGGCTTGGGAGGGGCGATATAAACATCTAGGCAGAATATCGCGCTCGTTACTTCAATGTTTTATGCCAGCCATGTTTTATTTTTCCCACATTATCAATTTAAGTTAAGACGACCAGGGTTTCTTCCCAATCTGACTGCGTCAGACAGCATCCTTCCAAGGCTTTCGGTGAGGGAACTTAGGGATAGGATGGGGAGAAAGGTGTCTCTTATAAAGATTTCAATCGGTATTCGTTTAACCGAAACTCTACCCTAGAGTCGGCTAGTTTATTTTCTTAGATTAAGTAACATTTTTACATCGTCGATTACACACAGAGATACAATTGCATAAGCTAAACGACTAATTCTTTTCTTTACTTCCTGCCTGTCCGAAAGCAGGAGATTTTACGGACGAATCACGATTCTAACAAAACTCCATTACGACTCAATTACAACTGTCATATCGGCTTTTTGCCGACGCGCTTACAGCCGAACGGCTACGTTCACATGCCGGGCCATGTTTGCTGAGCATGGATGCGTTCAAATATGCAGGGATATGTTTGCTGAGCATGGATTGGTTTGCCTATCGGTTTTGCAAATTTGTGAATTTATTAGCGATATAATCGTTTAGTTTAGGCCTTATTACCATTGATTGAGGTGATAATAAGATCGTTCGAGAGAGTCCTGATGACCTACAATATCAGGCGGTATCAAAGTAAACAATAAAACCAGTTTTATTATAAAATTTAAGAAAATATTATACAGTGGTACCTGGAGATACGAGTAAAATTTTTCCCATTGAAATTCATTAAAATGCCATTAATCCGTTCCAGCCCCAGTTATAGAGCGCCATCTATGTCTTATGTATGGGATTTGTCGGTTGTGCGAAAGAGATAGAGTAAAGTATGTTTTTTATAGTAGGTCCATAGCGTTTGACAGTCGAAGTAGAATCCAATACCAACATAGATATACATATACGGATTTGCCACCAAAACATTCATATTGCCCCCCTTCCACACATACGCAAAGCGCACACCGATACCCGGCCGTTCCTCGTATCTCAAATGTTGCGCGTATTTCAAAGCAAAACTCGTATCTCAAGGTACCGCTGTACTTTTGCCCAAATCATTAGAAAACTCGTCTATTAGAAGTAAATTGGTATAACAAGGATTTCTCTTTTATGCTTTGTCGACAGTGTGAAATATGCAATCGGCGGTTTCTCCTCCCCGCCAACCTGGCACTGCATTTGAAGAACGGCCACAAAGTCAGGTGTGTTGATTATTTTAAGTTTCTTGTTATTTTTTATATTCCTTCCCGGGCGTGTCCTATCCAATGTTCAACTCTTAAGCTCTCAAATCGAGGTGGCATCAACATTGGCTATTTTCCGGTGACTCCTGTGTCGAAGCTACATTGACATTTTTGGCTCTTGCAGGAGGAAACATAAATTTACTCTTCATTGAATTTTGTAATTAAAGATTTAGTTGAACCAAGTTTTAGAACCAGGGTTTTGGAGTCGTTAAAAAATAAAATTACGACTCCGAATCTAACTCCAGCATTAACCAAAAGCAGGACTCCGACTCCAACTAAAAAAAGTTTAATTTCGTGTTACAGCTAATGCCAATACACTAAAATAATCAATAGTTTAATCATTTTTACCCATGCGGCCCTCGAAATAACTGAGAATTTATTATCTGGACCTTCTTCCAAAAAGGTTTTGCATCGCTAGTCTAGATTTAATCTTTGCAACCATCTCATCGATTTTTACCTCCGTTCCAGGCCCAAAAAAGCAGTCGTGCCAAAGATCGCCAAAACGCCCCCTATAAAGAAGACCGCCATAAGCAAAAAGAAGCAGCCGCCCGACGCCCCGGACACGCCTTGCATATCGGTCGCCGACGACAACGCCGTCAACATGAACGGCGTGTTCTTCTCAATGCCGCTGATCGACACGTCGAGCTCCGATGGCAAAGGCGCGGCCGAAAAAGAAAACGTCATCAATCCGATCAACCGCGTCACCGATTCGGTCATAGGCGTCGGCCGCGTCATCAATCCGGTCATCGGTGGCAACAACATTGTTCATCCCGTCATCGGAGTGGGCGATTACGTCGGTAATGCGTCAGCTATTGAAGGTAACGGTAACATCGCAGACAGTGTCATCGATGGAAGTCTCCTGGGATTGGACACCAGCCAGTTCAGCGGGCTTCAGGAGAACGTCTTGGATGGACACAGCATGAGCCTTGACATGGGGAACATATTAGGTGAGATATTTTGTATTTTTTTTACCATGTCCGCTCCCAACTTGGAGCATATGGCCTCCTTGTGGAGATTATATCAAGATATTTATTTTTTCCTACGAGAACTGCTTGTTACTCGGTTGCTCAACTTCTCTTCTCCGAAGAGAGTAGGGATGGAAAGGATACAAATACTTTTTTCCATATCCGCTCCATATTCGGAGCATATGGCCGCCACATAGTGCCTCCAGGATCTCTATCAGCCAACTTACTCTCTTCTTCCCAGGCCATCCCGGTGTCCCGTAGCTCTCCTGAGTACATCCTATGGATGGTCATCAAAGGCCTTTGAGGGCGTCGGGATCCATCAGGTTGATAGAAGAGGAAAGCAGAATTCAGGCTCCACAGCACATGTCCAAGCTAGGTCCATTGTCGCCTTTTTTTACGAGGACTAGGACAGGACTAGTGGTTAGCTAATCGCTGTCACTATGCGTCGCTCTTTGGGATCTGGGACTGCTCGTGATTTTGTTTGCTTTCTAATTCCGTCTCTCTGACGACGTTAGTTAGAGTGAGATAATGAATGAATCGTTTGATTCGAATCTGAACTATAATTGATTAGTTCGTTTTTGTTTGTGTTTCAGATGGCGAAGACGTTCTGATTCAGCAGCCAATCAGGGACATGAAGAACATCAAAATGAACAACGCGATGAACTCGCAAATAAACGAAATTAACGCCCTGCAAAATGTCCTCAACTCCGAAGCCTTGAACGCAACTGACGACTCCGCATTGTACGACGCGGCTCAACCAACCGACAACCAGTTCTCGTTACCTGACGATGTCATAATTCCCGACTCTCTAGACACCGATTTGATTTTTCACGAGAAAGTTGTCAATATACACAACACGCTAAATCCGAAACATGACATGCCGGATGTGCAAAACAGGCTATGTCCGGATATGTTAGAAAATTCGCAAGTCTTACAACTCAATCTATCGCAAAATCAAAACGAATTCAGTTTACAAAACAGTATATCTCCGCAGAAAATCAACACAGTAGTTCTAAACGCCGACCTTGGCTTAGGCAGAGCGGACATTTTGAATAGTGACAGTGACAAAATGGCCAACAGTAATATAGAGCACTTTCAGTATTATCTGAATCTGCCAAACGGGCAAATGGCTTTGCTTAGCACGGACGCCGTTCTTAATTCAAACGAAAATATGTTACTAAAGCAGGATTTGAATTTAATAAATAGTCTAGACGAATTTAGCGAGGAAACGAACCGAAATAAATTTAGATTTAGTGAGCAGGTAAATGCACAGATGGCAGTTGTCACAGGCGGGAAATGTAGAGACGTCGGTGATAGTTTTTGCCAAGAAAACTACCAGGTTTCGTTTAACGGCGATCTGGTTTTGGACAGCGACGCCTCGGCAGTTAAAGCCGATGGTGATATTTCGTTTGTCGTCGATACGGTGAGGGATATAAAGCAGAGCACTGTTTTATCGGACGCTATGGACATTTTTGATGGGATCGCAGGGAATTGTGGCGTTGAAGATATTGCCATGACCAAAAACTTATCTACGTAAGTACAAATATTAATATTGTAATTAATTCTTGTAGAAAAAATGTAGGGCTGTAGAGTCGTTCCGACTCCGGAATTGATCAAAAACACAACTCCGACTCCAACATTGACCAAAAACACGACTCTGACTAAAAAAAGTTTAGTATCGTCACGTTTTATTCCTACAACTGGATAAACAAAAAGTTCAATCTTTTCAAAAGTCTGAACCCAGACTTCGAAAGAGAACTCGGAAAGACTCTGACTCCAACTACAACATCGGCTTTAGTAAAGTGACGACTCTGACTCAGGCCAAAAAACCGCGAATCCACGACTCCTACTCCAACTCCACAGCCCTGCAAATTGGAATAGTTTGAATTTTGTACTTTTCCGCGAGTCCTATCGCTAACGACCCGGGTTACGCCTTTCGGCATCTTCATTCATTAGCTTAGATATACAAGTTACTGGTGCGTAGGTAAATATATATATATATTTAGATTTTAATTGGACGTCGCCGCACCATCCAATCAAAAGGCTTGTTCAACATTCTAAATCTTGTTACAGAACTACCGAAGCCGGTGCAAATATAGCGGCTGAAATGGATCTCAATATACCTCTGCCGAAGAAGTTCTTCAAGACCAAAAGAGAGGCCAAGTCGAAGGACCTGCTGGTCGGCCTGGAGGCCTGCAAGGTAGGCTGGATTGTGATTATTGCCCCACATTAAAACTTTAATTTTACTATGGTTATTTTAACTTGCCACGTGGTATTTTTTACGACCATGTTTTCAGATTGTCCTCCCGTTATATTGATTTCAAACATGGCTGTGGAGTCGTTATTATTTAAAAAATTACGACTCCGACTCCAGCATTTACCAAAAAACGACTCCGACTAAAATAAGTTTAATTTTGTCACGTTTTTTTCCTACCTTAAATATTTATGTGTATTCAATTAGATACATGGATGTGGATTCGGTAAAAAAAATACGACTCCGACTCCAGCATTTACCAAAAACACGACTCCGACTCCAAAATTGACCAAAAACACAACTCCGACTAAAAAAAAGTTTAATTTAGTCACGTTTATCTTCTACCTATCATATTTATGTGTATTCAATTATATATCAAGCAACCAATCCTGCCAATAGCCAAATTTTACATATTATATCTAAAAATAGAATGTTCAATCTTTTCAAAATTTCCGATTCCGACCAAAACGCCGCGACGACTCCGACTCCGGCCAAAAAAACCCGACTCCATGATTCCGACTACGACTCCACAACCCTGATTACATATATATCAAACAACTTATCCGGCCAATAGACAAATTTGATATATTACATGCAATAATAAAATGTCCAAACTTATCCGACTCCGAGTACGACTCCAGCCAAAACCCCTCGACGACTCCGATACCGGCCATAAAACCCCGACTTCGACTCCAGAGTCCTGATTTCAAATGTCAAAGTTCTACTAAAAACATGTCACGTTCCCTGCTCCGTTTCAGCTGAGCCTCAGGAAGAGCAACGTCTACCACAACCCGCCCCTCGCCAACAAGTGCACCGAGTGCCCGGCCAGCTTCTCCAGGCCCTCAGACCTCGTCCGTCACATGCGGACCCACACCAAAGAGAAGCCCTACTCTTGCGCGCAGTGCGGCAGGAGTTTCTCCGTCGAGTCTTCCCTGAACAAGCATCAGGCCGTGCACTTGGCCAAGTCGCAGAGGAAGCACTTCAACTGTCAGGTCGGTTCACTCATCATCACATTAACACATTGAATATGGTAAACGCGGAATCCGCGCTGTTTCTCTATGTGTTTTGATATTAACCGTACCGGTAAAACGGGGTGAATAGAGACAAAAACAAGGATTGATTTTTTTTTTTAACCATGTCTGCTTCCAACTTGGAGCATATGAACTCCTCATGTTTTTCTATGAGAACTGCTTGTTACTCAGTTGCTCAACCTCTCTTTTTGTGAGTAGTAGGGATGGAAAGGATACGAGGTCTAGGGCAGGACTAGTGATCAGCTAATCGCTGTCACTATGCATCGTTCTTTGGGATCGGAAAGTTGCGAAGGGATTTTTAACAACACAAACACCCATGCCTTTGAATAGATTTATCAACTGAAAAAATCCGCTCGTACCGGGAATCGAACCCGAGCGGTCCGGCACGCAAGCCAACAGCGTTGACACTGCGCCACGGACCAGTCTTTACAATGACTATAATACTATCTCTCGAATGTCAAACCAAACCAATTAAATGATTGGCCAAAATTGAAAAAAGTTTATATTGTTGAATATCCCATCCCACCTTTCCTATCCCAAAGAGCGGCGCACAGCGAGAGCGATTACCTAAGCAGTAGTTCTGTCCGAGTCCTGGTATCCTTTCCATCGCCTACTCTCACCAAAAAAGAGAGATTGAGCAACAAGCAGTTCTTGTAGAAAAAAAATATATCTTGAGATAAACTCTATTATGAGTCCATAAACTCCAAGTTGGGAGCGGACTTAGTTAACGGACCCGTGAACTTGAAATGCCTGAAGATGCCGAAAGACAAAACCCAAATGCGAAATTCAAACGATTCAAATTTGGAAATCAATAATAGGTTTGCAAAGTGAAAATCCTTTGCCATATACTGTTTTAATTTTATTTTTATCTGCAGGTGTGCGGGAAGGAGATGGCCGCCGCCAGCACACTGGCCACGCACATGAAGCTGCACACCGGTGTGCGGCCGCACCCGTGCCCCGTTTGCCAGTCCACGTTCAGAACCTCCGGCCACAGAAATATACACCTAAGGACACATTTCAAAGAACACTATGGTAAGCAAATCTTTTAAGATGTTAACGGCATTGTTAGACTTTTTATTTTACCATGTCTGTTCCTTATGAAATTGTGTGACATTGAAATATTGGCATTTGGGGATTTAAGCCAACTCAGACGTCCATGCCTTCAAACAGAAGTCTATAAATCATTAAAAATATGCACTTACAAGTCCCACTACAACTTTACAATCACTGGAAGTGTGAAATCTAACGCCAATCCACCGTGACGATTTCGACTGAATACCAGTTGACAACGCTCGCGATGGGCGAAACCGGTCCTGATCTTAATAAATCTAATGTGGAATAAGTTCTAAAAATGTGTTCACTATCAACATTTTTGGTACTTCTTCCGCAGTTAATTTATTAAGATCAGCACCGGTTTCGGTCATCACGAGCATTTTCATCAATCAGTTGTTATAATGTGTTTTATTCAGGGCTGTGGAGTCGTTGAAAAAAACACGACTCCAACATTGACCATAAACACGACTCCGACTAAAAAACAATGTATTTCGTCACGTTTCTTTACTACCTTTCCTATTTATGTGTATGTCAATTAAATATCAACCCTACCAATCCGGCCAATAGCCAAGTTTTACATATTACATGAAAAAATAAAAGGCTAAAACTTTTCAAAATTTTAAATGAAATTAACCCTTTTGCAAATGGCATTCATAGCCCAATTTCATAAATTTTACAAGTTACCGCCTTTTAGTAACGGCAGTGTAGTGCATCCATTATTTTAGATGCCAAAAGGTGAAACCCTAAACGTAGCTCGCACAACTTGCAAAAGTGTACAAAGTTAAATTCAGGGCTGTGGAGTCGGTAAAAAAAAGTCCGACTCCAGCATTTACCAAAACCACGACTCCGACTCCGACTCCAACATTAACCAAAAACATGACTCCGACTAAAAAAAGTATTCAATTATATATCAACCCTACCAATCAAAATATGCAAAAATAAAAAGTTCAAACTTTTCAAAATTTCCGACACCGGCCATGACGCCCCGACTCCACGACTCGACTCCACGACTCCACGACTCGACTCCACGACTCGACTCCGACTCCACAGCCCTGGCTAAATTTGACTTGTTTATTTTTATTTTGATTTCAGCAAAAAGCGACTCGGCAAACAAAAAATGACACAGTCACGCCATGCTGCATCCTAATTCCACGTTGGCATGATCAGATTGTTCATAAAGTGTAAAACTATCTATAGGTTAGGTTAGTAAAGTTTAAAACTATTTATAGGTTAGGTACAAATTGTTAATATAGCATTTTCCATGTTAAAATACCAAAGGCTCTAAATGTTAAATGTATATTGTTTTTTATCCACACATAAAGATATTGTTTCATATATTTGTTTGTGTTTTATTATTCTGCTCCGATTGTGTGTTTTACCCGGAAGTTTATCCACGACACAGAAGTCGATAAATTGATAATATATCGTGGGTGTAGGGACATACGGGCGAAACTACAAAAACAATGAATCAAGATAAATGGCAAAACAGTTTTCAATGTTATAGGTACGTTGTTCTTACGGATTAGCAGGAAAGCCGAGCAATATCTGGTAAACCCCTCTTCGTACAAGTTTCATATTTTTATATCTTATAGAACCGCATTTGAGCATGACAATGCCATATATAACTCAAAACAGCAATTTTTGTAGTTTCGCCCGTATGTCCCTACACCCACGATATATATATTTCAAGTTTAAAAGGGCACAAGTGACAAATTGCTACATTTTAGAAGAGCAAAAAAATTAAGATATATTGTGTCAATAAATTAGAACAACTTCGCTTCTTTACCAATTCTTTCCATGTACACCGAAACCTTGATTTATGCGGTTTTTTTAAATGCAATTTTTTATTTGTTTAAATATATATTTGGGATTATGTAAACGTAAATATATAATACCGTATTTAACAGCGCATTGTTCACATACTGTACATGAAAAATCCAGTGTTTCACCTCTTTATTACAGTGTGACCTTAAGACACGCGCCCTTGTACATGTTAAATTCCCATATAAAGTCATGTGAAAAAAAGATTACAGCATTGTAAAAAAAAAAAAACTGCAATGGGAATTGGCAAAGAAGTCAAGTTTCGTCAAAAATCAAATTCAATACATATAAAACAGTACTAGTCTGAGCTCACTCACGTCCACGTGGAATATGTTTCCATCTGAAGCAATACCGCTTAAAATCGTTACAGATCTTCATTGAAAAGCTGGTTCTGTTCTCCTCTTTGGAAAACCAAACAGTTCGTGTTCACGATTCCTCAAAAAAAAGAAATTCTTACGTTCGTCTCGGATAAGCCGAAAGAGGTACATTTTTCTTCAAGCATTCAATCATGGGAATCGAATGGATAAAGATAAATGGGTAAGCACTATCCATATTATGTCCTCAAATAAAGAATTCTATAAAATTTCTTTTGAAGCCTCTTTAGTATTAGAAAAAATATTGCACCAATTGCGTAATATTTTGAAATCGAGTTTGTTACATTTTCCATTATATTTTAAAATACATATTACAGTATCAATAGACAATCGCAAATAAATTAGTTTTGTTGCACAAAGCTGTCAAATAAAATATTCAATAAAAGCATAGACAATAATATATATTATTTTCGCGTATGGCATCACCAAACGGAGCGTCTTCTGTCATTAAAAGAGTAATGGCAGGCTATTGTTTACACGCCTAAAAACACAAAAATATCACTAAAAAATGGATGAAAAGGCCACTCAGAAGGCGTCGATATGTCGCTGCTGCCTCTCCTCACATGAAAACATGCAAAGCCTCGAAAATAACGACCTAAAAATACAATTTTCCACCGTCACAAACATACTGGTATGTCATACGGTCTTTTCATATTATATTGTCAATATTTACGTGTTTATTCCTTTACGTTGATATAAACGACAAGCGAATTAAATTATACGGTTTTATCCAACATTATAGCATATTAGAACATCGTTCTAATTTCAAATTTATCATTAATAACGAAGTTTTTTATACGTTTCGTATTTTTGTTTTTGCGTAATTGTTTTAGAAGGATAATTGATCCAAGATTTGACTGAAAATATTAAGATATACTGAAATACCTCTAGTGCCACTTTGTCTATATTAAGAAACCTAACATAGTGACTGTATAACGAAAACTGCTTATTAATCAACCTCTAGTTCAATGTGAGTAGGGATATAGCTTGAACAAGACTAGTAGTTAGCTAGTGGCTCTCGCTTCGCCATATAAATTCGTCTGGAAGTATTGTAAAAAATAGAAATTAATAATCCAGTGACATTCTTAATGAGCAAACTAATATTAATCCATCACCGCTTCTCAGACCATTACGGAAGCTTAATACATTTTTAACTAAATCGAATGAAAACAAAACTAATTTTACATTTATTGCCACTCAAAAAAAATACATAAAATAAATTCGTTACATTTAATACTATATTAAAACATATGTTAGAACAGAAAAGAAGATGTACTATTGTGTACCTTTTCTACACCAGTATATATAGATGTAAATGTAAAATAAGTTCCCGGCTCGTGGTGCAGTGGTCTACGTCGTTGTTTTGCGTGACAAACCGCTCGGGCTCAATTCCCGGTGCAAGCTGATTTTTTTAGTCAGTAAAAGTGCTGTTAGTTCTTTCCTAGTCCTCGTATCATTTCAATCTCTACTCTCTTCGAAAAAAAAAGCTTGAACAACTGAGTAATAAACAGTTCTCGTAGAAATAACAATACATGTTGAGATAAACTCTGAGGAGTCCATATGCTTCATGTTGGAAGTGAACATGGAAAAAAAAATTATGTTTAAACATAGTTCTGACGATGACCTAAGCCGAAATAGATACCAACTATATATCTTACTTTTAAGGTGTTCACTGTCAATACTTGGTGGAATGGCATTACAATAACAATAATAACTCATTTTTAGTACTCATTCCACATAAAATGATGATTTTTTCGGATGATAGCATTATCATCAGTTGATAATTCTCACCATGAGCGAAACCGGTCCTGATCCAATAAATTTTATGTGGAATAAGTACTAAAAATGTGTTATTATTTTAACTATATATCTTATAATTTTTGTGGAACTTAAATACATTGTTATTCTTTCACCGTGTTATAATGGAGTTCTACCAAGTAAATTCCAATCCAATAAATAACCTTCAGAGCCAATTGATCACGTAATTCGATGACTTACTTGTATTTGAATGATTTCCGGTGCGACAGATGTCCGATCTTCACACGTTACCCGGCTGGCTCTGCGGATACTGCAGATCCCTGCTGAACCGGTGCATCAGCTTCAAGCGGAAATGCTTGGAGAGCAATGAATTCCTGCTGGACAGTGTCAGCGCATACCGACCCGACCTGAAGGTTAGTGGAAATCGTAAATTTTGTATTTTACCATGAGTTTTATCTTTTATCGCTAACAACCCGGGTTTCGCCTTCCGGCATCTGCAGGCATTTCAAATCAAGTTGAAATGAAGCATAGTAAATAGTTTATATCTCTTATATAAAAATAAAAGTCATATCTCTTATTTAAAAAATAGTGACAAGAGCTTTGCCTAAGCGATCAGGTGAGCCCGAGTTCAAATACCGGCAAGGTCAGATTTTTTCAATTGAAAAAGAGATCCTGGACTGGTTGTATGTAATTTTTTCACGACTGTAGCTGTAATGCCAAATATATTTAAAATATATTGCTCTCATCGCTATAAATGTGTCCCTCTTGCTCCAAATAAGCATCACTCACATGGTACAGAGGCAAGCCAATGCCAGTGAGAGCTGACCTGCCTGATTGTGGCTGTGACATGAGAAGTTTAATTATTATTACTATTGCAATCTGAATGAAATATGCTCCCCATGCAGAGCATATGGCCACTAGCAGCTCCCATGACATACCAGTGTCCCTAAGTTTTGCCGGGAGCCTCCAACGGATAGATAGAATTACACCTGCCAGAAGAAGAGGCTCGCAAGATTAAGGCTCTTTGGACACATCGACACCATGTGACCCAGCCAGTTCTCTCAGTATACGTTTTGCCAGGTGCCACGATTCACTTCCATAAAGCAGCACTGGCAAAATGCGTGCACTGAATGAATGGCACTAGGTTTAAATCAATTGTAAATTAAATTAGAATCGTTTGAATTTTGTACTTTTCCAAGAGTTTTGTCCAGGGCTGTATAGTAGAAGAAAAAAAATCATGACTCCGACTTCAGCATTGACCAAAAACACGACTCCGACTCCGACTAAAAAAAGTTTAATTTTGTCATGTTTTTTTTCTACTTTTTGCCAAATTTTACATATTAAATGCAAAAATAAAATGCCTTAAACTTTAAAAAATTTCCGTCTCCGAGTACGAATCTGGCCACAACGCCGCGACGACTCTGATTCCATATCTGGTTTTGTTGCTAAAGACCCAGGTTTCGCCTTTCGGGATCTTCAGGCATTTCAAGTGCACGGATGTACTTGAACTTGAAATTCTTAATTGTAAATTAACATAGTCACCGACACTCTCTGTATCATTCCAGATCCCCCGTGATCCGACACACATTCCAAAGAAGCAGAACATCTTCGACTTCTCCCCAATTTTCTACATTCACATAGACCCCGTGGTCGCGCCCGAGGAAGTCTCGCCGGCCGAAGAAATCGCCCCGATCGACAACACGGCCATAAAACTCGAGCAAGACATCGCGGAGAACGATGAAGGAGTCGACAACGACGATGACATCTTCATCGAGGACCTGAAGGATGATTTCGAAGGCGATTGGGATAATCTGGACAACGTACCGCTAAGGATGTTTACTAAGGTTTTTGAAAATACGGAAAAAACTGTAAACGAAACTATATTTGATGAAAATTGTAGCGATATGTGTTGCGATACACTAAAAAAGAATGAAATTTGTGGTATAATAGACAGAAATAGCACTTTTGATGCAGATTTTAAAGAAAACGATAAAATAAATGCCGACTTTAGATACACAAAAGGGTTGAATGTCGTAGAAATCTTGCAATACGACGATACAAAATCGAAAAAGAGCAATTCGGACGAAGACGACAAGAGGAGCGTGAAAAGGGAGCGGAAGAAGATCGACGACGATCTCGAGGGCGTCGCCGAACACATCAAACGGAAATATATTAAAAAGTCGGCGAAGAAGCATAAGAAAAGTAAGCGCGAACACGGCGTGAAAAGAAAATCGCGCAGGCTGGTTCACGACGATATCGATTATATAGGAGATCTCTGTGAAATCAAGCAGGAGGACACGGGGGAGATGAAGCCGAGGAGGAGGAGGAAGTGTGATGATTTTGACCCGTCCGTGGTCACCGAGATCGTCCTGACGGAGGAGCAGCAAATGCAGGACATGATAAGTGAGTAATTGAAAAAAAAATAATAAAACATTTCAAATACAAAGTTATTTTATATTTAACCGTTCATCTACGACGCGAAATCGATCTAAACCAATAAAAAGCGTATATCTGTAACTTTTCCACAAAAATGCAGGGTGGTTGTCTGTTGGATTTGGATTATGAAAACTGTCGCCTCTGTTTCTAGGCCCCTCAATATTACTTAAACTTGTTTCTGTTTGTTGTTTTCAGACAATCGCCTGAAAGACGAATACATTAACGCTCCATACAAGTGTGAGATGTGCTCGAAGGGTTTTTCATTAGAAATTACGTACAATACGCACACGTTACGGCATAGCGACGTAAGTATCATTTAATTCAATATTCTTCAACTGCAAAAACTATGTGAGTAAATATAAAAGTTTCAAACGCCACGACAAGTTTATTTATGAATAATATATCATACTTTTTAATGAAACCTAATGCAAATTTGATTGTTAGAACATCATTATGTCTAGCTGTAAGGACTTAAGGACAATACCTTAAATCTACTTACGTTATTTAAGGGCTTAGATGTCTTTGATCCCTTATGAAAGCGATGACATGTTAATTACCATACCATGGCTTTTAGAGCGTATTTGCTAATCCTCGATAAGGGTTGTCACAGACAATATTATGTCAATTTTGCACCCCGATTGGCTATCATAAAATTAATTTTTGTTGAATTTTTCTAATGATTTAATGAATAATTTGTATTTATTCAATTGGTTTGAAACATACATGTAAAATAATATTTACGTTAATATGGTGAATATATTATTTTATTTTAAGTTTTGACAGCCCTGATAACCTCTATACACTTTCTGTTGAATATTAGAAAGTTTATATTCATTTTGTGAACCTTAAAAGATCACAGATACATATTCAATGTTATTTTTTGACGCCTTAACATAGTTGCCCACCGGTGAGTCATTAGCTGTCAGAGCTTTTTCTTATGCAGCACACCGGTGTGTCGTTAACTTTAGAATGGTTAATGTCCATAGACAAAAACACATCATTTATGTTCATAGTCAAAAATATATTCTTCCGAGCACTTTTTGTTTGAAAGAAATCCGTGGGATAAATAAGAAAATATCTTAACTAAGGATTTCTACTGAGGGTGCTTAGTGGAATTTCAATATCAAATTTGAATTGTTTGAATTTTGTACTTTTCCATGAGTTTCGCCTTTCAGCATCTTCAGGCATTTTAAGTGCACGGATGTACTTGAACTTGAACTGGCTGTACTTGTCAGTTCAAGTACATCCGTGCAGTTGAAATGCCTGAAGATGCCGAATGACGAAACCCGAGCGTTAGCGACAAAACTCATGAAAAAGTATAAAATTCAAACAATTCAAATTTAAAAAAGATATCTGGTTTATCTGTAACGTTTCCTCCAAAATGCCGGGTGCCTGAGTGTTAAAGCGGGTGTCGCAATTGTATTTCCAGTCGTCGGGATGCCACGCCTGCCATCTGTGTCAGCTGCGTTTCACTAGTGTCAAAAACCTGAAGCAGCACTTTGACCTTCACTCCAGGAAGTACATGTGCAACGTCTGCAAGCGTCTTTTGAACAACAGACACGGCGCGCACCGGCACTACGAGGTGGAACACGGCGAAAACAGAGGCGAGGTCTTTTGCACCGTGTGCGGGAAACATTCCAGGTACACCATGATGCAATTGTATTATTGCATGTTTGTTTAAATTTTTTACCATTGAAACCGGTTTTTTGGCTCTCGTGAAAAGTAGAGAAAAATGAGTTGGGTTCTCACTTTCTCAAAGGGGTCGTATAATTCCTAACATGATACGCAGCAATAATCAAGAATTTCGACTGACGGTGCATGATGGAATCGTTTTTCATTTTGTACTTTTTCGTGAGTTTTGTTGCTGATGACCTGGGTTTCGCCTTTTGGCATCTTCAAGCATTTCAAGTGCATTCAGAAAGTACACTTTTCCACTTGAAATATCTGAAGATGCCGTAAGGCGAAACCCAGGTCGTTATCGACAAAGCTCATACAAAAGTACAAAATGAAAAACGATATTGAATTTCCATCAAGGACCATCAGTTGTAATTCTTAATTATTGATGCATATTATGTTAAGAATTATACAACCTCTTAGAAAAAGTGAAATCCAACTCATTATTCTCTACTGTTCAGGAGAGCCAAAAAACAGGTTTCACCAGTAATCAATGTTAACCGATGTTTTAACAGATATAAGTTGCTATAATGAAGAATTACGGAGAGACCTAACTCATTTTTCTCTACTTTTTAGGAGAGCCAAAAAACAGGTTTCACTAGTATTCAATGTTTACTATTTTTTTTAACAGATACAAAAAATAGTCTTCATCATCTTTTAAAACTTCTAATCTGTATCCCTTTATATGTCTTTATTTGTGAATAATATTTAATCCAATTGTCTTGTGATCGTGCCTGTGGACCCGTCTGGTGTGTTTTGGTAAAGTGACGAACTTGTCACTCATTTTTATGCAAATTGGGCGACACAATTAGACTACTACAATATTTTACCAACCCATATCCGCTCCCAATGCGCTTCATATTGACTCTACGAGACCTGCTTGTTTGTTGCTCGCCCCTCGTTTAAACACATACCAATTGATTTTTTGTTATTTTTTATAGGCGTGTTGTCTAATTGAGATGCGGAAAGACCAGACACGATTCAAATTTTCCGTTCTTTTGTTTCAGAAACAAGTACGCTTTGAAGAAACACATGAAAGTCCACAACTCCAGCAAGAATTACCAGTGCTCGCTCTGCCCCAAGACCTTCCTGAGGGTGACTCAGCTCAAGACACATCTATCGTAAGTCCACTCACAATATGACAATGCTCCCTGCAATATAAGCCCTCGTGTTTTTCATCCATTTTTCCCCTTTCTGCATCTTCAGGCATTTTAAATACACGAATTAACTTGCACTGATGCTCAGTTAATACTTTATATCGCTTATCGGAGCCCGTGTCAGATTTTGGCCATTTGCACTTCAAAAGACATCAAAAAGGCACTTCTATCATTAGGCTCAACATATATAATACTATGCTTTGCACACGTTGTTCAACGGTATAACCTTCCATGGTGATTTGCTGTACACTCTTCATCAACTCACTTTAGCAACATGGCTGCTATAACCTAACAAATTTTGAGTGTCCCTATTGAAAGAACCTGTATAATAACTTTGAATATTTCACGTATTGTGTTGCCAATCGTGACATGTGTTTCGCCTCTTTCAGATTCATCTTCAGACTAACATTAATTTATATATTACACACATCTATCGTAAGTCCATGATAGTATGACGGTGTTTCCCATACAGATTATAGTCCCATGTTTGAGGATAGTATTCAACGGGGCACCGTTGGCACTCCTGTATGCTTAATAACCAATTTTCAATTCTGTAGTTTGCCATGAGCTTTGTCGCTAACGACTCGGGTTTTGCATTTCGGCGTCTTCTGGCCTTTCAAGTGCACAAATGAACTTGAACTGACTGAAGTTCAAGTCAGCTCAAGTACATGTGTGTACGTTAAATGCCTGAAGATGCCGAAAGGCGAAACCTGCATCATTAGTGACAAAATTGAAAATTGGCTCGTGGAAAAGTACAAAATACAAACGATTCAATTTTGATTGATTAAGTTGGCATTTACTTAGTAGAATTCCATTATAATACATAGTTCTGACGAAGGCGTACAACAAACATAAAATAGTTTCGGTAGAATCAAAATACATTGTTATTTTTTTCACCGTATTCAATTTTGATATTGGAATTCCATCAAGCACTTTCAACCAAAATCCTAAATTACGGTATAATTGAATTGCGAAATTTGGATCGTTAGCGACAAAACTCAAGGAATAGTACAAAATACAAACGATTCAAATTTGATATTGACATCAAGCACCTTCTGTTGAAATCCTCAAATATATAATGTTTTTTTTTGTGTTTGCAACATCCTCAGAAGACACACAGGCGACAAACCTTTTAAATGCCGGATGTGCGACCTGATGTTCATCTCGACGTCGGCGCGGCGGTGCCACGAGTTGGTCCACACTGACAGCAAGGAGTTCTACTGCGTGGAGTGCGACCACAGCTTCCGGTCGAAGAACCTGCTGGCCCAGCACCTCAGGAAGGGGGCCAAGCATGTCACGCCAGATCTTATGACGTAAGCATTCATTTTTAGATATAATTAAAAATAACTTTGATTATTCCACATATTGTGCTACTAACTGTGACACGTGTTTCACCTCTTTCAGAGGCATCTTCGGACTTACTATTGCAAAGTTTGCTGACGTAATGAAGCAAGATTGATTCTAACATTATAAAATGATAAAATTACAAAATTGAGATTGGGATTTTTCCTTTTTCCTTGTAGTTTCGCCCGTATGTCCCTACACCCACGATATCTTGTGAATCTGTCCAGTGTGTTTGGGTAAAGTTAGGTTTCTCTAAGGGGCGTAATTATTACCTTGTATGAAATACATTTTTTCCCGTCTAGATACGCTTGTGACAAGTGCGAAAGGCGCTACGTCACGAACCGGGACCTCAAGCAGCACATGAACTCCGTCCACCTCAAGATCAGGGCCCACGCGTGCAGCATATGCCCGGCCACGTTCATGGCGCGCAACTCCCTACGCTCACATATAAAGCACGTTCACGAGGGCTTCAAGAGGCCTAAGGATAAAATTTGTGATATATGCGGGCGCGGCTTCACGGTGAGGATTTTACACTATTCCTTTAGAAATAGCTAACAAATTTATAAAATAATTTCTGCAGAATTAAAATACATTGTTATTTTTATTACCGTATTATAATGGAGTTCTACCAAGTAAATGCCTACTCAACAATGAAATATTTACTTATATATTGCTCAAAAGGTCTTGAAGACAAGGCACTTAAATTTTCATTTTGGCCTGGAGTTATCCTAAAGTACAGCCAGGTACATTTCTCAGGAAATCATTTTCATGTTGGGACATCCCCTTTCTGTTTCGCAGGAGAAGCGGCTGCTGATGGAGCACAAGCACACGCATACGGGGGCCCGGCCCTACGCGTGCAACCAGTGCGACGCTAGGTTCGGCCAGGCCGCGTCCATGCACACGCACAACAAGATCGTTCACCTCAAGGTCGGGCGCGGCAAACAGTTCAAGCCGGAGTCCATCGAGCCGGTCAACAGTGAACTGACTATTCCTTAGACCAGTGTTCCTAATTCAAAAAATCGATTAGAAATGTTATGTTAAAACTACACTCTATTTCTTGAAAAAGAGGATGAATTGAATTTTAATGCAGGAGGACTCTGTTATACTGACACGCAATGATTTCAGCAGAGCGCCTCGAATGCTTAAAAAACTGTAAAATTGTCATTCGATACGATCACAAGTATTTAAAAAGACTGGCTGTTAGCCAACCTGATGGTGAAGTATTGAAATTGTAATATCATCGACCGCCAAGTACTTGCATATGATTTCACATTATGATTGAAAATTTTTAATTGTAGTATCAAGCAGTCCTTGCTGAAAATAATCTTGATTAGGAATCCATATGTTACGCATAAGGAGCGGGCATGGTTGAAAAAATATAAATAACCGATGGTAACTTTTGAATCATTTTGAGTGTTTCCATGTTTCCAGTTCACAAATGAACTTGATCTAACTTGAAATGCCTGAAGATGGCGAAAGGCGAAACACGAGTCATTCACGCCAAAATTTAAATGATTTAAATTTGCTATTGAAACAGCTTGAGTAGCAAAACCTCAATTTTATTCCAACTATTGGTAATGTTTGTTTGAATTTGTATCCAAAGACTTGGCTGTCCGTTTGTTATGTTATCAACTGTTCCCACTCCACCTTGTGCGATTTAATCACAGCTTGAAGAATTTAACCCTCTCCATGCTACCCTCTGACACCCAAAATTTCAAGAATTAATTATGCCATACAAATAAAATTCAACAGTGAGATAACAAGAAAGTAGAAAACAGCATTTGAATATGCGGAACATCCAGTGAAATGTGCATATTATCTTGTTTCTCGCTCCATCACATGTCGAATGAAGAGAGTGAGCGAGATAAAAGAGCACGCTGGCGTTTGCGTTATTTTTTATCTCACTCGCTCGTCATACAAGTGAGGATGTGCGAAAGAGATGGAAATGTCCGGTGGTGTATGCATATATATGGTCTTTCAATATAGACTTTCGTGTAAAATGTCCATTGTGGCATGTGCTGTGTGACACACAGCACCGTCCTATTGGAACCTCACAGTTGTTTATTATAGATATGTAGCTGGCCATTGATGGTTATAGCAATGTTTTGAAAGAAGTACAGACCTATGATTCTGACTTTCTCGGGATCCATTTGGTGCTGGCGTATCTCGTATGGATACCCAAATCTGACAATTTTGCTTGTTCACATATCCATTCATCCAAAAATGGGCCTCAAACAGCAGTGACTTGGATAATAAAATTTGATGATTTGCACATGTTGTTCAACGCTATAACCTTCCATGATGATTTACCGTACACTACTGCAAAAATTTGACTGCTGTCACTTAAACAACATTAACGCCATAACCTAACAAATTTCGAACGTCCCTATTGAAAGACCTTGTATATGGTTTTGAATCTAGTTTCAATATCATGGTGCGATACTGCCAATTCAGTAGACAAATTATTTAAACCATGAGAGATTGTAAGATAGTCAAGTATTATTCTAATAAACACACATTGACCTCTGTTGGCAGTTTTGTGAGGTATTATTGTTATAATATATCATTTGAGTATTCTTAATCGAGTAATTTGTCATAAAAACTTGTAAATCATTGTAAACTTTACTTTATACTCCGACCGAGTCGCAGAGATTGAAAGAACGGATAATTCATTTAGATTGAAATACTTATTTTGGTGTAGTATAAGCTGAAATAATATTTTACAAGTTTTTATGTCAATTCTCTCAATAGAGAATAACTTTGTTATGTGATGATAAAAATGAAATTGTAGATAAATTTTTAAGATTAATCCTTTCCATGTATGTATCTGTGAAGCCATAATATTTGTGTATGTATTATATTATTGTATGTGTATTATTTGATGATATCGATGTATAAATGAAATAAATTATTTATTGTAAAATAATGAACTGAAAGTTTTTTTATTTTTTAACCCTTTGACTGAAAGAACAACTGCTTATGTTCTATCTTTGCATGCCTTGCACCCCCCAAAACATAGAAAAAAATTTGTATCAGATCATGTTGAGTGACACTAGAGACATTGGAGTGAAAAGCAGGACTGTGGAGTCTTTGAAAAAAAACACGACTGACTCCAGCATTGACTAAAAAAACGACTCCGACTCCAACATTGACCAAAAACACGACTCCGGCTAAAAAATGTTTAATTCTGGGATCTTTCCCACCTTTTCTATATACGTGTATTAACTTCAATATCAACCAACCGTTCCAGCCAATAGTAAATTTTTACATGTTATATGTATAAATAAAAAGTTTTTAAAACTCAGACTCTGACCAAAAAACCATGGTGAAAAGGGTTTAACAGATTAATAAATAGCCACCGCCTAAATCACGGGTCATCGACCTTGTCCGTACCGCCCACTAGTGGGCGATAAAGGCTTCCGTGGTGGGCGTTGGTCGATTTTTGCTTTTACCTCAAATTTTTTCACCCATATACTGGATTGAAATATAGCAATGTTGGTGGTGGTCACCCATAAACTGGATGAAAAAGTTGACGACCCCTGTTCCAAATAAATAAAAAAACAGTATTTTTTTTCAAAAGATATTTTATTTGTTGCCATTATCATAATTAATAATTATTGTACTTAACTATACACTTAACATTAAACAAGTAGGTACAGGGGGATTAGAAAAAAAGATACTCTTTTTTCAACATCATCAACAACAGAGACCTGATTATGCAGTATTGTCTATGACTTTTGGGACACGCCCAACCACCGATTTATATGCAGTTAACCACGGCCAAGTGATATTTAGTTTGTGTATGATTTCGACTGAAGGTGCTTGATGGAATTTCAATATACAATTTGAATTTTTTACTATAATTTTCTGTGAGTTTTGTCGCAAATCAAACCAAGTTCATTTGAAATGCCTGAAGATGCCGAAAGGCAAAACCAGGGGCGGTGGCGGCAATAATTTAAGTACAAAATTCAAACATTCCAAATTCCTCTGACCATTCCAATTCCAATGACCTCTTACAAGCTAAAAGAAATGTACATTTCCTTTCGAGCATTAAAACTCTCTCAATTATCATATTATATGTAAATATCAAAATTTTAACATCCGAAAAGAAGGCCATGACGGTACAGCGTATAAACGTAACAAAATATAGTTTCAATGACAATGGGTGCAGCTAATCGGCAGATGGCTGCATTAATTTCATGGATTATTAGACATTTTGCTGTCCAAACTTACACAGAGTAACTTGGTTTCGTGGAATATTTTTTAAGCCGAAAGGGTTACCCCCAAGCGATGAGTTTGCCCCATATAAAAGGATGATCACATTTTTATACAGGTATATATATAAACAGACACGATGTTAAAGAGTGTCCTGTCGAAATCACGAATGCAGCTTTGGGTATTTGGTGAATAGGGCGTCTGAGGGTTTCGTCTGGCTCTCCACGCGTACCTTGGCGAAGAATCTGACGGTGTCTCGGAGGTTCGGGGGGAAGAAGGGCTCTTCGATTAGGTCGGAGACTGTCTGCAGGCATCCGTCGAGGTCCCAGTTCATCTTACGGCTGGCTTCAGACTGCATCAGCGAAAAAAAAAAGGAAAATGTTACATATCGCTTTTGTAGTTGATATAACGGCCTCTTAGAAACAGAAGAAACCTCACTATCCTCAAGTCACTTTCACTATCTATTTACCAATGTGATACTTGGCATAATATGCACGGATCTTGTGGGTTCGAATCCCAGTCCGGACATTACATTCATGTCTTAAATTTTCTCATGCACCCATCGGGCACAAAAACGGAATAATCATCGAATTAACAAGCAGTTCTCGTCAAGTCAATATGCACTGCATTGGGGACGGACACGGTGAGTATAATAACCAGGGCTGTGGAGTGTTTAAAAAAAAATACGACTCCGACTCCAACTAAACATTTTCTGGTAATCCTTCAGAGGGGTTTAATAATTTTTTTGCATTTGACACATAATTCAAGATGGCTGCCAACAGTGTTCCTTATTAATTAATTACCGATGTATATTTCTATGTGTTGGAACAAGTAATATTTCAACATGTTAAAAAAAAAACCTATACTTAACAAACCAAAAACCTAGCCTTACCCGAACCTGACCAAAAATAAAATTAAAAATAGCTAATTTTTAAATATATAATTTGATTATTCCACACATTAGCCATTAATTAATTGGGAAAACTGTCGGCAGCCATCTTGAATTATGTGTTAAATACAAAATTTTCTTATTTATAATAATGCAGTAATGCATAAAGACGAGTCACTTTACCAACACACACCAGACGGGTCCGCTGACAAGGTCATGAAGCAATTGGATTTAAGATTATTTACAAATAAAGAGATATATCACCTTGATGAGTCCCATGTGGGTGAGGACAGCGTTCGCGAGGCCCCACTGCCGCCCAGCGGCCCCTTTGGACCACGCCACCAGCTCCAAGAATAGATTCCTCGCGGCCGCCGTTTCCTTGAGACCAGCCACGCACATCATCACCGCCACGTACTCATCAACAAACTCCAAGTCCTTGGAGCGGAGGTTCTGGAAGAAGCAATTAATTGGTTGAGAAACATTAGACAAAATAACTAGGATTTTTATTTTTCTATAAAACCTTATGCAGACATCTTTCAAATGTAATGGGGTTGTTGGGAAATCTTTTAGTCGACTGTGACAACATTCAGGTGCTACTTTTGAAATTACTTCTACGATTCCCTGCCTTTGGAACATATACCATTGATCGGTATCGGTAGAAAATGAATCTCCAATTCACCTGGCAGTGCGCATTGACAGCTTCTACCGGGCTTCCACCCAGCCCCTTGAAGTTGATTGAGCTCGGGTTTGCGAGGAACGCGGTCATTCCCCCCTCGACCGGCGCGATACTGTCGCCTCCGATCGAGGTCTTCTTTAGGATGCTCCTCAGCGGGCTCTGGCTCGGAGCGGCCGGGGTTCTGATCGGACTCTTGCTGCCGTTGGCGGTGAAGCCTGAAAAAAGGAGACATTATCAACAAAAGGAAAGTGTCGGTATCAAAGAATTCAGTGCACAGTAAAAGATTTCATCTCGGTTAATGTGTCGGGTAAGTGGTAATCTTTGGATGCAGGGAATACATTTTCATTTTTCAATTGAATCATTGATTTGGTGTTTGTGTTAGACAAACTACACTCGTTGTCCATATGCTCCACACATAGCATGTGTTTAAATCGTCAGCAGTTAAATCGATCGGTAGTATTTATTTTTAGAAATGATCAAGACTGTCACTTGGCCCAAACACACCAGACATGTCACTACTGTCTTCGAAAGAGATTGACTGACAAACAGTTCTCGTGGAAAACTTCTGTCGAGACAAACTGGACTGTAAATCCATATGCTCCACACTGGGAGCAGAAATGGTCCATACAATAATGTAGTATGTAGTATGTGTTTTAATCATCAGGATAAAATAGGTACTAGTGTTCATTTTGAAAACTGATCATGGCCGTCACTTCACCCAAACACACCAAATAGGTCTATTGTCGTGTCAAAAAAAATTAAGATTGAGCAACGGAGAAAACTCTTCGCGAGCTAAACAGCACTAGAGTCCATATGCTCCACACTGGGAGTGGACACGTGTCAATATAATAATGAAAAGACATGTGTTTTGACTGTCAGCAGTAGATTGGTGAAAGATCAATGCAGTCACTTTACCCAAACAGACCAAACGGGACCCTGCCGAAGTTTTCGAAAAAGAAAAACCACTCACTTCCGTTGGACATGGAAACATTTCCGCTGACGTTGCCTATGCATCTGGAACTCTGCGAGCTCATGTTGGCCTTGGAATCGTTGACTGATTCGTTTTCGCTGTCTGTCGAGTTCTCGTCATCGCCATCACTCTCGCTCTCCTCTTCATCATCTTCCTCGTCATCGTCTTCGTCTTCACCGTCATTTCCCAGCTCCACCCCTTCGATCTTCTTCAGCTCGGTTTTGCACTTCTCGCCGAGGCGGTTTCCGCCTAGCCGCATCGTCAGCGTCGGTATCTTCTTGGCCAGGGCAACCAGAGGCTCTTGAGCCGATGGACCTATTTCGTTATAGCTTATGTCCAACTTCTGCAAAAAAAAAGGGAACGATTAAAATTATTATCCAATGATAACGGAATGTCGACCCAGCCAGTCCGATCTCAGCTTGGAACATATGGACTCCTCTCAGAGTTTATCCCAACATGTTTTTTCTAAGAGAACTGCTTGTCACTCAATTGCTCAACCTCTGTTTTTCAAAGAGAGTAGGGATTTAAAGGATACGAGGACTAGTGGTTAGCTAATCACGCCCGCTATGTGTCCCACTTTTTTGGGATCGGAGATGTGGGAAGGGGTTTTTACCAACACAAACACCCATTGCCTTTGAACAGAATTGATTTATCAACTGAAAAAATCTCCTCGTACCGGGAATTGAACACAAGCTGTCCGTCACGAAACCAACAACGTTGATCACTGCGTCACAAACTGGGCAAAAATACCCCAATATGTGCCGCATAAACCTATTCTCATATACAGTTTTTTTCATTCTTCGTCAGGTGCCATAATTCGCAACCGTAAATCAGCACCAGTTGAATGCTTGCACTGAAAAAATGGCATTTGGTTTTAGCAGTGTCCCAGACAGTTCGCAATTGAATTTTTTTTGTCCCATTCTTGTCATCGAATCGGACCAAAGTGCCAAACATTGTCAAAAAGCGGCACCCGACCAAACCATAAACCAAAAAACCATATTCAACCAAAATATTAATAAAATTTTATTTTGGACTTTTCAATGAGTTTTGTCACTTACGACCCGGGTTTCACCTTTTGGTATCATCAGGCATTTCAAGTGCACACATGTACATCAGCTGACTTGAACTTCAGTCAGTTCAAGTACATCCGTGCACTTGAAATGTCTGAAGATTCCGAAAGGAAATCCGAATCGATAGCGACAAAACTTATGGATAAGTACGAAAATCAAGCACCTTCGCTCCAAATTCTTATTTATTTCCAAATATTAATGTGTAAAATGATTTTATGGGTATGTAGTTTACAATGATGCAATTAGCAAGCTCTCCTCTTGTGGAGACTTCCTATCTAAACCTTCCACCCAGTCAATGATCTGCTAATCTGCCATTATCGTAAGCGATGATAAAACACAACTAGTAATCTATACATACCGCTATATGCTGTCCAGTGATGGCGCCGACAATCCTCAGCGCCCCCTTGGTCTTCAGGAGACAATCACCGAGATTGACGTCCTCCAGCTGCTCCATCCTGGGGAAAATCACAGACAGGGCCGCCGCCCCCTTGGGCCCCACCGTGTTGTCGTTCAGGTTCAGCACCTGGAGGCGGGTGTGCTTCTCGCCGAGCCCCAGCGCCAGGGCTGTGACCCCCTTGTGGTAGATTCCGTTCTGCGGTATGGACAGGACCTTCAGGCCCTGGTTCGGGGGGAATCCCTGTAACAAAAATTAGAAATTAACACTGGATATTGGGTAAAAATTCCGGTCTCATGATCAAAAAAATAATCATTTTAAGAAATTAATACTAAAACAAGGTATGAGAATATATTCATTGATTATAATGTTAACTATATTTTATATCTGTGATCTTTATACTCCTAGAACTCTTATATTGAGTCTAACTTGACATTGTAAAACTTGGTTGGAAAATTATTTTTTATAAATTTTCAATTATGTATCCTTATTTCAAAAACTGTATTTATTGGATTGTGTTCCTTAGTTTAAGTATGTTACATGTCATAATGTGGTATATTTTAGTTGATATTTCGTTTTGTCGCTAACAACCCAGGTTTCACATTTCGGCATCTTCAGGCATTTCAAGTGCACGGATTTACTTGAACTCAAGTTAAAGTTGTTAGTTCAAGTACATCCGTGCACTTAAAATGCCTAAAGGTGAATCCTGGGTCATTAGCGACAACTCATGGAAAAGTACAAAATTCAGAAGATTCAAATTTGATATTGAAATTCCATCAAGCGCACCTTCAGTCGAAATTTTTAATTGAATGTATGTTTTTACGCGAATTTCTCAACGGCGAATATCTCAAATCATCGAGTGAGTGTGAGCGTGACATTGTCACGACATGCAAATTCGAAAGAGGTTTGATAAAAATCTTTATTTACCATGAGAAACTTTCCAAGCGCGATGGCACCATCGTTCTCCAGCCGATTTCTTCCCATCACGATTGTGTTGAGAGACGTTGGCGCTGATGCGATGATCATCTTGGCCCCCTCCGTGCCCAAGCCGTTGTTGTTCAAATACAGCTCCTGAATAAAAAAAACAAAATATATATCATGAAAAAATCCAATCCATTCCCTTTCCTGTTGCAGCGTGTTAATCGCCTCCCTGAAGATATTCCGACATATGAATATTTTACTGTTGTTTTTGATAATTGGCATGGCAGAATGCTGAATGTAAATTTTTTTAAATTTGGAACATTTTTCGAAGTACAAAAACTCACCACCTGCCTAGTAATGAGAATTGGCACAAGTATAATATTGCATTATTTAACCTCTTCTGTGCTGAGTCGATTTACGAATATTTAACAACTAAGATTTCAAACATTAAATACACCCATGAAAACTATGAGATCAAATAATGCATACATATTTAAATAAAAAAAATCTTGTACATGATAGTTTTAACACTGTTAGCTCTAATACTTTTGATGGTTTCGGCGGTAACTTTGTGGAAGTTCATTTTAATATAAAATTTATATAACTTTGATTATTCCACGTATTGTGCTACTAACTGTGACACATGTTTCGCCTCTTTCAGAGGCATCTTCAGACTTACTATCGCAAAGTTTAAGTTAATTAAGTAAAAAAACAAAATTTATATACTGTTAACGCTTTCAATGCTGAACCTGTTTTTTAGTATGGAAATGGACACGCTAGGCGTGTTCTTAGCATCCAATGAGTTAACTCTATTTATTTTTTAATGCCAATTTGCAACACACCAAAATCAGGTGTCTCAACATATGAGACGCTAGCACTCCATGGGTTAAGAGTGTAGTTTGAAGTGTATTAGCAGAATTAGATTTAGAAGGATGAAAGGATGTACATTTTAATGTAATAACAAAAGATGTCAAAACGAATTATGTTTATTTTAAATCAATGATGCACAAACTGTGACCCGTGGGCTGCAAGCAGCCCTAAATGAAATTTCATGTCATCCTCAATGATAAATATCAATAACCTTTTTTCTTCAGAACTTTTATAGAATGATGGAAAAACAATATAAAACAATAAAATTTTCAATTTTCTATACACTAAAATTATCGATAATTTACCCATGCGGCCCTTGAACTATCTGAGAATTGATTATCTGGACCTTCTCCTAAAAAGGTTGTGCATCACTGTTTTAAATGAAGCAAATTCTTATTTTTCTTCTTTGACCATATTCGCTCCCTGTGTGGAGCATATGGTCACCAAGCCTTTATGAACATCCAACGGATAGTACTAGGTCAGTTCTAACATCAAACAATACATGTCACAGACATCTATTCTCAAAGCTCAGTACATCATTTTTCTGAATCTTTGTCAGGTGCTGTGATTCACTACCGTAAAGCAGCACTGTTAAAACGCGTGCACCGAATATATGACATTTAGTTTCAAATACCAAACTGCGTGTTCCAGACAGTTAAGATTGAATTAAACGTAGCTCCAGCTATTGCCAAGCAAAAAGCCAGCAATTTTTTTGGACTACCATCTTCCCGGTTACGTACACACCGAGGTATCTGAAGCTGTCGACCCTACCGATGGTCATCTGGATACCCTCAACAGACTTGTGAAATATAACAGCATCATCAGTGTACTCAAGGTCGCACAATCACTCAGACTGGGAGTAACAGATTAAAGATCTAAGCTGACTTCTAAATAGTTATTAGAAGATAATAGTGAATGTTGTAAGATAATTCACCTGCAGCTGTTCGCACACTGTGCCTTTGAGTAGTGCAACCACTCCCTGAGCACCAATGGGCCCCATCGCGTTGTCGCTAAGATCCAGCACCGATAAATAAGCCTTGGCCACCATCATGCCTTCGCTGAGGTTTATCTATAAGACAAAATAAAATATAGTCAAATAAACAATAAAAAACGCAGTGAAAGTGGTAAAAATTTCTTTATTATTATTTATTTATTATCAAATAGCGACACTGAATGAATATATTATTGTCGGTCCCAGCGGTCTAGTCGCAAGTGCATTGCCTCAGTGATCAGGTGGGCCCGTGTTCGATTCCCGGCAAGGTCAGATTTTTTCAATTGAAAAAGAGATCTTGGACATGGACTTTCACTGGCCAATTAAAATATATATCGATGGCTTAAAGAGTAAATTTGCTATCTCCGTTTTTGTCAATTGTGCAGGAGAGGGTAAAACTTATTATTTTGTGTATTTTCAAACCGATCGGGAAAATTTCAAATAGGACATTCAAACAATTTTTTGTGCAACCGCTGAAAAATAACGAATGAATGACAGGTGACAATAGAAAATGGTGGAGTTGGATAATTGGCAGTGTAGATTTTAGAACGACAATGGAGTTTCAAATTTTCCTAAAATGTTTTTACGATGCACTCAAATCAGTTTTGGTTATAAAAAATTTAGGGGACATGCACATTGCATGATACAACAAGATGGCATTATTAAGTCATTTTCAGCCAAAAGTGGAGCAAAATTACTCTTAAGCCATCGATATGTAAATAAATATTATTTTCCCTGATTGACGTATAAAGAAAAATCTAAAAAACATAGAAGTCAAATCGGTTGAAGCTCAAATATAACAATGTTCAATACGCACCAGAGCTTTGGGGATTTCGGCTTTCGTTCTTCCGGTGAATAGGTCTGAAAATAAGGCTTTCTTCAGCTCGGGTTTCTTCTTGAGGGCCTCACCAATGACAACGGAGGCCTCCACTCCGAGACTGTTGCCTTTGAGGTTGAGAAACTGCAAACCCTCGCAGTCTTGGATGGCCAGCGATAGCTCCTTGGCTGAAATAGATACAGGGTTTTCGATTTGATAGTTATACCACGAAAAATTAATACAAAATTAGGCACGGAAAAGACATCTCGAAGTATTGATGATTTACAGGCTACCAACATCGAAATTCAAAAAATATTTCAACAGTAGTTTTCAGCAAGAACTGCTTGTTATTAAATTGCTCAAACACTCTTTTTCAAAGATAGGACTAGTTCTCAGCTAATTGCTCTTTCTGCTTATTGTTGTTTTCGGACCAAATGGAGGTGGGATTAGAACCTGTTGGTTTAGGCTCAAAATATTGATGATTAAGAGGCTACCAATATCAAACATCAAAAAGCCACGTCTGTTCCCAATGTAGAGCATATTGATTGAGTTTTGATAGAAATGATAAGACTAGTGATTGCCTAATCGCTCTAGATGTGTTCTGTCTTTGGGTTTGAATTGAACCAGTTGGTTTTTAATATTCAGTTAAACGGTCTTTAAGGGTTAAAGAAACTAGATTTTTGCCGATTTAGGGTTATGAATGCCACTAGATGTAAAATAATATGTTACGTTTTGTGTCGGAGAGACATATCAATAGAAGTGGAAACAAAGATAGTTCAATGCGTATTAAAGTTTTTTTTTTGTTCATAGCCGCTAAACCCTAAAACAACACATTAGAATAAATTACTATTTTATAATTAACAAATAGGCATCGCCTTTAAAGATAATTTGTAATAGGTAACATTGATTCATGGTGAAACCTTTTTTTTGGCTCCTGAATAGTAGAGAAAAATGAGTTAGGTTTCTCTGTCTCTTAGTGGCTATATATACAGTCAACACACTGTAATAACGAGAAACTTTAGTTCTTTTGTCTTCAGTGATAACACGCGTATTTAATTTATTCAGAGCGGAGTCAATTAACGTGGATTAACATACCATGTTCTGGTCGTTGCTCTATAAAACTGGCCATGTTTATTTTATATCTTTACAGTTCTTCTCCAAAATATTAGTTAATGATTTACGTATATTGACATTCATAAAACGATAAGATCGTATCTATGTGTAGCGATATATTCTTCACTGATAATTTGTTGATATTCTTTTGTTTTCAAGCCAAAAACTCGCCTGTACTTAGTGTCAAATACAAATCTCAGGAATGAAACAAATGACTGCATAAAATTTCGAAAAAGGAACAATACATTCGATAAAACAATGTTAGACTTGATGGAAACATAACCTATAACGACATTGAAGAAATGTTTGTTTCTACAAGTTAACAAACGATAACCAAACAATTATATACCAAATTAGAGTAGATTAATCATCTCGGCTTGTTGTTAAATGAATATAATGTAGTTTGAGTGCGTAATTAGGGAAATATTAGCAATGCTCACCGTCATCTGCGTTGTTTAGCTTCAGTTCTTTTCCACAATAATTGAGTCCTGTTTCGGGAGTGTCGACGGCAGAAATTGATTTAATCAAATCAAACATGCTTAACTGTGACATGTTTAGTGTTTAATTTGTGTTTTTCGGAAATTATCGTTTGAAATAAAAATAACCGATATTCTATGGATATATATCAACGCGCGTCAAAGACAGTGCTGCCAATCTGTATTGAATGAAAAATTGACTCGATTATTTATGTTGGGGATACTTGGCACAAGTTATACAATAAATAATTTTTAAAAAGTGAAAAATCTATCCTTGTATTTATGAAAGACATGAAATAAAAATAGTTTTATTATTTTTTAAGCATTTCGTATTATTTCGAGTAAATTTTTTTTTGAAAGCTGTAACAGGTCCAAAAATAAAAATACGTTAGTTTTGAATAGAAGATTATTCTTAAAATGCGTACACTATAATTATGTTGTCAAATATTATCTTACTGTAATTTTAAAAATTATTTGGGTATTGTATTAAAAATGTCTGTAATGAATTTAATAAACTAAGTAATTAGCTTATTTTGTTTTGCCAGTGTGCTGTTTTCTTGGAAAGGAGCTATTTGAATAAATAAATTCCATATTACTAACATAGTAATATTTCCATATAAAATATAGTACTGTGATAAAGATCAGGACTAGTTTCACTCATCACGAGCATTGTCAACTGAGTTCAAACAATTTAATTTTAATTATTTATGATTATATTTAATTTCTTGCTACATTTCTGAAACTAATTGTTTGTTATACCAGGTCTTTTGATTTTCTTGTTGTTCTGGATTCACTTGTATCATTGTATAATTCATCTGTTGATGATGCTTGCAATGAGTTAAACCCTGATCTTTATCAGAAAATGAAAATATGTGAAATTATTACTATATAATATGTTATATTTATTCAAAGGAATTATTTGTTGAAAGTGGAAAATGTAGTGCAGCGATGCACAGCCTGCGGCCCTCAATGATATTTTATGCAGTCTAATATGACAAATATCAGTTACCTCTTTAGGGAAGATGGAAGAACAATATAAAAAAATCAACTTAATTTTCGCTAAAAATATTGATAATTTAATCACTTTTACTAATGCCTGGACCTTTTCCCAAAATGGTTGGGCATCACTGATGTAGAAGAAGAGAAAGTTTAAGTCATTCTCAATTTTTTTACAATACTGTAATTCTATGACTCAAATTAACAAGGGATGTTATATGATATAGGGAATAAATAAAAACGACACGATTCATGTTTTGGCTTTTTTTATATTATTTGAGATAAGATTATTTTCATCATTTTTATAAATTTATTTTTTTGTTCCATCTACAGCGAAAATGATACGCTATTTTTTTAAACCAGAAGCTGCAAACGAAGAAAAACCTTTTTCAATAACAAAATGAGTAAAATTTTCTTCAATAACAAAATGAGCAAAATTTTATTCAGTAACAAAAATAGCAGGTCGGCAATATCGTCATAAGCGATATCTCCAGATGTGAAATGGACGTAGAGAATCGAACCTGTGAGCTCCCCAAAGCTAACAATGGCGACACCCAACCAAAAGGTTGATAATTATTATTATCATTGCAAACAGAATGTAATTGTATCTGTGAATTTCAGCGCAGGATTTTTAATCCATGTCTGCTCTCAATGTGGAGCAGATAGCCTGGTGGTACGAGACATACGAGAAATGCTCCTTACTTGGTCACTCAACCTCTCTTTCTTTTGTGTTGAGGATTTCGGCAGAAGGTACTTGATGGAATTAAGATATCAAATCTGAATTGTTTGAATTTTGTACTTTTCTATGAGTTTTGTCACTAACGACCCGGGTATCGCCTTTTGGCATCCTCAGGCACCTGAGAGTGACTCAACAAAACGGCTGTCAGCAGTCACAGAGAGACATTGGAGCTGGCCAAGTCACGCACTGCAGATGTCTCCGGAGAGCTCCATGTAGGGATTCTGGCGTCTTAGACTGATATCAGTATGATGTACTAAGTAGAATTGAGGGATACTGACATATCATGGGAAGAAGCAAAGCACCTTGGGGGCGAGGACAATCGATAGAAGAGAATAGAAGATAGTAGAAGATAGAGAGCAATCACGGTCGAAGAAGATGAATAGGAAATTGTTTCATTCAAAATAAACGCAATTTAAGTTTACATCCATTTGCAGCTTCGGTTATTACGTCAAAATGAACATCCTTTCGAACTTATAAATCTAATTCTGCGTATACACATTAATCTAATAACACCAATTTATTTATTTTACGCTTAAAACTACGCTCTTAAATAATGCAATATTATACTTGTGTCAATTCTCATTACTAGGCAGGTGGCGAATTTGCGTACTTCGAAAAATGTTCCAAATTTAAAAATGTGTACATTCTGCATAGGCCATGCCAATAATTAAAAACAACAGTATAATATCTATATGTCGGAATATCTTCGGGGAAATTCTGTTTTGTTTCAAAATATAATTAATAGTCAAATACAATATAAAACATACTTAGTTTGTTCGGCATGAAATAAATTCAAATAAAGAACACAGTTTCATCAAGATTAAAATAATACACAATTTTTTCTACTTATGCTCGAAGAACTCGGCCCATTAGTGTAAAAGAAACGTAACTCTATTTTTGCCAGTATTTAGTTATGAATGCCATTAGATCAGTGGTTCTCATGTGCGGCCACCAACAGCTTCATATTAAATATTGATATTTAATAAATGTGGTTTAAAAGTTAATTTATCAACAAATACTCTGAAAATTAAATATTTCGTGTGTAATTAATACCAATAGTAAATTTTCAAACATGTTTAGGTCCATTTGACAAAGCATAGAACACAACAAATTTTAAAGAAAAATTTGCTGCGGTCATCAGACATTTTCGTAGGACCACTTATTTGTTCGATGCGGCCACAGTACTAGATACTAAATAATATATTTCTCTATGTGTCAAAGAAACATATCAATAAGATAAGTGGATACCGAGATATTTCAATGCGTATTAAAATCACTTTCTTGTTCATATCTCCGATAAACCTTAAAACAATACATTAGAATAAATTGCTATTTTATATTCAACAAACAAATCAAAAAGCCAAAGTGTCACCTTTAAAAATAATGAAAAGACTATTTGAATCTGTTAAAATATAGGCAACATTGATTACTGGTGAAACCTGCATTTTTGACTCTCCTGAAAAGTATAGATAAATGAGTTACGTTTCATTGTCTCTAAAGGGCCGAACTCACCCTCTCTTTAGTAGAGTAAGGATTGAATGTTAGCTTATCTCTCTCGCTTTACTATCGCTATCCAAGTCCTGTTTTTAGGTTCAGATGACTGAGAGCTAATTGAGAGAATGTATCTTTTTGTGTATTAATTAATTATACATATATGTACATTGATTTAGTACACATAACTGGGTATTGGTTAAGCTAAGTATTCTTAATTAGTGAAATTTATTCTGGAACATTTGTTTATCCAAGTTCTTCCATTCTGTTTGTTGGAACCATTTCCCTGAAGATATTATTGACAAATCAATGGAATCGTGAAATATAAAATTTGTATGAAAAATTCTTGCCGCAATTACAATCAAAATGGTTGATATTAGTGAAACAAATTGTTAGGCGATCGACAAAGTGTAAAATAGTCAACAAACAACAAACAGTTTCCGTGGCAACATTTCTGTCATTTTTGCAGTTGTTATCATCAGTTGATAATGCTCGCCACGAGCGAAACCTGTCATGATTCAATATTTTTTTTGTGGAATAAGTACTAAAAATGTGTTATTTTTTTATTACAATGCCATTCCACCAAGTATTGACAGTGAACACCTTAAAAGTATTATTATTGAATTGAACTTGTTCTAATTGACACAATATTTTTTCACTCTTTTTGCTCTCCTGAAAAGTAGCGATTTGTCACCATCGGCCTTTCGGCTTGGGATGGGCAATATGCCGTTCTAAAGTTCAGTATATTGTTGTGTTTGAATCAAATAATCACCATTTTGGTTGCGTTCACATCAAGTATACCCACACTCGTATTGGGTATTCCTCGAATCCATAGACAATTACTATCAAATGAGAATGTTCATGCTGCCATTGAAAAATAACGATAAAAAAGCGACAGTTCTTTACATTATGACTAGATTTACATACATATATTTATATTTTGTATATATTAAATGTTATGATTATGTAAAAAAACTTAATTTAAAAATACACTCATTAAAAATAATCAGCTCAAATTTCTATACATTGTTTTTATTACAATAAATGAATTGTGCTCTGCATTAAAAAAACTTGTAAAAAACCAACCCCTATTGTGCCCCCCCTAAAGAAAGTTTCCTATAGCGTATATGACAGTCCCCCCTATAGCGTGTATTTTTTACAAAACGAAAATTTTTCAAGGTCAAATTAGAGTTTTCTCAAATGTATCATATAATACTACAAATACATGTTTTAACACATTAGCTATGGAATAAATCGTAGAACATAAAGAAATGACGCGTATTTCACAATTCCTGTTGCCAATGTGTTAAAAAACATCATTTATTATATTAATATGGGGAAAATGTTTGATTTACTGATTTCAAGCAATTCACAAATTCACCTAACCTAAAATTTTGTTTGGGTGCAGAGTCCCCTATAACGTTGTATTCCTACAGCGTAGTTCAAATCTACACACTATAGGGGGGTCGACTGTACTTCTTCAATTATCAATACACATATTCATAATTCGTGTGAATTCAATTAGTTGTATAAAGACTGTTCTTAATATGAGTCCGATGATGCTTTTTAAAGAGGCGAAACACATGTCACTATTCTTGTTGTTTGTCACGCGAATCATTCACAAGTTTTCATGCAGAGCAACAAAACGTCAAAATAAACGCATCTCAAACAAATTTACGCACAATTTTTCAAATATATATTTTATATCTAAAGATAATAAACACAAACAAATACCACATTGTATATGTGTGTGCGAAATTAAAATGGTGTCAGTTTTAAATAATTGAATACAAATCAAAACCTCTGAAGAAAATAGCCCCTTAGGATAAAAAAACGTAACTCGATTTTTGCCAGTTTTGAATTATGAATGCCACTAGATACAAAATAATATGGTACCGGTAAAACGTGGTGAATAGAGACAAAAAGAAGGATTGAACTTAAGCACAACTTTACTAAGTATCCAATATATTTTTTATTGGTCCGTGGCGCAGTGTCAACGACGTTGGCTTGCGTGCCGGATCGCCCAGTACGAGCGGATTTTTTTAGTCGATAAATCTGTTCAAAGGCAACCTTTCCGATCCCAAAGAGCGACGCATAGTGACAGCGATTAACTAATCACTAGTCCTGTTCTAGTCCTCGTATCCTTTCCATCCCTACTCTCTTCGAAAAAAGAGGGCTTGAGCAACTGAGGAACAAGCAGTTCTCGTAGAAAAACATGAGTTGAGATAAACACTGTGAGGGGTCCATATGCTGCATGATGGGAGCGGACATGGTTAAAAAAAATAGGAAAGGTAGAAAAAAAACGTGACAAAAATCAACTTTTTTTAGTCGGAGTCGTGTTTTTGGTCAATGCTGGAGTCGGAGTAGTGTTTTTTTAACGACTCCACAACCCAAGCAATCAAAACATGAGTCACATTAAGTATTAAAACATTTTGACAAAATAAAATGGCCACAAAACGACTGCGGAATCTATCGAAAATACACATATTAATAAATATAGAAAGACTTAATAACTAAAATAATACATATATATATAATAATTTTACAAATAAATTAATTAGATATAATGATATATGTATATATATTAAATATACGATAGAATTTAATTTAAAATTCACTATTTTTTTATTGCAAAAACATTTAAAAATGTTCAATATGTCTACTAACTGAAAATTTGTTGTAGAAATTGTCTATTTGTTATTTATGCGCCATTTTAAGTCTTTTTTCACTTTTTATACATTAACGTTTTTTTTTATTATTCATTTATACATTTTTCTAATGTATAATGAGTATAAATGTCGATTTCATAATACACTTTCACACTGCGTTAATACTACGTATAGATTTGAGACTATATCCTTGATATATTTTCGCTACGTACCTATGAAAATAAAATGGGGAAGAAAAAGAATATAAACAAATTTATAAAATACTGTTCATTTTCAAAATGTACTAAGTCCGTTTATAAAACTGACTAACTCCGCATTATTTCAAATATTAATTGAAAAATTATTATATTCTGTAATGGGATGTCATTCAACAAAGACTGATTGTTAATCTGTCTTTTCAAACAAGCCCATGCTCATAAAAATAATAACACATTTTTAGTAGTTATTCCACATTAAATTTATTGGATCAGGACCGGTTTCGCTCATACTGAGCATTATCAACTGATTGCAGCATTGAAGACTAATCATCAGTTGTAGTGCTCGCCATGAACGAAACCGGACCTTATCCAATAAATTTAATATGGAATAAGTACCAAAAATGTACTATTATTTTTATTAAAATGCCATTCCACCAAGCATTAACAGTGAACACCTTAAAAGCCTATGCTCTTTGATCCGAATTCGTAAAATAATCAACAAGCTCGTCACTTCAAACATTCCGAATGAAAAAAACATCATATCGGAGATATCTTGTTTTATTGCGGACTTAGCCCAGTTTGTTTTTTTTAAAAAATCTTCCAAACACTAATTTGCAAAGCAATATATATATATATTCACGACAAGTAAAGTAAACGCTTTATCCAACGAGCTACGAGAAGATTAAATTATTATGTCCCACTAGATAAAAACTAGCAGAATATATTAAATATCCGGACATAGCTAATGTTTTGTTTTCGCTACAGAAGATGGACTTATACCGTTTTCAACCAAGCATGTAAATTAGCTTGAAAAAAGGTTTATAGTTTATTCATAATCAAATTGAGGGTTTGGACTTTGGGCTTTTTATAAAAACCGATTTCATCAGTTCATTATAACCCCAATTCCTCCACTGATTCCATTAAATTAATATGTATTATACAAAATATTAAATAAAAACAAAAAGCTATGAATGGATATTTAACATCTATAATACGTTTGCATTGTCTATGTCAGTCGCTCATTTCGAATATAGAATCATAGCTGATGCGCCATTTTGAGACCATTCCGCGCACGGTTTTTTCTTATGCCGTGTACATTTTCGTGAACCAAGCGATGCCGTCAAAGATGGCACCTATCAATTTGACGACGGGCGACACTATACGGGGGATGGCACCGCTGTGCACGGAGTCCTGGCCCCCCTCGGCCACGCGAGGCTCCTGCAGACCGCGCGTGTGGAACTGGAAGATGTCTGACACCTGGAAAAAATATACATATACACGTGTAATTAAGAATATCGACTGAATGTGCTTGATGGAATTTCAATATCAAATTTGAATCGTTTGAATTTTTTTACTTTGCCGTGAGTTTTGTCATTAGTGACCTGGGTTTAGTCTTTCGGCATCGTCAGGCATTTCAAGTGCACGAATAAAAGATAGTATCGTTTATATACAAAAAAAGTAGATCACCGAGTTAATTTGCTCTTAATGTAATCTATATGAATTAGTGAAAATTTTATGTAAATGTTTAAAATTATCGGGAATTTTTAATGCAGTATGGCAAATTCTTAATACCAGATAATAACATAGGAATATCGATAAATAAATCTAGGGTTTTATCCGACCTATTATTATTGAATTGATTGATTTAAAGTGTTTGAGTTTATAATTAATAATAATAATGGTGAGTTTGGATGATTAAGTTGTTTCATTAAAATAGTCAAACTATTAAGCCCTATTTATCTCTAATATTTCTTGATAAAACAATTTATGTTCGCCCGTGTTTTTATGTATCAAATCAACTTATATATCTGCATGGAACGCGTGATTCTCGCAAAATAAATGATTGGCGAAGGTCTTAGTATCTTTATTCGATTTCGATTGAGGCACATAAGACTTGCAAATGTTGAAGTACAATTAAAGACTCGAGGTAAGATATGGGTGGTAAAAAACAAAGAACTGTAATTTATGACATTTTTTTACTTTTAAAAAGGCACTAAAGGGTTAAAAAAATATCTCACCTCATTCCAGCCGTATATATTCTTGGCTTGCGCGATGACCTCGTAGACTGCCGAGGGTCTGAGGCCGCGCAGCTGATGCGTGACCTTGTGGAGCAGTGAGGAGCTCCCTGACGCTCCGGGCCCACCGGCGTTCCCACCAGCGGAGAGGGACACGTCGTGCCATTTTCCCGGTTGTTGGAACGACTCATTTATCTGTGGAAAGATAGTTTTCAAAACGACGACGATGGCGATGATAACAAAAAGTCAATTTTTTTTTTTTGTATGAATAAACATAAGAAGCTTGCTAGGCCATTTCAATTTCTGAATGTAGCTCACATCCTCATTGAGTTTGGAAACCACTGGTTTAATGCTTGAATATTCTTTTTCATTTCAAAAAGTAAAAATGTTTTGTTCTTGATGCCATTCTCTATTGAATGATTATTATAATGTTATATCTTTATTACATCAATCAAATTTATAATAATTTCATTTAGAATAAATGGGGGCTCATTGCACCATCGCACCATGACAACAACCATTTCGTGAGCTCCCTAGAATTCATGGGTAGTCATTTTTCCCTACTTATCAGGAGAGCCAAAAAACAGGTTTCATCAGTAATCAAATATGAATTTTGTACATTTCCATGAGTTTGGTTGATAGCGACCCGGTTTTGCTAATATTTTTGAGATTTCAACTAACATTTTATTTATCATTATTTCTTTGCCGGGCGCACGTAGATGGCAGCGCGGGCACGCGGTTAATAGTTAAGGTTTAGTGGAGCTACGAACAAGAGAAATTATTTAAATACACTTATGAAAATGAGAATTTTCCTGCATGAGAACAGGGCACTGTGTCATTACGGCGTCTTGGACAACTGTCCAAGGGTTCGGTCCAAGAGAGGGAAGAAGAAGAACTCACCATGAGCTGCCTATACAACAGCCTCAGCTCATCCAACGGCGGGTAGCTGTCCAATTGTAATGTGAGATTGTAGGCGTGGGGCAGCCTGGAGACTGGCGGGGACCTAAAAGAGACGGGGCCGGGCCTTCCTGAGACCTCCACGTGCTGCTTAGCTCTGCCTAATGAATTATCAGCAGAGCAGCTGAATAGAAAATTGAAAAATGACATGTTATTAATATTTCAGGGGTTCGTGACGAGACGATTTAAGCCAGGGCTGTGGAGTCGGAGTCGGAGTCGTGGAGTAGGGGCGATTTGGCCGGAGTCGTACTCAGAGTCGGAAATTTCGAAAAGTTTGAACTTTTTATTTTTACATATAATATTTCAAATTTGGCTATTGGCCGGATTGGTAGGGTTGATATTTAATTGAATACACATAAATAGGAAAATTAGGCAAAAACAAGTGACGATATTAAACTTTTTTAGTCGGAGACGGAGTCGTGGTTTTGGTAAATGCAGGAGTCGGAGTCGAACTTTTTTTTACCGACTCCACAGCCCTGATTTGAACACTTCCATTTTGGAGCATTTCTCTGGATGAAATATATATTTTTTCAATTACTTTTAGCAACATACGGTCCGTGGCGCAGTGTCAACGTTGCTGGCTTGCGTGTCGGACCGCCCGGGTTCGATTCCCGGTACGAGCGGATTTTTTCAGTCGATAAATCTGTTCAAAGGCATGGGTGTTTGTGTTGTTAAAAATCCCTTCCTACCTTTCCAATCCCAAAGAGCATAGTGATAGTGATAGTTCGAAAAAAAAGAGAGCAGGGATGGAAAGAATACGAGGACTAGTAGAGGACAAGTGCTTTCGCAGGGGATTTTCAGCAACACAAACATCCATTGCTTTTAAACAGAATCGATTGATTGACTGATAAAATCTGCTCGGACCGGGACTCGAGCCCGGCCGGTCCGTAACAGAAGCCAACGACGTTGACCACTGCACCGCGGACCGGCATTTATGATTCCAAATATATCTACATTTAATGAAAAACAATAAAGTTGGTGTCAATTTTGTTTGCAATATTAGAAGTACGGTGGTTGACTTTGTCAGGAACACGGAGGTAAGAGACCGGACAAACCAGCCCCTTATTACGTCCAAAATAAAAAGGCGACGATGAATCTCGCTCGGACATGTGCTGCTGATGCCCCATGGGAGCCTGAATCCCGCCTGCCACTTCTATCAACCTGATGGATCCCGACGCCCCGGAAGGCCTTTGATGACCATCCATAGGGGAGCTACGGGACGCCGGGACACCGGGATGACCTGGGAAGAAGCGAGGAAGTTGGTGGGATTTAGAGGAAGTTGGCGGGATTGAGAGAATCTTGGAGGCACCGTGTGGTGAAAAAAGTGTGAATGTTACCTGTAGTTTCCGAAATCGTCGGGCTGCACGTTCATGATGAGCAGGGTGTGGTTCTGATGATGCGAGGACATGGTGAGGCGCTCTGTCGGGGCCAAGAGAAACGAGTTCTGGAGCCACGTGACCTGTGGAAAATAAACGCGAAGAAATTAAACTTAAGGGTTAAGTCGTGTTTTTGGTCAATGTTGGAGTCGGAGTCAGAGTCGTGCTTTTGGTTAATACTGTCGGAGTCGTATTTTTTTTAAGCGACTCTACAGCCCTGATTATACTGCATAAAGTGAGCACCATATAAATTTTCAAAAATATTTAGCAAATCGACACCTTACATCGAAAAGGTTCTAACTGCTCTTGACACTGTTTTGAGATATGAGCGTTTGATTAAAATTCACTTGTAACAATGAGCATGTAAAAATGTTTCAAATTACTTATTTTAAGCATATTTTTTCACAACTCTTGCTGAGAAATAATGAACTTAAAGATCCAATGATGAGAATTTTAGAACTTTGTCAAATAAATTTAGTACAAAAATTGTGCAACTCCGGAATTCTGCTAACTCCTTCATTCAACCATAGATAATTCTGGTATTCATATACATACATATATGACAGACTGCGGTAAATACAACGTTTCCGACCAAAAGGTCATTTTAGGCAAAAATGTAAATTATAACCTTTTCAAATTAAGGTAACGAAATGGCATTCGTAACTAAATTTCAGAAATTTAAGAAGTTACTGTCGTTTTCCTTGGAACGGCAGAATGGAACCCAAGGCTTTTTTTATCAAATATCCCGTGGCTGTAAGACTTGGCTTAGAATCTAAATTATCCTGGACTCCTTACGTCAGCTGGTGGATCGGCGTGGACGGTGCAGACCAGCTCAGCCCTGAATCCTTCGCCGCTATGGACCCACGATCTTTCTACCGCTATCTCGGGAGGAACTGAAACAAACAAAAATTATATTAGACAGATTATAGATTGACCATTATATCTTGGCTGTTAACTGTTTAGATGCCACTGCTTTCAACTGTCGAGTTTTATATGAAAAGGACATGTAAACTAAACAGAAAATTATTTAAATTAAACTAACCTAAAATACAGTGGCGTGACATACTAAAATATAATTTTCGAGGCCCTCTTTTTTGATTGTCAAAAAAAGCGTCACATTTTAATTTTTTCGAAATTTTAATCCTCTTAATCCCACGGGGCCCAGTTTTTCGACATGTTTTCACAGCATTTGTTTTTTTTCTTCATTTATATACTTTAACAACCTCTTTTAAACAATTACTGATGACACTATACATCAGGGGTTTGCCAAAGCGTCGATCGCGTAGCTATTCCTAGTCGCCTCCTAGTCTGTCTGGTGTACCGATGTACACATCTCTGATTCCTCTTTTATTTCAATGATAATAAATTCAATTGAGTCGATCGCCATCAAAAACATTGACACTGACAAGTAAATATCAGATAAATAATGATAGAAATCAAAAAAAAATACAACAGTGAAAAAATTCATTGGGATTTGAGCACGCTCTTTTTAATATGGTCTGGCATCCAATGGGTTAATTTTTTATAATAAGCTGTCATGATTAGTCAAAAAAGCTTTATTGTAATCTCAAGAAAGAGCATAACTTCCCAAACTTTTTTCTCGCGGGTAACCCTTACTTTTATTTTGAGAACCAGTGGTCTAGAAATTGTATTCGAAATGTAAATTTTTTCAAACTATTTTCTTCAAATAAGTATCAATCTGGTCACAGTGTCCCTGGCTCAAATCCCAACACAGGCAATAGCCCTTAATCTAAAGTATTTTTTTTTATCCCTGGAAAACTCGCTTAGCAACGTTATGCATGTTTTAAATATTGCCAGGAATGTCCATGCGCTGTAATGTGCATGAAGTTGAGTTGGAGATCTATTTTTACACTTACAGAGTACTTGTAATGTGAAGTCCCTGTGAAGCGATGGGCCCACGCCATTGTCTACGGTGCACCTGTACCGTCCAGCCGCCGCCCTGTCGACCTGCTCCAGCACCAGTTGGGGCCCTTCCCCCACACGGGAGCTGTCATTCTGCAAAATAAATGCAAATCTTAAAATTACATCTAAACACTCGGGCACCTGGTATTTTTGCCGAAAAGTTACGCATAAGCCCATGCATTAGATTTCTCGGATTTCTTTCTAACAAAAATTGATAGAAAGCATATAGTTAAAGAACATGAACATAAATATATGACGCAGTAATATATTTAAATAATAATCAGGGATATTGAACGATTTGCAGATGTGCTCAATCTCAGCTTAATACTAAAACTTAAAAGCAGGGCTGTTGAATCAGAGTCGGAGTGTTTTGGCCGGAGTCGGAATCCTCGCGGCGTTTTGGCCGTAGTCGTAAACAGAGTTGGAAATTTTGAAAAATTTGAACTTTTTTTTGGATATATGTATAACTAGTATTGCTACCCGGCGTCGCTCGGACTAAGCGACCAATAATTATTTAATGTTATATCATTCGACATAATTATATCACAAAATCTAACATCCAAAATAGAGTTAAAATAAAATCACAAACTTTATTTAATTTTATGACAGCCCCATTCTCGCCCATTAAAATGTCCAAATTCAAGGAAAAAAATCTAATTTGCTGTCAAAGAAATGTCAAATAATACCTTCACGTAAATAATAAACATTATTATTAATAATAAAAGCCGGGAAAAGTTCAGTAGTAGACTAATTTATTACATTTTGACTAAATGTCTTCGCCGATAAAAATTCAAACATATTTTCTTTCATATTCGTTTTTATGGCAACTTGCAACAACAATGCAAAAGGGAATTACAGACATTCATACATACATACGCCGTTTCGGTTTTATATATAAGATGTGGAAAATTTGGCTTTTATCCGGATTGGTTGGTTGATATATAATTGAATACACATAAATAGAAACGGAGTCGTGTTTTGGGTCAATATTGGCCAAAAAACGAGACTCCACGACTCCGACTCCAACTCCACAGCCTGAATTATTATTTTGGTCAGGGTCAGAGTCGTCTTTTGGTCAATGTTGGAGTCGTGTTTTTTTTTATAATTTTTTAATTTTTTAATGATTTAAAAAATATTTGGCATTACAGCTTACGCCAATCCGCCAAATATTCTTAATTGTGAAAGCCATACGAGATTAACTCGATGATAAATAATGTATCAGTTGTGCACAAAATCAACGATAAATAACATACACCCATATTTTCGATGGTTTCGGCGGTAACTTAAATTTAAAATAACTTTAATTATTCCACGTATTGTGTAACTAACTGTGACACGTGTTTCGCCTCTTTCAGAGGCATCTTCAGATTTACTATCGCAAAGTTTGCTTGAGTAATGAAGCAAGATTGATTCTAAATAATAAAACTTCACACAACACTTTTATGTCATTTTTTCTCACGGAGTCACTTACTGCCTTCTTACTTGGAAAGACAGTATCGCAGTCAGGTTGACTGTATTTAAAGAATACTGTGAAACAATAATCATGATTCTTTCATGATGTAAGGTAAAACAAGGGTCGTTAGCGACAAAACTCATGCAAACTACAAAATTCAAATTTTCTATTGAAATTCCATCAAGCACCTTCAGTCGAAATTGCAAGGATTTGATTGTCGAAAATATACGTACAAGTCTAGTCCATGTGACTGCGGGGACCGGATTACCGGCAGCCCTGCACTCGAGCGCGGCACCGCCCCCCTTCCTGGCGGTGGCCCTGCCTCCCTCGGGGCTGGCCCTCACCGACGACGGCACCATGATCTCAACCGTGTGAATCTGGTCGCGGTTCTCCCGGTCGCTTATCTGGCAGACGTAGTCCCCAGCGTCCTGGAACAGATTGAAGAATTATATTTGTAAAATAGTTTACGAATTTAGGATGGGTGTGGGATGGTATTGTAGACCACACAGACATCGATGTCTAGCCTAGCCTAAAATAAATCAATTATTCGATTGAAAAATGAAACTGACCAGGCTGGGATTCAAACCCACGCATAATTTTACACATTTTTGATGGTTCTTCTTATTTCAACAACAAAACTACAGTAAAACTGTTTATTATTCATTCGCTTAGCCCAGTGATGCACAACCTTTTTAGGTGAAGGGCCAGATAATCAATTCTTAGATAGTTTGAGGGCCGCATGGGTAAAAGTGATTAAATTATCGATATTGTTAGTGTATATAGAATTGAAATTTGTAATGGTTTAAATATATTGTCCTTCCATCGTACGTAAAAAGTTCTGAAGAAAAAGGGTCATTAATATTCTTTTTTTTTAATTTAAAATATTTGTCATACAGCTTGCCAATGCGCTAAATATTCTTAATGAAATGGCATGGTGTAATAAATCAGGGCTGCAACGATAAATAACATACACCCAGCCCAAGATCTCTTTTTTCTATTGAAAAAATCTGACCTTGCCGGGAATTGAACCCGGGTCTCCATATCGCTAGGACAAAGCTCTTGCCACTAGACCACAGGGACTGGGCTGCATGAAATGGCATTGCGGGCTGCAGGTTGTGCATCACCTTCTTATTATTTGCTGATGATTTGAAACTGTTTTTGAGGGTTGTCACCTTGGATGATTGTCACCTCAGTCCGATATAGATAATATAATAGTGATGTAACAAACTTGAATTTAATATTGATAAATGCAATCTTTTATCATGAGGGCTCACGAGTATTCTTTCAATATTCAATGAATGGTCCGAATTCTCTCACGAATTTCATCAGTAAAAGATCTTGGCGTACAATTTGAAAGCAAACTAACATTCAACAATCACATTAAGATTACTTGCAACAAAACTTTGCAAATGTTGGGCTTTATCCTCCGCACTACCAGGGTCTTTCAGGAGTAAAAATTTTGATACTAATGTATAATTCTTTGGTTCGAAGCCGACTTGAGAGTGGATTGTTTGGGCACCGAGGAGTGCGAAATGTGTTCTTATGGTGGAAGGGTTCAGAAGAAATTTTTGAGAATTCTCTATTTGAGGACATATGGGTACTACCCATGGCTTTATCCAACAGACTTTCTCTTAGGGATGCTCACTTTTCAATAGTTTGAATGCTCGAAGAAATGTATTTGGCATTATATTTCTTTCGGCTTATCGAGGCCAAAATGAAATTCCACCATTCTTGAAAATGTTAAATTGAATGTTCCTGATAATTTTTGAGGAATCGTGAGCATGAGTTGTTTGTTCTTCAAGGGGTAGAACCAGTCTGCCAATGGGAATGCCTCTGGGAAGAGCTTTAACAATTTTAAACGGCATTGCTTCGGATGTTGACATATTTCATATTAGTGAGTTCAGGCGAATACTATATTTTATGAATAAAAGTTGATTTTGTCAGAACTCACTCGACATCTTTGAAAATTTCTAATGTGATTTATAAATTTTTTTCTCTCTTATGATTACAATGTTTTCATCTTGTTTTTAATTAATTAATGATTAAAATTATGTATTTACATGTATGTATATAAAATACATACACGTATTTATATTTGTCAAATACATGGCGCATTGGCATTAGCTGTAATGCCATGATTTGCTTTTTCTTAAATAAATAAATAAATCACTCGTTTAGATAAACATAGTACCATACAAATAATTTTAATGTAATACCTGGGGCCCGACTTGCGTGATTTGGAGGTTATATCCGTCGACAAGTCTGAAGCGATCGTCTCTTATCACCATTAGGCTGGAGGCTGTCAAAACGGCGGCACCCCGTCTCCATAGCAACACCACAGAACCTGAAAAGTGCAATGAGAACCATTAACTAAATGTCAGGACTCTGTATCTAGGATACCAATATCAGGATGCCAACCTTTTTTCAATAGCTACTTGAATAGTGTTCATGTCAAGACTGTGGAGTCGGAGTAGTCGCGGCGATTTGGCCGGAGTAGTACTCGGAGTCGGAAATTTTGAAATGTTTGAACTTTTTATTTTTGCATATAATATGTCAAATTTGGCTATTGGCCAGATTGCTAGGGCTGATATTGAATACACAACAATAGGAAAATTAGGCAAAAAAGAAAGGGACAATATTCAACTTTTTTAGTCGGAGTCGGAGTCGTGTTTTTGTCAATGCTGGAGTCGGGGTCAATTCTTTTACTGACTCCACGGTTTTGCAATCTACGGTACATTCTGGCTTCTTAGAGATATAGATTTCTTACTCAATGTCACCTATTTTTCAGCAGATACGAATTTTCTTTTTATTATCTTTAACGGCGACGCTTTGACTTTCTGATTTTTTTGTTAAATCACTTTTTGGCTTACGCCCTCGTCAGAACTATACTGAATGGCATTGTAATCAGTTTGATGGTCAGGGGTGTTTCTGACCATCAAACATTCAACCATTTTTAAAGAACAGTTCTTTCCTATTCATTGGATTTTAAGAATTATGAATAGCATGGACTTTCAATTCAGATGACCGTTTAAGAGAAAATTTCAACGTAAAACGGAAAATTATTGAATTTCCTTGCACCCCCGAATGAAGGCAGCGCAAGATTATACTCATATTGGATCATATGTCTTAATTAATTATTATGTAACAAAACATTACGAAAGGGCCTGTTGAAAAAAATTGTGCTAAATTATTTGAAGTCATATTTTGTTTTTAGTAGTTGACATCACCACAAATCGAAAAGTCTAGGTGTTGACCATGTCTAATCAGGTGGCTTTATGGTGAATATCTTCTTTCAGGTTTTGCCTCAATGTCTCTTTCTGTCGTACCACTCTTGGTTGATCAAGTAGCAATAGGTGGTTCAGAACAAAGAAAATACAGTTACCTAGTTTGATCACCTAAGAAATATGAAATAATACACTTTCCTCACTAGGTGTTGTTTTCAAACGGCTACCTTGGCACTCCATTGGCTATATGGTGATGTATTGTTAAATACTATTCCGACCAAGATGCCTTAACTTGTCTGATTGTTTTACAATTTAGAGTGTTCCGTATCTGCATTTTATTTTGGGCCATTTGTTTCTCAAAGGGTTAACTACTAATTTGCATGGTCAACGACTGGTACATTTACCTTACATGTTTTTATAATAAAAAAAAAAGTGGCTAATGTATCATTGAATCAACCCGAAGAATGTCAAATAATGACAAGATAGTTACCGAGGTTTTGCACTTGACATGGCAGTAGAAGTGTGTCCCCTATCACAGCCCTGTATGTCTGTCCCCTGGATAAAAAAGCGGGGCCATCTTCAGCTGGAAAAGCAGAAACAAATAATATAATTGTTTTCCAATCTTTAGACCACTACATAAACACTCATTCAATACATAGTTACTTGTGTTTCGGTAAAGGGTGGATTAAATTTTCGTTCAATCTATAATATTTGAGACTTTTCTCTGGCTATATTTTTTTATATTATGTTTGCATTTTTGAATTGGTATAAAAGAATCGATGATATTAGTCAGACAGATTTCAATTAAATGACATGATTTTTTCGGGGTCATAATATCTTTAAACGCAGGATCATCAATCATTTCTTCCGTTATAAAAAATCACGTAGAATAAAGTAGCTGTGCCGTCCAACAAAATCTCGTAAATAGGGGACCGGATGTAAATATTTATATATTTTTTAATGTATCTTTTATGTATCTTACAGTAGAACTCGATTATCCAATTTAATTGGGGATGAAGATTTTAGAACGATGACTGACCCATATTTTACACATGACTTATTGGTAGAACAAATACAAGATCAAAATATTAAGTCTGCATTCCATCACGTACCATATCAGCAAATTTGTAATATTTTTGTTTATTTTGACCAATCTGGATAGTCGAGGTTCTACTGTATTTATTTTCAAATTCATTGACCACCCTCTGTAACAATTTTGGAACGGCCACTGGAAAAATCATTTACACTAAATGCAAATCATACTGTCGACCAACCTCTACTGGCGTGAGATTGACTCCTGCACCTCCCGATCAGCGACAGGGCCAAAATGATGGCCAGGGAGTAGGGCCACAGAGCGCTATGGGGCCCCGGCGCCTCCGGGCCCCTGCCGCCTGTTGCTCTCGCATCGCTATTGCGGCTGTGAGATGTTAGGCGATGCCATCATCAAGCACTGGCCGTTCGTCATAGATGATTCAACTTATTGGATACTGAAAAATAGATACAACTTGTATTAGTTCATATTATAATTAGTAAATACTATGAGAATTTTAGGTGGAAAGGAGGGCAATCTAATATATAAAAATCAATATTTGTTTTTCTTTTTATATATGGTTTTAAAATCGAAACAAAGCAAACAAATAATTATAATACTAATGACGTTAACATTACAAAGTATTAAACTAATGAGCTGCAATCAATCAGATATGTTTGTGTTTACCCTATTAATTGGAAGTAATGTAGATTCTATAACCCCACCCCCTTCATGCTTCCCGTAAAAAGGTAAAATCCCAAACTCCATTTTGTAATTTTATCATTTTAAAATGTGATAATCAATCTTGCTTCAATAATTACGCAAACTTTGCGATAATAAGTCCGAAGAAACCTCTGAAAGAGGCGAAACACGTGTCACAGTTAGTAGCACAATACGTGGAATAATCAGTCATTAAAATTTTTCAATCAATATTTGTGTGTTTGTTTGTTCCCACCCTATGCGCTGCCATACCGTTCATCCGATCGCAATGGAACTTTGACAAACTTTTTGCTTGCACTTTCGCGGGTGTTTTTGGCATAGAAATAAAATTAACTTACTGTGGGTATTTTATATAAAAATCAATGTTTTTGAGTATATTTTATGCGCTGACATACCGTTCATTTTGACAACTTATTGTTCCACTTGCGCAAAGGTTATAGGCATAGTACAATTGACTTTTAGCAGGTGGCGCGTGTGTCGTACCATGAACAAACAGCATATTTCATTGATACCGATCAATGTTAGTGAAATCAAATCGAAATTATTTATCTAAAATATTGTGCGTCCGAAAGCACTTCAATAAACACAAACACTTTCTTTCTTTGGGTGGCATTGCAACTCTTGCCGGGTACCGGTTAGTTAGAAATAAAATTAGTTGATTTTTATACAGTGCATAATAATCAAGTCTTGCTGTACTTCTACGCAGGGCTAACAAACTAAAAAAAGTTTAATTTCGTCACGTTTTTTTCTGCGTATTATATTTATGTGTATTCAATTATATATCAACCAACCAATCCTGCCAAAAGCCAAATTTGAAATATGAAATGTAAAAATAAAAAGTTCAATCTTTTCAAAATTTCCAACTCCGACCAAAACGCCGCGTAGACTCCCGACTCCAACTCCGCAGACGTGCTTCTAAGTCATTCCTGGTAATCATTTGAAAGTGTTTAGTGCTGACACTGTGTTAGACTTGTTGATTATTTTGAGGATATTTAACTTGATTTACCTTATTAAAAATACAGCGTTATTCATACAGTGCATAGCAACCAAATCTTGTAGTACAGGTACATATATTACATTTAATTATTGTCTCTGATTGGCTGTAATTAAATAATATTCTTTTTTCGTAGGATTAAAAGAAATTTATTTAAAAAACAAACAAATGTTGTTAACGTACACTACAACAGAATAATTGATAATTCATACATGTAGTAAGTTACGGAGAACAATTATATCTCCACTTATAGAAACACTCCATGATGAAACTGTCGTTATTTAAGCTGTGCATAGCAACCAAATCTAGTGGTACTGGTCGATTGCATTTATTGTATCTTAAACGACGGATATGTATGATTCGTTTATGATTGGCTGCCGTCGGATACGTCTCTGATTGGCTGTGGTAAAATACACTCTGAGGGTACGATTCAAAAAAAATATAAAAAAAACAAACGAATATTGTCGACGTACACCACGACAGAATAATTGATAGTTCATGTATGCAGTGTAGAACCGAAAACAATTAAAACTACACATATATATAATATCACTTGAATGTTTCTACATCAGTGCTTCCGAAATCAAGGGCCGCGCGAAATATATTTTCGGTTTGAAAAAGTTTGAGAAGCACTGATTTATACTATGCATAACAACCAAGTTTTGCGGTACAACAAAATTTCAGAAGTAATTGGTGATTTGCACACATTGTTCAACACTATAACCTTCCATGGAGATTAGCCGTACACTATTTAACAATCGACAACAAATTTGACAGATCTCACTTTAACAACATGGCTGCTATGACCTGACAAATTTTGAGCGTCCCTATTGTAGGATCCTGCATATGGCACACATAAATATGCATGCTGGTTGCTCTTCACTGACTCTTCCAAAAGAATCTAAGTGCAACTTTAAAAAGTTCTAAGTGCCTTTTGAAATGGGCTTTGGGCGGAATAAAAAAGAGCAAAAATTATACATTAAAAAGTTTTGTTTTTAAATAACAAAATTTTAAAAAAATGGCATCTGTTCTGTAATATGGACCCTGATCGTCTTTTTTAACGCGTCATATTTTTAAAAGGTGTTTTATGTTCGAAGTTGAAAGTGATAAAACAAACAGAGCAGCGTTTCTCAACATATGTAGGTCAGAATTAGAGTTTGTCTCAGCGGATGTTTTATAAGAGAACTGCTTTTTATTCAGTTGCTCATACATAGATTGAAATGTTTTACCAAAGTAAACCGATGAACCGAATCTTTTACAATATTAAATTTGTCTTGATTTATCTGTCTAAACCAGAGCCGTGAAGTCGGAGTCGAATCTGGAGTGGGAGTCGGAAATTTTAAAATGTATGAACTTTTTATTTTTGCATATACATTGAAACCCCCATTTTACATTTTCAAGGGACCGTATAAAACAAACAAATTATGCGGGAAACGATGAATGCGGGAAAGTTTTATTTATAAACTAAATGCCGGGCTATAGAAAATGAACGCATTACGCGGTAAAATGTATAATGCGAGAATGTAAGATCAGGGTTCCACTGTAATATGTCAAATTTGACTATTGGCCGGATTGGTTGGTTAATAATGGCATTAAAATAAAACATTTTTATTACGTTTATGGTAAATGCTGGAGCCGGAGTCGGAGTCGTATTTTTTTTAATGACTCCACAGCCCCGGTCACAACAAAGACATCGAGCGAATGCTGCCAAGTGGCACTGCTGCTCGGCAATTGTATACTTGAGTGAAAGCCCAATTAACACTGCAGCCTATATTGAATTCATCACTTTCAGGGTGTTGACTCTCGCTTCTTGGTGGAGATTCATGATATTAAATGAATTGATGACATTCTTTTGAACAAATTCCTTCAATAATGTTTGATGATCAGTACCTGTTTCGCTGCTCGCGACCAATTTCAAATGATGAATTTACATTGGGTGGAATTTTTAATGTGAGAAATCGACCGATTCTGCCATATCATCAGTGAAATAATGTGTAAACTTTTGGTATTCTTAATGCTTTTTACACCTTTTGCAGAAAAAAAATGATTTTTATCGACTAGTTTCGTTGCAAATAAATAAAAAAGAAAATAGGTTGGATTATTATTGGCCGAAAACCCTTTAAAAAGTCGCTACAAATTGCCAGGATTCAAACATGACTACATCATACGCGATAAGACAACGTTATCGTATCTCAAACGCGCCTCGTTCAAGCGTAAGTTTCCATTCAAGTGGATGCTTTTTACATTAAAAGGCGTAGATAAGCGCTCGCGCTCATAGTTTTGATAACGCCAGTCTGTCATGAACATTAACGCGAACACGTTGTCTCTTTCATGCGTGACTTTAAATATGAATAATTATAGGAAAACTATCATTTTTTGACCGGTGTATAAAGACGGTGTACTTTAAAGCATAATAAAACATTTTTTTTATGCAATCTATGCCAATAAAAGCCATACCACTGGGGTATTTTTAGACCCCCTTTGGATCGCGCGTTTTGTTTCAGGGACCGTCTTTCGAAGGTTAAAATTGATGAATTTATTATGAATGATCCAGTTTTTCCAATGAGAAAATCATTTTCAGGCTCATTCAATTTGTAGAATACTTTATGAGAGTGATGCAAAACCTGCGGCTCAGAACGATATTTAATGCGGCCCAATATGACATACATATATCAATTTCCTTTTTTTCTTCAAAACTTTTCACGGGTGATGGAATAACAATATCAATTGATTTTACACTAAAAGTAACCATAATTTATTCACTTTAACCCAGTGATGCACAACCTGCGGCCAGCAAGGACAAATATCAATCACTTTTTTTATTCAAAGCTTTTTACGGACGATCGAAGAACAATTTAAAACAATAAAATTCACAATTTTATATACCCTAAAAATTTCGATAGTTAAATCAATTTTTTACAGCGGCTCTCAAACTATCTGAATATTGATGGTCTGGCCCTTCTCACAAAAACGTTGTGCATCACTGCTTTATTTGATAAGTTTGCCTTAATGCCAAAAACGTTGTAAATCACTGCTTTAAGACCTAAAGAATATGATACTGAATCTAGTATATTATAAAAAATTCCATTTGGCTCACTTCACTTTTCAGAGTCTTAAATTAATGAATTATTATTTTTTCAAAATGGCAGTCGAATTTATTCAAAATTAAGCCTCAAATTCAGGGCTGTGGAGTTGTGACGATATTAACCTTTTTTTAGTCGGAGCTGGAGTCGGAGTCGTGGTTTTGTTAAATGCTGGAGTCGGAGTCGGATTCGGACTTTTTTTTACCGACTCCACAGCCCTGTTTAAATTATTATAGCACTATTGTGTTACGTTGTGTTGTAAACAAAGCGTAGTTACGCCACTGGCACCGTAACGCATATATTACATTACCTTTATTTACGGTCGGTAAATAATAAATGTGAAATAAAACATCCCTTAGTATTCCTTAATGGCCGCGTGTGCCAAGCCACCATTTTAAAAAGGTCGGATAAATTTCGCAATAAATTCTTATTATCACAAAATAAGCATTAAAATGGAATTAAAAATAACTTTTTTTGCTTATTTATTCATAGCGGCGCCGCGCCGTCTTGATCGCCAGTGGTTAACACGCGTTTCGTTTTAGCACGGAATCGTGGTAAGTAAAGCACTTGTTAACACGCTGTACATACTGTCTTTAGTAAGCAAGAAGGAAGTAAGTGACTCGAATTCGAATATTATTCTATTTTGATTTATTTGTCTTGTATGGGACTGTTTTCTTTTTTTCTGAATTGTTTATGCCTTCTTACTAGTTTATTCGTCGGGTTAAATCACAAGCCTGTCGCGTGGAGAGCGAGTAGATTTTTCCGCGTAAAAACATTCATTTATTTAAGAATTTCGACTGAAGGTGCTTGATGGAATTTCAATATCAAATTTTGTACTGTTCCATGAATTTTCTCTCTAACGACCCGTGTTTCTGTTGAAGATGCCGAACGGCGAAACCCGTGTCATTAGCGACAAAGCCCATGGAATAGTACAAAATTAAAACGATTCAAACTTGCATTGATATTGTCATTTGAAAAAATTTCATTGAAGAATAATATGAAAAAAATGCCAATAATGCAGAACTGTGGAGTTGGAGTCGGAGTCATCGTCACGTTTTATTCCTACCTTTCCTTTTTATATATATTCAATTAAATCAACCAACCAATCTGGCTAATAGCCCAATTTTACATATTATATGTGTTACAGTAAAATTGTATTCTCAGTGAAAATGTATTCTTCTCAAGCTGTCATTGAAATTAAATTTGACTGCCTTATCTTCATCCCAATGTTTTTCTTTGGTTCTCTTTTTATGAAAAAGACTACTTGCTGATTTTGTTTTATTGAAGCAAACCAAAATTTTAGTCCGGAAAATTATCGACTTGGTCCAGTAATTTCAATGATCGTGACCAGTGAAATCATGTTGTCATATAAATCTATTTCTTGATACATTTTCACTGAGAATACAGTTTCACTGTAACATATGCATAAATAAAAAGTTTAAACTTTTCAAAATTTCCGGCCAATACGTCGCAACGACTCTGACTCCGACTCCACAGCCCTGGTGTTTAGCTAAAAATTAATGTTTAGACAACGATTTTGGGTGGTCCTCAAAATATTTTTGACTTTAAAATTGTCCCTTTAACGAAAAAGTTTGTGAACCCCTGCATTTTATATAAAGATTATCCATACATTTTTAGATTAAGAATTATTAATGAAGTTTTTCTCCCTTTCAGATATATTCGTTTGGGGTGTTTAAATGTTCTATATTGAAAATAAAAATGGAGTTGACACTATATCAATCTTCTAACATATTTAACTTGTTTGATGTGATAAGTAACCATGTCTGACCGATATGTAGAGTATTTCAACGGGAGCTGTTTTACGAAAAGTGACTGTCACACAAACTCCATTTTTCAGGCACAATAAAAAAATGTATTCATTAAACATTGTGTGCTAAACACGAGGTAACCATAAATTGGACGATTATTACAAATCGCCATCGTTCTGGCAAAAAACTTTAAGACTTGTACTATATTAGTTTTAAATGAAACGATTTTAAATATTTAAGAGTCATAAACACGCAATACACTTACATATTTTATTTTAATTATAAAAAAGCACACTTGTTTCAAAGATCAGAACAATGAGACACCAGACAAATGAGACAATGTTTGATTTTACTCGCGATGAACGAAACCGGCCCTGATTCGTACAAAATATACAACGTGGAAGTAGCTTATTTAGTATTACACGACTTTCCACCAAGAGTTTAGAGTAACACATTGTGAAATGAATCTACGAGAATTTATTACAGAACAGTTCTGACGATGGCGTAAGCCGAAATAGCTATCAACGAATATACAAAATAATTTCTGTAGAATTAAAATACATTGTTATTTTTTTATCACAGTATGATAATGGAGTTCTACTATGTTAATGTATTATGTATTTTTTTTGAAAATTTTGGACAATGAATTCTAAAAACATGGTTTGTCTTAATATAAAATTTCATTTCCATTCATGATCATTCCAAATATTGTGTATTGCTAATTGTGCCACGTGCTTCGTCTCTTTCAGACGCATCTTCATTTTCAGAGTTTGCTTCAGTAACAAAGCAAAATTGATTCTAATATTTTAAAACGATAAATGACAAAATGGAGTTTGGGATTTTTCCTTTTTACTCGAAGCAAGGAGGGGGTGATAGGAAACAAAACAAACAAATAATTATACTACTAATAAAATTAATAACACATTTTTTCGAACTTATTCCACATATTTTTTTTTGGATAAGGACCGGTTTCGCTCACGACGAGCATTATCAACATTATTACAATGTGATATTTTTTTTTCTCTACTAAACTTTAATAATTTGTGATTTTGGTATTATGTATATACATGTATATATGTATGTATTATATATAAATAGATATTCATATATATGTCAAATGCATGGCGCATTGGCGTCAGCTGTAATGCCATGATTTGTATTTTCTTGAATAAATAAATAAATTTCATCAGTCGATAGTGCTCGCCATGAGCGAAACCGGTCTTGATCCAATATATTTAATGTGGAATAAGTACAAAAAATGTTTTATTATTTTTATTATAATGCCATTCCACCAAGTATTGACAGTGAAAACCTTAAAAGTAATTATACATACTACTAATGACGTTAACATTACAAAATTATTAACTAATCAGATGCAATCAATTGGGAAGGTTTAAACCCATTGGAAATAAATTTAAACACGACTTGACGTTTTTTAACAAGAGCATTACTTTTATAAAACCAAAATATTTAATTTAAATTCAATTATACATTGTCTAAAGACAATAAAACAAAAGTTAAATAAGTGAATTTTTCTCCAAGTAATTGTTCTTTTTTCAAAAAAAAACATGGTGTTCTAGTATCAAATAATTTACGTAAAATATTTAATATGAAAATTTAAATTTTACATAATTAATTAATAAAAATTATGCATACCTTTATTGTAGAATATTAATTAAACATTATTAAATTAAAAACACTAAAAAAACACTTCCAACGATGAATATGTATGGGAGAAAATAGTAAATTTAACTGAGAATATACAGTTTTTTCGTATAGACAAATAACACAGCCATTTTTTTACATTCACTTGTTTCCGTTAATACATGAATTAAAACGGTCAAAAAATACACCAATACTTATTCAAACTGTTGTCCGATATTCATTTGTTATTTTCAACTGTTTTAATCGCGAATTTAATTGATAATACCCGTTTGAACTCGTCGATTATCTTGGAATATAAACTAGAGTGGCCATTTTATGGGATGATTTTTAATGTGTTTTAGTTTTCACTGAAACTGACGCTTTTTGTACGTTCTATGAAACAAATTTTGATTAGTGTTGTCCGGTGGTTCGTTTTTAACATTTGCTCACATGTTTTTCGTGTGTAAGCGCGAAATTTCAGAAGAAAATACGGATTTTCAACAACTTGTTCCGGCCATTTTTTTTGTCAATTTCCCCTTTCGACTGACACAATCCGGCTTGTATTGGTATACTGTCTATGATCGATCCGTTCCTTCCCCAACGCACACATACAAACTCGAACTGCGGCTCTCAAACTTTCAAATCTTGGTGGCACCACTTTGTCGAAACAGGACTCTCGTTCCAATTTTGAAACCATGTCCGCTCCTAATGTTTGGATCTATGAAAAATCCAAACGTAGCATAACTAAGTATAAATCGTTGTAACAACTATTTTTCTGTCGATAGAAAGATGCTCGTGACGAGCGAAACCGGTCCTGATCACTTTCAGAATATATTTATGAGAGTGGCACTATATAATGTTGTTTTTTTAAATTTAAATTAATTGTAGAAAACGGTGCTCTTGGAAGCAGTGTTAAACACGCAAGAGAAAACCGATCTATGACAGAACCGGTATAGGAGGGTTGGTTGTATTTTTATTCCATTCATTTATTGTTACCCTCCCACACATTATCCGATTTGAAAAACGGAACAATACGACCGTGATGAGCTAAATCTAAGAGCAACACAAGGAGCTCTCCTAGAAAACTTCTGTCGATACAAACTCCATTGTGAGTCAAAATGCTCCACATTCAGAGCGAACACTGTAGAAAAAAATCCATTTAGTGGCAGTGATCAAGGTTGAGAAACGCTGCTCTTTTTACGCATTTTAAAAATATAACGCATTAAAAAAACGAGAACAGAACAGATTTTAAAACAATTTTTTTATACTTCACCCTTCAAGCATTTCACTTTCGCGAACTCCAATGCACTGTTTGCAGCAAAACTCTTGCACTTTGAATTTAAATTTAAATTTATGTATTTAGGAATGACTTTATTTTTTAGAAAATTCTGATTAAAAAAGATGTTTTGTCAAATTAGGGAGTATTTAATAAACAATTTACGGTATAAAAGCGCCTTTTGTGCCGTACTGGCTATTTTAATACTTTCGTTGGTTTCGGCAATAACTTTGTGGAAGTGTAACAATCAGGGCTGTGGAGTCAGTAAAAAAAAGTTCGACTCCAACATTGACCAAAAACACGACTCCGACTCCCACTAAAAAAGTTTAATATCGTCACTTTTTTGCCTAATTTTTCTATTTATGTGTATTCAATTAAATATCAACCCTACCAATCCGGCCAATACCCAAATTTGACATATAAAATGCAAAAATAAAAACCGACTCCGACTCCACAGCCCAGGTAACAATACGTGGAATAATCAAAGTTATTTTAAATTTTATATTTAAATGAACTTCCACAAAGTTACCGCCGAAACTATGGAAAAAAAATTAAATGTTTGATTTGTTATTTTCATATCCTGCTAATAAGATAAACTCCATTAGGATTCCATATACAGTGGAACTCCCATCTTAGGTTCTCGCATTATACGTCTTCCCGCGTGGTGCGTTCATATTCTATAGTCCCGGCATTAAGCTCATATTTAAAACTTTCCCGCATTAATCGTTTGTTTTATACGGTCCCTTGAAAAACTTAGAATCGGGGTTCTACGTTTTTCAAGGGATCGTATAAAACAAACGATTAATGCGGGAAACGATGAATGCGAGAAAGTTTTATAAATGGACTAAATGCCGGGACTATAGAAAATGAACGCACCACGCGGGAAAACGTATAATGCGAGAACGTAAGATCGGGGTTACACTGTACTCCAAGTAAGAACCACACATAGCTAAGAAAACGTAAGCGTAAAAATTTGCAACAAATGTAAAAAAGACCAACTCGCAACAATAAAACAGGCCGAACAAAAATGTACCCTTCTATTTATCTGATAAAATAATTATTAAATGTTCAAATATAGTTCGCAATAAATTGGGGAGCAACCCCTATTTTGTGAACCGCTGTGATTTAAGTGTGTGCGTAAATAATATCAGGCGCTTGCGCAAAACTTACCCTTTTCATTTTCTCGCATTGAGAACGTCGGAGAAATTTTCGTCGCTTTCTTTATAAAATGTTTTTATGGCTGTTCGATGCGATTTTTGTTTTTCATTACCAGCCTGCCTATTATCAATATTTTCGTATTAACAATTTATTTATTTATAATCTATATTTAAATTACTTGTTAATTGTAATTCAATAAATTTATCACTTAATGATTTTTTTTGACAGCAAGATGACAGTAACATAAACACAAATAAATAGATATCAATACTTTCGATGGATTCGGCGGTAACTTTGTGGATTAGCTCATTTTAATATGAAGCTAAAAATTATTAAGTGTATTCCACGTACTGTGTTACAAATAGTGACAAATGTTTCGTTTTTTTCAGAAGCATCTTCAGATCAAGGTAATTTTAAAGAACACTCAAAACAGACATTTATAATTCGGCTGAAAAATAGAATTGCTCAGAAAGGAATTCGAGCCATCGAGCTCCGATGTCCGCTTCTAGCGTTAAGCATATGGACTGCTCACAGAGTTTATCTCAACATAATATGTTTTCTGCGAGAACTATTGCTCATGATTTGTCAGATAATATTTCTAGTGCCTGAAAATAGCATCGTTATATCTTCAGCCGGTTCCATGACAAATCAGAACATGACGTTTCAGAACATGACTTTTCAGAACATGACATTTCAGAACAAGACTTTTCAGAACAAGACTTTTCAGAACATGACATTTCAGAACATGACATTTCAGAACAAGACTTTTCAGAACAAGACTTTTCAGAACATGACATTTCAGAACAAGACTTTTCAGAACATGACAATTCAGAACATGACATTTCAGAACATGACATTTCAGAACAAGACTTTTCAGAACATGACATTTCAGAACATGACAATTCAGAACAATTGCCCTAGCTCGCTCTATAATATGTCCGCTCCCAAAATGTAGCATATGGATTGCTCACGGAGTTTATCTCAACATATGCCATTTTTATTTACGAGAACTGATTGTTATTCAGTTGCTCAGCCGCTCTTTTTTCCAAGAGTGAAGAGATTGAAAGGATACGAGGAATTGGACAGGACTGATGGTAAGCTTTTTGGAATCGGAAGGGTAGGATTTTTAATAACACAAAACCAATGCCTTCGAACAGAATCGATAAATCGACTCACACAGTGAGGTCCGTCACGGAAGCCAACGTCAATTGACCATTGCATCATCAATATAGAAGGTTTGATTCAGAGCTAAATAATAAATAAAAGAATGATTTTTTTTTAAATTTTCTGTAATTTCTTATTTCTATTTTAAATACATAATAATTTTATAACAAAGTAAAAAATAAAAAAGTTTGGTTAAGTTATACTAAAGGTACAAATAATTATACTTAAATTAAACATGGCACAATTAATAGGTAAAAATAATATTAATTGTTGTTAGTTTAAAAATGGAACTCATCGGGCGACATTAAGAGTAAACAATAAATATAAAATGGCGGCACTATATCTGCACCACCATCAAGAACATGGCGCCTAATAACAATATCACTCTTTGAAATGGTTCCAATTAACATTTTGGTCGGAATAGTGTGTATATGTTACAGTGAAACTGTATTCTCAGTGAAAATGTATCAAGTAATAGATTTGTATGACAACATGATTTCACTGGTCACGATCATTGAAATTACTGGCCCAAGTCGATGATTTGCCGGTCTAAAATTCTGGTTAGCTTCAATGAAACAAAATTAGCAAGTTTTCCCTTTCATAAAAAGAGAACCAAAGAAAAACATTGGGCTGAAGATAGGGCCGGTCAAATTTAATTTCAATGACAGCTTCGAGAAGAATATATTTTCACTGAGAATACAGTTTCACTGTAACATATATAGTACTACAGTGAAACCCCGATTCTACGTTTTTCAAGGGACCGTATAAAACAAACGTTAAATGCGGGAAACGATGAATGCGGGAAATTTTTTATACATGAACTAAATGCCGGGACTATAGAAAGTGAACGCACCTCGCGGGAAAACGTATAATGCGAGAACGTAATATCGGGGTTCCACTGTATATTACAGCATATATGTATGTATGATGCCTTCAGAATCATAAATTATTGAATTCCGGAGTTCATATTATATGCACACTTTACTTCAAAAATTAGTAAAAAATAATTTTCCAACCAAGTTTTACAATGTCGAGCAGGACTCGACATGTGAATTATTGGAGTTAAATGAGCAGTCAACAATACAAAACAGTCGTATTGCGCGCTAGTGTCAGCGCGCTAACGTCGTATAGATTCAAGGAAATGTGTAATATCACATAAATTTATTCATTCATGAAATCAATAGCGACCAAGTAAAACGAAACTGCCCACACTGGGATTCTAACCCGAGAGCTCCGCAACCGAAGCCATCTTCATTGACACTACTTGACAATTCGGTACCTTAATTTGAAATGGTTCTAACTGAAATTTTGGCCTAAAATGACCTTTTGGCCGGAAAAGTCCGTATTTACCGCATTCTATCGTATATATGAATTTCAGAAATATATATGGTTGAAATAAAAATAATAATAATTTTTTAGTACTTTTTCCACATAAAATCCATTTGATCAGGACCGGTTTCGCTCATGGCGAGCATTGTCAACTGATCAATGACTGTGAATGAATTTTGATGAATGAAAAATGAATTTTGAAAAGTTTGAACTTTTTATTTTTGCATGTAATATGTCAAATTTGGCTTTTGGCCGCATTGATAGGGTTGATATTTAATTGAATACACATAAATAGGAAAATTAGGGGGAAAAGGTGACGATACTAACCTTTTTTAAGTCGGAGTCGTGTTTTTGGTCAATGTCGGAGTCGTGGTTTTGGTAAATACTGGAGTCGAAGTCGGACTTTTTTTTACCGACTCCACAGCCCTGGTTTTTTGACGTGATATTCTGTCTCTTCAAATATGATCGCATTACTGCCATCTAGGTAAATCTTTTCGAAACATTTGCAAGTTATAATAATAGTAGAGACCTACACCATTCGAAATATAGTTATTGATATTATCGACTGAAAAATGCTTCAAACGCTCATATCTCAAAACTCAAAACAGTGTCAAGAGCAGTTAGAACCTTTTCAAAGTAAGGTGTCGATCTGTTAAAAAATAGGTAACATTGATTACTGATATAAACCTGTTTTTTGCCTCTCCTTAAAAGTAGACACAAATGAATAAGATATCTCTGTCTGTAAGAAGCCAGAATGTGCCGTTATAATCTCGTGGGTGTAGGGACATACGAGCTTTTAATCAAACGCTCATATGTCACAACAGTGTCAAGAGCAGTTAGAACCGTTTCAAAGTAAGGTGTCGAATTGTGAACTTATTCAATTTTATCTATACTCAATTTTACCCAAGCGTCATTTGCCAATAGGCTATCGCCTAAAAAGAGGGCTTGTCTTGAGGTCAAGACTTTGGACCATGATGCTGACTTTAGACTCAAAACTGGCGCTGCATACTTCAAGAGTGGTCCAAAAATTCTTGTTTTAGTCGTAGCTTTGTTATTTTTTACATTCTTATCCAACTTATCTGACATTTTATAACTATTCAAATCATATTGGTTGTTATTGTTCAAAACATCGTCGTCGAATTTTATTTGATATTCATTTGTTTTGAAATTGTTTTTTGTTTCTAAATTTTTCAAATCTTTTCCGTTTTGAATTTTGTCTTCATTCAGCTCATTGTAATTATTTTTGACGTCTGTTTTGATTCTTTGATTTTCATTGTCGTCTTCTTCTTTTTTGATTTGCATCTTCTCTCCGCATTTTTGGAATTCTTCATTGGGCCATACTTCGACTTCTATTTGGTAGTCTGATGATGTGGTGCTGGATGCCAGGGCCCAGCACCATACTCTGACACCGTTCTCACTGAAAATAAACAGAAAGCATTTATTTGGTAGGCATATAAATACTCTCATAGACATACAAAATTTGAGGTTAGGTTTTTTAATAAATTCATGAAAATGGCATGAAATAAATTAAATAAATTGAATGCAATTTGTATAATTCTTTCCAAGTTGTGTTCATACAAACATATTTAAACTGAACAACTTTTTTGACAAAGATTTTCTTTCTTTCAAAAAAACATTTTGAAGAAAAAGCCCAGGTTTCCCAGGTAAACTTTCATTTGAAGGCAAAACCCGTGTCGTTAGTGATAAATTTTGAGCTATTCCCCAGGTTTCGCCTTTTAGCATCTTCAGGTATTTCTAGTGCACGAGTAAAGTTTAACTTGAAGGCGAAACTAGTGCCTTTAGCGATAAATTTTGTTTCTTTCTCAGTTTTCGTCTTTTGACATCTTCAGGCATTTCTAGTGCACGATTAAAGTTTCAATTGAAAGCAAAACCCGTATCGTTAGTCACAAATTTTGATTAATTTTCCAGGATTTGCCTATAAGCATCGTCAGGCATTTATAGTGCACGAGAGAACTTTCACTTGGGGACAAAACCATCAATACAAGCATCAACCACCTTCTAGCTTGCCCCGTCTTAAAATTACTTTCGATGGTTGCTAGAAAGCGACTGAATCTCCTGCAAGAAGGTTGCGCACTCAATCTTTAAAAATTTATCCAACCCGTATAGCAATAAAGTATACCACAACTCTCGTAAAATTACCTCTCGTCCCTTTCACACTTCGGGTAGAACCACTGGCCTGATGGATGCAGCAGGGCTTGGCAGTCGTGGCGGCCTTCTCTCAACTCTTTGGGCGACAAGCTGATCTCGTGGTCAGGCCTGAGTGTCACACGGAGTCCGTGGCACGACAGAATATGTTGTTGGACGTCACCTAGAGATGATATTTTAAAGAGTCATTTTATTGCTTTCTAGCTGGTACCCGGCAAGCGTTGTAACGCCACTCAAAGAAAGAAAGTGTTTGTATTTATTGAAGTGCTTTCGGATGCAATTTCAATAACATTGATCGGTATCGATTACATTTGCCGTTTGACATTTGCTATTTGTCTTGTCTTGATTGTCTATGGTACGACACACACGCCACCTACTGAAAGCTAATTATACTAAACAACCTTTGACATTTGCGCAAGTGCAACAATAAGTTGTCAAAATAAACGGTATGTCAGCGCATAAAATATGAAAAAACATTGATTTTTTTATAAAAGACCTACTGTAAGTTAATTTTACTATGCCGAAAACATCCACGAAAGTGCAAGCAGAGAGTTTGTCAAAGTTTTATTGCGATCGGATGAACGGTATGGCAGCACATAGAGTACGAACAAACAAACAAACAAGTATTGATTTTTATATATTAGATTCGGAAAAAGACAAGACATTGCATAACAGTTGACGCCATTGCGCCATAAATTTGACAAATAAAGACCCGCCTGTTATTATTTCGTCGCAATCTGGATCTGCCGGGCAATAGTATCCCTTTTTGGTGCCATGCTGTATTGTAGAGGAGTTCTTTATTGATGATGCAGTGGTTCCTGAGCTGGTGGAGGATCCCTCATCGATGAATGCTGGCGCGTCGTCCTGGTCACCTGGTCGTAAAAAGAATAAGAAGATGCACTTTGTGATGCTTATATAAGATAATGTTAAACGAAAGATATCATTTTGACATCGAGATATTTTCCTTCTTAAAAATCTCCTTCTTTTGTTTTCACACATTTAAGCCCATATCTTCAAATATTCGAATAGAATATTATATTTTTTAACCATGTTCGCTCGTAACTTGGAGCATATCGACTCCTCACAAAGTTTATCTTTACATGTTTTTTTTCTACGAAAACTGCTTGTTACTCAGTTGCTCAACTTCTCTTTTTTAGAAGAGTGATTGAAAGGATAGAAGGACTTGTAGTAAGCTAATTGCTCTCGCTAACATGTCTTTAACAGTAAGTAAATGTATGTTAAAACGTAAGTAGTACTGATGATGGCTTAAGCCGAAATACCTATCCACCACAAATAATATTATATCTGTCGGACTAGCATAAATTGTTATTTTTAACCGTGTTATAATGGCGTTCTACCAAGAAAATGCCAATAGTAACAAATATGCGTCACACAAGCTTACGCGTCGCGAACTACCGAGCGTGGATGTGAGATATTATAATGAAATGCGAGAACATTGATTTTGACTCGAGGGAATCCGATAGTCGATGTGGTTGTTGAAGTTTATCCACAGATGGCATTGCTAGTATTTCAATTGAATAAATAAATAAATATTTCATTCAAAGAATCGCTCCAGATTTCGTTCATTCAGAGAATCGTTCAGAGAGTCGTTCTCTCTTTTCAACGACTCCGCAATCATTGAATCAACTCACCGTCGGGGCCGCTGACGAAGACAGCCGGCGGCAGGCTGCCGCACGATCCTCCCGCCGTACAGGCCAGGCTGTTCAGCGAGTTGCTCCCGGCGCGCTGGCTTTGGCTTCCGGCTTCGCCCCCCCGGACAATGTCCAGCGTGGACAGGGACCTCGAGAGGTTGGTGTCGTCGGCCAAGGCGCTGTTTCTTGTAGGAGATCGGGCCGCTCGTGCGATATTACCGGTCGACCTGGCACGGCCGGGAAGGAGTCTGAAAAGAGGAATCATAAAACAAATCGGTTTATATTGTACGGAGATAGGAACTGCGTTTTAGAAACCCGACCTATCGAAGACAAGGCACTCATACAACATACAGGACATCAGTTGACAATGCTCGCCATGAGCGAAACCGGTCCTGATTCAATAAATTTTATGTGGAATAATGGTACTAAAAATGTTTTGAAAAATGTGAGTTTTAGTGAATGGCACGAAATGAATACAATCTATGTATTCGCAATACAGATATTTATTTGAATCATTTGAATTGTGTACTCTTCCGTGAGTTTTGTCGTTAACAACCCGGGTTGCGCTCTTTCGGCAACATCAAGCTTTTCACATAAACCGAAGCTCAGGTTCCTTGTTGCACTTGTAAAGCTTGAAGATGCCTAAAGACGAAACCCGGGTCGTTGGCGCCGAAGTATAAAATTCAAAAGATTGAAGTGTAAAAATCAAACAGTATTTAAAATTGTGGATTTCAATATGAAATTTGAAATTTGAATCGTCTGCGTTATAACGGGGTCCCTATAGGGGGGTTCTACCGGTATATTAAGATATTGACGTGATGCCGAGGTAGCTATCAAAAATACTATATTGTTCTTGTGAAGTATGTTTCATTTATTGAATGGGAAAAAACTACGTTAAGAGGAGGGACGTTATATGAGGTATTGTTGTATAATATCACTCCAATATTCACTACCTTTGTAACAGTCGCTGTGTCCCCCATTTGATACCTCTGTTGGGGCCATCGTGCGCATCGAAGCCACCTTCTCCGTTCTGTCTATGCCTTTCTCCCGCGCCATCGCCGCCATCTTCCCTGCCGCCATCTTGATTGGTAGTGTTGTAATTATCTTCCCTCCTTCTCACGGTTTTTATTATCTTTGTGTCCCCGAACAACCTTTGGGTCAAAGATCCCTGGTTTCTGTTATTGGCGTGAAGTTCGAATGCTTCCACCACGGAGTTGTAAACCTGAAGAGAATATTCTTGATCAATATTTGTTTGATTATATTATTTAGGATATTGTCTATGACACAGTTATTTTTGCACTTATCTACGCCTTTTAATGTAAAAATCAGGGCTGTGGGTCGGAGTCGTCGCAGCGTTTTAGCCGGAGTCGTACTCGGAGTCGGAAATTTTGAAAAGTTTGAACTTTTTATTTTTGCATATAATATGTCAAATTTGGCTATTGGCCGGATTAGTAGGGTTGATATTTAATTGAATACACATAATTATGAAAATTATGAAAAAAAAAGTGACGATATTAAACTTTTTTTGTCGGAGTCGGAGTCGTATTTTTGGTAGATGTTGGAGACGGAGTCGAACCTTTTTTTACCAAATCCACTGCCCTGTAAAAACAGCTTAATTTTGCCACATTTTTTTCGTACCTTTCCTATTTATATGTATTCAATTATATACCAACCAACCAATCCGGCCAATAGCCAAATTTAAAAGTTCAAACTTTTCAAAATTTTCGACACCGGCCAAGACGTCGCGACGACTTCGACTCCGACTCCACAGCCATGGTAAAAAGCATCCATTTGATTTGAAACGTATATTTGAACATCGCCCGTAAAAAGTTCAGAAGAAAAAAATTCATGGACATTTGACATTGCGGGCCGCAGATTGTGCATCACTGCTTTAGAGAAATCATTAGTTACAACGCGTGTGACACAATCTTGCAATCTTACCTCGTCAGCCAGGAGGTTTCGCAGAGGCCTCGCTGGCATGGGGGCCCTGCACAGCGGGCACACAGTCAGCGACCTGCAGCACGTTGAGCACAGTAGATGACCCCGGGGGCACTGGCTGGCCGGCGGGGCTACGGTCGCTTGGCACACCGGACACTCTGCGGCTCTTAGCACGGCCCCGAGACAGGCGCCGAGACGACGAAGAGCACCGGGGATTGGACCACAGAACAGAGACTGCAAGTTGAAGATGTTTTTTTATCACCTTATAATTGTCATTATGTGGAAACATACAGATAAGTCAATCGATATCAACTCGAGGAGAAAATACATTGAAACCTACTTGAGCCCAGACCTAACTGATGAAACCGAAGAAGTTTTTTTAACCATGTCCGCTCCAATCTCGAAGCTAATGGACTCCTCACGGAGTTTATCTCAACATATTTTTTTCAACAAGAACTGCTTGTTACTCAGTTGCTCAACCTTCTTTTTCGAAGAGAGTAGAGATGGAAAGGACAGGGCTAGTGGTTAGCTAATAGCTGTCATGCGTCGCTCTTTGAAATCGGGAAGGTGGGAAAGGGATTTTTAACAACACCCATTAATAATCGATTTATCGACTGAATTCTGCTAGTACCAGGGGATCGAATCCGGCGGTCCGACACGGTAGCCAAGGTCGCTGACCAATGCACTACGGACTGGGCAAGGCTACGGAGGAGGCTTAATATATATTTATTTAAAATAATATTATTCATGTACACCAGTGATGTACAACATTTTTTGGTAGAAGGGCCAGAAAAATAATTCTCAAATAGTTCAAGGGCCGCATGGGTAAAATTAAAAAAATATTTTTTATAGTTTTGTTACTTCATCGTCCGTAAAAATTTGGGCCGCAAGAAATGTCATTGCGGGCCGCAGGTTGTGCATCACTGATTTACACGATTCCTCCATAAACCGTCACAAATATTAAGTTTGTTTATTCTCATTTTCGCTTCGCATAGGCCGAAAGAAATATTTGACCAATTGAACATGTAAATTCATTTGAATAGTATTATTATAAAATGCAGGTGTACTCACGTCAGGGTCCCAGTCCGTCAGCGGCCCGCTGGACCACACTAGTAAGCGGACCTCCTTTTGAGCTCCTCTGACAAGCTTCGCTACATCTGTCACCTGGGCAGAAAAAAAAGAAAAAATAATTGAACAGAAATATTGTATTGCTATGCCAATTGGAATTAATTATTTATTTATTTTTACCATGTCCGCTCGCAACATGGAGAATATGGACTCCTCGCGGAGTTTTTTTCTACAACTGCTAGCTACTTAGTTTCTAACCCTCACTTTTTCAAAGAGAGTAGGGATGGAAAGGATACGAGGACTAGTGGTTAGCCAATCGCTGTCACTATGCGTCGCTTTTTGGGATAGGAAACGTGGGAACGGATTTTTAACAACACAAACACCCATGCCTTTGAACAGATTTATCGACTGAAAAAATCTGCTCGTACCGGGAATCGAACCCGTCTGGTCCGGCACGTAAGCCAACAACGTTGACCATTGCGCCACAAGCCGGACTATAAAAGTGAGCACTATTTAGCAAATGGCATTCATAACTTATAAATTCAGACATTTTGCGAGTTACTACCTTCTTCCTTGGAAGGGCAATATAACACGAAATTCACACTATCACGCTATGGAATACGCCCCTGAGTGTGTGGTCACAGTGGAAAGGCGTAGCTTCCAGCGTTGCCTATCGACACTTCGCTGTCTGAGAAGTCTAAACGCGGCGTCATAACGTAAATTAGTCTGTACGCCCGAAGCAAGCGCGGTTAAATTTCAAACTGATTTGACTTCGGCATTTACGCTGCGCTTTGACTTCTCAGACGGCGACATCCTTAAAGCTATTACGCCAACGAATGCCTGTCACTGTGGTCGTTTACTAAAAAGATTGTGGCGCCTCTGCAAATAGCGGTAGAATGCAGTAACTTCGAAGACGTCAAACATACGGTTTGTTTGAGTTCTACAAACTGTTCAAAAAAACTAAATTTTGACCCAATTTACTTATTATAATACTAGTTCACCTTGAGACCTAAGAGGTCCTGGCTTTCCACACGTAATAGGCAATCCCCTTCTTTGAGTCCGGCCCTGCCAGCAGCAGAATTTTCATCCACGGTTCGAACCTGTAATGTACATAAATAAACATATTATTTGATAATCGAATCTATTTTGGGTAAAAAATATTCGATCTTTCAATGAGAAGTTGTTTAATTATTAAACTTAATCAAATTGGGTTCCTTTTTTTAAGAAATTCAATGATTAAAATACTTTCAAGTACACAATATTTCGTTGTTCAGTCACTAGCCAGTACCTGGCATGCATTGCAATGCCACTCAAAGAAAGGGTTTTTGTTTTTATTCGGTTTGTTGAAGTGCTTTTAAATGCACAGTATAAATGTTAAAAACTTTTGTGGGTGTCCACACAACAAATCACCAAAGTTTGGTTGCAATTGGATGAACGGTATTGGAAAGCATACGGGACAAACAAACATTCATTGATATATTTATATACTAGCTGTACCCTGCGCGCGTTGCTACGTCAGCAACTAAAATAAATTTGAAGGAAAGACATTACACAAATATTCAATTCAATTGTATACTTCCATATCAATTGTAGGAGGGGGGTGGGGTGGGGGAGGGGTGTACGCCAGAAAGTTTCGCGGAAGTGTACTCGAGAAATTTGTAAAAATTCGATATCAATTTTTGTGGGGGAAGGGGGTTGTTTGGCGGGGTGGAGTTTGGGGGGCGTATGGGGGTATGCCAGAAACCTTCGAAGGAGTGAACTCGAAAAGTTCGTAAAGTTAAAAAAATAAAATGGGGGGTGGAGGGGAGGGGTTGGTAGGCCAGAAACCATTGCGGAAGTGTACTCAATAAATTTGTAAAGTTTCTTATCGATCGGTCGAGCGGTTTAGTAGTCCATAGCGGAAATACAGACAGACAAACATTCATTTTTATATATGTATTTACATAGATATAGTCAAAAACCTTTGTGGGCGTCCCACAACAATTCACCGAAGTTTGATCGCAATCGGATGAACGGTATTGGTAACGGTTAAATGAAAATTTAGGAAATCTTGAAAAATTAAATTGTTAAAATCTTGAAAAAAGAAAATAGAGAAAATTATTAAAAATAAAAATGAAGAAAAATTTGGCAGATGAAAATTGTGTAAAAATTTAATTGAGTGAAATGAAAATTGAAAAAAGTGGAAAATGAAAATCAAGAACATTCTGCAACAAAAGAGCCGCAAAATATCTTCAATTGAGCCGCGTGTTGGACACATCTGCTATACATAAATGTTAAGCTAATGTATCAAAATACAATCCGCCATATAACAATTTGTAACAATCAAAGTTTGAACTGACAATATTTATTCTACGAAATTAATCGTACAAAATGCCATCATTAGTGTATTCGATTTGTCAAATTTTATTGTTACACTTATCATTAAGGAAAAATGACCGAATCGATTCTGTTCGATTCTCCCTCGAGTTCATTTTAATTGATTAGTTGTTTTCGTTCCCATGAACTTAAGTATTTTTACAAGCTGTCAAACAACTTGAGAAGTTTCACTTATTTTATCCTAGTCAATGTTACAGTGAAACTGTATTCTTAGTGAAAATATATTCTTCTCCAAGCTGTCATTGAAATTAATTTTGACCGCCCTATCTTCAGCCTAATGTTTGTCTGTGTTTTTCTTTGTTTCTCTTTTTATTAAAGGGACTACTTGCTGATTTTGTTTCATTGAAGCAAACCAATATTTTAGGCCGGCAAATCATCGACTTGGGTCAACTATTTCAATGATCTTGACCAGTGAAATCATGTTGTCATACAAATCTATTACTTGATACATTTTCACTGAGAATACAGTTTGACTGTAACATATATATTACTTTTAAGGTGTTTGCTGTCAATACTTTGTGGAATGGCATAATAATAAAACATTTTTAGTACTTATTCCACATAAAATTTATTAGATCAGGACTGGTTTCGCTCATGGCGAGCATAATCAACTGATAATGCTCATCATCATGAAATATCACAGTTAAAGACAGTTATGGGACTCGAGCCCGCGATGTCTGTCACGGAAGCCAATGACTTTCACCACTGCACCGCATAACCTCAAAGGTTGTGCATAGCTGCTTTAAGCCTTTTTTTCACGGCTCAAACTAAGACAACACATGACTCATTAGCGGATCGATCGATTGACTCAATCAAAAGATTGATTACAAAACTTCACAGTTCAAGACAGTTATGAGACTCAAGCCCGCGATGTCCGTCACGGAATCCAACGACGTTAGCCACTGCACCACATACCCATAAATGTTTGGCATAACTGCTTTCAACCTTTTTTTCACGGCTCAAGCCAAGATAACACGTGACTCATTAGCGGATCGATCGATTGACTCATACACCGACTCAATGAAAAGATCTGATTGCGAAACGTCAAAGTTCAAGACAGTTATGGGAATCAAGCCAGCGATGTCCATCACGGAAGCCAACAATTCGACCACTGCAAAGGTTATGCATAGCTGCTTTAAACCTTTTTTTCACGCCTCAGGCTAAAATAACACGTGACTCATTAGCGGATCGATCGATTGACTCATACACCGACTCAATCAAAAGATCTGATTGCGAAACGTCACAGTTCAAGACAGTTCACTTTGATAATTCCTTCCTTGTGTAATTATTAATAATAACAACCCACTCGATCACGAGTGAATGGAGTGGTTCTATTTCGAGTACCCAACGATCCCACACATCTACCTACACAATTTTATTTAAGATCAATGAACTTCGCTTTTCATTTCACAGTAAAGTTCTAGGTCAACGGGGAAAAAAATACGATTTGTAATAAATGGTCAATTAGTTTGGTGTAATGTTTTCTTGCGGCCTTCGAACTTGGTAATATTTTGTTAAATAAACACGCAAACTTCCGTTTTTTACGGATATGATAATAGTATACTCGATACCGGTTCTGATCTTTGTAAAATGTGTGTTTTATTAAGTTTAATATGATGCAGTTTCAAGGTGTCAACTGTCACTTTTTGATGAAAAGGCATTGCATCATTCTAGAAATATATAAAACTAGTATTGCTACCCGGCGTCGCTCGGACTAAGCGACCAATAATTATTTAATGTTATATCATTCGACATAATTATATCACAAAATCTAACATCCAAAATAGAGTTAAAATAAAATCACAAACTTTATTTAATTTGATGACAGCCCCATTCTCGCCGATTAAAATGTCCAAATTCAAGGAAAAAATCTAATTTGCTGTCAAAGAAATGTCAAATAATACCTTCACGTAAATAATAAACATTATTATTAATAATAAAAGCCGGGAAAAGTTCAGTAGAAGACTAATTTATTACATTTTGACTAAATGTCTTCGCCGATAAAAATTCAAACATATTTTCTTTCATATTCGTTTTTATGGCAACTTAATGACCAACAATGCAAAAGGGAATTACATACCCACAGACATACATACGCCGTTTCGGTTTTATATATAAGATTGTCAGTTGATGGGTTGACAATGCTAGTGATGAGCGAAACTAGTCTAGATCTTTAGCAGAATATAAATATACTACCGGTAAAACGGGGTGAATAGAGGAGTGGTTCTCATGTGCGGCCACCAGAGCATTTTGCTGCGGCCACCAACAGCTTGATAGTTAATATTAATATGTAATACAAGTTTATTCGTCAACAATGACACTGAAAATTTAATATTTTGGATGCATTGTATTGTGCATCAAGAATTGTCAGTTTGCAAAAATTCAAATACAAACATGTTTAGGTATTTTTGACAAAAAAGAAATTTGGTGCGGCCACCAGACATTTTCGAAAGACCGCCGATGTTCCTAATGCGGCCACAGCCAACGTTTACGTGAGAACCACTGGAATATAGACATAGTATGTGAATAGAGACAAAAACAAGGATTGAACTTTAGCACAACTTTATTAAGTATCCAATGTATTTATTTACCATGTCTATATAATTCTTTACAATGACTATAATACTATCTGTCGAATGACAAAACCTAACCAACTAAATGATAGGCCATAATTGAAACAAACGTTTCATCTATCATTCATATTTTTTTTTTGTTAATAAGTACCGTAAAACCGAATGAATAGAGACTCTAATGTAATAGAGGTTCATATATTCCAATCATAACAATCTGTATTTTGCCTCTATTCACCTGCTTAGTCTCGATTTACCTTCTCCTGTCTCTATTCACCCTGATTCAATGTGAACAGAGACATCGAACAAAATTGACTGTGTCTTGTGAATGAATTTGACATTTGAATCGTTGGTGGAAACAGGATTGCCTTTTTGCAACGACTCATGTCGTCATCATGTGAATCGAGTCATATTCAAGAGTAGCTATTGCCAACTGAAGTTTGATGATATTTGAAGAGCTTACCCAAGGGTACGGATCCCATTGACTCCTCGTCAGGTTGAATCCAACGTGTTCACCGGCTGCTTCCGGCTTTTCTACCTATGTATAATAATAATAACAAAAAACATTAAATTGTGTTAAAAAAATGGTGTTATATTAATGTATTATACCAACTGTCAATTTTTGTTTGACAGACGTGATGAATTACAGTCCACAAATTATTTGTTTATCTACTCGTTGCATTACTTTTAAAAGGTTATAATTGACATTTTTGCCTAAAATGAACTTTTGGTCGGAAAAGCTTGTATTTACCGCATTCTATCATAAATATGAATTTCAGAATTATCTATGGTTGAATAATGGAGTTAGCAGAATTCCAGAGTTGCACTGCATCTGCACACTTTTTTTACTAAATTTACTTGACAAAGTTCTAAGATTGTTATCATTATTTCGATCACTATATCTTTAAGATCATTACTTCTCATCAAGAGTTGTGAAAAATATGCTTAAAATAAGTAATTTGAGACATTTTTACTTGGTCATTGTTACAAGTGTATGTTAATCAATCGAAACTTTAAACGCTCATATCTTAAAACAGTGTCAAGAGCAGTTAGAACCTTTTCAAAGTAAGGTGTCGTACTGTCAAAATAATATGACAGTACATGTCATTGCAGATGACGCCAATGCGCCAAATAATTGACAAATTCATCGTGTTAAGTGGTCTTGTTGAATGATCTTTTACCGTAGCAGTCAAATTTTAGTACATATTTTCGGTAAAGCATTTTAAGATATATGTAAGTATATTTATGGAGTTTTGTGACACCTTTTCTCCGCGAGTTGATTAAAAGGTGCGTTCCTTTTTCAATTTCTATAATCTATTTATTATCTTTAAAATATATTTATAATTTTGAAATAAAAAATAGATAAACTTTTTAGTGAATCCATGTCCACTTGCAATGTGAAGAATATGACCTCTGACTGGTAGAATCTCAACATGTATTTTTTCCACGAGAACAACTTGTTAGCGACTAATTAAAGAAACGAAAACAAATATTACGAATTCACCAACAAGTCTCTGACGCATCCATCGGACGTTCAAATATCCCTTCCAACAACTGGCATTTCAACATATATTTTTACTATGAGATTTTTGCTTATTAAATAATCCAAAACAAATACGATCAACTCACCAACAAGTCTCTGACGCATCCATCGGCCGTTCGAATATCCCCTCCGTTCGCCAGTACGTCTGGCAACACCATCGCCAGCACAGCCCCGCCGTCTTTAATTTTGGCGCAACCTGGCAACACTGTCACTTCCTCTTCCGGCGCGTTGTCCACTCTCCCGCCAAAATCGCTGTCATTGATCGGGAACACGTTTATGCAAGCCATTTTGGCTTATTTTTTTAATATTTCAACACAATTCAACTTTTATTAACACATTTTAATATGAAATCAACCGCATGGTGAGTATTTCTTATATTGTATCTGTAATTATGTTTTTATAAATATATTTGATAGAACATACTCTCATTAAGAATATAGACTGAGGGTGCTTGATGAAATTTCAATATTCAAATTTGAATCGTTTGAATTTTGTACATTTCCATGACTTTTGTCGCCATCTACCCAGGTTTCGTCTTTCGGCATCTTCAGGCATTTCAAGTGCACGGCTGTACTTGAAGTCACTTCAAGTACATCCGTGCACTTGAAATGCCTGATGATGCCGAAAGGCGAAACCCTAATCGTTAGCGACAAAACTCATGTAAAAGTACAAAATTCAAACGATTTAAATTTGAATATAATTTCGATGGATTCGGCGGTAACTTTGTGGAAGTTAATTTTAATATAAAATAACTTATAGTGTTTTTCCACGTATTGTGTTACTAACTGTGACACGTGTTTCGCCTCTTTCAGATGCATCTTCATACTAAATATCGCAAATTTTGCTTAAATAAATAAAGCAAGATGATTCCAAGCTTCTAAATTTATTTCCAATGGGTTGAACCCTTCCCAATTGATTGCATGTCATTAGTTACTATTTTGTGTTGCTGACGTCATTGGTAGAATAATTATTTGTTGGTTTTTGTTTATATAACCCTCCTCTTTGCTTACCGTAAAAAGTAAAAAATCCCAAAGCTCCATTTTTTTAATTTATCATTTTAAAATATTAGATTCAGTCTTGCATTATTTCTAAATAAAACTTGGCGATAGTAAGACCGAAGATGCATCTGAAAGAGACGAAACACGTGTCACAATTAGCAACACAATACGTGGAATACTTAAATTTCTTTTTTATATATGATAGTAAGGATAGAAAGGTAAAAGCTTGGACAGAACTAGTGGTTAGCCAGTCGATCTCGTTACGCCGTACATAATTTATCATCTCAAGCTATCAGCTGATAATGTTTGCGATCAGCGAAACCGGTCATGATCTTTGTACGACCATGTGTGAAAGTACCTAGTACAAAAAAAAGAAATTACTAAAACATGGTAAGAACATTTATTTTTAAATCTATTTCCGTTCCCAATGTGGAGCATTTGACCTTATAACGAAGCGTTTCAATAAGAGTTGCTCGATGATTAAAATTATGCCACGCATTTGTTGGATTGGCATGCGCATGCCAAACTCTCGGCTAAGAGGGAACATTGATAGGCACGGTGGTCTATGGAACTTTTTCTATATCAAGCACCCCTCCCTCCCTCCCTACGTCTTGTAAAAAGTTAAAATTCCAACCTCCATTTTATAAAACACAATTAAAGAACTACAGTGAAACCCCGATTCTACGTTTTTCAAGGGAGCGTATAAAACCAACGATGAATGCGGGAAAAGTTTATACATGAACTAAATGACGGGACTATAGAAAATGAACGCACCACGCTGAAAAACGTCTAATGCGAGAACGTAAGATCGGGGTTCCACTGTATAACCAAATAAACTGCGATTTATTCACGTGAAAGAAAACTCTTGTAAAATAAAAAATACGCCATTTTATCGACTGACAACATTGACGCATATTGGGCCACATAACATTCCGCATTGGGCCGCAGGCTAGCCACGCCCGAGCGACCGCTCGAGCATGTAGAAATCAGACGGCCTCGAGTTCCCCAATTTTTGGTTTCTTATTAAAATGTATTGCACAATTCTCTATTCCACTTTCACTTAGCGGTATTTTGTTGTATCGATTCCAATTTTAAAAGGCTGATATGATTATATCTGTTTTTGACAATTACTGAGTTTCACTGTCGATTAGAGACTGCAATTACTCGATATCTCAACTACTCGAGTATCGAGTAGTAAAATATCAAAATACTCGAGGAGTAATTCAAATTTGTGTATATGTTACAGTTAAACTGTATTCCCAGTTTAAATGTATCAAGTAATAGATTTGTATGACAGCATGATTTCACTGGTCACGATCATTGAAATTATTGTCCCAAGTCGATGATTTGCCGGCCTAAAATTTTGGTTCGCTTCAATGAAACAAAATCAGAAAGTAGTCCCTTTTACATAAAGAGGACCAAAGAAAAACTCAAACAAACATTGGGCTGAAGATAGGGCGGTCAAATTTTATTTCAATGACAGTTTGGAGAAGAATATGTTTTCACTGAGAATACAGTTTCACTGTAACATATATAAATAGATTCAATTAATAAAACAATGATAGAGAATTAAACGTCTCGAATTTTAATTTGATTCGTTTTGTTTTTTTATTCCCGCAGTATAAAAACTCTCTCTGTTGCTGTGGACGTCGGCTTAAAAGTTAGCAATGAATTAAATAGTATTGATTGAGTAGGCATTTACTTGGTAGAACTCCATTATAATACGGAAAGAAAAATAACAATGTATTTTAATTCTACATAAATTATTTTATATATTTGTTGATATATCTTACGCCTTCGTCAGAACTATTCTGACAAAGGCGTCCGAAATCCCTCAACAAATATATAAAATAATTTATGTAGAAAATATCGAATTACTGTCAACTGTTTAAAAAAAATAAAAGCCGACCAGATACATTAAAGAAGTCACTCGGAATTGAGTTACTGTCTAGAAGAATATCGATTATTTCGGAAAAGAAAAAATAATATTCAGGTGGCTTTTGAAAAGATTCTGGCTGATATTTTGGCAAAAATATGAGCTTTTGGTTGGAAAACTTTTTATTGACATTATAGCGTATATGATCACTTCAGAATCATATATTATTGAATAACGGAGTAAGCAGAATTACGGATTTCATCTGTACACTTTTTTTACTAAATTTATTTGATAATTAGCGTCGACTCCGACTCCACATCCCTGGTGACATGTCAATAGGGTTAAGTCTTAATGGCTCAAATCTAACAAAGACACTTCTGGTACTAAAGCCCAGATATGTATATGTTACAGTGAAACTGTATTCTCAGTGAAAATGTATTATTCTCCAAGTTGTCATTGAAATTAAATTTGACCACCCTATCTTCAGCTCTATGTTTGTCTGTGTTTTTCTTTGGTTCTCTTTTTATGAAAGGGACTCCGTGCTGATTTTGTTTCATTGAAGCAAACCAAAATTTAAAGCCGGCAAATCATCGACTTGGGCCAATAATTTCAATGATTGTGACCAGTGAAATGGTGTTGTCATACAAATCTATTACTTGATACATTTTCACTGAGAATACAGTTTCACTGTAACATATACATAAAGCTGTCATTATTATTTATGAACATATATTCTAATGACATACCTTGTTTTAGTATTAATTTCTGTAAATGATTACATATGTCAAACAGGAAGTTGTTGACTACTTAACATTGAATAAAACCGTGAAGCCATGAGTCATCATTGGTATAAACTTCACAACATCTGGGCGGATGTATATCGTAATTAAAGGGCGTATATAATTATATTCATACTAAACCTTAAGCAGGGACGGTAAAAGCAATATAACAGAAATCGGAATCCTGGTTTTACACTATGTTTCCCTACAATGACCTTTTGGTCGGAAAAGCTTGAATTAACCGCATTACAGTGAAACCCCGATTCTACGCTTTTCAAGGGACCGTAAAAAACAAACGATTAATGCGGGAAACGATGAATGCGGGAAAGTTTTAAATATGAACTAAAAAAATATATCTTTTTAAAAAATATCCTTTTAAAAAATAAACATTCCGTTGCTTTTTTACAGTTTGCCACTTCAATTTAAACGAATTCCCCTAAATTTCTCATATTTTTTTTACAGATTCATCTATATCATAAGGCCAACAGCGCTGCTGTTAATGTCATTCCATGGTTCATTATTACGTTTTTCGCTGTCGTCTTCAACAGGAGACACAAATGCTCAGTAATTACCGGAAACATTGTGGCAATGAATAGAAAACAAGTGCACACTTGCAGTCTCAGTTTTTGTCAACGAATCGTTTGGAAGGGTTTGAATGTGTTTTTAAGAAATATTCAACAAAAACGGTCAATCGGGACAATATTAGTCATGGGAACATAATTTTTAAACGTAAAATCGAAAAAATCGAGAAATTGGGGAACGGTTAATGCGGGAATTTTTAACATTGTTCTTACTATAGAAAATGAACGGACATCTCGAGAAAACGTATAATCGCGAGAACGCAAGACCGCGGTTTCACTGTTTATTACATTTAAGAACAAATACAGTTTCGACTAATCAAATGTCCAAAGTTAGCCTTTTGTGAAATGTCATTCAGAGTAACTCGTACCGGTGGATAGTTTGTCTAGATGAGTCTACGATTAACCCTCTGCACTCCTCAATATACTATTTTTTTTCGTTCCATCAACTAGAAATTGATTGATATCACATGGTTTGCGTATTTATTAGCATGGTCAAACGAAATACCAACAAATAAACAACATTATAACATGCTGCAAAGTTTAACTAAGGCGAGCAATCCAATAAAAACGGTATTTCAAAAAAAGTAGACTTGACATAGGAGTTCTAGGAAAAATAATCAGAAAATAATTTTTCTTTGTACACTAGAAATCAATATTTCATGTTATTTAAAATGAATGAAATATTAAGACAGATATGTAGTTATAAATAGACTTATTTATATTGTCAATAATAGGACATGTTTTTGCATGTATCAAGACCGGTTTCGCTCATCGCGAGTATTTTAAACTGATATGATCCCACCGCAAAAGTGACTATTTTTATTTATTTATTTATTTAAGAAAAAGCAAATCATGGCATTACAGCTGATGCCAATGCGCCATGTATTTGACAAATATAAATACGTGTATTTATATATATATATACATACATACATAAAATACATAATATTAATCACTAATTAATTAAAAACAAGATGAAAACATTGTAGTCATAAAAACTGAGAGAAAAAAAATGTATAAAATCATATTAGAAATTTTCAAAGATGTCAACCGAGTGAGTTCTGACAAAATCAACTTTTATTCATAAAATATAGTATTCGTCTGAACTCACTCACGTCAATATGAAATATGTCGACATCCGAAGCAATGCCGTTTAAAATTGTTAAAGCTCTTCCCAGAGGCATTCCCAGGCATTGGCAGACTGGTTCTACCCCTTGGAAGAACAAACAACTCACGCTCACGATTCCTCAAAAAATTATCAGATTTCCAATTAAAGATTTCAGAGTAAGTTGGATGATTTCGTGTCCATCTTTTCGACGTTCTTTCAACCATACCCCGCTCCCAATGTGGAGCATATGGACTCTTAATAGATGTTAAGTGGCTCAACCTCTCTTCTTTGAAGAGAGTAGGGATCGAAAGAATAGCACTAGGGCTGGAGTAGCGGTTAACTGACCGTTCTCGCTACATCCCACTTATAGGATCGCACGTGTGCTAAAAATACTTTTTATAAAATACAAACTGCCATAAAAATAATGAAGCATTTTTAGTATTTATTCCACATCAAATTTATTAAATCAGGAGCGGTTTCGTTCATCTCGAGTCTACGGCGATTTGGCCCGAGTCGTACTCGGAGTCGGAAATGTTGAAAAGTTTGAACTTTTTATTTTTGCATATAATATGTCAAATTTGGCTATCGGCTGGATTGTTAGGGTTGATATTTAATTGAATACACATAAATATGAAAATTAGGCATATAAAAAAGTGACGATATTAAACTTTTTTAGTCGGAGTCGGAGTCGTGGTTTTGGTAAATGCTGGAGTCGGAGTCGAACTTTTTTTTACCGACTCCACAGCCCTGATTTAAACACTTCCATTTTGGAGCATTTCTCTGGATGAAATGTATATTTTTTCAATTACTTTTAGCAACATACGGTCCGTGGCGCGGTGTCAACACGTTGCTGGCTTGCGTGTCAGACCGTCGGGTTCGATTACCGGTACGAGCGGATTTTTTCAGTCGATAAATCTGTTCAAAGGCATGGGTGTTTGTGCTGTTAAAAATCTTTTTAGTCGGAGTCGGAGTCGTGGTTTTGGTAAATGCTGGAGTCAGATTTGATTTGAGTCGGAGCCCTGATTTTTACACAATAAAACTTTTCAATATCGAAAAAAAACACTGTTAAATATAATATGATATTGAAAACACTTGTTGGGTTGTATTGAATTGTAAAAAATATTGGCTTGTCATAAATAATAACACATTTTTATTTGATAACTTATATTTAAAACTTTATCAAAATAGTATTACGTTGATTTTCGTATAGATTTGATATTAACTTTTAGAACACGACTTTAACTCAGAACAGTACAAAACAAACTGATTAAAAAGTGTAGAATAAGTTATTGAATGACTCTCTTTTCATTATTTATTTATTTGAAGGCTCCGCGGCTGACATTGCGCATGTGAGTAGAGATGTTTTTAATGTTGTTGAATTGACGAGTACTTGGCGATACTCGAATACTTATGTAATATCGACACGTTATGTTGAATAGGTTCTAGCAGCTCTTGACATTGTTTTGAGGAATGAACGTTTGATTAAAATTCACTTGTAACAATGAGCAAGTAAATATGTTTCAAATTACTTATTTTAAGCATATTTTTTTACAACTCTTGTTGAGAAATAACGATATTAAAGATGATGGAAATAATGATGACAATCTTAGAACTTTAGTAAAAAAAAGTGTGCAGATGCAGTGAAACCCCGGAATTCTGATAACTCCGTTATTCAACCACAGATAATTCTGAAATTACGATGCGCGACTTAAAATACGAATAATTATAGAAAAACTATTGATTTTAATAAAAAAAAATTGCAGAAAAATGTATAAAGATGCATTAAACCATAAAACTCAAACTTTTGAATATTACCAACTCCGTTTACGACTCCGCCAAAATGCCGCGATGACTACGACCAGGAAACCTCGACTCCACGACTCCGACTCCACAGCCCTGGTCATATGTGATCGATCTACCGGTATCGATGGGTCCATTCGTGTCCCATCACTGCTTTCCCCGCAGCCTCTCGGCGCGACATTACTCCGTACCTGGATACCGGCCAGCGGTTACTTCTGCCACGGCCCCCGGCATGGCCATACGCCGAGAACAGTTCTCGACGCAGCCGTCTCTAGGCGGGTGGGGGCAAGGTGAACCGGCAGGGAACGCAAGGTGAGAACCTGCCGAGATCTGGCTTGCAGTGACGCCCGGACCGATTGTTAATTGACTTACACTTTATACCGAGAGAGTTCTAAATTTAAAACTGCCGTTATCGAGTATGTTGAGCAGTGGTCAATGTCGTTGGGTTCCGTGGAGGACCTCACGAGTTCGAGTCCCAGTGCGATAACTTTTTTTTTTCAGTTGATTCATCGACCCTATTTGAAGGCGATTGGTGTAAAAAATCCCTTCCCAACCTCCCGATCATAATAAGTAGCGAGAGCGGTCCAGTTCGTGGCACAATTTTCAACGTCGTTGGCTTGCGTGCCAGACCGCCTGGGTTCGATTCCCGGTACGAGCAGATTTTTCCCAAAGAGCGACGCATAGGGAGAGCGATTATCAAACCACTAGTTCTGTCCGAGTCCTCGTATCATTTCCATCCCCTGCTCTCTTCGAACAAGGGAGGTTGAGCAACTAAGTAACAAGCAGTTCTCGTAGAAAAATATATGTCTAGATAAACTCCGCAAGGAGTCCGTATGCTCCAAGTTGGGACCGGACATGGTAAAAAAAAGCGAAAGCGGTTAGCTAGCCACTAGTACTTGTACCCTTTCAATCCCTACTCTCTTCGAAAAGGGGAGGTTAAGCAACTGAGTGACAAGCGGTTTTCGTAGAAAAACATATTCATTTATTCTATAAATGTGCATGTATATTACCAAAATCACAAATTATATGTTTTTGCTTTTTCAATGTGAAAAAAGATTAAAAAATCGGTATGTTACGTACTTTATTTATCATTTATCGCCATCGGTCATTCAATATTACTGTTTTGAAAATGACAGCATAATATATGTAGTTGAAACATATAATTTGCGCGATATCAATGTGTCTTATTTTTGAGGGCCCCTGAGATTTGGAGTCTCCAAGGGCGCGTCATTTACAATATAAAAATGTAGTAACAGTTCCATTCGATGATTTCAGACAATTCACAAAATACAATTGGAAGAACCTAACCTCAAATTTTGTATATGTGCCTAGTAGGTAGAGGTCTGCAAAGGCTCGGATAAGCAAGCGGGCCCGAGCCCGGCCCCGCCCGTGGACTGGGTCAAGCCGGGTAACAAAGGCTTAAAGTTGGGCCGGGCTGGGCTCGGGCCTGGATACACAAAAAATAAAACATAATTCCGATTATTACGGATGTACAGTGAAACCCCGATTCGACGTTTTTCAAGGGACCGTATAAAAAACAAACGTCAAATGCGGGAAACGATCAATGCGGGAAAGTTTTATATATGAACCAAATGCTGGGACTATAGAAAATGAACGCACCACGCGGGAAAACGTATAATGCGAGAATATTAGATCGGTGTTCCACTGTATACACCATTATTGTATATCTAAATTACATACATATTATATGTAATTTGATGAGTTGATATAAAATTATTTTAAATGTTGATTAAAATTTGGTTCAAAAGTTTAAAAAACTGTCTGGCTCGGGTAAGATGTTCGGGAATGAGCTCGGGCCGGGACGCAGATTTTCGGGTTCGGGCCGGGTAGAATTTTAAATTTCGGCCCGTGCAGACCTCTAGTGCCTAGTCCCTATAGCGTTGTATTTCTATAGCGTCGTACGAGGGTCGAATGTATAACTGTATATTTAATGCCTAATGATTTCCTTTTTGTACACCACTGTCATTCTTTTTATATTCTTTACGAAATAAATACTTAAATAGATTTTTTTATAAAATGTCAGTTTTTGAGTATCTTAAGATATACATGAATTCAAAAGTGTTTCCTTATTTACTGTGAAATTAAATACATTATATAATATTATATTTATTTACAGATAACCCCGTGTCCTTGGTCGAATGTCAATGACGGTGCATTCAGTTGTGTAGCTCACGGGTTCGAATGCAAGTCAGGTCAATGACGTTGACCATCAAACGATGGACTCGTTAATACTACAGTGGAACATCGATCTTACGTTCCCGCATTGTTCGTTCATTTTCTATAGTCCCGGCGAAACACCCGTAAGAGTTTCTTTCCCGCATTGATCGTTTCCCGCATGTATCGAATTCTTTCCATGGTCCCTTGAAAAACGTGGAATCGAAGTTTCATTGTATACATTTTTTTTAACCATGTTCGCTTCCAACTTGAAGCATATGGACTCCTCACGGAGAAATGTTTGATATATACATTGTTGGCCAATCTTTTTTTTTTCGAAGTGAGTAGGGAATGAAAGGATACGAGGACTAGTGGTTAGCTAATCGCTCTCGCTAGGCGCCGCTTTTTGGGATCGAAAAGGTGGGAAGGAATTTTTTAACAGCACAAAAATATATGCCTTCCAACAGAATGGATATATCGACTGAAAAAATCTACTTGTACTGGGACTCGAACTCGGGCTGTCCGTCACGGAAATCGGCGTAATTTATTCGCGAATTAATAATGTGTTTGACGTCACGCTATTTCAGGCTTTTTTTAACACGTAGAAATATTACTTGTTCCAACCCATCAGCATCTGCAGAAATATGCATACATCAGCAATTAATATGTATTTAATGGTCAGTAACTAATTAAAATTTTGGTCAGTTAAAGTCGGTCCCTGTGGTCTAGTGGCAAGAGCTTTGTCCCAGCGATCTAGAGACCCGGGTTCAATTCCCGGCAAGGTCAGATTTTTTCAATTGAAAAAAGAGATCTTGGGCTGGGTGTATGCTATTTATAGTTGATTTTGTGCACAACTGATTCATTATTTATCATCGAGTTAATCTCGCATGACTTTCACAATTAAGAATATTTGGCGCATTGACGTAAGCTGTAATGACAAATATTATTTTTTTTTATTAAAAAATCGAAAAAAAACAAATTAAAATTAATAAAAATTTAAAATTTAAAAATTATTTATAAAAAAAAAAAAAAAATGTTTAAAAACAGTTAAAAATCAAAATGGTCAATTAATATTATAAAAGATAAGTTGTCATTGTATCAGTGTGAATGTAGTCAGTTATTAAATAAAACGGTCAGTATTTAATTTAAATGGTCATATGGACTGCTCACGGAGTTTATCTCAACATGATTTTTCTACAAGAACTGCTTGTTACTCAGTTGCTCAACCACTCTTTTTCGAAGGGAGTAGGGATGGAAAAGATACGAAGACTAGGGAAGGACTAGTGATTAGCTAATCGCTGTCACTATACGTCGCTCTTTGGGATCGGAAAGGTGGGAAGGGATTTACAACAAAACAAACACCCATGCCTTTGAACAGATTTACCGCTCGTACCGGGAATCGAACCCGGGCGGTCCGGCACGCAAGCCAAAAACATTGACACTGTGCCACGGATAGTTATAACCTTTTCAAAGTAAGGTAACGATACGTTATTTTCATAGACCTTACTCAATGCATGGTTTTGCGATATATTTATGTATCATCATATTGTTCACTGACGTTTTCAAATCTTAAACCACATCATAGTAAAAACCCAAATGCAATTTTGATTTCAGTCGTGCTTCATTCAACAATAATAAAAAAGAAAAATGAAATTATTATCCTTAAAGCTGTGACGCATTTAAATAATTTTTAATTAAAAAAAGTTAATCACTTAAGCCAAAAAAACTGATTAATTATGTCAGAAGAAGGTTTATTTCGCCTTGTCGAATGCCAATGAAAAGGATATTGACTTTGAACGGAAGCATCTGGAAAGAAGTTGACTCTACGGCAACTTGTTGTTACTCATTTTGCTGTGGAGGCATGCGGCCCAATTGTAAATTTTCTGCGTCCCTTTTGAGGTTTTATTCAAAAAAACTTCCAAATTTAGAATTGTGGACCCTAAATGAAGGTTTGTTTGCCATGTCCGCTCCCAACTTGGAGCATTTCTCAACACGTTTTATTCTCCGAGAACTGCTTGTTACTCAGTTGCTCAACCTTCCTTTTTGAAGAGAGTATGGATTGAAAGTATACGAGGACTAGTGGTTAGCTAATCGTTCTAACTAGGTGCCGCTTTTTGGGATCGGAAAGGTGGGAAGGGATTTCTAACAACACAAACACTAATTGATTTGGAATCGACTTAAATTTGCTCGTTTCGGGACTCGAACCCAGGCCGTCCGTCGCGGAAGCCAACGACGTTGACCACTGCACCAAGACCAATTTATCGTTTTTGAGCAAAATACTAAAATAAGTGACAGGAAATTTTAAGACATTACTTTAATTACAGAAATCTGTGAATTCAAAAAGAACCCTTAAAGTCACCTGAATACAACGACGTTGACCACTCGACCACGGACCGGGATGTTTTTTATGAAACAATAAAATATCGAATTTGAATTGTTTGAATTTGTTACTTTTCCATGAGTTCAACTGACTCAAGTACATCCATGCACTTGAAATGCCTGAAGATGCCGAAAGGCGAAACCCGGGTCGTTAGCGACAAAGATCATGGAAAAGTATAAAATTCAAACAGTTCAAATTTGATATTGAAATTACATCAAGCACCCTCAATCGAAATCCTTAATTTATAAAATATCTTGTTTGAATTGTTTGTTCTTTATGTGTGCGGCCCACCAAATAGAAGTAATATTTTATTCGGCCCAGCAACCGATTGCTGTTTGAAATGACTTCCGCTTCGCCCAGTTTTCAAAAATCGAACGGACGGGTAAGGCTTTTGAACTGTATGACACTAGCGATGGCGTAATGCGGAAATAGCTTTCACATAATTCAGGTGAAACTGAATACTTTGATAGATTTACCTTATTGAACAAAATGAATGTTCCTAAATTATTTATTTATTTAATTTAATATGTAATATACAAAAATCACAAATTATAAGTTTTTTGCTTTTTCACTATGTGAAAAAAGATGAAAACATTGGAAAAAAAAATATATGGCTAACAGATATAAGCAGGGCTGTGGAGTCGGGAAAAAAAGTCCGACTCCGACTTCAGCATTTACCAAAACCACGACTCCGACTCCAACATTGACCAAAAAACGACTCCGACTAAAAAAAGCTGAATATCGTCACTTTTTTCCCTAAATTTCCTATTTATGTGTATTCAATTAAATATCAACCCTATCAATGCGGCTAAAAGCCAAATTTGACATATTAAATGCAAAAATGAAAAGTTCAAACTTTTCAAAATTTCCGACTCCGAGTACGACTCCGGCCAAAACGACGCGACGGCTCCGACTCCGGCCAAAAAGCTCCGACTCCACGACTCCGACTCCGACTCCACAGCTTTGGATATAAGCAAGGCTCTGGAGTCGCTTAAAAAAATACGACTCCGGCTCCAACATTGACCGTAAACACGACTCCGACTCCGACTAAAAAAAGTTAAATTTCGTCACTTTTTTGCCCTGATTTTCTTATTTATGTGTATTCAATTAATATCAAATAACCAATCCGGCCAATAGCTTAATTTGACATATTATATGCAAAAATAAATGTTCAAGCTCTTCAATAATGAATGTTTTTACAAAATAAGACTTTTCTACGAGAAATTTTTGTTATTCAGTCTCCGGTCGATTTTGGGACGGATGAATAGGAGGCAATTTTACACATCACAAATATATGTGCCTTCGAAACGTATATCGAAATGTATAAAGATTTGTCCGGTCCGTGGCGCAGTGTCAACGTTGTTGGCTTGCGTACCGGACCGCCCGGGTGCGATTCCCGGTACGAGCGGATTTTTTCATTCGATAAATCTGTTCTTAAAGGCATGGTGTTTGTGTTGTTGAAAATCCCTTCCCACCTTTCCGATCCCAAAGAGCTACTCATAGTGACAGCGATTAACTAACCACTAGTCCTGTCCTAGTCATCGTATCTCTAATCTCTTCGAAAAAGAGAGGTTGGGCAACTGAGTAACAAGCAGTTCTCGCACAAAAAACATTTTGAGATAAACTTTGTGAAGAGTCCATATGCTCCAAATTGGGAGCGGACATGGTTAAAAAAATATATAAACTTAATTGATTTTTGATGTATTAGTTTGCATTGCTAAGAGGTCTTCAACATTTTATTTATAGTCTATTTTTCTTGTAATTTGCTTCAATTTATTTGCTTAGTTGTAATACCAATTGTTTGTCATACCTTGTTATTCTTACTTAACTTTTGTATAAATATCACTGTTTCATTGTATTCCTTATCAGTTGACAATGCTCGCCATGAGCGAAACCGATCCAGATCTAATAAATTTTATGTGGAAAAAGTACTACAAATGTTTTATTATTTTTATTATAATGCACACCAAGTATTGACAGTGAACACCTTAAAAGTAACATACAAACATTAAAAACGGTACAAACTATTACACCGAGCGTCAGTCTAAGTTCACTCGTGCACTTGAAATGCCTGAATGTCCCAAAAAGCGAACACAGTGACACATCGCATTAAAATGTACAAAATTCAAACGATTCATTTTTCCAAATGAACAAACCTAACAAAAGATAATAATTTTACACTACAATGGATGAATATTAATAATTTGTAGGTCACACGGAAACTGTTAGTCCTAATATAATAAATTAAATGTTAGCAAAAAAATTCTTACATGACTCAATAAACGTTCTGCCAGATGACATTGAAGTTTTGTAATTTTTATTTCTACTGTCAATGAATTCTCTTGAACTCTGAGATCATTTCGTTTTTATAATATTGTATTTCTTTAATTTCACATTTTAAGATGACTAGCTGTCACTTCTTGTTGGTAAGGAATTACATAAATAAATATTATACATAATCGGCCCCAAATAAAAGATAGATAAACCAAATTCATGTTTATCTACATTTCAGGAAAGCCAAAAACCTATTTCACCAGTAATCTATGTTAACTATTTTTAAACACACGGGCTCCCAGCCCATGGGTCCCGAGTAGATACTCCAATTCGAGTATCGAGTACTCGATACTTGAGTATACTCGTCCATTTTTCAAATACTCGGAACTCGAGAATTTTGAAAAATACTCAAGTTATACTGGTAATATATAAATGAAGACATATTTCCATAATTTATTTACTTATTTAAAATATATATTTATACAATTTTTAACCGTTGCGCTTAACTGAGTCTTACGCGTGGTTTTACTGAGGTAATATATATTTTTAATGATTTTGCCGTTGACAATGCTGTGCGAGAATTCATTTTGTTACTTTTGCTTTCGATCCTGCTGACTAATCTTATCAATGACTATGATGACAAGAGACAAAATAAAATATTTAAAATAATCTTTTGATTTGCCGACTATGGATGCAGCCGTAGCATAATGAATTAAATACGCTTATTTATTTATTAATCATTCATTTAAACCAGGGCTGTGGAGTCGACAAAAAAGACCGACTCCGACTCCAGCATTTACCAAAACCACGACTCCGACATTGACCAAAAATACGATTCCGACTAAAAAGAGATTAATATCGTTAGTTTTTTCCCTAATTTTCCTATTCAGGTGTATTCAATTAAATATCAACCCTATCAATGCGGCCAAAAGCCAAATTTGACATATTAAATGCAAAAATGAAAAGTTCAAACTTTTCAAAATTTCCGACTCCGGCCAAATCGCCGCGACGACTCCGACTCCGGCCAAAAAGCTCCGACTCCACGACTCCGACTCCGACTCCACAGCCATGATTTAAACACAAATTTTAATTAATAAAAAATATTTGGTACATCTGAATTTACTAGAGAGTATACTCGAGTATTTTCAAATTTTACTACTCGATACTCGAGTAGTTGAGATGTCGAATAATTGGAGTCTCTAGACCAGTGGTTGTCATATGCGGCAACCAACTGTTTTTTAGTTAATATTGATATGTAATAAAAATGTGTTTTAACAAGTTAATTTGTCACCGAGTCCCGACGGATTTCTGTGGCGTGAGCCAGATGTAGATTTTCGATTTAGTTTCGATTTTGCAATATTGCAATCATTAATTTCACATTTTAAGATGAATAACCAGGGCTGTGGAGTCATTGAAAAAAAACACGTCTCCAACTCCAGCATTGACCAAAAACACGACTCCGATTCCGACCAAAAAAGGTTTAATTTTGTCACGTTTTTTTCCTACCCTTCCTATTTATGTGTATTTAATGAAATACCGACCAACCAATCCGGCCAAAAGCCAAATTTTACATGATATACTAAAGCTGACATTGTATCGATACTCTTATCCAAAAAGAGAGATTGTACAACAGAAAAACAACCAGTTCGGCCCCTTAGAGACAGGGAGACCTAACTCATTTTTCGTTGACTTTCGTGACGGACTTCCCGGGTTCGATCAGATTTTGTCAGTCAATTAAACGATCCTGTCCGAAGGCATGGGTGTTTATGTTGTTTAAAATCCATTCCCACCTTTCCTATCCCATAAAGTGATTAGCTCACCACTAGTCCCGCCCTTCCATCATCCCTCAAGGCTTAACCTCTCCTTAAAGCAACAGGCTATCAACTGAATCGATTGAACTCGCAGCATTGACCTGTCATCCCAAATGGGGGTAGGGGCAAAAATTGTCAAAACAAAAATAAAACAAACACAATAGAAATATAACTTTTTTTATTGATACAATAATTACTTAGGATACGGTATGTATGTATTAATAACATGTTTTTATTCTACATAAATCGCCGCGATGCATCCTGCGGCGGCAACATCCTGCCGTAAATTAACTCAAAAAAATACGTATCAAATTAACATAACGTTTCTTAGTGCGTAAGTTCATTATACGGTCATACATTTCTATAATTCCTAACATATTAATTAAAAAAGTCTTTTAATAGCTCATGTTTTCATTGATTTCATATACAGACATGAAGATTTGTATTCCAGAAGTAGACAATTTAAATAGAAATGTATTTTACGCTGTATATTATACGAATGCAAATCTTTTCCGTATGCAAGACGCTTGTCAAAAGGTCTGATTGATGGGCGTGGCCGGTGGCCCCTTAACATTTCTGTCAACGGACCGTTGCAAAAATACACTTTAGTCATACTGCAATAAGATCGTTACCTTACTTTGAAAAGGTCCTAATTGACAGTTTTGGTCGGAAAAGTTTGTATTTCCCGCATTCTATCATGTTTATGAATTTCAGAATTATCTATATTTGAATAACGGAGTTTGCAGAATTGTGCATCTGCACACTTTTTTTGCAAAATTTATTTGACAAAGTTCTAAGATTGTCATTATTTCTTAAAATCATTCTTTCTCAGCAAGAGTTGTGAAAAAATATGCTTAAAATAATCAATTTGAAACATTTTTACTTGCTCATTGTTACAAGTGAATTTTAAACAATCGAAACTTCAATCGCTCATATCTCAAAATAGTGTCAAGAGCAGTTAAAACTTTTCAAAGTAAGGTGGCGATTTGGTAAATATTTTTGCAAGCCATATACGGTGCACACTTTTATAGCAGTAAAATAATTTAAGAACTCTAAAAATTGTTGGTGAAAAAATGAACATCTGTTAAAAGTAGGGCTGTGGAGTTGTTAAAAAAACACAACTTCGACTCCAGCATTGACCAAAAACACGACTCCGACCAAAAAAAGATGTATTTCGTTACGTTTTTTGGTGTATAAAATAATTATCAACCAACCAATCCAGCCAGTGGTAAAATTTTACAAAAAAGTTCAAACTCATCAAAAGTTTTTCACGACTCGTGACTACAGGCATAAACATTGTGACTCCATGACTCCCGACTCCACAGCCCAGGTTAAGAGTGTAAGAATTTCTGCGCAACCCTAGTTTTCTTAGCAGAGAGGCAATCGATACAACAACTTACTGCTTGCTTACAAAGAAATTAGTTCATTAATAAAAAAAACTAAAACTTCAAAAAATACATTGTGTCATTTTTTTCAAAAGTTTTCTTCAGTTCACTTACTGTCTTCTTGCTGGGAAAGGCAGTATACGAATGCATATCTTTTCTGTATTACCGCATTTCATCGATTGCGAGACGCTTGTCACAAGGTCTCTGATTGCGGGGCGTGGCCGGTGGCTCCCTAACGTTTTCATCAACTAACAATATTGTAAAGATACACTAAAGCTGTCTTAAAAAGATTGTTGCCAAATTTAGAGAGCCTATATTCAAATTTAGTGGCGACGCCTGCCCCCCTATAGCGTAGTCCAAATCTGTACACTTTAGGGCAGTGATGCACAACCTGCTGCCCTCAATGATTTGTCATGCGACCCGCAATGACAAATATCAATCAAGTTTTTACTTCAGAACTTTTTGGGACGATGGAAAAACAAAATAAAACAACAGTTTCAATTTAAAAAAAAAACTAAAAATATCGATAATTTAATCAGTTTTAGCCATGCGGCCCTCAAACTATCTGAGAATTGATTATCTGGCCCTTCTCCCAAAAAGGTTGTGCATCAATGCTGTGTAGGGGTCAACTGTATGCCATTTGACCTTGAAAAACAGGGACTGTCACAGACGCTGAATAAAACCACTATAGCACAAAAACTCGTATGGTACCACCATACGAATATATTGATTGTATTTTAAAATGTATCGTAAAATCAGCATGCAATAACGATCGGGACGGAAAATCAACATGGCCGAACGGAAGAAAAAATACAATTATGGCAAGCGCAAAACGGTATAGTTAGCATCACTGCCATGTCATTCGGTGCAAGTGTGCAAAATCAATTGCCAATCGTCATTTATATGTGTTTGGCGAAACCCGTAACTCGGTGCGTCGGCATCGACGGCGTCCGCTTCGGTTTACGTCGCCGTATCCTTCGCGGCGGCCCGCCCCTCGAGCGTGCCTTTATAGCGCATGTTGTCGCGGCATTCTGATTATATATAGATGCGTCTCAGATACGTGACCGTTGTAATTGTGTTGCATTGCGGGCACGTCTTTTTCGCCTTCAGTGACTCGAGCCAGCATGACTAAAATAATATAAAAAAAATACGCAATTAGGGGGTGCAAAAATTGAGAACTTCTTGCAAATAAAGTACGTGTGGCATGGTTAAATACTGATGTGGTGTCGCAGAATCATTTTTTCTGCCTTCTGTTAAAACTCTGTATGGACATAGCAGAAAATGCACCTTCTGCGTGTAATCAGATAATTACCCCTTCCTACAATATTCGTAAGGAGTTTTAAATGAGTAGATTAGTAGTCGGATCTGTGGGGCGGTTGTCAACACTGTTTTATCAGTCTGTTCGCATGCGTGTGTTTTTCTTTCCACCCATCCAATCCTATAAGCAGGGCGTAGCGAGAAAGCGACCAGCTAACCACTAGCCCTGTCCAAGCCTCATCCTTTCTATCCCTAGTCTCAACAAACTAATGAGAGATTGATCCACGGTGGGAAAGGACAAAGATTAAAAAAATAAAAAATATATTTTTATTGCTCGAATATAAATGGGGGATCACTTCACCATTTGACCATTAAATTTAAAACTATAATAGATGTGTAGACGTAAGATCAACAGTGTCAAAACACTCAAAACAAGGACCGACTGATAACAGTAGTAAGCGTGCATACGAGACGGTTAACAACACGTTAAAAGCATGACAGTGTGACATTCAAATAAAACAGTTGGCGGCTGTGTTATGGTGCAGGTTTTTTTTATTATTATTTCATTGAAACTTCTCAACTGCCCTGTGTTTGTGTGTGTAGAAAATGATTCCTTACCTCACAGTGCACGTGCCAGCACTGAAAGGACACCAATGGGATCTCGTAGGGACCCATGCAGATGAGGCATTTCGTCTGTAAATGAAAAGAAAAAACATTCTCAATAAAGATGACAAATTTTTAATCATACATAAGAACTATACCATGTCAATTGCAAAAGAGTGGATTGAATTAATGTCCACGCGACATCTTTCAATTAAGACCCAACGCCCAGTGCTGGGCTGCAGACAGTATGCCAAATTTCAATCATTTATTATACACTCAAACACACGAAATCAATCAATTCAATAATAATAGGTCGGATAAAACCCACGAATTATTTATCGACATTTCCATGCATATTATCTGGTCATTAGTACATATTTGTAATACTGCATTCAAAATACGCGATAATTATAATTTACCCACATAATTCATTGAAACTCATTTACATCAAAATTTTCGGTATTGAGTATAGATTACGAAGCATATGGACTCTTCACGGAGTTTACCTTAACATATGGTTTTCTACGATATCTGCTTGCTACACAGTTGCTTAACCATTCTTTTTAAAAAGAGTAGGGATGGAAAGGATACGAGGACTAGGACAGAACTAGTGATTAGGTAATAGCTGTCACTATGCGTCGCTCCTAGGGATCGGAAAGGTGGGAAGTGATTTTTAACAACACAAACACCCATGCCTTTGAACAGATTTATCGACTGAAAAAATCCACTCGTACTGGGAATCGAACCAGGGCGATCCGCCACGCAAGCCGACAACGTTGACACTGCGCCACGGACCGGACATTATTTTTTAATACAAACTGTTTACTACGCGTCAGTTCAAGTACATTTGCGTACTTGAAATGCCTGAAGATACCAAAAAGTGAAAAGCGGGCCATTAACGACAAAACTCTTGGAAAAGTACAAAATTCAGACGATTCAAATTTGATATTGAAATTCATTCAGTCGAAATTTTTTATTAAAAAAATATGAAATGAAAAGCATTTTCTTTTTTCCTTTTTTATCGGTCTGCAGGAGTAAAAAGGTTGGGGAACACTGATTTAGAATGTGTTCATTTGAAGAAAGTAACATATTTTTACAGCAATCACTAAGAAAAACCCCGCTATGCGCTATAGTCTATCGTTCAAGACACCAGACTGCACGGTGTTAATATCTAGGTTATTGAAGTCTATTTCACCTCAGACTTCTGGTTCTTGCCTCCGAGCCGGACCTCCAGCTCTCTGATCCTCGTTTTAAGCGCCTCGACGACCATTTCATAACAGACGGCCTGCCAACATAAAAACAATAAGTATTTAGATTACCCCCGATATTATCCAACAGACAGACTTTTAAGCCAAAGCATTTTCACATTCCACAGCAAAAAATACATACAATGGATAATTCCCAGAAACAGCAGTTCTAAAGAATTGACAATAGTTAGTCGATAGCCAAAGGGAGAGCATGTGACCTTGATGCGGGTGTATTTTTGGTGAACACACACTTTTAAGGTGTTAACCGTCACCCTTGGCGGATAGGCATTATTTTAAATGAATACAACACATTATATAGTACCACGCCCACATATTATTCGATACAGATCAGGACCGGTTTCACTCATCGTCAGCATTATCAACCGATTCCAATAAATGCATTCTACAAATATTTTGTTTTATCTTTCAGACAAGTAAATTTTTTAAATCTAAAAGAGTTGAAGCTGTGACATTTTTCCGGTGTCAGCTCAAGTAAATTCGTGCACTTGAAATGCCTGAAGATGCCAAAAGGCGAAACCCAGGTCGTTATCGACAAAGCTCAAGGAACAGTACAAAATTCAAACGATTCAACAAAATTATATTGAATGAAGTTATATTGAAATTATATTGAATTATATTATATTGAAATTACAAACAAAAATCGAACGATTCAAATATGTGCTGTGATTATATGAAAATCAGTGTGTCGGGCCATCCTCAATTCAATTAAAATCGAGTGAAACAATGTCACTCGGGCTGGCATTGTATTATCGCAACGTTCGTACGACTGACACGAGTCAGAGTGAGAAGAGGATAGCTGAATATCAGTGAGTGGGAGTGCACAACACATTTGAAAGAGCGTTTTATATATTTACCTGTTTGACATTGGCTGTGGTGTCCGTCTTGGAAGTACCGTCGCCGCCCCCGTTAAAGTTGGCGTCCTCGGCGTACTGTTCCGAATTCAAATATCCTAAAAAGGCGCCACCCCTGTCAGGATCATCCTAAAAAAAAAGAAGAAATTTATATTCAAGAAATATCAAAGTAAATACACGTCATTAGTTGAATTGGCATTTGCTTGGTAGAACTTAATTATAACACAGTAAAGAAAAAAAATGTGATGTATTTTTTAAATTTTTTTTTACCATTCCCACTATGCGAGCATATGGACTCTTCAAGGAGTGTATCTCAACATATGTATATCTACGAGAACTGCTTGTTACTCAGTTGCTCAACCTCTTTTTTTAAAAAAAGTAGGGATTGAAGGAGTACGAGGAAAAGTGGTTAGCTAATCGGTCTTTATTTTCAGCGACACAAACACCCATTGCCTCTGAGCAGAATCAGTTGGAAAAATCTAAAAAAGGAATCGAGCCCAGGCGGTCCGACACGGTAGCCAACGACATTGACCACAGCGCCACGGACCGGGCCGGGATGTATTTAAGTTCTACAAAACTATGTGACCAATTTTGGTCAATGTTGGAGTCGGAGTTGTATTTTTTTCAACAACTCCACAGCCCTGGTTTTAACACGTTGAACTCGGAGTATGCGCCTAGCGCATACAACTGACATATCCCACGGAGCGGAATACGCGCCAGGCGCGAACGACTAAAATTCTTACTAATCCTTTGTTTTAAATTATCGTAGGTCATTGAAACTTCATGAAAACAGTCTCGATACACTTTTTCAGGTCAGTGTGTCTATACACGTCTGTCAATAAGGTCGCGACAGCATTATTTCAAAATTTTGGTCCTAAAGCTGAGCTTACACTGAACAATAATATTGTTTTTAATTTTTAGACTGTTTTTTTTGCTTATGCCTGTTATTTTTTGAATCTTCATGTTTTGATGTCAGTGCTTTTGCTCCCAGTGCTTTTTACCAATCGGCTTTTTCTATCGGTGTTTTTTTGCGAAATTTCCTTTTATTCTTTTTTTTGACTCAATAGTTTTCGTTACTGTTTGAGTAACCAGTTTTGCTCGGAATATTGCTTTTTTTATTTTGTACACTATGGATCACCCTTCAAGCTCTAAACGAGCAAAAATGGCTGAAGAACATAGTGATAGTGAAGATAGCTGAATTTAAAACATGGCTAGGTCTCTTATTCCATATGGGTACCATCAGACTGAATCGAATACAAGATTATTGGAAAAAACATCACCTCTTCAATATACAAGCTTTCTCCCAATACATGTCACGAGACAGATTTTTGGCGATTCTCTGGACATTGCACTTCAATAAAAATACCCAAAATACAGCCGGCTTAGATAAAATTCAGCCACTGGTAGATTTCTTCAATGAAAGGATGAAAACAATCTACGCGCCTCGTAGGCATCTGTCAATCGATGAGTCGCTCATGTTATGGCGAGGAAAATTAAAATTCCGCCAGTATATCAAAGGGAAGAAGGCGAAATATGGAATTAAAATATATATGCTGGGAGAATGGAGTGGCTTGGCGTTAAAGCTAGTGATATATGGTGGTGCCGCCGACAAAGAATTAGGTGGGAAAGGCCACACCAATAAGGTTGTCCATAAGCTCATGGACGGAAAGACTGGAGACAACTTTTACAATAGTGTTCCTCTAGTTGAAGATTTACTTAGTAAATCAACATACGTAACTGGCACACTCAGAAGTAACAGAACAGACAATCCTTTAGATGTAAAAAATTAAAAACTGAAACCCGGAGAAACAGTGAGCCAGTACACCGATCGCGGAGTATGTGTAACAAAGTGGAAAGATCGTCGGGAAGTATTGGCGATATCGTCGGAATTCGATGGTCAGTTGTCAGAAACAACAAACCGCCGCGGAAAATTAGTCATAAAACCCAATATGATCATCGAATACAATAGATATATGAGCGGCATTGACTTTCACGACCAAATGCTGTCGTATTATCCATGTGAGCGCAAGACGCTCCGTTGGTATAAAAAATTGGGGTACATATATTCCAGACGATCCTTCTGAACGCTTTCTATTTATACAATAACAATAAAGACAAAAAAGTGACTCTGTACGATTTTAGATTATCTGTGATCGACGCATTACTTGGTGCCCCTCCATCGCCGTCTCTTCCACTGTCGAGAAATAAAATACACCTTCCGATTATATTTGAAAAAGATGCCAAAGGCAAAACAAAAAGAAAGAGGTGTAAATATTGCTGGCATCATGACCGTGTACGCAAAGACTCTATTTATTGCTGCAAGGAATGTTCCGACAAACCTGGGTTTTGTCTGGATCCATGCTTTAGACTTTCCATAAGTATAATTAGTGTAATTGATGATTGTGTGATTCAAAGTGCAATGGACATGTGATTTGAATTTGTAGTGTTTATGGGACGTGATTATTTTTTCCAATTGGATTTCAAGCATACGTAATATCAGCATAACATACTGGCTGTAAAAGGAAATGCGAAAGAAAAAAATCAGGTAATAAATAATATTGAATATTTTGATAAAATTTCACGTACACAAAATAGAGCGAGTGAAAGCTCAGCTTTAGTCATCACAAAGGGTCATTTGTATCTGGGCTTATCTCGAAGCAGGTGTCAATGAACTCTACGCGCAATAGTTCAAGTCAAAGAGGACAGTTTCTTCCAGCATACCAAGAAACAACATGTTTTTATTTCGGATTTTAGGTACACTTCTGGGGTTTTGAAAATTGCTATTTTTTCAGCTACTCGTGAATATTCGCGATTACGTCTCAGTTATGAACGTGTTAAAAGGATATTTGTGTTTGTTTAAACTAGGTAACATTGATAACTGAAGAAACCTGTTTTTCGGCTCTGGTAAAAAGTAGAGAAAAATGAGATAGGTTTACCGTCTCTTCAGCATATTTACCTGGAGAGGCATATTGCCCGGAGAATACTGCGGAGGCCCGTAGAGCATCACGTCTTCGTCTCCGTCGACCACCTAAAACAATAGAAAAAATGTTACAGATACGTCACAGTGTGCGTAAAAACGCAGGACTGCGGGACCAGTTGAAATATTAGCCAGCCAATCACTAAGGCACTTGGAAAGGATTGTAAACATGAACATGAAACATCTTTGAACACCTATCCACTGAGTCAATTTATGAAAGGGTTTTGCGCTGAACTTGGAGCATATGGACTCCACACTGAATTTATCTCAACATATACTGTTAACTCAGTTGCTTTACCTCCCCTTTTACGAAGAGAGAAGGGATGGAAAGTATATGAGGACTATTGATTAGTTAATAGCCGTCACTATGCGTTGCTCTTTGGGATCGGAAAGGTGGGAAGGGATTTTTAGCGACATAAACACACATAGCATCTGAATAGATTCGATTTATTGTCAGAAAAAATCTGCTCGTACCAGAAATTGAACCCGGGCTGTCCAACATGGTAGCCAATGATGTTGACCACTGCACCACGGACCCGTTATAAACATATGTACTATTGAACGTGTAAAAACATGAGCTAAGATGACATATTGCAATAATTCATGCTGTCGCGCATTAGCGTCAGCTGGAATATCATATGGGTGATCAGTACACCATTGCACCATTCCAAAAGCCGTCCCTGCTCCCTAGAATGCAAGGATTCATGAATTTATTTTCAGCCGTCACGAAGATACGTAATGCAATAGCCAAATAGTTACCAGGTGCGTGTCGGTGGAAGCCCTCCTGACCAGCATACCGCCGTGGGGAAAATCGCCACCGGCCCTCAGGTGAAGATCTGCACTCCTCACTCGGACTTGCGAGCACCACTCGTAAGTCGCGCCGAATCCCGTCTCCTCCGCTGCGTCACCCTGAAGAGATAAACCAACATTGAATATTATTTATTATAAAAATGAGGTTTTTGACCGAAGACTGACTGACTTATTCCACTCCATTCGAAGGCAATGGGTGTAAATGATTTTAAAAATCCTTTCCTTTCTTTATGATCTCAAAAAGCGGCGCGTAGCAAGAGCCATTACCTAACTACTAGTTCTGTAGTAGACCTAGTATCATTTCAATCCCTTCTCTCTTTGAAAAAAGGAGATGTTGAGTAACTCAGTAACACGCAGTTCTCGTAGAAACAAACATGATGAGATAAACTCTAGTTCATTTTGACACCGCCTTATGTGGTAGGTCATCAGAACTCTCTCGAACGATCTATTGTTCACCTCAGTCAATGAGTCAGTCGATATCAGGAAATAAATTCATTCTTATAATAATCTATATTGCAATCTATAGCGGTGCAATGTAGAGTTATTTCAATTTCTCTTATCTCTTGACGCCCGACAATGCATGTGCTTCATAAAAAATTCATAAGGCGATAAATCATCCCTTATCAGCGGGCGCATGTGTTAACGATTTTTGAAACGGCCATTGTTTTTTCTTTCTAAAGTAACCGTTTGTTTTCATACAGCAGTGAGAGATTGGACTGCATTGAGAATGCACGCCTAATCCTCTCCATCAGAATTAAATTCGCGTCAAATTCCTGATATCTTCTTCGCTATCGTAATATTTGTTTGTTGTACCCACCTAACGCTTTGAGATCGTGTTTTGTTTTAAAGAGTTCCATGTTTCTCCTCCGTCCCCAAAATCCCTCTCCTGAGTGTCGGATAGGAGGCTCCTTCTCGATTACGAGGGAGCCGGAATAAAGGTCTTCTCAATATGTACCAAGTTGGGAGCGGGCATGGTATAAAAAAATTCAATACATTGACATACAATAAAAATAATAAACCATTTTTGGTACCTTTTTTTAACATGTTCACTCCTAACTTGGAGCATATGGACTCCTCACGGAGTTTATCTTATCATATATTATTCTATGAGAACTGCTTGTTACACAGTTGCTCAACCTCTCTTCCACATTAAATTTATTAAATCAGGACCGGTTTCGCTCATAGCATGCATTATCAACAGAATCTATTATTTTCATTATAATCCCAATCCACCAAGTATTGACAGTGAAGACTTTAAGGTGATACAGCCAATACCGAGGTGGCACCAAAAGAAGAAGAAATAAAGTGTCACTAACCTCGACGTCTATACTCTCGTCGCCGTCCTCGTTTCCCTGCTCTCCCATCGACTTCCTGAGACACACGTCGGCGTGCACCTCTGCCTCGGCAGCGTGGAGGTGCCTGCCGCAGATGGGGCACTGCACTGAGCCCCGTGTGCTCCGTCCAGCCCGCAGACGGCGCTCCCGGTTCCTCCGCACCCTCTGAAAGGTTCAATATAACATTATATTCAATATGCTTTATTATGTAAGTAATAAGTCTGCAAATATAATAAGTCTACAAATGCTGTTTTTAAGATACCGTAAAACAGAGTGAATAGAGACTGGCAGGTGAATAGACAAAAACAGGGATTGAACTTTAACACAGCTTTACTAAGTATCCAATGTATATATAGTTCTTTACAATGACTATAATCTCTCGAATGACAAAACCAAATCAACTAAATGACTGGCCAAAATTGAATCAAACGCGTTTAAGTTCGATGCCTGTGCATCCTTAATTCTCTTTTATTGCACGAAATATTTTTTTGGTTAATATGTACAGTAAAACGGAATGAATAGTGACTCGTATAGAATAGAGGTTCATATATCCCAATCATTACAATCTGTATTTTTGTCTCTATTCACCTGCCACGTCTAGATTTACCTTTTCTCGTCTCTATTCACACCGATTCAATGTAAATAGACAACGAAAAAAATTTACTGTGTCTTAATGAATATTTGAAAAATATTGTCATGAATGTGTAGTAGGATAATAGAAACAAGTTTCAAGCCATTCATATTTGAATTATGTGGCAAAGGGTATGAAGATACATAGTCGTGAAGGGTAAAAAGTATCTCTAATCACCCCGTTTTACGGTACTCAGTTTAAATCTCTCTGTTGGGCAAGATAGCCACAATTGGTTAGGTTAGGATTATTACGGCCACTTTCACAAACAGAAAAACCTGACTCAATTTTGTCTACTTTTTAGGAAAGCCAAAAAAATATGTTTCACAAGTAATCAAGTTTATTTTTCACATCTTTGTTTCAGGTGTTCATATTAACCTCTTAGATAGATGAACCAGTCAATTTTCTCTACTTTTCAGGAGAGCTAAAAAAACAGGTTTCACCAGTATTAATTTTTTTTATCATGCCCGCTCCCAATTATATTACGGAGTTTATCTCAACATATGTTTTTCTCCAAGAACTGCATGTTCCTCAACCTCTCTTTTGAAGAGTAGGGATGAAAAGGATACAAGGACTAGCATAGGACTAGTGGTTAGCTAATAGCTGTCACTATGTGTTGCTCTTTGGGATCGGGTAGAGAAAAATGAGCTAGCTTTCTGTCTCATCATGGCCGATTTATGTAAGTATATATATTTCACGAATGAATTCTATTTTTTTAACCTAGCCATTCCGAACACTATAGATTTTGTCCCAACAGCTACTTTACCTTAAATATCTTAATACTAGTGATATGATGTCTAAACTTTTGGTATTCTTTAATCATAGTTTTTACACCTTTTGCAGAAAAAAAATATGATATTTATTGGCTAGTTGCGCCGTAATCAATAAAAAATGAGAAGTTGGAGTGTTTCATATCTGGCAACAATAAAAGGCGATAAGATAAGAGATATGGTAATGTGAATTCGTGCACGTCTATTGGCTTGTTAGTCCGCTATAGCCGTTGGAGTGGAAACGTCGTCGTTTTCATGCGCGACTTAAATATGAATAATTATATGAAAAATAGGGATTTTTGTGTGATTTTTGTTTTCAGAAAGATGTATAAATATACGTCAAAGCATAATCAATCATTTTTTTTTATTGTAGTCTATGCCAATAAGGCCAAAACACTGGGGTCTTTTTTTACCCCCCTTCGGCCTGAGTCATTTTTCAAGGATAGTCCCACAAAGGGTTAACTGTTACACTGTTAAAAATCAATGAATGAAATGTTAGCAATGGGATTCAAACCAGTGGATGAAACATAAGAAAGATCTCGAGATTTGCCAGTTTTGAGTTATCAATGCCACTAGATACAAAATAATATGTAATGTAATGTCAGTTATGTCTCCAAGAGACATATAAACAAGAGAAGCGGATACGAAGATATTTCAATAATGCATTAAAATCATTTTCTTGTTCATAGCTCTACTAAAACTTAAAACATCATATTAGAATAAATAACAATTTTAAATTTAACAAATAAATCAGAAAGCCAAAACATCAATTGGATCAGATAAGATGATAAGTAAAATTGATAACTGCTGAAACCTGTTTATTGGCTCTTCTGAAAAGTAGAGAAAAATGAGTTTCTAACGAGCGTAATTATGTAAGTGTTTGTTTTAACATTAATAATCGAAAAGTCAGCAATTGGATTCACACCAGTGGAAAAATAGGAGTGTTGGACCACTGTCACTTTGCCGAAAATGCGCAAACCTGTTAAACTTCGCTCCCAGGTTAACACTAGGTAAAATTAATTCCCTAGGACAACGATTAGCTAACCACTAGTCCTATCCTAGTCCTTGTATCATTTCCATCACTACTCTCTTCGAAAAAGAGAGGTTGTGCAACAAGCAGTTCTCGGGGAACATATGTTGTGATAAACTTCCGTGCTAAATTTGGGAGCGGACATGATAAAAAATATCGTTTTTAAAGTCCTATTTGACCGGTTTGAAAATACCAAAATAATCAGTTTTTACCCTCTACTGCACAATTGACAAAAACGGAGATGGCAAATTAATTCTTTTAGACATCAATATATATTAGACCAATGAAATCTATTTTTTTTAAACTGTTACAATGTTAAAAATCAATAAATTAAATGTTAGCAATGGGATTCAAACCAGTGGACGATGAGTAAAAAATATTAGTGTTGGACCACTGTCACTTTCAAACCTGATAAACTTCGCTGCCAGGATTTCCGGTGACGTCAATTTCTTCGCCTCCGGAACCGTTGGAGCTAAGACTTGCAATCGTATCGCCTGGAGAAAGACAACTGGACTTCCTCTTGGACACGACCGAAGTAATCTTCGATAGCTTCTCCATTTCCAACGTCAGATGACTCTGCAGCTCGCTAGGGCGCAGGGTACAGCTACAGACGGGACAACACGGAAAATCTATGTTCTTTCTCCTAGACCTGACACTGTTGACAATCAAATTATCGTCGAAATCGGTCGAAGTGCCTTCCAGGGCGTCGATATTGTTGTTCAGGCTGTTGCCGTGCATCTGCGAATTATCCCCGGCCATTGTCGGAGCGTACATTTGCGACAGAAACATCGCAAAACATTACCGGGGCTGACATATCACAATAACACAGGACGGATGCTATGTTAAGAATCTGTTTACATCACGGCCTGCGCGACTAGAAAATGTTCGCATGTCGCGGTTTTTAGGGCTCCGATAGTGTCTTAGTACATATTTACGTTTATACTGTGTATTATTTTAGGTTATAAATGTATTTAAATGGCTAAAAAAAGTAAACAAATATCGGTGTACTCCAATTACACTCGTAGAACAGCCGTCACTTCAAAATTTTTGCTTCGATAGTGTTGCCATCCAAAATTTAGTGTGCATATTTATTGCACCAAAAAATATAGTATTGTATATTTGATTTTGATTATAATAAAAATAATAAAACAATTTTAGTACTTTTTCCACTTAAAATTTATTAGATCAGGACCGGTTTCGCTCATGGCAAGCATTTTCAACTGATAAGGAATACAAAAGATATTTCATTGCTGGAATTCCATTATATTTGGTAAATAAAATTTTGAAAAATTATAAATACATTTATATATTTTCTAAATAATTTTAATTATTTAAATAATCTACAGTCGGGTTATTCTTTTTAATTTTGTTGATTTTATTTAAATTCAAAATAAATGACACAGCTTCATTAATTTACGTTCAGTTTTTCAAATTTTCACACATTTGATGATTATTTTGTTTTTAAAATGGTAAACGTAATTTCGGCTGACTGAGAAAAGGAATACCAGCGAAATTATTATTCTCAAGGAAATAGAAAAAGGCTAAAAATCTCCATATTTTAAGTATATTTGGTAATCAAAGTCTACAATAAAAATTATAAGCATTATCGACTGATTATGACCAACTGAGCTCACCATCAGCGAAGCCGGTCCTGATCCAATAAATATTATGTGGAGTAAGTACTAAAAATGTGTTATTATTTTTACTATAATGCCATTCCACCAAGTATTGACAGTGAACACATTAAAAGACTACAAGTAAGCAATTCGCTACGCCTTGACCTTTGTGTCATCAGAAATTACAATAAAAGTACAAGCTAGAATTTGTACAAAATTTACTCATTTAAGATTTAGGTGAAATTGTTAATTTATCAAAATTGAACACATTAAATTTCATATTGGAGTGTAAATAAAGTACAATGTGAACCTAATATTTTTTGATTCAATATTCCAAGGCAAATAAAACAATCATTTATTTGAGTTTGTGTAAAAATTCTTTTTATTCAAAAATAAATATTGCATTATCAATAAATAATATATATGTCAGGATTAGATTAAGAGCGGAGCTTTACGGGACTGATTTTGCACCATGCACTAGTGTGCTTAAATTTTTTTGCGTTGCGGGGGGGGGAGTTTTCAGATACAATCTTGCTTTGGTACTGTCTCCCCAGCAGTGTGACGTCCGTATGGGTGTGAGTTTTACTTCTTCTAATTCGATTCTAATTAGATAGTGTTTTACCCAAGAAAAGAAATGCATAGCCTTTATGATTTATGAAGTAAGTACATGTTATATAAAATGTAAAATATAATCCAAATATTCATTGTATATTTTTAATCAACCCCAGCACCCCCAGATATCTTAACCACGAGCCGGCACTGGTTATATCCATACAAGATCAGTTTTTTGACCGATCACATGTTATATCTATCACTGTAAATACTTGGTGGAATGGCATTATATGTAATTAAAATAATAAAACATTTTTCGTACTAATTCCAGGTTAAATTTATCGGATCAGGACCGGTTTCGCTCATGGCAAGCATTATCAACTGATAATGCTCACCATGAGCGAAACCAATCCTGATCCAATAAGTACAAAAAATGTTTTATTATTTTTATTGATATATATGTCAGCCCCTAGAGACAGAGAAACCGTACTCATTTTTCTCTACTTTTCGGGTGAGCCAAAAAATAGTAATCAATTTTACATATTTTTTATTTAATACAATTTTTTTAATATCTTTAATGGCTTCGCTTCGACTTTCTAATTTCAACGATTCCATCATTCGAATCGATCGCCTCATCAGATTTATTCGAATCGTTCTTATGATGGTTCCTCTCATGCCTCTTCAAGCTGGCCGAATAACGACTGGTGAAGCTGCAAACATTACATTTGACGAGTATTTCTCGACCGTGGGCTAGTCGTTTGTGCCTGCTGAATGCGCTCTTCTGTTTAGTGCGGTATTCACAGAGATCGCAAGCGAACGGCGTATAATCGAAATGAACAACTCGGTGACTCTTCAAGTAAACTTTATTGGTACAGCGAAAATCGCACATATCACAAGCGAATCTTTTATCAGTCGAATGACTCCTACTGTGAGTCACCAAATTGTGGCTCAGTTTCGTGCTATAATCACATAGTTGGCATTTGAACTTTTTTTCTAAAGAGTGTGACAGTTTGTGGCGCTTTAACGTGTCAAGTCTATTGCATTTATAGGCACATGTGTCACAAGAAAACATTTTCCCTTCATAATGCACTGTCTTATGGTGTCTAAGACTACTTCTGCTATTCGTAGTATAATTACATTCCCCGCAAGAATATAAAACATTGTTTTTTCCATTTGTTTTTTGTGAGTGTTTCGAATTGAATTCCAAATCTTCTTCATTTGTTTTTTTTGAGTCATTCAAATTGAATTCCAAACTTTCTTCATTTTTTTTTTGTGAGTAATTCAAATTCAATTCCAAATCTTCATCATTTATTTTTTGTGAGTGATTCAAATTGAATTCCAAATCTTCTTCATTTGTTTTATGCGAGTGATTCGAATTTAATTCCAAATCTTCTTCATTTGTTTTTTGTGAGTGATTCAAATTGAATTCCAAATCTTCTTCATTTGTTTCGACTTCGTAAAAAAGATCGTCGTTGCATTTGACATATTGGACATGATTAGTGATAGACACCTGAAATAAAATAAATAAAAAATTATATATAGGCCTCTTAGATAATTAGGATAAAAAAAACGTGATATTTGCCAGTTTTTTATACAAAATAATATGTTACTGGGAATAATATGTTCTTGAGAAGGTGGAATACACGCTGGTTCTATATGTGTTTTGGTTTCCCCTAGAGCCAATGTATAAATAAATCGATTGAAAAAGCAATGTTTAGACTGCCCATAATGGGATTCGAATCCAATAGCTCTAAAACTGAAGCCTTATAAAGTGACACTGGACCACGGACCCAGATAAAAATACTGCATTTGAGGATTTCAACTTCAAAATTTGAATCGTTTGAAGTTTTTTAGTTTTCATTAGTTTTGTCGCTAACGTCCCAGGTTTCGCTTTCCTGCATCTTCACTCATTTCAAATGCACTAATGAACTTGAACTGAGAGCATGCGTTTAAGTTCATTTGTGCGCTAGAAATGGCAGCAAAACTAATGTACAAATACAAATTTATATTGTATGTTATATATTTTTTGTAAAACTAAAATACATGCATGCTGTAATTGAGTTCTACCAAGTAAATTGCAATCATATCGAAAGGCGAAACGCGAGTCGTTGTCGAAAAAACTCATAGAAAAGTAAAGAATTCAAATTTGATATTGTGTTTGCTATAAAATAATGTACAAGGGGAATATAAAAAATGTGATTAACTACTAGAACTCCTATGCCGAGTCCAGCGCGCATGGAATAGTTTTATTGTGTCGAGTCCTGGTCGACATTGTAAAATTTGGTTGGAAAATTATTTTTTATCAATTTTAAATAATCCTTATTTCAAAGACCGTATTTATTCGATTATGCGCGTTACTTACAGTCGGTAACATGTCATAATGTGGTATAATCCGGTATTTCGTTTAACCATGCTAATAAATACGCAAACCCTGTGATATCAATCAAGTTCTCAAATCTATTGCTATCTATCGAGTTGCTGGAATGAAAAAATTAATATATTAAGGAGTGCAAAAGGTTAGTGAAAAAAATACTGTTATTACTTCGGCGTACTCATTGCATTCGTCTTCATTCCTCTCTAGCTTTTGTTGATAATGTTCCGACTCCGATTCGGGAGAATCGATTACAGTTACTTCAAAAGTTTTCTCAGATTCACCCTCTGTTTCCGACGATATACTACTCTTATCGCGTATGGCGTTCATATTTGTCGCTATGGCAACGATTTAAAACATTTTCAATATCTTTTGATGCGTACTTCGAGTGTCCATGACATGGATATTGTTTTATTTACACGGTTGCAAAAATCATAACACTGTCGGATAATTGACAGGAAAACAAACGTCAGGCGGCCATATTGTTTTTATATTATTGCCATAATAATACAAAATTTAAAACGAGAAAATAGTTAGCCCCAACAATGAAAATTTTACAATCCAAATCGCTGGTTTTTGGTTGAAATCTTTTTCACAATAGAAGCAGTTGCTATTTGAAAAGTAGCATAAATTATTTTAAAATGTGTAAATAATTATTGTAATATTTCAAACAACTTTGCACGGTTGCTGTAAGTAAGTTATTTGTTGTATAAGTGGAAAAGCAGGTATGATGAAACTGCTGAAAATGGCAAAACACGTGTCGCTATAAGTCAAACAATACTATATGGAATAAACTAAGCTATTTTTAATTTTATATTTAAATAAACTGCCATGAAGTACCATCAAATAGAATCAGATTGCTTTTCGATGGGTGTCTTTGTCGAATCTATTTTTTTCTTAAATTGCTGACAGTGAATTTATATATCAATGGGTTATGTGTAGTTTTTGTAAAAGGTTCTATGCTGGAAGCACTTAATATTATAAATTGCTACTTATGTCACTTTATTGACCAGGCAAAGACACCCCATTAGACGGTAACCGCCAAATCTAACAAAACAACCAAACTTACCAAATTTTTGGAAAAGTAATTTTTCTCTGATTTAAATTTATTAATTTATGACAATTATATACGTTGGAGAATTTAATAATTCCATCATAAAAACATAATAATTCATTGTAATTGCCTGCGTTAAAAATACTATAAAGATCATTTTTTATTTTATCGACAAAGAGAGTTCATTCATTTTTTTATTTTAAGCAATTTGCAATGTTTACATAAACAGTATCGAAAACGCAGTACGAAGTGATTGGTCGAATTTTCAAACAGTCGTAGCCTTGTCTGCAATTGGCTGGAATATTGTAAGTATTCCATAAAGCTGCCAAGCTATAAAAATATCCTCCATATTTTAATATTTATAACAATTTGAAAAATACATACTCCCATAATTTAAAAAATCTTATCATAAATCATGATCAAAATCTCTTGTTAAATCCTCTCTACAAAAAGAAGTAAAATAACTTAGTATGGTAGTACCCGGTCCGTGATGCAGTGGTCAAAGTCGTTGACTTTCATGACGGACCGCCCTGGCTTGATTCTCGACTATACAGTCGATAAATCGATTTGTTCAAAGAAAATGGGCGTTTCTGTTATAAAAAATCCCTTCCCACCTTTCTGATGCCAGAAAGAGGCACATAGCGAGAGCAATAAGCTAACCACTAGTCATGTCCTAGTCCTCCTATCTTTTCAATCCCTACTCTTTTCGAATAAGAGAGGTTGAGCAACTGAGCAAAAAGCTTTTCTCGTCGATATGCTCCAAGTTGGGAGTGGACACGGTGAAAAAAAGCATGAAACGTTTTTCAAACGAACCTTGAAAAATGTTTGAATGGGGATTATTTTGTACAAAGATGGGCTTACAATTAGTTCCATGGTATGATTTGTCATATTTTTCCACAGTTTTCATAACCATTTGGTACATTTGAGTGAATGATTCAGTGTCGATACTGCACAAAGACAATATAAATATTTATGATTATTTTGAATATACCTGTTCTTAAGTCTTGTAAAAGATTGTTTTTTTTGTTTTATTATTATTAGTAGATCCGTTGATTTTCAAATGTATTGACACAAAAATAAGAATATTGACAAATGGGGAATATTTTCATATACAAATTGTAACCCTTTCGCCCCGTCTGTACACAAAACAAAAGCTTCTGCCTCTGGAACGAGTCGAAATTTCGCAACGCAATTCGTGGCCTGGAGTGTTGATCCATAATTCGCGTCTAAATCAGCGAATAAAAGTATTTCACAAGTTGTAGTTCTGTTCCGTGCAGTATGACGAACAAATTGAGCGGCATGGAGGACCTCGGCGGTGAGTTGACAAGTAAATATCAGCACCTTTGCTTTGTTATTGAAATATGCAAATTGCTCCAGCAGACGTATTAAAATGTCAGACGGCAATGCCGTGTCAATACACCCATCCGCATGCTTTGTATTTTCGTCCCAAGAAACACTGTAAAAACTTTTAAACATTCTTACAGTAATAATTAAGAAAAAATAATCGAAATTAGTTGGTTTGAAATGTATTTATTTTCCATTATTTTAATTAGAACGTATGTTGTTTATGATGATTCACGTTCCAAAATAATAATCATGCTTACGTTCATAATGCAAGAATAATATTTATAAATAAATCTAACAAATTTATTGCTCTATATCAATATTTGAAAACTTATGCGCTTCATTTGTGTGTCGTCTTTCAATTGTTTCCGAATTTATCGCTTGAACAAAGCCACATATGAATATTTATTTCTTTTTTCAACAACGTTATGGAGATTCTTAATTTATTATGCGTGGCCGGCGTTGGTCTCGTTAATTATTCAAAGCTGTATCCATTGTTTTTAGTTTGCCCAACGCCTGTTTCGAAATCGCTAGCTGCAACAATAATATTGACGTCAGCCATGTTTTGACAGGTTCCCCGGGACGTAGTGTGGCAGACATTTTAAATTTTCACGCCGTTTAACGTCTCATGCATTAAAATAAATACGTCTCTGTATATCAGCGCATGTTCTACACCAAATCTACGCAATGCCTATTTATTTTGAGCTTATTTGTTATTATTTGCTCTGCATAATCTGTCCGCCATTTTATCATGTGTTGTTTTTGTTTGGATTTTCTCTTGTACCGATAGCACAGCTGTTGATCGTCACGTACATTACTGTCGCATTTCCGCCTATGTTGGAATAACTCGTATCAAACATATATTCAGAATTATTACCTTTAAATGATTAAGAACGCAATTTGCAATACAAAACATGTAATAACAAGAATATTTATTGCAAAATATTCTATACCCATACGAGGTATTACTAGGTTGGTTCAGTACGAGTTTTCATGTTCAGTGAACCCTTATTGGTCGACGTGCTTTTGTTTTCATTTTCCTTTTCCTTTGTGTGCCGTGTTCGTTTTTCAAATTGTCTACCAATTATTCTATCTACCTTATGTTGTATCGATTTAATATAATTGCTGTGAGACAAAAAGAACGAAGCTGCATCATTGTATGATAATTTTTTTTTAATCAAAGCAAATGAGATAACGAACCGGTGTCGGTTTTATGGCTATTAATAGATGTCACACATTTTTAATCGCGCCAAACAAAAATATGCGGATTTAACTTGAATTAATTTAGTAATAAATCGTATTGTTAATTATTTGAACAAAAAAAAACGATTGCTTTTATTTTCCCTTTCAAGGAAAATTCTGGAAGCCTCTTATTATGAATCTTATTCAAAAACTGAACTAGTCAGTGGCGTAGCCAGAAGGCTGCAACAAAGACCTTGAAAACCCAACATTTTGATTATCGTATTCACTATATAAGAAATAAATGAGGGCAAAGATAGAAGCAAAGGTGACTTTCTTCCAAAGAAGCATTTTCTATATAAAGCCAAAAGACTAATTCAATGCAAATTTGTCTACTAACAAAGTTGTGTCGCTTACCACTCAGGTTTCTCGGCGTCTTCGGTCACGCAAGCCAACGACGTTGACCACATCACCACAGACGCGGCAATTAATGATATTTATTTGAAAGGATATAACAAGGTATAAGGAGATGCTGAAAGGCGAAATTCGGGTTGTTAGCGACAAAACTCGTGGAAAAGTCCAAATTTCAAAACATTCCAATTTGTTATTGAAATTCCATCAAGCAACTACTGTCAAAATACTAAATGAATTTAATACAGTTCAGTTCAATGCAAAATATTGATTTTTTCACCTATGTAAAAATTCGGCTAAAAACACAATGCGTATTATAAAAACCAGGGCTGTGGAGTCGTGGAGTCAGGGCTTTTTGGCCGGAGTCGGAGTCGTCACGGCGATTTGGCCGGAGTCGTACTCGGAGTCGGAAATTTTGAAAAGTTTGAACTTTTTATTTTTGCATATAATATGTCAAATTTGGCTTTTGGCCAGATTGGTAGGGTTGATATTTAATTGAATACACATAAATAGGACATTAAGGCAAAAAAATTGTCGATATTAAACTTTTTTAGTCGGAGTCGGAGTCGTGTTTTTGGTCAATGCTGGAGTCGAAGTCGTGGTTTTGGTAAATGCTGGAGTCGGAGTCGTACTTTTTTTTACCGACTCCACAGCCCTGATAAAAACCAGTCATTTTGCTACACTTCTCGAGATATTTAAATTATAAATATCGATAATGCAGCATATTTGTTCACAAATTTTCAAGGTCAAATGTAGTGAGCGGGCATTTTGTCACTTGATTTTTTATTGCATTTAAATAATATTTGAAGTAACTTTTGTACGAAAGAATGCAATTTTTGCTCCCCAAATATTGATTTACCACGTTCACAGTTGGCTGTTCTATATTTCTGCATTCACAGATTACATAGCCAATTTTTTCAATATCTACATATGTACTATGTATGTATTAATATCAGTCTGTCGCGTTTGGGTTAAATGACGGCCCACAGTTGCCGTGTCATTCAAAGTAAAAAGCGTCAATCATACATAGACATTTGATCCATGTGCATGTGTTCACGCCACTTTATCTATTTTCTAAACAACAAGACCGCTGCCCTGCGGTTTTCTCAGCCATCCGTTCTGCCGCCATCATCCTACGTATGAAAAAAGCAACAAACTAAATGTCAACCTTAGTCATGATCTTACCTAATCTTATTTTTAAACGCACTGTGTGTGTGTCATTTCGTTACCTTACTTTGAAAAGGTTTTAGTTGACATTTTTGCCTAAAATGAACTTTTGGTCGGAAAAATCAGGATGTAATTTTCAAAAGTGGTCAGTCAGTTCCAAGATATTTTTTTTCAAATGCCAGTTTTAGATTAAACTTTTGAGACCTATTTTATTCACATGGAAAAGTTTGAATTTTTACACATTATCCGTAATTCTTTAATTTAAAAGATATTTTAAAAATATTGACCGTGGACACAAATTTATGAGGAAAAAGTAATGAAAATATCTCACATTCTCAGTTTTTCAACTAATGGATTTGAACACTTTTGAAAACTACCTCCTGATATATGAATTTCATAATTATCTATGGTTGAATAACGGAGTAAGCAGAATTCCGGAGTTGCGCTGCACCTGTGCACAATTTTTTTTACTACATTTATTTGACAAAGTTCTAAGATTGTCATCATTATTTCACAGCAAGAGTTGTGAAAAAATATGCTTAAAATAAGTAATTTGAAACACCTTTACATGCTCATTGTCACAGGTGAATTTTAATCAATCGAAAATTCAAACGCTCATATCTCAAAACTGTGTCCAAGAGCAGTAAGAACCTTTTCGAAAGTAAGGTGTCGATTTGTTTCGAGGAGAAAATCTCTTCGAGCAGCGTACGTCTCGATTTTTTTTTTTTTTTACCAAAACGTGAACAATTCGTATGCTAATTATTTTTACTCGCCGGTGTTGTAAAATCTCGATTGCCCGTCGATGATTACTATTTCCATTAGCCGGCCGGAATGTCGGGCTCTTCGACGACACTGTTATGCAAGATGGACCCGCGTCCGATGGTACCCTGTGGTCGCGCGCTCGAATCGCAGCTCGGGCGGTTTCGTAAATTCGATCGATTACTGTTCAAAGACTAGTCATTTAAATTAGAAGTACAGATCTTTCTATAGGGACATTCGAAATTCGTTAGGTTATAGCGGTCATGTTGTTGAAGTGAAATCTGTCAATTGTTTAGTGGTGTACGTCAAATCACCATGGACAAATATTTTGAAAAAATGATCAGGACCGGTTTCGAACAGTGCTAGCATTATCGAGAAACGTTAAGGCTGTTTTAATTTTTCTAAATAAATACACACTTGTTATTTTGAAAAATGATCAGGACCGGTTTCGAACAGTGCTAGCATTATCAAGTTAAGGCCTTTTTTTCTTCAAATGGTTAGAGGTGGGAATAACAGCAGAGATCAATAAATCTATTGAAACTTCCCGGACTGGGACTCAAATCTGCGCGACGACGTTGACTCCCGACCACGGACCTGATGTGAATATACCTGTTATCGGTCCCTGCGGTCTATTGGCAAGAGACTTGTCCTAGTGATCAGCTGGGCCCGGGTTCAACTCCCGGCAAGGTCAGATTTTTACATTTGAAAAAGAGATCTTGTGCTGTGTGTATGTTATTTATTGCCGAGTTGTTCTCGATTAATTCATTGTTTATCATCGAATTAATCTCGCATGACATTCACATTAAAAAATATTTGGCGCATTGGCATTAGCTTTAATGCCAAATATTTTCCTAAATATAATATATATGATTAATCGTATAAAAATGAAAAACTTTTCCCCCTGTCGCTCATTTCATTCCACTCGGCCGAGTAGTGCACGTCGGATTCGGGTAGTTTTCCATTCGGCCGAGTTCACTCTCGTGCAGTAGCGTGTAAACCGAGCACGCTCCTAACATTTAGCTCTATAATGGCTCTAGTTTCGTGACAAATGGTGATAATATGCTAAATTTCCCACACACACAATAAACACCATTATCTGAGCCGGCTTAGCTTTCAGCGCCCTCGCTCATTAATGTACACACGCGCGCGTACACGCAAATCGGGCGTTTAAAAATCCTTGATATCGTATACTAAAATACTAATAGAAAAATGATAACAGGTTCTGTGCAAACAGACCAACACTCGATCGCGACCGGGTGACGTCACGTTATCCGGGCGGATATTCGTAATATTAATATGTGCACATTAATAATAATAATCAACGCAAGCACACTTCCGCAATAGGTCGGGGAGAGGCGATCCGTGGCGTTATTGCGTCAGGTAAATTTAGTAAAACGGTAGCGAATCGTGGCAGCCGAAGATTATGTTATTTTTTTCAACCATGTCCGCTCTTAATGTGGAGCTCGTGGACTCCGACGATGAGCTTAAAAATTTTGTTCGCATTGGTTGACCGACGTCGCACAACTTAAAATGAAAAAATCAGAGCTGTTGGAGTCGTGACGTCGGGGCTTTTTGGCCGGAGTTTTGAACAGTTTGAACTTATAATATGTCAAATTTGGCTATTGGCCGGATTAATATTTAATTGAATATACATAAATAGGAAAATTAGGAAAAAATACGTGACGATGTTAAACTTTTTTAGTCGAAGTCGGAGTCGAATTTTTAATCAATGTTGGAGGCGGAGTAGTGGTTTCGGTAAATGCTGGAGTCGGAATCTAATTTTTTTTACCGACTCCACAGCCCTGAAAAAAACATATTTATGAAACTGCCCGCACTAGGATTCAAAACTGCAACTCCCGGCGTTGTTCTCAATGAACATATGACTTACTACTTCTTTCCGTATTATAATGGAGTTCTACCAAGTAAATGCCTACTCAATCAATAAACTTACTTACGTATTTGAAAATTAAGCTAAAAGCCAAAATGATTCTAGGGTGGCGTCCTGGCTCATTGTGAGGCGCCAGGTCGCCGACATGACCCCACTACACCACTGAGTGCATCGGCTAGTTGCGCCGCTGCGAGATTTTCCGCTTGCCCGCAAACGGTATGAATCGATTCTTTGTGTCGCGCTTGCCAAACGGAGCCGGCTAACCTTGCTTTTTTTTGCACTCGCTCTTAGCGCAAATAATAATGCAAAGAAAGAGCAGCACACGCACAAAGAAAACTCAATTCAATGTTTGCACTTCGCTTTTCGGCTTAACCCCCGCGCGCTCGGGCAGGTGTCGTCGACCTTTGGACGGCGGTCGAGGCACATTCAAACGGCGTCTTTTTTTTTGAAGATCTTTCACTAGCGGGCGTTCGTGACGTCTTGAGCGAATCGAGCTATCTATCTCGTGTGATTTCGACAATGTCTGATGTCTCTGCCGATGGCTGCTGGAATACAGAATACATACTAGCAATCATTACCAGGGCTGTGGAGTAGGGGCTTTTTGGCCGAAGTCGGAGTCTTCGCGGCGTTTTGGTTCGGAGTCGTACTCGGAGTCAGAAATTTTGAAAAGTTTGAACTTTTTATTTTTGCATATAATATGTCAAATTTGGCTATTACTACCGGACTGGTAGGTTGATATTTAATTGAATACACATAAATAGGAAAATAAAGCAAAAAAAGTGACGATATTAATCTTTTTTAGTCGGATTCGTGGTTTTGGTAAATGCTGGAGTCGGAGTCGAACCTCTTTTTTACCGGCTCCACAGCCCTGCATAATAAATACATATATGAGAAGGTAATTTTCAAAACCGGACAATTCTAAAAAAAAAAATAACTGCCAATTTTAGATTAAACTTTTTTATGCACATGGAAAGGTTTGCATTTTTACGAATTGTCTGTACTTAATTCTTTAAATTATAACATATTTTAAAAATATTACTAGTGAACACAAACTTATGAGGAAAAAGTAATGACAGTACATATCTCACTTTGTCAGTTTTTCGGGAAACGGATTTGACCACATTTGAAAATTACCTCCTGATATAGTGTTAAAGTTGTCTCAGAAACACGCATAGCGTATTTTTTGATTCAAGTCAAATTGCTTGCATTCATTAGAATTAGAATTTCCTTTGGAAGCCTCTGGAATAGCAAAAGACAAACTGATATACTTCAGCCTGTTCGAAATTCAAAACTCCCGCCACATTTGTTATTATTCCGCGTTTAAAATTTAGTGCGCATAATTATTGTATACAATATATTATCGGTCAAAAGTACGCGACGCGACAATAACAAACAAACACACAAACAGGTGATGCGATGTTTTTTACGCTTCTAACATTTGCCCCCTGCCGCAAGAATTTTTTTACACTGCGAATTCTTTTGACCGCGATCGCTGTCGAGTGTCGCGTGAGCACCAGCGCCTCCCAAACTTCTTAAACGCCGAGGCGAGCGAAGAAAATTATAATCTTTGTGTTTTTTTTTTCAATTATTATTCTGTATTTTCGAATGTCTAGCTCTCGGCATCGTATAGGAGAGTGATGCACACACTGCGGGCCCGCAACGACATTTCATGTGGCCCGATATAACTAAAATCAATCATCTTTTTTCTTCAGGACTTCTTATAGACCAGTGAAATTGTATATATACTAAAAATATCACTTTTACCCATGCGGCCCTCGAACTATCTGAAGGTTGTGCATCACTGGTGTAGGACATAGGTAGCTAGGAACTTTTCTCTCGAGTACTGCTCGATGTTGTAAAAAAATATTTTTAATTATCCTTATTTCAATAACCGTATTTATTGGATCTGTGTGCCTAACTTAGTTAACGTTTTTTGAACATTTTTAATAATAAACAATGATCCTATATTTCGCTATTTTTAATCTCATAAATTTAGATAAATAATCGATATCATTTAATTTCAAAGTTTGTGGGGGGTGTAAAATTAATCTCAAGCTTGAGAATCGCTGCGAAGGAGACCTTGAAACTCGTAAACTGGTGTTATGGCAGTGTGTTTACTATTTCTGGCCGGTGTCCACTTTCACTGCTATCAAAATTCATTCATGCGTTTTGCTTCGCGGCTCTAGCCGAATCCACTATTGCGCTGCGGATTAAACCAGAAAGCATTCTTTTTCCGCCTCGTGCTTCAGGAGATTGCGCTAAATTCGCCGCCCCCTCCTTGGCACATTTTTTTTTTTTTTGCGAAATATGTTGACGTGTTATTAAGCAGTGATCAACTTTGATGTCTCAAATGGCGCGACAAGTAATGTTTTTGGTCAACATTGGCTTACGATGGTTTAGTCACGTCTACGCTTCACCGGAATAATTTATAATATACCAGAAATATGTTGCGATGAATTGGAAAAAGAGATTTCAGCAGGAGGTGTCCAATGGGCGTGTCGAGGGCTGTTTAAAATAATCACTTTACCAACGCGTAAATAATTGACTAGCAGAAGCAAAAAGGGGTTTATAAAAACATTTTTATGTTAAATGCAGGGCTGTGGAGTCGGAGTCAGAGCTTTTTGGCCGGAGTCGTACTCGGACTCGGAAATTTTGAAAAGTTTGAACTTTTTATTTTTGCATTTAATATGTCAAATTTGGCTTTTGGCCGCATTGATAGGGTTGATATTTAATTGATACACATAAATAGGAAAATTAGGGGAAAAAAGTGACGATATTAACCTTTTTTTAGTCGGAGTCGTGTTTTTGGTCAATGTCGGAGTCGGAGTCGGAGTCGTGGTCGTGGTCGTGGTTTTGGTAAATGCTGGAGTCGGAGTCGGACTTCTTTTTACTGACTCCACATCCCTGGTTAAATGTTAGTTGCAAACTTTTTTTTTTTAACCATTTCCTCCGCTCCCAACTTGTAGCATATAGACTCCTCACGGAGTTTATCAATCTCTCTTTTTCGAAGAGAGTATGGATGGAAAGGATTCGAGGACAAGGACAGGACTAGTGATTAGCTAATCGCTGTCACTATGCGTCGCTCTTTGGGTTCGGAAAGGTGGGAAGGGATTTTCAACAACACAAACACCCATGCCTTTGAACAGATTTATCGGCTGAAAAAATCCGCTCGTACCGGGAATCTAACCCGGGCAGTCCGGCACGCGAGCTAACAACGTTGATACTGCGCCACGGACCGGACTTGATATAAAACAAAAACTGCAAACTTAATATAAAACTAAAATTATTCTTAACGTGTTTTGACAACTATGACGATTAAAATTTATAGGTTGATTTTTTTGACTGGAACCAATCCATTGAATTAACTCGAGGTGAGATATGAGTGAATTATGACCAAATCGAACTTAAAAAAAAATAGCCATATTGATATCTTAAATGTACTCCTTTAACAATAGTAATTTTTTTCTGAGTAATATCATCATCATGAGACCAACCGGGTGTCTTTCCGCCATCCTCCAATTTGACTACCGGAGCAAATCATAGTCTTTCACATTTTCACCCGGCCAGCGACTCCTTGCACTCTTTGACTACCGGGCACATCGCCCTTTCATGGTATGGTCCCAATCTAAATTGGACAGATGGTACACCACATATGGGAAATGTTATCTTAGAAAATAATTCGAATAATCAAAAGGAAGATATAATAAAATCAACTGATATCTGAAATTATTGTTAGCATGCTCTCTCTCTTAGATGTGTACTGTGTGACAAAACATCGGACACATTGATACATCCTAGATATAAAATCTAAATTGATTCTGACCTTGCTGGGACCTTGACCCCATGCCCTATTTCTACTGAAGGTGCTTGATGGTATTTTGATATCAAATTTTGAATCGTTTCAATTTTGGTCTTTTCGATTTTCAGTCGGTTCAAGTTCATTCGTGCTCCTGAAATGCCAAAAAATGCCGTAAGTTGAAACCCGAGTCGTGACAGAATTTGAACGATTCCGCAAAAAACTCTTGCTGCAGCAGATTGTCACGAAATATTTTTCTGCTGTCATTTTTTGTCTCCGCAGCTTGCTCTGATAGATTTGTCATTTGATACGTGACACTGGAAAAATAAAAGAAACATCATCTGTTATTGTAATGAGATATACATTGATTTCCAGTACGCTATCAGGTTTCCTGTCATTACCTTCAATACTGTCTATACGAGCATTCGGATTTCTTTGCAATGATTGTTTCGATGAATCTTTATAAACATGTTTAATCCAAGTCTCACCGCTTGTAAACAATTGTTTGTTTGTTCGCACCCTATGCCCTGCCATACTGTAACATTCATATTTAGCAGGGGTGGCCAAAACGTTGATCGCGTAGCTATTCCAAGTTGCCCGCCTGTCTGGTGTACTGATGTGCACATCTCTGATTCCTCTTTTATTTTAATAATAATAAATTCAAACTATTTTTTCGAGTCGCAGCCAAAAATTTCAAAAAATGTCACCCATTATGGTAAAAGTTTGGCCACCCCTGATGTATATTGATTCGCAGACCATCACAGCAGTTTAATTATGTACCTCAACATAGAACGTACGAATAAACATGTTTTTTTTTAGTGTTTATATAACTTTATATTTACATATATAAAAATTAAGTGTATTTTCAGTGTTACATAATATTTTAAATCCATTTACGAAAACTTAACTGGCCTTGTATTTTGACACTTATCGGCCTCTTTCTTTGGCTAAAAGAAACGTATCCTGATTTTTGGCACTTTTGAGTTATGAATGCCACTAGATTCAAAATAATATGTTACGTTATTTGTCAAAGAGACATATCAATAGGAGAAGTGGATACGAAGATATTTCAATGCGTAGGAAAAGCCGTCGCATTTAAAGATAATGATATCACAATTTGTATCCGTTGGAAAAAAAGTTATTTTTTTCCCACTGAAACTGAAACTGTGTTAAGCGAGTATCGTGCTAAGCGTGGGATGGGTGTATTTCTTTTCATCTTCAGTCAAATTCTTTCACATTGAGTTTGTATCGTCTCGCTATGCGCCCGTTGAATGAAAAAATAATTAAATGAATTCAAAACTGCAATCGGTTGTCCCTCACAAGGAATATATAAAACATTTTCAAAGGTGTCAGTCGCCCACCTATGCATAAATTACTCCAATACCGAGTGAAACAAATGCAGTGTATTATAGTCTTAGAATTAAAAGTGACACATGTATATTTACAAGAGATATGAGATTAATAAAATGTATCCCCCCACGCAAGTAAACCCAACAATGAAAAATGAATTCTGATGGGTCATTGTTGTCGTTGCAGAGTCGTGGGTGGAGCTTGGAAGCCGCAGCATCACGCCTCTGCCGTCAGCTGGTGACGAATACCTGAGGCTGCTGCGTGAGGCGCAGAGGGAGAGCAACAATTCTTCGGCGAGGCACTCCCTGGCATCCTCCAGGAGGGACAGGTGAGACGACTGCGTGTTTTTCTATTCAGAATTGTGAAATTTAAAGCCTAGATTCCAAGAATGGGGGTGAACCACTTTTGTTAGGGTGGCAGTAAGTTTGAAATTTATATGCCCGGTCCGTGGTGCAGTGGTAAATGTTGATGACTTCCGTGACGGACTGCTCGGGCTCGATTCCCGGTACAAGAAGATTTTTTCAGTTGATAAATCGATTCGTCTTGAAGGCAAAATAGATGTTTGCAGGAGTCGTTAAAAAAAATCCGACTCCAAAAATTCAAAATTTTTCAACTTTCTAACTCCGAGTATGACTCCAGCCTAAACGTCGTGATGACTCCGACACCATTGCCCTGGATCTTTGTATTGTTAAAAATCCTTTTCGATCCCAAAAACCGATGCTTAGCAAGAGTGGTTAGCTAACCACTAGTCCAGTCCTGGTCCTTTATATCCTTTCAATCCCTACTCTCTTCAAAAAAGAGAGGTTGAGCAACTGAGTAACCAGCAGTTCTCATAGAAAAAAACTCGGTGAGGAGCGGACATGGTCCAAAAAAAATATAAAAGAAGAAATCACATTTTTTAATGAAACCTAATGCTAAAGAATTCTTTGCTTCTTTCACAGCCCTAAGAGTCCACCTAATAGTCCTAACACAGAACCGAGCACCGAAGACGAGCTCCGAGGAGTTTACATCAATTACGGCAGTTATAAGGTACTCAGATTTTTTTCAAAACACTGACATATCACGTTTCACCATTTGATCGCTTACATAATCTTTGAGTTGTGTTTGTTATTTGGTTTCATTGGGTTGCACTCGATTCTTTCACATCTACAAGGCTGGAATATTACTGACATGATATGTCTCTGTTTTCAGGATAGCGAATTGAGCAACGTCGACTGGCTGTGGCAGTGGAGCTGCAGACCCGATCAAATAGATTCCAAGTGAGTGCCTTAGTTTCTGTTGTTTTGCATATGATATTAGAGCGGGGTTGCCAGACCTGAAGACTTCTGTTTTAGGAAGACAATACCTGATCTAGGGAAAAATTCTCCGTACAAAACAGTGGCGCTTAAAGGATTAAAAGTTTTAGCAAATCTTATTTGTCTTTTCCTGTATTATTTCATAAGAATTTGACCATGTAATAATGCATAAATTAATCGTTTAACTCTCCCTTTTCCAAAACCCAATCATTCCCTAGATCTCTTGGCATATTTCTGACATAAATAATGAACTCTTGCAGAGACTGGATGTCCCGGCATCCGTCGAGACAGGCGCAGCTGAGCTTGCGGAGGGCACGCCTGGGCGGGAAGCCCCTCTTCGGCAGGGACCTGCTCACCTCTCTATTGCTCTCAAACCTGCTGTCTCTTTTACTCGGTGCCGGAATCGGGTAATTAGCAACCATCATAACAATAAGTTTTAAATAAAGTGTATCTCAAAGAAATAAAAAGTCTCGAATGATAATTTCATTACATGATTGTCTCTACCTCAAAAACTGCATGTGGCATGGTAATTACTAGTGTCACATAACAGTCTTTTTTCTGCCTGCTGTTTCAACGTCACGCATTCGAGTGCCAGTACCAGGAGCGTTTTTTTTCAGTCGGTTAATTGATTCTGTTTGAAGGCTTCGGTGTTTGTGTTGTATAAGAATTCCTTGCCATTCATCCGATCTTATTAGCAGGGCGTAGCGAGAGTGACTAGCCAACCACTAGCCCTGTCCTAGCCTCAGCCTTTCTATCCTGACTCATCGAACTAACGGTGCTTGAGTTACAAGCAGTTCTCATAGTTGAGATAAAAAATAAGAAAATATGTTGAGATACCTCCCATTAGGACGTGTATTTATTTTGATATTGCTTATTTCTTGAATATGAATGGGGGGACCAGTGCACCATTGCATCTTCGCAACAGTTGTCATAGAAAAAATATTTAAGATGTCTGTATTGGGAGCAGACATGTATTTAAAAAAACAGCATTTCTGCTGCCTATGTGGAGCATATCGACTCCTAATTGAGCTTATCTCAAAAGAAGTTTTTCTACAAAAACTGCTCATCTTTGAAGACAGTAGAGAAAGAAAGGATAAAACAAGAACAATAATAGTGGTTAGCTAATCATTCTCGTTTTGTTGCATTTTTAAGGATCGGTTGGATGTGGGAAAGGGAAATTTAGACAACGCACATCCATTTTTTGTATTTTTTACTTTTCCATGAGTTTTGTCGCTAACGACCCGGGTTTCGCCCTTCGGTATCTTCAGGCATTTCAAGTGCACGGATGTACTTGAACTGTCCGAAACCCGTGTTGTTAGCGACAAAACTCATTGAAAAGAACAAAATTCAACTAATACAAATTTGATATCGAAATTCCATCAAGCACCCTCAGTCGAAATCCTTTACGGACGTATGTCAAAAAAACTCGAAACTGTCTACATTTGTCTATAATTGCACAAAATTATTATGATTCGTGCCACAATTTCTTCCTCTCATAAACCAAAGTTAACTATAATTGTTTTTCTGATTATTTATCTCTCGTTTTCAGGGTGTGGCTGAGCCGGCGGAACCTTCTCTCCCGCGTTGTCAGCCTGCAGCAGTAATATGCCCATACCGCACGACAGACAGACTTCCGCCTTCCTCCGCGTACCCCCACATATATATATAACACGACACGCCGAACCACGCAAATCGCGACATTCACACACATATATAGCAGCCGTCAATTGTAGTTTTTTATCGCAGAAAAATTCAACAATAAGTTTGTGTATAGAATAACTTAGCGGATAATGTTACTTGTAAATTTTTTGTATTCCTAAGCTGTCCCGTTCTATTTTGGTTTTAGAGTGTAACAAAAATATCGAATCGGTTTACAATAGTACCTATCCCACTATTATACTAATTAAAAGAGATTTGTTTTATATACTGACATTCCAAGCAAGAAGGCAGTGGAAGAAGCAGTAAGTTGTTGCATTGACTGCCTCTCTGCTAAGAAAACTAGAGTTGCCACTTTTATGACAAGAAATATCCATTTTTTCTGATTTGATATTTTGAATTGACGGTAGAATTTACTATGAAAAGTCAATATTGGGACCGACCAAATTATGAATATTTCGAATTTCGAATTATCGTTGTTCGAAGTAACGGACTTTTACTGTACTGCTATAAAATTGAACACCTTACCTTTGAGAACTACTGTGTCGGACTGCCCTGGTTCGATTCCCGGTGCGAGCAGTTTTTTTCAGTTCGAAAATAGATTTTGCTCAGAGGTCTTAGTGTTGTTAAAAATCAATCCCAAAAAGAGCGACGCACATGGACAGCGATTAGCTAACCACTAGTCCTTGTATCCTTTCCATCCCTACTCTTCGAAAAGAGAGGTTGAGCAAGTAGAAAAACAAATGTTGAGATAAACTCCGTGACGAGTCCATATGCTCCAAGTTGGGAGCGGACATGGTAAAAAAAATAAAATACACAGCTTTCAAAAATATTTAGCAAATGGCATTCATTTCTCAATTTCCTTCTTGCTTGGAACGGCAGTATATCTTTCAACAGTTCTCGAAATCTATTGGGGAAAAAAGTGTCCAATATCGAGCTATTCACCCTTTCCATCGTATCCAATAATAATACATATAAAAAATATCAGCATTTTGTGAGACATGATGCATTTTTTTTTTGTTTTTAATTTTATTACTCTCAAAATAATAAACAGATTAGCTGCAATACAAGGCGTGTGGTGTGTCCGCAATTCAAAATGGACCGTCGGCGTTTCGAATTTGGAACCCGCCCGTATTGCCAGCATGCTTTTAATCATTGGAATATTTCTCTCGCATAGTGTTAGGTTTCAATTGATTTTATTCTTCTTTTCGAATACATACTGCGCTAGAGGGGGGTGATTAGTTTTCAATGAATTCTTCATTGTCATTTTCATGCGACAAAATTGCAAAATTCATTGTGAAGCGAGAGAGAAATATAATTAATGGAATTTTAGGTATAATTTTTTTAGTTAAAATGGTATATATATTTTCTATCTGATTATGTTAATGCTTGTCTATGGTTCATTGTTTCGAGGTTTTAAAATAGATATCGGTACTTTTCTGTTTTACCGCACGCATCCAATCGAGGTGTAACAAAAATCCTTCAGGTGGTACTGGTGGATTATCAAATGCCAAAATGGTGTGCTTCTTGGCACGCTTGGAAGAACCTGACAGTTGATTAACATTCAAATTTGACTTTTGTACTTTTCTATTAGTTTTGTCACTGGGTTTCACCTTTCAGCATCTTCAGGCATTTCAAGTGCACGGATGTACTTGAATTGTGAAAAGTATAAAATTCAAACTTGATATCGAAATTCCATCAAGCACCCTCAGTCAAAATTCTTAATTGATTAATATTAGATTTTTTATTAAGCAACCCTTTCTGACGATGAGGTAATTTAAAAAGAAAAAATATTTTTGTTCAGAACTGAGAATATTATATCCACATATTGCCTGTAAATGATATTTAAAATTTGTTCTAATGTGACTAATTTCAGTTCTCTACGACCTTCCCGAGTTGGCCGGTTTTGCAATGCGAAGCTTGGGTAGTTAAACTTGTAAAAATGCACCCCTATTAATTAACAAACGATCAAATGCAAACGGTAAAACAGACTAGTACCTCAAAACGAATTTTTGAGTTTACTGGCAAACAAAACGGTGTGTTAAGTTTTTCTTCTTCTTTAAAAAAAAAATGTATTTATTCAAAAATTTTAAAATTATATATGAAATATTCAATTAACATTTTGGTGTGAAATATTTATTATCGGATTATTAACAAAACTAGCCTGCGATTAAATGAAATAATAAAAAATTAGTTTTAGTACATAAATAATGAATATATATATAATATAATGTGCCGCCGACCGTGCGAAATGATCTATGTGCCGAGTGATTTGTGCAGCTGTCTTTGTCTAAAATCATAATGCTATCAAAACACTCTTACCAAAGATGCGTAGTCTAATCTTTTTTGTAGACGCGATGTATTAAGGTGTGGTCGCCCCGGAAGACCATCATCGGAGCGCCGGGACAACAGTCCATTTTTGTAATCTTGATTCCTTTCTTTGGGCGCATAGTTTTTTTCGTTGGAGTGGTGCGGGGCGAAATTGTGATAAATTTTTGTATTCCAGTTTGTAAACTGTACTTCGTAAGATGAAAAAAATAAATCTATCGTGTTATGACAAGTCTGTTTATTAATTTATCCCGCCCTATCCATCTTCCTGGACACGAATCAGTGATTGATTGAATTGGCATTTACTTGGTAGAACTACATTATAACACAGTGAAAAAAATAACTAGCTACACCGGCTTACGCCTATATTTAAACATGCATTTACTTACCTATATATACTGTTGTAGACAGGGTACACAATACATATTCTTTTCTGTTCTACCATACATATTTTATATGGTAATAATAAGTTATGATATGAATGTGTTATAACCAGACTTTTTGAAGGTATGTATTATCCAAAATAACAAAGCAGTACTTTCAGTGGCAGTAACTTAGCTTTGATTATTCCAAGTAGTGGGTCACTAATTGTGACATGTGTTTCACGAGGCATCATCGGACTTGCTATCGCAAAGTTTGCTCAAGTAACAAAGCAAGTTGACAATGCTCGCCATGAGCGAAACCGGTCCTGATCCAATAAATTTTATGTGGAAAAAGTACTAAAAATGTGTTAATATTTTTAAATTACAAAATAGAGTTAGGGATTTTTCATTTTTACCGGAAGCAAGAAGGGGATGATGAACAAATAATTATACTACTACTGACGTTAACATTACAAAATTATTTATGAGTTGCAATCAATTATGAAGGGTTACACCATTGGAAATAGTGTAAGCAGTGATGAGCAACGTATTTAATAATACTTACTTACTGTTGATACTTTTATTTATTTCGTGAGTGTTTTGCATTATCTCCTACATTTTTTGTAACATGAAGTAGAAGAGAATTATTGACCAGGCAACGCCCTGTTAAAGTCAAGCATAAAGAGCCTCAACCCTGCCTGCCTCTTCTTCCGACCGTTGGGATTCCAGCAAGATTCCTGGACAACCACATTTGGAGCTAATATGTTCTAAAAAGATATTGGTATTCTCTTATAAACAGTTTGATTGGTACATTTTTTTTGCCAACACTTCTGCTATTACATCAAAGAGATATTTACCTGACTTTGTTTTTCTTTCGGCTTACACAAAGACACAGTGAGAATTCGGTTGCGTTGAGGGAGGTATACACAAAAATAAAACATCAAAATTTTTTAGGTACATATTCAAAATATCGTTTTAGAAAAATAAATCTTTTATTAGAAATCCTAGATTAAATAAATAACCAACACTGTTCATTGTTTTAACATGCGACACAATAATACTTCTCCACTCATTGTTTTTGTTTGATAGTTTTTACAACCATGGCACATACATAATAATCAATTGTTTATTAAAGTTAAACACAAAAAAACAATAAGCGCATCATGAGTCAGCTAAATAAGCAGAATTCATTAAATTTTCGGTAATCCTTCAGATGAGGGGTTTAATCAAAATTTTTGCATTTGACACAAAATTCAAGACGGCTGCCGACAGTTTTCCCTATTAATTAATTGCCGATGTGTGTAATATTCAAATTATTTTTTTGTCCATATCCGCTCCCTATTCGGAGCATATGGTTGTCACACGGTGCCTCCAAGATTCTCTATCCCCGTCGTACGTCCCGTAGCTCCCTTGAATACATCCTATGGATGGTCATCAAAGGCCTTCAGCGGCGTCGGGATCCATCAGGTTGATAAAAGAGGCAGGCAGGATTCAGGCTCCCCTGGGGCATCCGCAGCACTTGTCCAAGGCAGGTTCTTGTTTAATTAGATATTTTGAATTTTATATTTGGGTTAGGCTAGGTTTGGTTTTTTAAGAATTTTAGAAATAAAAAAAGGAACACTTTCGACAGCAATCTTGAATTATGTGTCTAATGCAAAAAAAAATATTAAACCCTTCACTTGAAGGATTACCTAATTTTTTTCATGTGCGAGTGAATGACAAATCGGCTGGTTATCCAGACCAGCCAATTAATTAGCGGCTTCTGCAATTTGGCTGCCAAGCTTTTCCAGGAGATAGTCCAATGTGTAAATGGAAATTTCACTATTGGCAACTTTTCCAGAAAGTATCTCCCTCAATCAACAAGGGGGCTTACCCTTTGTAGTAACACTGTTATGACAATACTAAATAAGTTTTTTGACGAATCGCATGCTCAATTTAGGGTGTCTATGTCAGCCCCTTAGAGACGGAAGAATCTAACTCGTTTTTCTATACTTTTCAGGAGACCCAAAAAACAGGTCTCAACAGTAATACATTTTACATATTTTTTAACAGATACAAAATGTCTTTTCATTATCTTTAGAGGTGGACGCTTTGGCTATCTGAATTATTTGTTAAATATAAAATAGTAATTTATTCGAATGTGTCGTTATACGGTTTATCAACAAAAAAGCGTATTGTTTGTATCCACTTCTCTTATTGATATGTCTCTTTGACACATATCTGCACCGATCGATGATTTGCGTGTGGCATGGCAAAAATGGAGCGATGTCACAAAATCTATCTTTTTATTATCTTTAAATGTCTCTTTGACACATAGCGTAACATATTAATTAAGAATTTTTACTAAAAATGCTTGATGGAATTTCAATATCAAAACTGGCAAAAATCGAGGCATGTTTGTTTTATCCTAAGGGGCCGAAATGTAGCAATTTTTTTTTACAAAATAATGGGGGGGAATGATTTTTATCAATAGTCTTTTGGTAACTTGTAACACACCGCACAATAACCCATCTGTAACACTTAAAATTTGTAACCTGATAACTTTTTAATGTGCATTGTTTTTAAAAAAAAGTCTTCATCAGTGGCATCACGAATTAAAAACAGCTCTATATAACTTGCATGAGCGTTGCGTTAGGGTAGCCAGAAAGTTTTCGCCGCCGCGTTTCATGGACCAAGTGTCTATCACTGGAATCGATGACGATATATTCTGAAGGCGTGTCCCGTCCGAGGTCTTCCAGACGTGTACGCAGCTGTCCGATTCGTTGTCGGCAATGGCCAGCATCTCGCTCTGGTCGACGTCCATCAGACAAGACCTGGACATCAGCTTCCGAACGGCACCAGAGTAGAAAACTTTCTTTTCGCTAAAGTAAAAATCGTGCTCTAAATCTACATCACAAAGAACGTGTCTGCCTCGTGAGGATATCGAGTTCGGCCTGCTCGATATGAGGACTTTCGATTTGATAGCTCTAGCGCTAAGCAACGGACCCTCGAGCGGTAAAATCATCGATTCGAAAGCCGTAGAGCTGGTCTTTCGGTGCGCCATAATCGAATTAAGATGACACGAAAGAATACCGTTCGGTAGATACGTCAACATGACGATCGGCGTCAAATCCTCAGCGTGTATCGTCGCAACGCAAGACCGCGGCTGCCTTATATCGAACTGTAAAATACGCCCGACGCTCCCCAGGTACAGCCTGTCCGGTCTCTCCAGATCCCAGCAGCACGACCATAACGCCGTGTCGCAAATCAAGGTCGTCGTCACGGCGTTTGAATTATCACAGAATAATTTCGCTGTCTTATCTAGTGACGCCGTCAATAATAGATTGTTACGCTCCGAGTACGCGACGTCACGTATCATCTTCGGGTGCAGCACTGTCAATTTACCGAGGCGCCCCAGACTACAATTAACTCGCCGCACTCCGTATCCTGGAAATATATTACTAGTTATTTTCTGTGTTATCAATAAGTCGTCTTGTACACTACTGTATGCGAAAACTCTACACGAATCATCGGGTGCGATCTCCAAGCACATTTCCATTGCAAATGACATTTGGTTTCCTGACGTTGGTTTACTGGCCATCGCAGTTCCTGGTACCAATGACTTATACCTCTTCAGTTCGGCTTCCAATTCAATAGTCTTATTCTTCAACGAATCCCGGTGCAGGTCGGCTTTGTAGAGGTCCAATTTAAGTTTGTTATTCTCGAGGTAAACTTTGTTGAGTTGCGATTTCGCCGTAACCAATTCGAAATTGTCGCACATTTTTACCTTTTTGGCGTAGATAAACCGCAAGTCTTTGGTTTTCGCTGAAGATTTACAAGTTGGGCACGATTTGGTTGCGCTGGACTTTTGCGAAAGCCACCTCGTGATGCAGCTGTGACCAAAAAGGTGTCCGCACTTCAGCGAAGACAGCCGATGGGTTCCGAAATTTGTCCAAGACTCCAAACAAATGGAGCAAGTTTGTCCATCATCGTCGTCGCTATCTATCTCCTTTTTTTTCGTCTCTTTTTTATCCTTTTTTTCGGGCGGTTCTCCTTCAGCGTCATCTGAGTCTCTTTCTTTTTTGTCGGCAGACCTTTTAACGTCACCGGACGTATCCGATACAACCGTAACTACATCCAAAGTGTCTTCAGAATTAACCGAAGAACTCTCCGTGAACCGTGCAGTGTTTGAATCTTCTAATCCGGACGTATTCGCTGCATTATTTAAAGAGTTTTCATCGTTGACGGTTTCGGCAGTAATATAAGAACCGTGGTCACCTGACAAGGCTTCTGTGCTATCGGTACGCCCTTCAATCATGTCACTTACATTGGATACGTCGGATGAAAACATATCTTCATTGCTGCTAGGGTTTCTATCGTTTGGGACCACACTGTAGTACGAAACGTTTTCAGAGTCGGGACCTGTCCAGTTACGTGTTTCCGCATCATCTGCAATACTTCCCTGGTTCGAAGTTCTTCCGACAAACTCGTCCCAGAATTCAACGGTGATCGTTTGCGTCCGACCCAAGCTAGAGATGGACGCGGTGAGGGATCCTGTCCTGGCATCATCAGCTTGTTCGCGTTGACTGATCGGTTGTGAACTTGGCATGGAGTTTTCCGAATCGGAAACGAATTCAGGGGACCTGGCTCGATCATCTTCCATTATTTTTTTTTAAATTAATTCACTATCGTAGAATAATTTTTCTAGTATACATTGTCAAGAATCGATTTTTAAATTTCCGACTTTCACAATGTCCTTAATTTGAAAATGGAACCTGAAACAAATTCAAAAAAAGAATGTATTTTTAAAATTATAAGCAAAGAAAGTAGCAATAGCTTGTATGGTTGATTATATATGCTCGGTCTGTGTTGCAGTGGTCAACGTTGTTTGCTTCCGTGACGAGCTGACCGGGTTCGATTCCTGGTGCGAACAGATTTATTCAGTCGATAAATTTATTCTGTTCGAAAGCAATGGGTGTTTTTAAATGTAGTTAAAGAGGGTAGGGATTGAAAAAATACGAGGACTAGTAGTTAGCTAATCGCTCTCCCTGTGTGCCACGCTTTTTTAGGATCAGAAAGGTGGGAAATGATTTTAAACAACACAGATACTCATTGCCTTCAAAAAGAATCGATTTATCGACTGAAAGAATCTTCTCGTACCAAGAATCGAACCCGGGCGGTCCGTCACGTAAGCCAACGACGTTCACCACTGCACCACGGACTGGGCTTGCAATCCACCATGACTTTGCAACGGTACCAGACTTGAGAATAAAATGGCCCAAAATAAGAAATGCAGATGCGGGATTACTCTAAATTGTAAAGTTAAGGCATCTGTGGTCGGAATGAGCCACTAACACATCACCATATAGTGAATGGAGTGTCAGGGTGGCCATTTGAAAACAACACCTAGTGAGAAAAGTGTATTATTTCAAATTTCTTAAGTGATCAATCTAGAAACGGTGTGCACCCTGTTCCTGAACCACCCATTGCTACTTGATTCAACCAAGAGTGGTGAGACAGAAAGCCCTGAGGCAACTCTGACAGAAAGTTCACTATAAAGCCCCCTGATTGGACATGGTCAATTAATGGATTTTTCAATATGTGAGATGGTCAACTACTGAAACAGAAACATGGCTTTAAATAATTTAACAACAACTTTTTTAAACAGGCCCTTTCGTCATTTTTGATACATAATAATAATTAAGACATATGATCCAATATGAGTATACTTGCTTTGCCATCATTCGGTACAATGCTAAACCTTAATCGTTATTTTTGTTGAAATTTTCTCTTAAACGGTCAGCTACTGGTACATTTACCTTATGTAAATTGCGTAAAAATTGCACCTAGCCAAAAAGATATTATATAGCATTTTCATGTGTCAACTGTCAAAATTAATAATTGTAAAATCTTAAGAATTGATCATTGAAAAAATGTAAAATTAAATAACAGTATAGTCCATGTAAAAATCCTCAGTTCTACTCACCGAAATATGATAATATGATGCTAAATTTCTTTTCCAAGTCGTGACATATCAAAAATACTTAATTCTCTCGTATTACAGAAGAACCTAATAAATAATTACGTATAATAACAAGCGTTTCTTATGGTTTCTTCGCAAACTACTTTGTCTTTGTGAGCACGGACAATAATTTGCCAATGTTTTTGAAAATCGAACCATAGACAATTTGAATCAATATCGAGTATGGCTATTGAATTTGATTGATATAATATAATAAAAGGTTATTCATTGATTTCTTGGTGATCAAATGTGCTATTTTCAAATTGATGCCAGCATTCAATGATAGGAATTATTTATGACGGTAAAATATTGTTACCTCTTTTTTTATATAAAATAAAAAATAACTTTGATTATTCTATATAGGCAGTGCTTTTTTTTGAAAAAAAAGGTGCTGGACGCACTTTTTTCGAGCATTTTCTTAGAAGGTTTATTATTTATTATATATTTGAATATCATTTTGATAGAATTAAAGGCAGCTTTTCATATAATGCATAGAAAATAAAACAAAATATACATATTTTTATATTTATTTTAGAAATTTCAAATGAAAATTAAACAAACGAGAAAAAGAGGTGACGGAACGCCGTTCCGCCGCGTTACAGGGTAAAAAAATCCCTGCATATAGGTATTGTTTTACTCATTATGACACGTGTTTCAGAGGCATCTTCGGACTTACTATCGAACTAAGTTTGCTAAAGTAATAAATTTTACGAAAGTTATTCCAAAGATGCTTCTTAAAAAGAGGCGAAACACGTGACACAAGTAATGAAACAATCAATTTCATTAAAAATTTTAATTTGTACTTTCCCATTAGTTTTGTAGTAAACGATCAAGATTTCGTTTTTCGGCATCTTCAGGTATTTAAAACGCACAAATGAACTGAACTGAGTTCACCGGTCGTTGCTATTTGACTTCCATAATTAAAAGAAATATTGCAAACAGTAAAATATGCTTCAACGGACAACATAAAAAGTTGGTTGTCCAACCACCACCCGTTACGTGCATCCAGCCGTTTATGGACAATATAGACAATTGAAAACCTCAAGGTCATCAGGAATTTCAAGTGCAAGTTCACTTGTAATGCCTGAAAACCGGGTCGTTTGAGACAAAAATCAAGGAAAAGTAAAAAATTCAAACATGATATTGCAATTCCAGCAAGCACCTTCAGTCGAAATCCTAGATCAAATTTCATCTATTTAGCACATGCCCTTAAGTACTGTTTCACGGGAGCGAATCATGGCACCTGACGAAGCCCATTTTCTATATTTCAAAAATAGATGTTGATTCTTAGGATCTACTCAGAACAGAACTGTGGAATGAAGTGACAGTGGTAAAGGACTCACGGAGGCGCCACGTGCAGGCCATATGCACCACATAGTGAGTCTTAATATTTTCAATGGTCTTAGAAGAAAGATGAGAGGAATCGGAGTACAAAAACGAAAATTTTAATAACAACACAAAATTTTGGTAACAATTCTTTTTATTGTAAAAATTATACAAATTTATTTGTCTATGAAAACTAAACTTATATAAAATTCAGAAAAATTTAAAAATAAAAAACACTTAGCTGGGCGAGGGGTTTAAAATATCAAATCCTCGCCCATTTTATGTGTAAAAATTTTGAAAATATGAACGGTCCAAGCTCACCAATTCAGAATAACATGGATAATAAAATCAAAAAATTGACTGGATTCGCTTAATAAGACACGGGGTTAATACAATAATTGTGACAATTAACAAATATAATACATTAATAGATAAAGTAAATTTGAATTCTGTACATTTTATGTGTTTCGTCACTATCAACCCGGGTTTCGCCATTCAGCATCTTCAGACATTCAAGTGCACGGATGAACATGAAATGAAGCTTAGAAAATAGTTTGTATCGTGTATATATAAGAGAACATCTCAAGATACCGAAAGGTGAAACTTAGAATTTATCACAGAAATCGATTGAATAATAAATTTATAGCTGCCTTTAACAGGATTTGAACCCATGAGGTCCGAAACATAAAACTAAAGCCACCGAAACCAGTGTTTTTCACAATGGAAAAATATTTCACACGGTGAAAAAATAGCAATGTATTTTAGTTCTACAGAAATTATATTGATGGCTTAAAGAGAAAATTTGCTATCTCCGTTTTTGTCAATTGTGCAGGAGAGGGTAAAAACTAATTATTTTGATATTTTCAAACCGATTAGGAAAATTTCAAATTGGACTTACCAACGATTTTTTGTACCACCGCTGAAAAACAACAAATAAATGACAGGTGACAATAGAAAATGGTGGAGTTGGATAATTAGCATAGTAGGCAGGGCTGTGGAGTCGGTAAAAAAAGTTCTACTCCGACTCCAGCATTTACCAAAACCACGGCTCCGACTCCAACATTGACCATAAAAACGACTCTGACTAAAAAACGCTTAATTACGTTACGTTTTTTTTCTACCTATCATATTTATGTGTATTCAATTATATATCAACCAACTAATCCTGCCAATAACCAAATTTGACATATTAAATATAAAAATAAAAAGGTTCAATATTTTCAAAATTACCGACTCTGACCAAATCGTCGCGCCGACTTTGTCTCCGGCCAAAAACCCCCGACTCCACAGCCCTGATAGTTGGTTTTAGAATGACATTGGAGTTATCAAATTTTCTTAAATAAGTTTTCATTATAAAAAAATTACGGGACATGCACCCATTGCATGATACAACAAGATGGCATTATTAAGTCATTTTAAGCCAAAAGTGGAGTTAACAAAATTATTCTTTAAGCCATCGATATGCTATATGGTTGATAGCTATTTGACGATGGCGTAAGCCAAAATCTCCATGCCTCTCCAGACAAAGGTTGAATAACACTGGTCTATATAAAACCACAGAGCTGGCCTTAAATGCATAGTTGGCCCGAATGGAACAACCCAAGAGATTTGGGTCGCCATACTAAAGCATTAGATTATTGAATGTTTATATTTTGGACCTGTAATGGATGTGTATTTAGTTTATTATCTTAAGTAATGAGTTAACTAATTATAACAGAATAACAATTTTAATTAACAAATTATAATTATGTTCAATTGATTTAAATATTTTAATATAAGTACCATTTTCACAGTTCATTGGTAAACCTCACTTGTATTTGTATATAAACTTGACCCCTTACAGATAGAAAGACCGAACTCATTTTTTTCTACTTTTTAGTAGGGCCAAAAAACAGGTTTCACCAGTAGTCAATTCTATTTATCTTTAAAGGTAATGCTTTGCCTCTCTGATTTGTTTGTTAACCCATTATATGCCGGTAGATATAAGATCAGTCGTACACCTAGAACTGGGATGTTCTTTGTAAAAATAGCAACAGATTTCCGTAATACAAGGAAACTCTTCTTAAAATCGATATTACATTGATTTTAATACCAAATATGTCAACTGTAAGTATAGGACTGTGATTCTAAGAGATGTCGCTATGTGTATAAAATGTTTGAATTATTAAAATCAACGACCTTGTCTAGTATTAGTGGATGTAAAGTGGACCGTATATATACGGGCATTTTCTATTGCCGGCATTACGGTATTTTAGACTGTATTTATAGGTTTCTGGCATACAGCAGGTTTAATATAAAATAGAAATCAATTCTAATATGTTGTTTTACAGTTTAGCGGAGCTATGAACAAGAAAGTGATTTTAATACGTATTGAACTATCTTCTTATCCACTTCTCCTCTTGATATGTTTCTTTGACAAATACAGTTATATGGAAATGCTAGAATTGAAGAATGACACACCTGTCCATCTAGGGGCAGATAAATGCTTTACAATTGTGTGCATGTTACATTGAATAAACTAACCTTTTCAATACAGTTAACCTCCTATAGCGTAGATTGGGACTAAGCTATAGAATTACTATGTTATGGGCACATTTAAACTATGTAAAATACATGTTTTTATTTTCAAAGCCCTTATGAATACTTATGAGTATGAATGTTGCTTATTTTTTAACAGATACAAATTGTCGTTTAATTATCTTTAAATGCAACGCTTTGGCTTGTTGATTTATTTGTTAAATATAAAATAGTAATGTATTCTAATGTGTTGTTAAAAGGTTTAGCGGAGCTATGAACAAGAAAGTGATTTAATTACGTATTTAAAGTATCTTTGTATCCACTCCTCTCTTTGACAGATAACTTAACATTTGTATCTAGTGGCATTCACAACTCAAAACTAGCAAACATCGAGTTACGTTTCTTTTATCCTAAGGGGCCAAAATCTTAACATAAAACAATAGATGACATATTAAAATGTGTCTAATTCTTTTTGTAGTTTTCATATATCCTATCAAACATATCCCTACAGTCCATTTGAACTTTGAGCTTAGAGCACAGCAAAAATACCCCCGACAGTTTCCTATGAAGCGAATAGATCTCTTCGGGAGGGGGGCATAGTCTTTGGGACAGTATCGTTGGCACGAGGCCTTGAATACGCCGCGTCGTATTTTGCCCGGCGAAATCAAACTTCTTGCCGTCTTGTGGCGTGAAGATCTCACCCATGATCATCACGGTATCCACGTGAGCATCTTCCATGACTTTGGACTCGTAACCCGTCAAGAATTTCATCTGCCTGGACATCGTGAGGATTTTTTCAGCGTCTCCATTCGATGCTGCGCGGATAATTTCAATATAGTCGTCCATGAACTCTTTGGAATACTCTCGGGTTGCACCGAAATCGAGTAATACAAGTTGCTGATTCGCCGGATTGTAAAAGAAGTTCGACCAATTAGGGTCTGTCTGCATGCAAAGGAAGACAAACATTTCGTGTAAGCATAGATTCATTACGCTATAGGCTATCCTTTCCCGTGTTTCGTAATCCATTTCGAAGCACTTATCCAAAGGTAGACCTTCGATTAATTCAGTCGTCAGAACACGGGATGACGACAGATCCAAGTAAACAGACGGTACATAATACTGTTTCTGATCTTTCAGTAAATCTTTAAATTTAGCTGTGCAAATCGCTTCTCTATCATAGTCGACTTCCCATGCAAGTTCTTTTTTGGCAACCTCTACAATGTTGTCTATGAATAATCCTTTCGGAAACATATCCCAAACATTTAAAACGGACACTAGATTATCTATATCGCTGTCTATGCCTTGGGCCACGCCCGGGTATTGTATCTTCACGGCAACTTCAGTGCCATCGTGTAATGTCGCCAGATGTACTTGTCCGATTGACGCGGCTGCGAAGGGTTTATCTTCAAATGTAGCGTATTTACTTCTCCATTCGTTTCCGAGTTCCGATTTCATCATGCTTTCGACTTGTTTTTCTGGCATGAAATCAGCCGACTGACGCACCCGTTCGAATATCTTATGCAGCTCTGGCGACATGACGCTTTCATCTTGAAGACTCAAGAGTTGTCCTAACTTCAAAGCGGCCCCGCGGACTTTGCAGAGTGTATCAACAATCCTCTCAGCGTTCGCCGTCGATAAAAACAACCCTCCCAAAGTTGTCGTTTCTTTTTTAGGCCCTTGCAGTATTGTTTTAGCGTATTCCGTTGCCGTACCGACGCCCAGGCCTGCCGCTAGTGAACCGAACGCAAAGAGACGGCTGACTCTTGAGCTAGGCACTGCTCTTCTGCGCGATAATTCGCCTAAAGTCTGTTTTGCTTTGGGTTTCGCTTTACTCGTTTTAGCTTTTAATATTTCACCACCTGCTAATTCTGCTGTGTTTAAATTGTTCAAAATACGAACAGGATTTTTAATAATTGGTGAATTGAATGGATTTTTATCATCGTCAATCAATTCAACTTTGTTTAAAACAGGAGGTAAATTTTTAATAACGTTTGAATTAAGAACGTTAACTGTTTCGGTCACATTGAATGGATTTTTATCATCGTTAGTTAATTCAACTTTGACAGTGGTTTCGTGTAATATATTGTCTTTATTCAAATCTAATATTGAATTATCAACAATTGGCAACACTATACCGTTAGAATCCGTTTTAAAATTCGAATTATAAAACGTTTTCTTTTGTCTCATAGCCGCATTAACCGCATTATCATTCATATACTTTTCAAAATTAGCTACATCGAAAATACTTTCGAAACGTTTGTTCAAATCTTCCAATTCTTCTTTAGGCAGCGTGCTTTTAGGATTAGAGCCGGTTTCTTGGCGTTTCGGTGATACGTACTGTCTGAGGCCTGTCAAGACAACTGACAGACGCTGAAGGCTTTCACTAACAGGCTGGGCGGCTGCTATAGAATCAAACGTCAGTTTCTTCGAAGAGCCTTGGCACATATCGGCAGGCAGCGACTTGGCCGAGGAATTTTTCCATATATTACTGGCGTTAGCTGCTTGCACGCGTATTGAGGCATCGATTACGATCCTTAAGCCTTTGATGATAGCCAACAGATCTTGCGTAGACGACATCTTTGGTTTAAACAATATTTTACGTAATTCTTAATTAAAAAATGTACTGTTTTAGCTATGTTACTTCATTAACACAAGAAACATCGCAAATATCGAGTCACAATTTTATTATTATGGAATATTCCGATTTAAACCCTGCACAATTTACACTTTTAGGTTATACGAATAAGTAATCAATTTAATTAGAACCTTTTTATTTTTTTGTAGCAATTATTTTATGGGTTTGATGATGCAACAGCACGCAATTTTGAAATTCGGTGAACGCTTAACATTTTAATATTATGAAGGTTATGTTATTCAATCTATTGCAGTGTTGCCGCTTAATTCTGGAAACGTCAAATTAGGTTATTTAATACTTTTTAATGTCAAACAAATCATGTTTGAATTTTGTACTTTTCATGTTTGAGTTTTGTCATTGACGATCAGGTCTCCGCCATTCGGCATCTTAAGGCATTTCAAGTGAATGACCTTGAACTGATTTCATTCTTGCACCTTTGGTGCGTGAATATGTCGAAAGGCAATACATTACTTGAGTGGTTTTTTTGTCATATCCGCTCCCTATTCGGAGCATATGGCTGCCAAACGGTGCCTCCAAGATTCTCTATCTGAGACGCTTCTTCCCAGGTCATCCCGACGTCCCGTAGTTCCCCTGAGTACGTCCTATGGATGGTCATCAAAGGCCTTCCGGGGCGTCGGGATCCATCAGGTTGATAGAAGAGGCAGGCAGGATTCAGGCTCCCCTGGGGCATCCGCAGCACATGTCCAAGCCAGGTCCATCGTCGCCATTTTATTTTGGACGTAATAAGGGGCTGGTTTGTCCGCTCTCTTACCTCCGTGTTCCTGACAAAGCCAAACCACCGTACTCCTAATTTCCGCCGCAGGCATCTGTTTTCGAATCACAATATACGGTTACCATGTTCTTTTGTAATGTGCCATGACTCGCAACCGTAAAGCAGCACAGTCAGTATGAATGCGTTGAATAAGAAGCACTTGGTTCTGACCGAGTACCCATACTCCCATGCTCTCTTGATAAAGTTTATATCAACAGAAGTCCCTTACGAGAAATAATTGTTACTAAGTTGCTCAACCTCTCTTTTTCGGATAAAATGAGGATAAAGAAGATAAGACTAAGACATCACTAATGATAAAAATAAAACATGTTTAGTATTTATTCCACATTAAAATTATTAGGTTAGGACCGGTCTCACTCATGTCGAGAATTGTCAACTGGTGATGATTCAGTTGATAATGCTCGCCATGAGTGAGACTGGTCTTCGTCTAATAACTATATGGCGTAATAAGTACTAAAAATGTTTTTTTATTTTTATTATAATGTCATTCCACCAAGTATTGAGAGTGAATACTTTAAAAGAGAACATGTCCGGTTGTAAGCTTCATAGCCCTGTTTTTAGGATCAAATGTGTATGAATATTAATATTAGAAGTCCGTGTCTCAAGTGTAAATGAATGAAGATACAGAAATAATGTAACTGTCTGGAATGGGACTCAAGCCTGTGCACTCTGCAACCGAAGCCAACGACGTTAACTTGAATAATTGATCGATTAAAAATTGTGCCTGGTCCGTGGTGCACTGGTCAAGGTCGTTGGCTTCCGCGACGGACTGCCTGTGTTCGACTTCGGTTCGAGCAATTTTTTTTCAGTCGTCAAGCCGTTTCTGTTCGAAGCCAATGGATTTTATTTATTGTAAAAAATTAAATTAAATACATAGCATTACAGCTGACGCCAATGCGCCATGCATTTGACAAATTAATAAAAATATCACAAAACATGTTACAAAAAATAAAAAAAAATATATATAAACAGAGAACCAAGTTCACTGCCGAAGATGTCCACATCAACAGGCAGTGCATTCATCAGCCAAACAGCCCTTGCGACTGGCGACTCAAATGACCTACGTGACAAACAAGTTCTGACAAAGAACATTTATTGGCCTTGGCTACGACCACGTAGGTAAAATTGGTAACATGCAAGCTTAAAGTTTCAAGGATGTCAGGATTATCAACTCGGCCCCGAAGATGAAAAGTAAAATGTTTCAAAATTGAAATCGATGGATGTGTTGTTAAAAATCCCCTTCCCACTTTTCTGATCCTAAAAAGTGGCGCATAGCGAGAGCGATTAGCTAACCAATGATCCTGTCCTAGTCCTGCTATCCTTTCCATCCTCTCTTCGAAAAAGGGAGGTTTAGCAACCGAGTAACAAGCAGGTGTCGTAGAAAAATATGTGTTGTGATTAACTCAGTGAGAAGGTAACATGGTTAAAAAAAAAAATAACAATTGTGCCATAAAAGTATCAACACCAACCATGTCGTTAAAACATAATTGTCTATTAATTACATTAGCGCTTCTTGTCTATGGTACGAATTAAAGTTCTACGCACGTGCAAAAGTCATAACAAGAACAACAAAACAATTTAATCGCTTCCATAACTCGATGACAACACATAATGGACGCTGAAGAATCCCAAGATGTCATCTTGACCGATTTGAATCAACAGCCGACGGACGACAGTCTATTTGGCGATGTTGATTATCAATTCGACAGCTTTATGCAAATGGAAGGACATACTGTTCAACAGGTGATATCAAAACAAGACGATGCCGGGTTCGATGGGATCGGACATATCACAGAGGTATTATGGATATATTTAAAGACGGATTTTCTTAATTCAAATCGTTCGTCAAGTGTTTCGGCATTCTTTTGTTTTATTGGTAAATAAACTTGCTTTACGACATTTTTCTCTTTCTGCGTGGTTTTTTACGCCGCCTCTAATATTGCAATGGATCCGGACATGCCTCAGAGGTATTATGGATATATTTAAAGAAAGATATTCTTAATTCAAATCGTTTGTCAAGTGTTTCGGCTTTCTTTTGTTTTATGGGTAGATTAATATGCTTCAAAACAAACTACATTTTCTGCGCCGACTGTTTGGCGTTTCTTTCGGGGCTGTAATAGCTTCTGAAACTATTTGACGTTTGATCCGTAATGGCCGTCGAGTCAGTGCTGCCAGTAACTTTCAAATAATTATCGAGAACTTTTGATTAGGGCCTTGACATTTATACATTCATCTGTGGACATGTAGTTCTCTATTGATGTTGATTCCATGCGGTTTGAAGCGAAATGAATTTTTGATTAAAAATTTGTTTCCAAATAATAAAATAATTCTTTTCTTAATTCAAAACCAATAATTTTCCTTGTTTCAAAAGAATCAAAATTATAACAATTTCAATAAAAAATATGAGAATGGCAATAGATAATAGAAGACAAAATACTTGGTATAACGTTGTCTTGCTGTATCAGTTAAAAAAGCTCTCGACGAATGAAACCGGTCCTGATCTGAATAATTTTAATGTTGAATAAGTACAAAAAATGACATTTTTTTATATGAACTAAAATAAATTGCTATTTTATCCGTGTTATAATAGAGATCTTGCAAATGAATGCCAACTCAATCACCAAATTAAATTTTATACGTCGACATGTCTTATTAGGTACTCGTGAAAATTGTATGTTTTTTGTACGGTCACCATCATCAGAACCATAGAACAGAACATACGTCTGACGATGGCGTAAGCCAAAATAGCTATCGACGAATATATATAAAATAATTTCTTAAGTAGAATTAAAATACATTGTTATTTATTTCACCGTATTATAATGGAGTTCTAGCAAGTGAATGCCTATTCAATCAATATGGTTTTTTTTCCTCAGATGTTGGACGAGAGAAGCATCGTTACGGAACTCCACGCAAAAAATGATGAAGACATCTTTCAAATGGGCGACATGATCGATTACAATAATGACACATCCGAAAAAGAAAAAGAAAGTGACATGAATATTTATACTGGCAACACAGACAACTTTATAACAACGGATTCGAATGTATTATACAGTTCGAATATAATAAAAGATGAACCGAAAAAGAAAAACGATCTTACGACCAAAGAATCCAAACCGACTTGCGACATATGCTACATGACATTCAAGAGTCTATGCGCTCTGCGAAGGCACAAATCATCAGAACATATCGGTAACTTCCTGTACTGCGACAATTGCGACGGCAAATACAAAAACATATCAGAACTGAACAGACACAAGCTGACGCATACAGATTTTAAACAGTTTGATTGCGAGATATGTCACGCACAATTTAAACATATATACCATTTAAAAACGCACATGTTGATACATTCAATTGACTTACAGTTATGTAACGTTTGCCCGTTTAAATGCTCGGATCCTGATGCGATGGAGCATCATAAATCGTCGGTACACGGTGGTAAAACCTTTGCTTGCAGAGTTTGCGATTTCCGGTGCAGTCAACGAGGAGTTATGGAGAAGCATAAGAGTGTTCATTCCGCTTTGCAACGGTTTGCTTGTGAGAATTGTTCGTTTAGGTGTCGGCTTCCGTCCAAACTGAGGCAGCACGTCTTGGAGGTTCACAGCGGGGTTAAGTTGTTCGGCTGCGAATTGTGCTCGTTCCGCACGAAGCACCAGCTTAGTCTGAACCGTCATCGGATTGTTCACACGGGTGAAAAGCCGTTTCAGTGCAACGTGTGCCAGTTCAGGTGCAACCGGTCCAGTAATCTTGAAAAGCATAAATTAACGCACGGAAAAAACAAATCGTGACCGGACAATCAGTCATAAAATTTGAAATGTTCAATATATTTCAAGTGTTCTGTGATAACGCCCGTTTGAAAAAATAATATTTGGAGAATGGGACAGTTCTGTTCTTCGAATTTGATACCCATTTGTTTGTTTTAATTCGGCCCCTTAGAGACACCTAACTCATTTTTCTCTACTTTTCAGGAGAGCCTAAAACAGGCTTTTATACTGGTTTTTTTGGCTATCCATCTTACCTATTTTAAGTTGAATTTCTTATTATTTCTTTAACATTTAAGTATCATATATACTGATTAAATTGGCATTTACTTGGTAGAACTCCATTATAATAAAGTGAAAAAGGTAACAATGTATTTAAGTTCTACAGAAATTATTTTATACATTCGATTTTTATCAATATAGATCTGACGATGGCGTAAGCAGAAATAGATATCAATAAAAACATATAAAATAATTTCTGTAGAACTTAAATATATTGTTATTTTTTTTCACAGTATCATATACATATGGAAGTCACTATATTTTATTCAGCAAATTTTTCCCAGATTGTGTTGAACAGTTTGGCAGGTGTGTAGTTAAGTGGCCAACGTCATCGACTTCAGTGCCGGACCGACCTAACTCCATTCCTCTATCCTTAGAATGTGTAAGAGCGATTGTCTAACAACGAATTATTGTAAAACAACTCCCGTTGAGTTCCTTTGGACTTTTTCCGAGCCAATTTTTGTCATCAAATGACAGACCTTATGTAAAAAGTTTACTAAAAGATGAATCATAGATTTGTAAACATTAAAATTATAATATTGCCATTTATATAAACTATATATTCCCAATATGGTCCAATTAAGATAGTTTTTTCTTATATATATTATTTAGGATATAAGTCATATATCGATGGCTCAAAGAGTAATTTTGTTAACTCCACTTTTGGCTGAAAATGACTTAATAATGCCATCTTGTTGTATCATGCAATGTGCATTTCTCGTATTTTTTTTATAACCAAAACTTATTTAAGTGCATTGTAAAAACGTTTTAAGAAAATTTGATATCTCCATTGTCGTTGTAAAACCTACTATCCAATATGCTAATTATCCAATTCTGCCATTTTGTATTGTCACCTGTCATTTATTCATTGTTTTACAGCGGCGGTACAAAAAAATCATTTGAAAGGGGTTTTTTTTTATTTATAACACAAAATTTTACAATCTCAAAATAGACAATTTATACCCTCTCCTGGACAATAGACAAAAACGGAGATAGAAAATTTTCTCTTTAAGCCATCGATATTCACTACTATTAAGTGCAGTAAAACTTCCAAAAATGTAAAGATTTAAAAAATACCAAATGAAAATTGTTATACGAACCTTTCAGGGTGTGCCGAGCACGACTGTTATCATGTTAAATTGTTAACTTTCCAGTTTTATTCTAAATAAATATGAAACAATATTTTTGGCACAGCCATCTTGTTTTATTTTATATTAGCACGAAATTTTAAATTAAACCATACTCCATTGTCATAACAAATTGTTTTTTTTAAACATATTTGGCATTACAACCAGTGCCAACGCGCCAAATATTTGAAAGTCTTGCGAGATAAACTCGAAATTTTTTATAAATTAGTAAAAATTTCAACAAACATTGATCTGCGGCCCATTATGACATTTCATGCGGCCCAATATGACAAGTATCTATCAACTTTTTTTCTTCAGATCTTTGAATGGAAGATGGACAAAAAATTTCAATTTTACATGCATTCAAATTATATAGTCACTTTTTCCCATGCGGCCCTTGAACAATATCAGGCTTGATAACCTGGCCCATCTCCCAAAAAGGTTGTAAATCACTGATGTAACAGTTCAACAGAACAAGTCACATACATTTTTTCGTCGTAAAGAAACGACAATACTCACATCAGACTAGCAGCTGACTATGCTCGCAATGAGCGAAACCAGTACTGATCTCTGTGAATATAGTAATATACCTGTGGTGTATTTTATTTATTCATATAATGCCTGTCCACCAACGAGTGACAGCAAACACCTCAAAGCAGTGATGGACACCCATTTTGGCAGAAGGGCCAGCTTATTAATTTTCAGCTTGTTCGAGGGCCGCATGGGTAAAAGTGATTCAATTATCTCTATTTTTAGTGTATATGAAATTGAAATTTTCATTTTTCATATTGTTCTTCCATCGTCCGTGAAAAGTTCTGAACAAAAAAAGGTGGTTGATATTTGTCACGTTGGGGCGCAGGTTGTGCATCACTACCCTTAAGTGATAATGTCATTTTTCCTTTTATTGATTGAGTAGGCATTTACTTGGTAGAACTCCATTATAATACGGTAAGAAAAATAACAATGTATTTTAGAACTACATAAATTATTTTATATATTTGTTGATAGCTATTTCGGCTTACGCCTTCGTCAGAAATATAAAAAAACCTTAAAAAACCGAAGCCAAAATAGCTATCAACAAATATATAAAATAATTTATGTAGAACTAAAATACATTGCTATTTTTCTTACCGTGTCAATTTTCCTGTTATTCAATTCATTGCAATAACTACTGTATGGTGAAGCAAGTTCAAGGTCATCTATACAATTAAAGTGCCTGAGATGCTGAAAGGCGACACCCAATTTGAGGGTGCGAAAGCTCGTGGAAAAAGCCTTGTCCATCTTTTTTTAAATATAGGGTTAGCAAACTGAGTAGCAAGCAGTTCTTGTGAAGTACTTTCATATTGGAATCTAATATGCACTAAAAAATAAAACAATTGACATCATTTTTTTATTTTACAAAATAATTTCACAGTATATTGATTGAATTGGCATTCACTTGGTAAAAACTTCATTGAAACTCCATAAAAAAAATAACAATGCATTTGGTCCTGCAGAAATTACATTGCTATTTTTTTCACTGTGTAATTTTAAAGTGTAAAGGAACGAAGTAATATTAAAAAATTATTATATTGAAAGATGGCAGAGGTGGTTTCAAATGCAGTACTCGTGGGTTCGAATCCCATCACTGACAGCTTTCATGCATTGATATTTCTATGGATTCATAGGTTTCTCTTCGAAATGGATGGTCTTATATTTTCAATTCTTGGGCACCTATACCATCTTAAGAACGAAGTGCAGTGAAACCTCGTGTTCTGTTTCATCTGACTTCTTAACTTTACGCTCCGAAGAGAGAGATTGAGCAACTGAGTGACAACTAGTTCTCTTTGAAAATCTTTTGTTGACATAAAGACTTCATCAAAAATAATAATGTTTGAACGGAATCTTTTTTCTCAAGATTGTTAATTATTTTACATCAATAAAGTTTGGTCCATGGTGCAGTGGTCAACGTCGTTATCTTCCGTGACGGACAGCCAGGATTAATTCACTTGATTGATCGATTCTGTTCGAAGGTAATGGGTGTTTACGTGGTTAAACTAACTTTCCACTCTTCCGATCCCGAAAAGAAGCGCGTAGTGAGAGCGATTAGCAAACGACAAGTCCTATTCTCTTCGTATCCTTTCAATCGTTACTCTCTTCGAAAAAAGTATTTTAGCAACATTTTCCCAGAAAAACTATATGTTGAGGTTTACTATGAGATGAGTCCAAATGCTCCATTTTAGGAGCGGACATGGTGAATAAAAAAACTAACAATAAATCCTTTGTGGAAAATTCAAGGAAAGATCGATTAGCTAACCACTAGTCCTCGCATCTTTTCAATCACTTCTCTCTTAGAAATAGAGAAGTCGAGCAACTTAGTAACAATCAGTTCTTATTGACGAATCATCTTGAGATAAACACTTTGAAAGTCTGGAGTGTGGTAAAAAAAAATACCGTTTTATTGCAGTAAAAACGAATGGAAATCCTGGTCTGTGGTCGGATCGTCGATGTCATTGTCTGCGTTCCCGGTTTCGTGTCTTCAAAGAAGATAGATTGAGCAAATATCTGTACAGATTGAGTGACCATCAACCAGCCGTGTGCGACAGTGACACGTGTTTCTTCAATCGAGTAGAGTCTGCGCATCGAAAATCGCACTGTACACATTTGAACGGCCTCTCTCCGGTGTGTGTTTTCTGATGCGTCTTCAAATGCGAAGAGCGCCCTGATTTATAATCACACTTATCACACTTGAAAGGCATTTCTCCCGAATGCGACATTTTGTGAAATTTCAAAGACGAAGTGTACGCACTTTTAAAGTCACACTGATCACAATTGAACGGCTTTTCACCAGTGTGGATTTTTTTATGCGAATTCAAATGCGACAACTCCCTGCATTTAAAATCGCACAAATTGCATTCGAACGGTTTAATATTTGTGTGCGTCGTTTTGTGTCGTGTAAGCTGATACAAACTGGCACACTTAAATTCACAATGGGCGCACTTGAAAGGTTTTTCATTCAAGTGTGTCATTTTGTGTGTCTTAAAATATGAACCGTTTGTTGTTTTATACGCACATTGGTCGCATTTAAAAGGTTTTTCCCCTGAATGAATCAAAATATGCTTTTTTAAAGTCGTAGAATAAGCAGTTTTAAAATCACACATTTGACAGTTGAAAGGCTTTAAGCCAGAGTGTGAAACTTTATGAGTTGTTACTTGAGAAAAATAATAAGCCTTAAAATCACACATGTCGCAATTGTAACGCATTTTACTCGGGTCAAGCTTGAGCTTAGAAGTCTTCCTTGCAGAACCGTTCACGCTTAATTCACCGTGAATGAAACGGTGTTCGTGGAGTGAACTGGGCGTGGCGAATACATCACAGCAAATGCCGCAGGCGAAATTTCTTTCGTGAAATACCCTCTTTTCTAAAATGATAACAGCGACTGGTTCCTGTTTCGATTGATTTGACGTAAATGATGGCTCTTTTTTGACTGAGAGCTTGTCTTCGATATTGCAAGGCTGGAAAATAAATCAATCCAAAATTAAAGAAACAAAGTAAATATTGTTATATAGTATAATCTAGGGTGCTTGATGGAATTTCATTATCAAATATGAATTGTTTGAAAATAGTTTTTTTCCATGAGTTTTGTCGCTAACGACCCGGGTTTTTCCTTTCGGTCTGATCTGATCATCAAGTACATCCATGCACTTGAAATGCCTGAAGATGCCGAAAGGCGAAACCCAGGTTATTCTATAAATTATTGATTTAATTGGAATTTACTTGGTAGAACTCTATTATAATACGGTGAAAAAACTTGCAATGTGTTTTAGTCAAACAGAAATTATATTATATTTGGTTGATCGCTATTTTGACTAACGCCAATGTCACGACTTTGTTTAATAATTTATTATAACCATATTCAATTGGATGTTAGAACAGAAAAAAGGTGTTGTTTACCCTGTTTGCAACAGTATATTTAGGTGTATGTCTAACCATAGTTTTGACGATGGCGTAAGCCGAAATAGCTATCAAAAATAAATATAATTTATGTTGGACAAAATACATTGCCTTTTTTTTTTAGTAAGCGGAGAAAACAAGAAAATGTTTTTAATACGCATTGAATTATCTTCGTATTCACTTTTTCTATTGATTTCTCTTTGATTATGTGTCATATTATTTTGTATCTAGTGGTCACTCATGACTCAAAACCGGAAAAATCGAGACACGTTTCTTTATATGCCTTAAATATTCATTACCTCTTCTGGTTTCCATTCTGCATAATATGAACATTCACCGACTTCAACAGTTGCATTTTGAGATATTTTTCCTTCACAGTTCTGCTGCAAGCGTACGTCAACTTCCTCTTTTTTGATTTGCTCCATTTGTTCCAATTCCAAAGACACGCCCTTGAGAACGGTAATAGATTAATAAAAACACACGGCGCCATCTTTGAAAGGTTTTTTTTTTATTATTATTGTTTGTTCTTTCATTGCCAATACTTGTTGAAAGAGCTTTATACAAATAACAAAATAATAAAAAGATTTGTAGCAATTATTCCACATTTGATTTGTTATGATCAGAACCGGTTGCGCTGATCATCAGTTGAGAATGTTCACGATGGTCGGAACTGGTGCTGATCTTGAAGAACAGGGATTGAAAGGGAGAGTGCTATTTTGGGGTAAAGAAGAGTGGGAAGGGATTTTTAAAACACAAATACCCATGCCTTCGAACAGTTTACGAGTAACTCTCGTTATTTTTTTTTCTTAAAATGATCATCATATAGAGTGCATATTCAAGACATATCAACGTTTTTTCGCCATGTCTGCTACCAGTGTGAAGCATATCGACTTCTCTGGAGTTTATCTCAACATAAGTTTTTTCCAGGGCTGTGGAGTCGGAGTCATGAGTAATGGAGTCAGAGCTTTTTGGCCGGAGTCGGAGGCAGCGCGGCGTTTTGGCCGGAGTCGTACTCGGAGTCGGAAATTTTGTCGGAAGCTTGAACTTTTTATTTTTGCATTTAATATGTCAAATTTGGCTTTTGGCCGCATTGATAGGGTTGATATTTAATTGAATACACATAAATAGGAAAATTAGGGGGAAAAAGTGACGATATTAACCATTTTTTAGTCGGAGTTGGAGTCGTGGTTCTGGTAAATGCTGAAGTCAGAGTCGGACTTTTTTTCACCGACTCCACAGCCCTGGTTTTTTCGTCGAGAACTGCTTGTTACTCAGTGGCTCAACCTGTCGTTTTTTTATTGAAGAATAGGGATTGAAAGGATACAATGACCAATTGTTAGCAAATCTGCTATAATGCTCTCACTAGGCACCGCTTTTTGGGATCGAAAGAGTGATCAAGGAATTCTAACAACAAAAAACTGAAAAAAAATCTCGTACAGGGGCTCGAGCCCAGCCAGTCCAAAATAATAAGTTAATAATAAAACATGGTGGCAATAATAACCTGATCCGGTATCCATTCAGCATACGAAGTGCCTTCAGCAGCTTCCAACTTCTCCATTTTGATATCATGTCTAGCATTATATTCGCCATTTTTCCATTCCTTGCAATCTTTCTCTAGTATAATATTGTTCAAGAACAAATCCTTCAGAAACCGATACAAAATGAAATTAATCATTATTCTCACTAAACAATAAAACAAATAATACTTCGGATAGATTCAGCGATAACTTTTTGGAAGTTCATTTTAATATAAAATTTTAAATTACTTTGATTATTCCACGTATTGTGTTGCTAATTGTGACAACTGTTTCGCCTATTTCACCTGTCCCATTTAAAATGTTAATTATTAATTCATAAAAAAATACAAATCATGGCATTACAGCTTACGCCAATACGCCATGCATTTGACACATTTATTTACATGTAATCCACACCAAACAGTGATTTTTCCGGGATGCAATTGTGTTTCGTGAAGCACGTGTGGGTTGGTGCCTGCCCAATATGCCTGTCCATTGAGCCAAAAATGAGCTTCGTCGCTAAAGATGATTTTTCGATGGAATTCAGCATCATTTTCAAATTGTTGTGCAGCCTAATTGAGGAATTGGCGACGCTTCAAATGGTCAAGCGGCTTTAGTTCTTGTGTCAACTGGATCTTGTATGGATGTAGGCCAAGATCTTTTCGCAAAATTCGCCACAATGACGTCACAGAAATGCCCAATTGTTGAGAACGTCGTGTCAGTGACTCATTTGGGTCATCAAGAACAGATGCTCTAACGGCGGCAATATTTTCCTCACTTCGTGCATTTCCTTGTCTCACTGGCACTGGAACATTGTGTAGCGACAATGTGCTTTCAAATTTTTGCACCAAACGTTGAATTGTTGATGTGGCAGGCAAGTGATGACGACGATAAAATGGTCGTAATGCTCTTAAATTTGCGGTGAGCGAACGCGAATTTTGGTAGTAGATTTGAATAATTTGCAAGCGTTGCTCCGGTGTGTACTGCTCCATGTTGATTTGCCAACTAAGTACGAGTGTTAACCTCAAAAAAAATTGAGCGTCAAAACGTCAAAAAGTACGAGTGTTAACCTTAAAAGTTTGAGCGTCCCTATTGGAAAACCATTTACATACATACAACTTGTAACCATAAGAACAGAGAGAAAAAATTTATAAAATCACATTAGAAATTTTAAAGATGTCAACCAAGAGAGTTCCGACAAAATCAACTTTTATTCATAAAATATAGTATTCGTCTGAACTTACTCACGACAATATGAAATATGTCGACATCCGAAGCAATGCCGTTTAAAATTGTTAAAGCTCTTCCCAGTGGCATTCACATTGGCAGACTGGTTCTACCCCTTGGAAGAACAAACAACTCATGTTATAACATAATACCCTTAATGGGACAGGTTGTTCGCCACTGCTTACATTATTTCCAATGATAGGTATAACCCTTCCTAATTGATAGCATTTCAATAGTTAATATTTTGTAATTGCTATCGTTATCAGTAGTATAATTATTTGTTTGCTTTGTTTTGATTCTATAACCCTCTCTTTTCTTTCCGTAAAAAGGAAAAATCCCTACCTCCATTATGTAATTTTATTATTTTAAAATATTTATTTCTGAAGCAACATTTGCGGAAGTAAGTACGAAGATGTCTCTGAAAGAGGCGAAACACGTGTCACAGTTAGTGACGCAATGCGTGGAATAATCAAAGTTATTTTATATTTAACCTAATCAATTCCGCATTTGGCTACATACAAACATTTTTTACCAGCCAATTGTATTGAAATAACTTGGGCTGTGGTGTCCGATTCGTTACTGTGATTTAGTTGATGTCGGAATCGTGAAAATATTTTGAAAAATTTGAATTTTTATTTATGCTTAGAGCATGTCAAATTTGGCAAATGACCGGATTGATTTGTTTAGTATTGAATTTAATACACATAAATAGAAAAGGTATAAAACAATGTGACAAAATTAAACATTTTTCAGTTAAATTCGTGTGTTTTAATGACTCCACAGCCCTGGTAATAACAGTTACAAATAATGACAGTTTTCATAGCTCGCATATCGTGAATTAATGTCTACAATTTGAATTGAATAAATGACGTATCTTTAATAATAAAATAAATACTGCTGTTATGTTTGTAAACAGATATTTAAATAAATAAGCTTGTAGAAACAAACAAATTAATACAGCTTGAAATAACCTCTTTGGTACGACGATCGTCATCTTCGAACTCTTCCTGTTTGACAGTTAATTTGTCTCCAATGTCAGCCGAAATACTTTCATTATTGATTTCATTTGGATTGCTCTGATAATAAACGCAAAGGACGTTGTTTTCTGATGATGATACTTCATCAACAGGTTCTGTTTTAATATTCATTTCGAAACGTCAACAAAATTTAATAAATCAATTTGTGAAAAGTTTGCAAGGATAAATTTGGGCATAGACTATAATATTGTAATAGTCGACTTGTATTTTAATAATAGGGATACTTGTCATCATTTTTTAATATTATTACAATGGAGAAAATTGATTTCCGCTAAAAATCATGGCGCTTGCATGAACTTCTTGTCCCTCAGTAATAAAACCGTATGGGTGCAAGAGAAGTTAAATATTTGCTCGGTCATGCTGTAATTGCCATAGGTCATTAAATCATTGCAATTATTAATAAAAAAAAAAATTTTTGTGTTTTAAGCATATTCACTAACAGGCCTGGTCCTTGGTGCAGTGGTTAACGTCATTGGCTTAAATTACGGACGATAAGAGTTTGATTATCAGTAAGAGCAGGTTTGTTCAAGAATTAATCGATCCTGTACGAAGGCAATAGGTTTATTTTGTAAAAATTTCTTCCCACCTTTCCAATCCCAAAAAGCAGTGTGTTGCGAGAAAGACTAGCTAAACATTAGTCCTTTCTTAGATCTCGTATCCTTTCAATCCCTCCTCTCTTCAAAATAAAAGATTTAAGCAACTATGTAACGAGCAGTTCTCTTTCGAGAAAAAAACATCTTGGGATATACTCCGCGAGGGTCCATATGCTACAAGTTGAGAGCGGACACGGTAAGGAAATAAATAAAATACCAACTGCATTTACAACTATTTTTTAAGCTTCTATAACAGACTTAAATAATAACAGTTAACAGAAAATATTAATTGAAATCTTATATTGTGTTGTAATTGGTCGCGGCAATTGGGAAATCTTTGCCTGGTCAAGAAAGTGACATAAAAAGCAATTAATAATATCAATTCGCGTAGCATAAAGCCTTTTTTTTAAAACCACATAATTTGAGATATTGATATAAAGATTCAAATAATTCAACTGTGAGCTGTTTTAAAATTAAAAATATCAACTAGGCAGTAGGCAAAGACACAAATCAAATGTCAATCTAATCCCATTCGACGGTACTTTTAAATGCTTATTAATTGACAATACCTACTTTGAAGTCAAATAATATCATTGTCTGTGGCCACAATAATTATTAATAAGCTCCATACATGTTTCACAGCGTAATTTGGCTGTCAAGTGAATGCAGATTATATAAAAATTTGAATCATGGATATTAAAACAGAACCGGAACTGGAATCGTTGCAATCTGATAATACGTCTAGTGGGCTTTATCACCAGAACAATATGTATGATACACGGAATGAAGATCTTTTAACTGACAGCTGTGACATGGTATCTGTTAAGAATGAAGAATTCGACGATGAAGATCATGATCAAGTAAAGGAGCTTATTTATATTGGCATATATACGCAGAAAGTTGAATCAATATCTGATTTTAAATATCAAGTGTTGACATTTTGTCTCGTTGACAAATTCATGTTTTTAATAATAGAACTGTCATTTTAGCATGTGGGTTCGAAATGTAACGGTCCTTTAAAAGGGATGCTCGACATTTGATTGGTTCGGTAAAATTGCAGTATTCAGACACGTGGCTAACACGATGGTTGTTTTGGATTCCTTGCTTCATTTTGGACCTATTTACGTATTGACGTGGTGTAGTTTTGAAGTTTTTTAACGACCACAAAATCTAAGGAAATCCATCTGCGCCAAGCTATATATTTACAACATTTACAACCATTTTTTAAGCTTCTATAACAGACTTAAATAATAACAGTTAACAGAAAATATTAATTGAAATCTTATATTGTGTTGTAATTGGTCGCGGCAATTGGGTAATACGTAAATAGGTCCAAAATGAAGCAAGGAATCTGCCAGAACAATATTGACACGTGGAATCAAATGTCGAGCATAAATGACAAGCTATATAGGTCCAAAATGAAGCAAGGAATCCAAAACAACCATCAAAAGTAGCGTCAGAACAATATTAGCCACGTGTGTGAATACTGCAATTTTACCATTGGTTCTTGCAGCCATTTTGTCAAAGTGAAATATATCAATTGTATAGGAGTGTATGGCAAATGGCCATGAAAGGTTATAGTGTTTTTACAACGTGTCGAATCATACTTTTTTTCTGATCAAAGTCACTGGTTCGTTTGAGAAACTTTCGTTGCTAAATATGACTTCGATGAAAAGGAACGCTTGAAATTTGAAAGGCGTAAGCAGCCATGTTTTTAAAGTAAAATCTCGTCACCTTACTTTGAAAAGGTTTTAACTGAAATTTTAGCAGAAAGTGACTGGTAACAACAGTATTCGAGCATATTTGATATCTTCAGAATCATATATAATTGAATTACGGAGTTCGCAGAATTTCTGAATTAATATGCACAATTTTTTTACTAAATTTATTTCATAAAGTTCGTAGATTGGCATCATTATTTCCATCATTCGATTATTGACATAAATATTTCCCAAAAGAATGGTTTGAGTTGCCTTAAATATGCCTAAAATAAATAATTTGAAACATTTGAAAAATCGTTAAAAATTAATTTTATATTTTGAATTACATACGATATGATCAATTCAAACTTCAAACTCTCATATGTCAAAACAGGAATTTCAAATTAAAGTGTCGGATATATCAAATGTGTTGTCAATTGCTTAGGAGTGTACGGCAAATCACCATGGTAGGCTATAGCGTTGAACAACGTGCGTAAATCATCAAATTCACTGCTCTGTCCGAGAAACGTTATCTTTGTCGACGAGAAGTTCAGTCGAAAAATTGATTCTCGTCGAAGGCAACGGGTGTTTGTGTTGTTAAAAATCCCCTTCCCACCTTTCCGATCCCAATAAGTGACGCATAATGAGAGCATTTAGCTAACCACTAGTCCTGTCCTGATCGTATCCTTTCAATCTTTACTCTCTTTGTAAAGAAGAGGTTGAGCAACTGAGAAACAAGCATTTCTCGTAGATTCCATTTTTGTCCAGGTAACCTCTGTGAGGAGTGTATATGCTTCTAGTTGGGAGCGGACATGGTTAAAAAATAAATATATATTTCCTTTTAAAAATATACGTACTTTTAACATTTTTAACAGGAAAAGATTTCAAAAGAGCCGTCCATAAAAAAATTTGATGGTAAAAGTTGAAGTGTCCTTTAACTATAGCGGTCACCCTAATTGATAATTCTTTTTTTATTGACCTCCGTAGAGCAAATATACCGGCGAGGATACAACAAGATGGGAAGATGAAGAATTTCTTTGGAAAAGATGTGAAAATTATATCACCCATACGACAACCGATACAAATGAAGACGGCGAATACTTGAATTCTGAATTGGGACCAGATCAGGTAAATTTTAAAGTACTTATACCAGGGCTGTAGTCATTAAAAAAAATTACGACTCCGACTCCAGCATTTCCAAAAAACACGACTTGTACTCTAAAAATGACCAAAAACACGACTCCGACGAAAAAACGTTTTACTTTCGTCACGTTTTTCCTCTTCCTTTCCCATGTATGTGTATTCAATTAAATATCAACCAACCAATCCGGCCAATAGCCAATTTTGACATATATGTAATAAGCAAAAATGAAAAGAATTGAATCTTTTAAAAATTTCCGACTCCCGACTCCACAGCCCTGATTTATAACAAACAGTACGGTGAAAAAAATAACAATGTATTTTAATTCTACAGAAATTATGTGATATATAAAGGGTATTTCAATAGGGACGTTCAAAATATGTTACTTTGTCCTGCTGAGTAGATTATTCATTGTTTAGTGGGCAAATTTGAGTCAACCAGTTTGGTAAATAATCGGCCAACACCTACCTGTACGTCATCAAAATACATTATCTGGTGAAAACATTGCTGCTGTGTGTGAAAGTGTACAGGAAAACCCAAGGCAGCTTATTTCTCGTCGTTCACAAGAACTTGGCTTTTCTGCGACTTCAACTTGGCGAATTTTGAATCGGGCCTTATGTCTGCACCCGTATAAAATCCAACTAACCGAGGAACTTCAGGTAAACGACCGCAGACAACGCCTGATTGGGTTCTGGAGCAGTTGGAAGTTTACCCAAATTTGTCAAAAAAGTCAACTTTAGCGACATGACTCATTTTATAATGAATGGATATTGGCAGACATTTGATGCTATATTCCATATTTAATGCCGTAAAATATACTTACAAATGAAATTAAAATTTAGCCGAAATCTCACAAACAACTTGTTTTATTTACATTTCAAAACTAAGCGTCCTTATAAAAAGACCCTTTATATGTTGATAGCTATTTCGACGAACGCCATCGTCAGAATAATTCTGACGATGCAGAAATATATCAATTGGTTAATGTAGAATTTAAATGCATTGCTATTTTTTTCACCGTATTGTTAACCGATTCTATGCCTGGAAGAATTAGTATGGCCGTGCATGGAGAGGCACGATTTTCTTTAAAAAATGATTAATAATATGAATTCGATGTATTATAGGATAATATACAATATCTTTCCAGTTCAAGTATTATGACATGATGTTAAAAGATCTAAATGTATGCACGACAAATTTAAATATTAAGAGATACTGGTGTAAATCAAGTATCAAGTAGAGCGTATTAACTCGCTCATTTTGTATGGCTGGCCACACATACAAAGAATTGTAAAGCGATTAAACTCGCTCGTGGCAGAGAACCGTTTAAGGAGTTTCGCTATCGTCAGAATTGCATGACGACGGCGTCAGCCGAAATAGCTATCATCAAATATATCAAATAGTTTGCGTAGAATTAAAATACATTATTATTTTTTTAAGAATTTGTTTGCATTTATTTTCCAGCTAATCACAATCGAAGACGAGTTCTCAGTCAAAAATGAACAAACTGAAACATTCACATGTCAAGAAAATACCGAAAATTTTGTTCAAGCAATCACTCCTAATGTAAAACTGGTTGCTGTTATTATGTTAGAAAAAAGATTGTTCCATGAACGAAACTTCGTTTGCCACGTATGCTTCGATATATTTGAATCACCCCGTTCACTAAAAACACATTACGCCGTTCACAGTGAATCAGAACTCAGTTCCAACAACGTGACACCGCTGCAAGAACTGGACTCGAATTATAACCCATTCGAATGCGATGAATGTAGTTTTAGTTTTAAATATTTATGCCTACTGAAGAGACACAAGGTAACACACTCTAATGTTAAGAGATTCACGTGCCCAAAATGTGACATTAAATTTTCTTACTCAAAAACACTCAAAAGACACTTAATGATGCATTCCATTCACAAAACTTTTCAATGTGTAAATTGCGATTACAGTACCGTGAATGGGGCGCACTTTAAGATACACCAGATGATGTCGCACAGTGATGATAAACCGATTAAATGTGACGAATGTGGTTACAGATGCGTTAAAAATTGGCAATTGGCAAGGCATAAAACTACGCATAGTGTAGACAGGCCTTTTAAATGTGAGGTGTGCGATCTTGCGTTTAAAGATTCATCCAATTTGAACTCGCACAAGAAAGTACACAAGAAGAAAAAACCTTTCAAGTGTAATATTTGTGAATTTAAAACTGCGTATCCTAGATCATTAAAATATCACAAAATGATACATTCGGGTGTCAAACCTCACGCTTGTGATATTTGTGAGTTTAAGGCTAGCCGTTTTACACTCTTGGCGAAGCATCAAAAAACGCATAGCCAAAATGACATTTAACCTTCAAAAATGGTCACAAAAGAAGAACGTGTCAGACGAAAAGGGGCTTATAAAATACCCCAGTGGTATGGCTTTATTGCAGGGTTGTGGAGTCGGAGTCGTGTTTTTCGTAAATGCTGGAGTAGGAGTCGTAATTTTTTTGAACAACTCCACAGTCCTGCTTTATTGCCAAAGATTGTTTTATTTTTTTTTTATATTATGCTTAAACGTATCTTTATACATTTTTCTAAAAATAAATAAACATTAAAATTGATAGTTTTCCTAAAATTATTTACAATTTAAGTCGCACATGCAAAAGACAATGTGTATGCTTTGATATTCATGCCAAACTGACGTTATCAAAATTATGAGTGCGAGCGCTTATCTAAGCTTTTAATGTATGACTGAAGTGTTTTTAAGATAAGATAACGTTATCTTATTGCGTATGGGCAGTGAAGCTTTAATCCTGGAAATTGGTAGCGACAATAAAAATGGTTTTCGGCCAATAATAATCCGACTTTTTTTTTTTTTTTATTTATTTGTGTTGAAAGTTGTGAGTAAAAATCATATTTTTTACTGCAAAATGTGTAAAAAACAATGATTTAAGAATAACAAAAGTTTACACATTGTAGCTCTAATATTAAGATAGATATTTAAAATAAAGTGGCAGAACAATTTGTCTGTCTCATCCATTGGGAAGGAAGTGTTAAAATGATAAAATAAAACGACCAAATGTGAAATTTGTGGCGGCCCTGTAATCGAGTGATATATTTCAGACGCGCACCTCTGTAAGTGGGTTCATTGGCAGTTAAGTCGTGCAAGTTTCTTTCGATTTTTATACCATTTCCGATACAAACGTGGAGCATACACCACCATACTCTACTTACTCACATATAATGTCAGTGTTCATCCGTTTGAGGATTCAGATTTTCTTCGGTTGGAGAAGCTTAAATGCAGAGCGGGCTGGGAAGTAAGCTGTGTGAATAATTCAAAACCTGAGTAGACCAATGCAGCAAGTGCGTGGCATAATTTTAATTCTATAGCAATTGTTGTTGACATGCTTCATCGCCAATTGCTCGTCATTTAAAGTTTCTTAAACATAATTTTATTTTGACACGCTGGGAGCGGACGTGGTAAAATAACATATCGATGGCTTAAAGAATAATTTTGTTAACTACACTTTTGGATGAAAATCACCATCTATCTTTCTTCATTTATCATTCATTCGTTTTTTTAGCGGTGTTACAAAAAAATCGTTTGAAATCGGTTTGAAAATACCTAAATAATCAGTTTGTACCCTCTCTTGCACAATTGACAAAAACGGAGATAGCAAATTTACTCCTCAAGCCAAATTCAGTTTCTCGATTTAAATTAGGTTATTAAAGTGTTTCGATTCTTGTTTGTTATTTAAAAGATTTTAAATGTTTTTTTATGGGTTTTTGTGTTGGAATAAAAATGCAGATATATTTATTTATTTTTTAACCATGTCCGCTCCCAACTTGGAGCATATGGACTCCTCACGGAGTTTTTCTTACATATTTTTTCTACGAGAACTGTTTGTTTCTCAGTTGCTCAACCTCTCTTTTTTGAAGAGAGTAGGGATGAAAAGGATACGAGGACTAGGACAGGACAAATGATTAGCTATGTCACTGTCTCTATGCGTCGCTCTTTGGGATCGGAAAGGTGGGAAGGGATTTTCGACAACACAGACACCCATGCCTTTGAACAGATTTATTGACTGAAAAAAATCCGCTCGTACCGGGAATCGAACCCGGGCGGTCCGGCACGCAAGTCAAAGCCGTTGCCACTGTGCCACGGACCGGGCATATATTTTATTCGTCGAAAATTATGTGGTGTTTTTTAAGCTTTGTTTTATGGTTCGTAATTTTTATTATTGTTAATATCTTTAAATTGGATCGTATTGAAAAAAGAAATTTTAAATAAATTGTTTATTTTAGCCTCATCGAAATAAAAAAAAACTTCCAAATAATATTACATTAATAAAAAAACTAAAAATGTCTCATTCTATCAAAGATAATTAATTAATTTCATTTTGTTTATTGCAATTCAATATAATAAATCTTAATTTACAATTTATTTAATTCACTTTTAACTGAAGGAATTAAAAAAAAATACAAGTAAGAAAGGTGGCACAGCGGTGCCCTGGCTCATTTACACTAAGCCCACTGCATATAATCAACATTGCTAGCGGAATTAAAGTTATGAAATGAAATTATAAACGAAAAAGATGGAGATATTATGAATGTACTAGAAAATTATGTAACAATCCAAATAAATGGCAGGGCCGCGCCCTGGCTCATTTTCACTTAACGCACTTAACCACTGCATTTTATTTACATTGGATGCGGAATTGAATATGCGAAATGATATCTGAAAAAAAGTTTTTCTTTTCTCAACTTTTATCGAATTGACGATAGGTTAAGCGACTGACAATAAATCAGTTCTCGTGCAAGAGGAAAAAATCGAGCTTCCTCTCAGCATCTTATTGATGGAGATAGGTGTCTCATTATGAGGCCATATAATCCACACCGGGAGCGGAATCGGAACACCGAATTTATAAAAACAACAATAGAAAAGGATGTAGATTTTTAAGGGGTTCTTAAAATCGGCCAAATAATAATGTTTCTACGTTTGAAACCCGAATTTTTAAAGTAAGAAAGGTGGCACAGCGGCGCCCTGGCTCATTTCACTTAGCCCACTGCATATATATATTTGGGCGAACAAGTTGATTCTCCCACCACCCTTCCGTTATGTGTGTGCAGCCGTTTTTCACAGCCGCCTTCCATAACGCTATACGATCAAGAAAAGAAGAAGATTTACTCCTCACTTACTTGGCCCGAGACTGAGCTGCACGGGACTGATCTTTTAACTATGCACTAAGGTGCTTAAAGAGAAGACGACTGCAAAAAATCAACATTGCCAGCGGAATTGGAGTCATGAAAAAAATAAGAATCTAAAAAGGTGTTAGATTTTGTATCGGTCTCTCCCATCGGCCAAGTTACATTGTTGCTACGGTTTGATGTAACATCTTATGCCGTTTCAGCGACTTCATACACGCGTATTTAAAGTCACACTGGTCGCACTTGTACGGCTTCTCGCCGGTGTGAGTGAGTTTGTGTGTTTTGAGATGCGACGACCGTATCGCCTTATACTCACACTGGTCGCAGCTGTACGGTTTATCCCCGGAATGTGTCATGGCGTGCCTCTTCAAGTAATCGCGATGAGCAGTCTCGTAATAGCATAGATTGCACTTGAAGGGTTTTTCCTCCGAATGCGAAGCCTTGTGGAACTTCAACGAAGAAGAATACGCGCAAATATAATCACACTTGTCGCATTTGAGGGGTTTTTCCCCAGTATGGGACAGAGTATGAGCCCTGAAGTGTGACGATTGTGACGTTTTATAATCGCACATGCTGCACTTGAATGGTATCTCACGGGTGTGCTTGATCCGATGTAACTTTAAATGAGCGGAATACCTGCAATTGAAAGCGCACTGGTCGCATTGGAAGGGTCTATCGTCGATATGTAAGATTTTGTGCGCCTTTAGCTGGACTCCGTTGTCGCATTTGTATTCGCATCGGTCGCATTTTATGATCCGTCTGCGGTGTGGCGGTTTTTCGCTCAACGGGCGTAGTACTCGAAGGTGCTTTTTCTTCGCGCGTTGATGCAGCCGCAGGGAAGGGATGGCGGCGAAGACTTCGTAACAGATCGGGCACACGAAGTTACGCTCGTGGAAGAGTTGTTTTTTGAGAACTATGCACGCCACTGTTTCTTGTGATATGATTAATGCTTTCAGTTTCTTGTCATTGATTGGCGTTCTCTTTTTTAATGATTCTTTTTTAATTAAAATCTTTTTCGATGGAGAATCGATTTCGATTGTTAAAAACTGAAAAGTAAACAGAAAAAAATTGTTGAAATTCTATTAAGTTTGCGCCACTTAAACTTGTGCGGTCCGTGGCGCAGTATCAACGTTATTGGCTTGCGTGCCGGACCGCCCGGGTTCAATTCCCGGTAATAACGCATTTTTTCAGTCGATGAATCTATTCAAAGAACCCATGCTTTTATTGTTGAAAATCCCTTCCCACCTTTCGGATGCCAACGCGCGACGCATAGCCACAGGGATAAGCTTATACGGGCCAGATAATCAAATCTCAAGTGATCAAAAATCACGCTCGTTATGAACGAAACCGGAACTGATCTGAGTGAAGGAATTGTGGAATTTGAACAAAATTTTTTTTAATCATTTTCTTATTTGACTTCACGATACCAAAATCATTTGTGATACCACTTTATTTCCACTCGTCATTTTTTTCCGGGAGCGTCTAAGGAGTATATTTCTATCATATTTGAGGCTTCATGAGCTTAATCTTTTAATTCCCTCCATTTTTTGAAAAAAATAAACTGAGTAGGAAGAAGTCATGGGAGAAAAATTATATTGACATAACATTTTAAGAAGTCCATATGCTCCACATTAGGAGCAGACATTGTTGAATAACCGCTTATGTTAACGTTGCGATCATAATGTAATTTGACGTGAGAACGACTGGTATAGTCTGATGTTGATTTTGAGACGGCCAAAACACGTGTCAATAATTGATAGAAGGAAGCAATTTGAATTACCTGATGAGGCGTCCATTCCGCATATGAACATTCGCCAGCGTCGTCAATCTTTTCTACTTTCACACAGCTGAGATCGACAGGAATTTTTGGGCCAGCGCCATCTTCTTCTTCTTCTTTCTCATTGCTCGCCGGATCGAATAGAGGAACCTTCAAAAATATAAATATAAATTAATCAATTTCTTTTCGTCATGTAAAACAAAGAAAAGTGTTTTTCTCACTGATTCAACAAAAATATATAAATTTCTGATTTCTTTCCACATTGGCTTTGCATTGCTCAAAATTTGGACTGACTTCTCTGCAATGTCAAACTTTATCACTTGTACGCATACTTTCGATAGATTGGGCGGTAACACATTTTTAGTCCTTTTTCTACATTGTGTTAATTGAGATCAGATCCGGTTTCGCTCATCGCAAGCATTGTAACTGAAATACCTTTAATAATTATAAATATGTATAATATGAGATACCTTTCATAATCAGTTGACAATGTTCGCTATGAGCGAAACCGGTCCTGATCTAAAGAAATCCAATGTGGAGTAAGTACTTAAATTTGTATTTATTGTTATTACAATGCCATTCCACTTTGTGGAAGTTCGTGTCAGTAAAAAACTATTGTTTTTCGTCACAAAAGTAAGTCTGAAGATGCTTATGAAAAAGACGACGCACGTGTCACTATTTGTAGCACAATACGTGGAATAACAGTGAGTAATTTTTTTGTTAATCCATGTCCACTGCTGACGTGGAGCGATTAGATTCCTCGCGTAGACCATCTGAACATCTGTTTTTTAGTGAGAACTATTTGTTATTCATCCACTCTTTAACGGAGAGAACAGGGTATTAAAATATACGAGGACTCATAGTAAGCTGGTAGATCCCGCTTGGGAAGGTATTTTTAACTCAATCACCCATTGTCCTCGAACAGAATCGATAAATCTACTTGAACATGGCGGCCTGATACAGAAACCAACGACGTTGACCACTGCACCACGGACCAGACAAAAGTAAAAATATATACTACATATTTTTGTGCATTTTAACGTGCGATCCCTCGTATAGCGCCTCATCTAAATTACCATTTTCTACAAAACTATTCATTTTCAAGGTCAAATTAAATATGTTATATGACTTACAAATGCTTATGTGTCAGTTTATCAAACAAGCCTCCAAAAGGGCAGATTTCTATTGCGCCGATATAATGGATGATAATAGATTCATATTCCTATTGCAATTATGATTTGGGTCACTAGCGACCCGAGTTTTGCCTTTCGTTATTTCTGTACACGGATGAACTCAAAATGACAAAACAGTTACAAAAACCAACTATCATTGAAAGGTTATTAAGAAAGATTTAATACTGAGCGAAACCAGTACTTATCTTTCTTAAATATACGTCGACATAAAATAATAATATCGTTTGATTTAACTAAAGCAGTGCGGCTTTCAATGGCATTTCATGCGGCCCGCAATGACAAATATAAATTACATTTTTTCGTGAAAGTGTTACATTGAAGTGTGACGTTTCTTTCAAAATGGCCACTGTGTTAGTAATACCGGAGAAATATCAACGCAAAATTAAATCGGAAATTCGTATAAATGATCATTGTTTATTATTTATTAGTTGATTATTTGTTTTACCTTTACATTGTAAATTACCAATGACCTAACCTTACAAATCAGACCTTACCTAAGCAAACCAAACCTAACCTTAACAAACCTAACCTAAGAAAACCAAACCAAACCTCAATAAACCTAACCTTAACAAACCTAACCTAAGCAAACCAAACTTAACCTAAGAAAACCAAACCTAACTTTAACAAGCCTAACCTAAGAAAACCAAACCTAACCTTAACAAAACTAACCTTAGAAAACCAAACCTTAACAAACCTAATCTAAGAAAACCAAACCTAACTTTAACAAACCTAACCTAAGAAAACCAAACCAAACCTTAACAAACCTAACCTAAGAAAACCAAACCAAACCTAACCTAACCTGTTGTACTTTAATTGATTTTGTCATGTCTGTTAATTTTTTTGATAATAAACGCATTTTATTTTAAAATATTACAATTATAAGCAATTTCATTATGCTGGCAGTACGGCGGCCATTTTTAAAGAAACGTCAAAATTCGATGTAACACTTTCATAGGAAATTACCAAATTTTCGTTATCATATGCACTCAAAATATCGATAATTTCATCAGTTTTACGCATGCGGCCATCTAACTATCTGAGAATTGATTATCTAGCCCGTCTAACAAAAAGATTCTGAATCACTGATATAAAGCAATGCCTTTCTACTAATAAGTGTCAGTTAACTAATTTAAAGTAATTTAACTCCTAGAACTTCTATGTCGAGTCTAGCTTAACATTGTATAGGTAACGCGCCACTCCTATGTTCTGCTTGACAAAGTATTCTTATTTTTTAATATTCTCATTTTCAAAACCGTATTTATTGGATTGTGTGCCTTGGTTAAAGTTTGTAACATGTCATAATTTGACATATTTTTCGGTATATCGTTTTACTATGCTAATCAATACGCAAACCCTTTGATAATAATCGATTTACCTCAAATCTATTAAGGAGTTACTGGAAGGAAAAAATAAGATATTGAGGAGTGCAAAAGGTTAAGTAACTAATCGATGGCTTAAAGAGTAAATTTGCTATCTCTGTTGTTGTCAATTGTGCAGGATAGGGTTAAAACTGATTATTTTGGTATTTTCAAACCGATCAGGAAAATTTCAAATAAGACTTTCGAACGATTTTTTTGTACCACCGATGAAAAAAAACAAATGAATGACAGGTGACAATAGAAAATGGTGGAGTTGGATAATTAGCAGAGTAGGTCTTAGAAAATCAATGGAGTTATCAAATACAACAAGATGGTATTATTTAGTCATTTAAAGCCAAAAGTTTAGTTGGCAAAATTAATCTTTAAGCCATCGAAATGATTCTTTCAAACTAACCATGGCAGACAATGTTTTAATGTATTTTTGAATGATTACGTATTCTATGATGGCAAGGATAAATTTAAAACAATATTCACGTGATTTAAATACAGTTTTGTTGCGTTTTAAAAGTTTTTTTGAGTAAATAATGGTTGAAACATCACCTCGTAAATATAGCCATCTTCGACTTCACCCCTTTTCGGTGATGCATTGTCATTATTTTCAATAGAACGACCCCCAAGATCGCCTCCGCTTGGATCCCTCTTCAGGTTGTCGCCATTTTGTGATTCTGGTTCTATCTCGACTTCCATTTTTGACAGTTTTATACACAATTACAGTATAATTAGCGCAAGAACGTTGACACGACTGTCGTGTAATTCATAGACAATATATTTATAATATTTGTCATAGACTATAAACATATTTCTAAGGGGATACCAGGTGAACAGATTTTTATTTGTATTTATCGTCGTTTCTTGCACACTTTCTTTTATGACGACAAATGAACATTTGCAGATTGTCAATAAAAACCTGGGCAATGGAGTCGGAGTCGTGGAGTCACGGCGTTTTGATCGGAGTCATAAATTTTAAAATGTTTCAACTTTTGACGTGACAACGTCTTATAAATCGATGAACGCCCGCTGCACGCACGAAAAAACATGACTCATTGTGTCGTCTGTCGCGTTACGCCGAAGGCAAGCGTGCGAGCGAGAGCGCGGATAAGCGATAGAGAGGCACGATCGGCCTACCGTTCGGATTGTGCCGCATCTATCTCTCTTCCACTCGATTGGTCGATGCGTCTGAGTAGAAAAGAGACAGCGGCAGCACACAACTTATACACCTACAGTACCTACACGTGATCTGTTTACAACTGTTTATAAAGTGAAGTGAAATGTTAATGTGGTTTTCATTGTTTATATTACAACAACAATTGCGGCAATAAAGGTAATTAATCCTTGAATTAATGAGTGCGAATAAAATATATCAATAAAAAATTGTAGATTTCATTTCACTTCTTATTCGTATCCATACAAAATAATGATAATTCAATAAAAATGATTCCATTTTATTCATAAAAGAATGCAATCATTTCATCAATGTTTTCTTATGACGTTGTCACGTTAAACTATCGTCCGTAAACCGACTTTACAGACAACCATTTTTTTATATATGAATATAAGATGTTAAATTTGGCTATTGGCAAGAAAGTTGCTTATTATTTGATTAAATACACATAAATAGGAAAGGTAGGAAAAAACGTGACGAATAGAAGCTTCTTTTAGTTGGAGTCGGACTCATTTTTTTGGTCAATGCTGTATTCGTAGTCAATCGTATTTTTTTTAACGACTCCACAACCCTGATTAAAACTGTTCGAGACGCAAGACATTTTTACTACTGTTATTCGGGTTCGAGTCCCGGTACGAACGGATTCCTTCAGTTGATAAATCGAATCTGTTTGAAAGCAATGATGCTAAAAAAACCCTTCTCACTCTACCGATACCACAAAGCGGTGCGTAGAGAGAGCGATTAGCTCACAACTAGTCCTCGTATCCTTCAATGCCTACTCTCTTTGAAAAAAAGATAGGTGAAGCAACTGTGTAACGAGTAGTTCTCGCAGAAAATTCATGCAGACATGGTTACAAAAATATATTTTTTTTATAGACCAGTGGCTCTCAGATAAAATTGTATTGTGGCCGCACATAATTTATATTTTGTGCAACGCTGTGGAGTCGTTAAAAAAAGTACGACTCCGACTCCGACTCCAATCTTGAACTGGGTGTATGCAATTTTTCGTTGGGTTGTTCTTTACTGATTCATTATTTATCATTATATAAAAATAATAATACATTTTAAGTGTTCACTGTCAATAATGATCTTAATAAATGAATTACTTGTAGAATAAGTACGAAAAATGTTCTGCTATTTTTTGATCGATATTCATTTGGACATTGGAATAAAAAATAATCTTAAAATTTCAAGTCATATTTATTAAATGTTAAAATAATTTGTTATTTTCGATTTGTTTAGTTGTATTGACTATATATTGTATGTGGGTAGAATGATGAGACGCACACCAGTAAAGAAAAAATTCAAGATTTCGTGAGGCGAAATATCGGAGACAAGTCATGGTTGAGCCATTGCAACCAATTAAATACAAGCGAAAAATTGAAGTGTTAGAATTATTTATATTTTCATGTGCTTTGTCACCAGCGGCACTGATTTCGCTTTTCGGTATCTTCGGGCTTTTAAGATCATGAAAATACTTGCGTAACGATGGTGGCCATGGTCATTTCGGCGCCAAGCAATTCAAGCCGGTTCGTTCACAGCACAGAATGTCTATCTTGCATTACTAATCGCAGGACAACTAACAAATATTCTTTAAATTATATAGGAATAAACATAATTGATGAGGAATTGTTTTAAATTTTACTCAAGAGATCAACACATACGCTCGAATAAAATATTTCGTTTGAATAAATCTAAATTTAACATTGACTTGCCGGGAATACAACCTGGTACTGACTGATAGAAAGTGACATCTGAGAACATCTGCATCTGGAGATGCAGTGGTCAACGTCGTTGGCTTTCGTCACAGAGCTCCTGGGTTTAAGTCCGCGTCCGAGCAGTTTTGTTTCAGCCTAAATCAATTAAGCTAGAAGGCAATGGGTGTCGGTGTTGTTAAAAATTCTTTCCTTCGTCTCCGATTCCTAGGAGCAGCGCGTTGCGAGAGCGATTAGCTAACCAGTAGTCCTGTCTTATTCTTCGCACCTTTGCAATCCGTCATCTTTTCGATATAGATTGTTGAGCAACTGTGTTACAAAAAAAAAGTCGTAGAAAAAGCATGTTGAGATAAATTCCGTGAGAAGTCTATATAATGGGAGCGGATATGATTCAAAAACAGTTATAAGCTCCATGATGCTGTGGACAATGACAAAGCCTTAGAAAAACGGACCTCAGTTTCGAATCTATATAATGGGAGCGGATTTGATTTCAAATGAATCTAACAATCCTGGCTACATTTTTCTCCAAAGAAAAGGCTGTATAAATGAGTATCAAACAGTTTTCTTTTTTTGATATGAGAATTCTTCAAGTTTTAACGATCCTTGCTTTTTCTCCAAACATTAGGCACCATTAACAGTCACAAATTAAGTTTACTTTTTTAAAATCTTCATTTGAAATTCTCCTGTTGCTTTGTCTCTTCAATACAGCGATACGCACAACTGTTCTGGGAAAATGGCCAAATATTCAATTTTCATATAGTTAGAGGGCAGCATGGGTAAAAAAGATTAAATTATCCTAGTTAATTGTTTTTCCTCATTAATAAGTTTCATATTGGGCCACATACAATGTTAATTCGGGCCACAAGTCATACATCAATACATTAACACATCACGTAACATATTATTTGTGACAGGGTGCTATTCAAAACCCTCAAAAAACAAGATATGTCCTTTCATCCATTATGTGTTAATAAATGCCTTTTAAGATCATGCGAGTACGCAGATTTATAATTACACTGCTCGCATTTAAAAGGTTTTTCTCCTGTATGTACAATTTTATGCCTTTTGAGGTCGAACGAATGCGCCGTTTTATACTCACACAGATCACACTCATAGGCTTTTATTCCAGTGTGCGTGACCTTGTGAACCTTAAGGCTGTACGCTGTAAAATAACAAGCCTCACACAAATCGCATTTGTGCGTTTTTTCTCCGTTATGATACAATTTATGTCTGTTCAATTTGGATGACGTCACAAATTTACGGTGGCATAGATCGCATTTGAAAGGTCGTTCACCTGTATGTGACTTTTTATGTACCTTTAAATCACCTGAACGAGCAGATTTAAAATCACACAAAACACATTTGAAAGGTTTTTCATTCGAATGTGACATTTCATGTATTTTTAAACTACGCGATTGAGAAGTTTTAAAGTCACATAAATTACATTTAAAGTTCTTTTCAAGGTTATGTGTTACTTTATGCGACTTTAAATTACACGATTGTGACGTTTTAAACTCGCACATGTCACATTTAAAAGGCTTCTCTCCCGAATGTGACATTTTGTGTGTCCTTAAATAAGATGGCCGCATACATTTAAAATCGCACTGGTCGCAATTGTACGGTTTGTCACCTGAATGGTACATTTTATGTAACTTTAGATGTGACGACCTGGCAGTCTCGAAGTTACATTCGTCGCATTTGTACGGTTTTTCGCCTGTGTGGGTTAGGATGTGACGTTTGTAGTCTGATGTTTGGGCGTATCTAAAGTCACATTGAGGACATTTAAAAGGTTTTCTTACGTTATGTGTAACTGAATGCATTTTTAAGTACGTCATTTGTGCGAATTTTGAATCGCATAAATGGCATTTGAACGGCTTTATTCCAGTATGCAACATTTGATGACGTCTTAATGCAGAAGGATGCGCAGATTTAAAACCACACTGTTTACATTTAAAGTTCTTTTCAATTGAATGTGTTCTCCTGTGCGTTTTTAGCTGGACCAATTTCGTGCAAGTATAATCGCAGCTTTCGCATTTTAAAACGTTTTCAATGGATTCACCTTTATGGTGGCTTTTTTTGTGGAAATTTAACAAATTCATCGAATTGAATAGTGAGAAACAAACACAGCAAACAAAGTTCTGATCAGTATCGATCTTTTCCAAGATTATTTGAGCAACTTTGACCCGATTTATAATTTCCTTTTTTATGTCTTCTTCGTTGATTTTTCTTTCGTTACCTGGTAATGAAACGTTGCTCTCGGAATGCCAAAATAAAGGAACTTCTGTCTTTACTATAGAAAGAACCTGAAAAATAAATGTCAATAAGAGATTTAAAAAAAAATTAAATCTATTGGAGGGGGGGGGCGTGAATTTCTCTTCAATTTTAATATTGAATATGGGACAAGCGAGTTCAAATTTCTTTTCTTCTCGAGTTGATGAACGAAAATTTTTCATCTTCAATTATCTAGCGTGTAAACTGTTGCGCAATAAAAAAATATTGAAAACATTGAAGAGCATAAATGTGATCTCAACAGAGGTTAATCTACGAAATTTGGTTGTCACTCGATTGCTCAATGTCTTTTTTGAAAGAGTCGTTTAAAAATAGATTCAAAAAAATACGAGGACAAGTTGTAAGCTAAAAAAAATTGATGTGATTCCATTTGGATTTCAGTCATTTTTAAAAGTTCAGTTTTCAGTTATTAACGACATGATATGAGAGGCCATCGACCACTCGGCGGTAGGCCCAGAAAACATAAAAAACAGTCTGTTTCTAACGGGAAGCATATGGATTCCACGACAACTGCTTGTTAACAGGACTGAGACCGAAACCAGCGTCAGTGTCCGATCGGCTACAGGCCTGAAAAATATGCAAAGCTTAACGATAATGCATGGAGAATTTTTTACCTCATCTGGTTTACTTTCAGCATATGAACATTCACCGGCATCAAACTTTTCAATTTTTAAAGGACAAGATGCATCAGTATTTTTTTCACAACTTTCCCAATTAATTTCTTTTTCTTCTTTTATTTTCTGGCGGCCAAATGTGACTTTCTAAAGAAACAAAAGAAGTAAAACAAAAATCAATCTATCTCTTGTTATTTCATAATTGAGGTTTTCGACTGAGGGTGTATGATGGAATTTCAATATTAAACTTCAGTTATTAAAGTCTGTTGAGGTTCATTCGTGCACTTGAAATGGCTGAGGATGCAGAAAGGCGAAACCGTATTCGTTAGCGACAACAATTATGCAAGTACACACAATTCAAACGTTTTAAATTTGATTGACCACATAGTGACAGTCAAGATTAAGTTTATTCGTGCACTTGAATGCCTGAAAATGCCGATAGGCAAAACTCGGGTCGTTTATTAAAATTGATTTTAAGCCGTATTGAACTATCTTCATATCCACATCTCCTATTGATATGTCTCTTTGACACATAACGTAACATATCATTTTGTATCTAGTGGCATCCATATCTCAAAACTGGCAATTGTTGACATACCTTTTTTGGCAATGCTTCAGATGAGGGGTTAGTCATTTTTTTTTTTTGCATTTAACACATAATTCAAGATGGCTGCCGACATTACTCCCTATAAATTAATTGCTGATGTGTGGAATAATCAAATTATACATTTAATTAATTAGCTATTTTTGGTCACGTTTGGATAAGGCTAGGTTTGATTTTTTAAGTTTAGGCTAGGTTTAGTTTGTTTAGAGTTTGGAAAGAAATAAACATCAGCAATTAATTAACAGGGAACACTTTCGACAGCCAACTTGAATTATGTGTCAAATGCAACAAAAAAAGGTTAAACCCCTCACCTCAAGGATTACCCCTTTCTTTTACACCCTGGGGCCGAATTATATTCATCAAATACATGTCAGTTTGGCGGTAGCTGATATCTATAATGATTAAATTTAAACAAAAACATCCAATCAAAAATTCCATTTAAAAATACGACTTTCTAGTGTATGAACCTCTAAGATCCATAACCAAAGCTAAATACTCTGAAAATCCACCACAAACCAAACAGAGATACCTTTTTATCTTAAATAATAACAATGACAAACCTAACCTCAAAATCTTGTGACGCATCTGGTGTGTCAATTGGGACCTGATACCAATCCTTGTGAGGACTCTTTCCTCTTGCTTCATATTCATCGTCAAATGGTTCTAGTTTTATGTCCATTTTTTTATGATTATTTGACGAAAAAAGGAATAATTCATCTACTAGCCTGACGTGGCTACCACCAAACAAATTGTGTTTTCATATAATATTGTATGTATGTATTTCATTGTCTATGGTTTAACTATATTTCAACATAATTTGTTGAAAACATAACACATATATATAATAATATATCCGCTCCCAATTAAGAGCACATACTCCTCCCGAGTATATCTTAATATATATGTTTTCTACGAGAACTGCATGTTACTCAGTTCCTCAACATCTCTTTTTTGACAAGAGTAGATATTAAATGGATACAAGGACTAGGATAGGATTAGTTGTAAGGTAATCGCTCTAAATATGCGTCGCTTTTTGGGATCGGGACGGCGGGAAGCGATTTTTAAAAACACAAACACTCATTGCTTTTGAACAGAATTGACTGAAAAAATCTGTTCGTACGGGAAATCGAACCCGGGTGGTCCGTCACGGAAATCAACGTCGTCGACCTCTGCACCATGTAATACAATACAAATATAATATATTCTTCGACGAGAACTGCTTGTTACTCAATCTTTCATTTTTGAAGAGAGTAGGGATTGAAAGGATACGAGGACTAATAGTTAGCTACTCGCTGTCAAATCTCTCCGCGTATATGTTTGATTGAATGGATGGGAGGGAATTTATAGACAACACAAACACCCATGCATTCGAACAGAATTGATAAATCGACTGAAAAAAATAATGCTCGTACTGGGACTTGAACCAGTGAAGTCCGTCACAGATTCTAACGACGTTGACCACTGCACAATGGACCGGTCAAAAAACAACATATTTTGATTGAAATTGTCTGGACTGGGATTCTGGCCCGTGAGCCATGCAAATGACTTTTTGAATTTTTTTATTCAAAAAGCACCCAAGGAGACAGATATTTAGATTTTTTTGACAAACCACAAATCGCTTAAATCAACTCGAGGAAAAACAACAGCACTCATGCCCAAGATCTGAAAAATTAACTTAAAAACATAGATTGACATTGCTGGGACTTGAAGTCAAAAGTACATTTTTACTGAAGTTGACTTTTGGAGATACTCATCAATTTATAATACTCATGATCAGCGAAACTGGTCCTGATCAAAATGAAAATAGTTTTGTGGAATTAGTTCTACAAAATGTGTTTTTTTTCATTAAAATAATACCAAGAACTGTTCTTGGAAACGACCAACATAATTTCGTCAGACAGGTACCTACGGCATTTATTTCTTTGAACGACAATGAACTGTCAGTCATGTGCGGCCCATTCTTGGTCCGCGACCTAGCGTTTGAGTAACCCTCATTTATTTATATGAAAATACCATAAACTAGAATAAACCATAGACCGGTCTATTGTCATTCTTGGTATGTCACATACAATAATTTTGTATTTATTGAGTACCGTCAATGAAAAATGGATATCAAGATTGAACCTGTCGATGATGAATATAATGAAAAAGGCGAAGCGATAAACAAAGTTTGGTTTGATGTACCTATAGAGAATTCAGACAACCCGAAAGATTTTAAGGTTATAATTTTACAAAAACCAATTGTTGCATTCAAAGTCAATTCATGCAGTGCTATTGGCGTGCCTGCACGTTTGAGACATCAAGTAATGAAACGATTTGCTTAAAATTATTTTTGTTCTTTCACAGGATGTTTCTCAACACATTAAATCCGAAGATCATACCATACAATTATATATGAAAGAAGAAATTCCTGACATTTGTTGTGCTATAAAATGTGAAGTCTCCGAAAATATTGGAGAATGTGAAAATTCTTCAAAAGAATATGAAGAAAAGGTGACGTCCATTAATATTATTTGTTTTCATACTATCAACAGGTCTTTAATATTAAATTTGAATTGGGTAAACTTCCATCCGTTTTGTCACTAGTGACCCGGGTTTCGCCTTTCGAACTTTCAAACTGCGCCAATTCAAGAGCACGTATGAGCAATGAATTAAACTAGTCTTAATGTAAAATAACTTTGATTATTCCACGTATTGTGCTACAAAAACTGTGACACGTGTTTCGCCTCTTTCAGAGGCGTCTTCAGACTTACTATCGCAAAGTTTGCTTAAGTAATGAAGTAAGATTGATTCTAACATTTTAAAATATGAAATTACAAAATGGATTTCCGGTTTTTTTCCCTTTTAAAGGAAGCAAGGAGAGGGTGATAGAATCGAAACAAAGGAAATAAATAATGATACTAATGAGATGCAATCAATCAGATTGGGATTTTTCCCTTTTATGGGAAGCAAAATGTTAGAATCAATCTTGCTTCATTACATAAGAAAACTTTGCGATAGTAAGTCTGAAGATGCCTCTGAAAGAGGCGAAAAATGTGTCACAGTTAGTAGCACAATACGTGGAATAATCAAAGTTATTTTAAATTTTATATTAAAATGAACTCCCTCAAAGTATTAAACTAGTCTGTGTTCGCATTTAAACTAATATTAGAGAAAGTTCAACCCTGACACTGTTAAATTAGTCAGCCTTGAAGACGGTTAAGCGAACATTTCGAATAGGGGATAGAAAATTCAAAGTCCTGGGCCTGAATACACTCATCTCGTGTTGGCTTGCGCTCCATAATCAATAAATCTTTCAATCGATTTGTGGAGCTGTTTCCAAAGAAGTTTAAGCAAAAGCGATTGGCTAACAACTAGACTTTGTTTTACTCTTCTGTCAGTTAATATCGAAATTGTCTTCCGAAATATGCTGCATCAAGGACAAGTCTATTTCATCAATTATGACCACTTATGGGTGACACTTTCTTTAAATCTTTAAAATGGGGTAAAAGAAACAACCCTTGTCTCTTTTTGTTGCTGCTTCTCATTTCAAAAGTAAATAACTAAGCGATTAGCTGAAAAGGGTTCTTTCACCATGTCCGCCCTTTATGGGGAGCACATGTAATCCAAAAGAGCATCTCTTCAAAAAAATCAAACTACGAGAACTGCTTGTTAGCCAGTTGCTCAACCTTTCTTTTCCGTCTTGTATGATCGGATCGATGTGGGAAGAAATTTTGTACAGCATATTCATTCTTCGAACAGAAATAAAACTTTATGGACTTGAGCTCAACCAACCAATCCGGCCAATAGTCAAATTTGACATATTATATGCAAAAATAAAAAGTTCAAACTTTTCAAAATTTCCGACTAAGGCCAAAAAACCCCGACTCCGCAGCTCTGGTTTTGACATATGTACGTTTATATAAGGTAAATGTACCAGTCATTGACCATGTACCAGTAGTTGACCTTTTGAGAATAAAATGGCCCTAAATAAGAAATGCAGATGCGGGATTGCTCTAAATTGTAAAGTTAAGACAATTTAAGGCATCTGTGGTCGGAATGAGCCACTAACACATCACCATCTAGCCAATGGAGTGCCAGGGTGGCCATTTGAAAACAACACCTAGTGAGAAAAGTGTATTATTTCAAATTTCTTAAGTGATCAATCTAGAAATGGTGTGTACCTTGTTCCTGAACCACCCATTGCTACTTGATTCAACCGAGAGTGGTGTGACAGGAAAATCCTGAGGCAACTCTGACAGAAAGTTCACTATAAATCCCCCTGTTTAGACATGGTCGACACCTAGACTTTTCAATTTGTGAGATGGTCAACTACTGAAACAAAAACATGACATCAAATAATTTAACACAACTTTTTTTAATCAGGCCCTTTCGTAATTTTTGTTACATAATATTAATTAAGACACATGATCCAATATGCTAAACCAGGCATGGGCAACCTTTCCTAGGTCGGGGGCCGGATTGTCATTCCGTCTTCGAGTCAAGGGCCGGACCAAATTACTACACATAAGTTATATTTAATTCAATAAAACACGTTGCTACATCTTATTTATTTTTTATTTAAATAATGAACGACATAATATTAATATTACTGATTACAAAATTTAGTGTGGCTGAGTGTGGTTGAGTGTGGAAGTAAGATTGGCCTTGTACTTGAATTACAAGACTCTCCATATTGGCGATGATATTGCTTGAGGATAATCGCATAGAATTTTCGAGATTTTCATTTGTTATCCTCGTTCGAATTTTTGATTTAGTGTGTTTCATCCTCGAAATGAACTGATCGCGCGTGTGCTGCCGAAAATACAAATGATTTTTCATGCAAATGCACGTACATTTGTATATTTTTCATCCACCAAATATCATTTATAAAAATCCGTCAAAGAATGTTGTTAAATTGTGGTTTTAGCAATAAATCCCCCTAAAGCTCAATAAGTTCCATCTGCAAATTTGCTGGCACATTTTGTACATCTGAATCTTAGACGAGCAAATATAGCGAATGTGGAGTCTTTTTTTTGGAAGTCAGCAAGCCTTGTATCATATTGTTCTATTAGTGCCTTCAGTTCATCTCCATAATAATTACAGTCGCGCCAAAAGAAATCCGAAACAGCCGTTGAAGCCTTCAAATCTCACATGCTTTTCAAAATATAGTTTACTTTACAATCGGAAAGGAAAAAAATGGAAATCGGTAAAGATTTCGAGGAGTTTTTCGCAAATGAATAGAATTGTGAAGGGTGCGCGGATTTCTATTGCCACGACTGTATATGTGTTGTTTGTATGATCTGATAGACTAGGAAAATGGTTTTAAAAAAATCCTCCCTGGAACTATTAATTTCTTTTTCAATTATTTTGCCCAGATGTATAAGGGCCGGACAAAATAGCCCGGTGGGCCGGTAGATGCCCATGTATGTGCTAAACCTTAATCGTTATTTTTTTGTTGAAATTTTCTCTTAAACAGTCAGCTACTGGTACATTTACTTTAGTCCCAAAAATGCATTAAAAAACCCCATAACTTTGAAATCAAACCAAAAAGAGGTTTGAGTGTATATTTTAAAAGACAACTATATTTGATGATTAACTATTTTTTCTAACGAGTTCTACATTTTTTTTAGTTTTCAACAAACTCTTATGCATCGGTTAAAAGAGAAACAATCCCAAACAAAGAAACCGCCCAAAAGAAAAGTTTCATATGCAGCGCTTGCTTTCACGTCAACTTAGCAACACATTCACCCGACGAAGTCCCGAACTGTTCACAATGCGGCTATAGGTCCACCACATCCACTCGCGAAAGTCGATAAAAACCCAAACGCATGCGTCAAAGTCTTCAAGTGCGACAGGTGCTACTTCAGATCATCGAACCGGGCCAATTACGAGCGTCATAAAATGTCACACGGCGGGGAGACCGACTTCAAATGCAGCCAATGCGACTTCAGATCATCGTACATGGGCTTTATGTTACAGCACGAAATATCGCACACGAGCCACAAGCGTTTTCAGTGCGATCTGTGCGATTACAAATCGACGTACGTCTGCCACCTGGAGACGCACAAGATGACGCACTCGGGTGACTTGCCCTTCAAGTGCGACCAGTGCGGCTACAAGGCCATCTACTCATATCACCTGGAGAAGCACAAGGCCTCGTACCACACCGGTAAACCGAAGAAGGTCGTCAAGGTCAAAGCGTTGCCTAAAAGCGTGAAGGAACGCGTTAGGGACTGGAGGGCGAAGAAAAGGGCGCAGAGAGCGAAGAAGAAGGCGGCTAAGGAGAAGGCGTTGCGCGAAACGAGCGTTGATACGTAAGAACTTTTACCAAGGACGCCATTTTTTTTATCAGAGCGAAACCTGTGCTGATCTTCGTTTTAATTTTCTACTTTTTCAAGAGTTTTGTCACAAACACTCGGGTTTCGCCTTTTGGCATCTTCAGGCATTCAAGTGCACAAACGCACAAATGAAATGCATGAAGATGCCGAAAGGCGAAACCCGTATTTTCAGCGACAAAACTCATGGGAAAGTACAAAATTCAAACTTGATATTGAAATTCCATCAAGCACCTTCAGGCAGAATTCTCAAAAAAAGATTGTTAAATTAAATTGACCTTGAGTTGAAATTAGAAAATAGTCAAATGGCTGTCTTCCATGACAGCCAAGGAGCCAGATATATACAATTATTGTACAATACATTGAACCGTTCATCTTTAATTCACTCGAGATCAACTCGAGGAAAAAAAACACAATACTTATGACCATTATTTAAAAAAACTAAACAGCTGTCAACCATAACAGCCAAGAAGCCAGATAAATTGTTTTTTAAACGTAGCAGTGAAGGATAATAACGAACCTGATGAGAAGGAACTTTTTGACATTGCTTTGTCTTGGAACCAGAATCACTCAATCAAAAGTTTTTTGCCACTTGCTACGTCATCGGTTGACAATGCTCGATTGATGAGCAAAACCGGTCCTGGTCTCTGAATCAGAATATATGTGAAAGCTAAACTATATGTATAATATTTTATCAAGGAAATACAGAGAAACAACTTTGAAGTTATTTATAAAAATAATATATGTATGTGAAAGTACAAAGAAAATGTATGTTATTTATTAAAAAAAAATTATAAAAATGTTGAATTAATTCTTATCTTTTATCACTTATTACGAACAGTGATGCACAAAACTTTATTGGCAGAAAGGACCATCGTTTCTAATTTCCAGATTGTTCGAGGGCCGCATGGGAAAAAGTAGGACTTTTTTCCAATAATCGCGATAGAATGATGTTCCATTTACATTTTGTTAACATTTTATTTCGCAATTAAATCTATTTTGAATTTGATTGGTTCTTTAAATTTTAGATTTGATATGTCAAAAATAAACTTGACATTACAAGGGGAAACCCCTTTTAAATGAAATACTTGCGAGTTTAAATAAAAAAGTTTGCATAGCTTTTTTTGCATAGAGTCATGGCACATCACGAAAGCACAGGGTAACCGTATACTGTGCTTCGACGAATATTAGGTGTACGGTGGTTTGACTTTGTCAGGGACACGTACGTAAGAGAATGGCCAAACTAGCCCCTTTTTACATCCAAAATAAAAAAGGCGACGATGGAGCTGGTTTGGACATGTGCTGCAGATGCCGTAGAGGTGCCTGAATCCTGCCTGTTTTTTCTATCAATTTGCTGGATCCCGCCGTCCTGGAAGGCCTTTGATGACCATCCACAGGATGTACTCAGGGGAGCTATGGGATGTCTTGGAAAGAAACGAGGAAGTTGGCGGGTGAAGGTTTTGCAGGCACCGTGTCAAGGCCATTTGCTCTGAATAGGGAGCGGATATGGGAAAAACATCAAACGATAAAAAGGTGTTGAAATGTGACATTAAATGCGTGCACATGATTGTCACAACAGTGAAGTTCAGCTTTATCATTTATGCAAATAAACGATCAACTAACTGACAAGCGTAACACCAGCTTACGCGTAGCAAACTAACGAAAGTGGATGTAAGATATGACAATGAAATGCTGAAATCCTGATTTTACCTCAAAATAAATCCTTTTATTCCAGCGAATTCAATGTGTTTTTGTTTACCATGTCCACTCCCAGCTTCGAGCTTATACACAGAGTTTTCTCAACATTTATTTTTCTACATGAACTGCTTGTTACCCAGTCGCTCAACCATTTGTTTTCGAAGTAGGGATTGAAAGGATATGAGGACCAGGAAAGAACTCGTGGTTAGCTAATCGCTCTCGCTATGCGCCGCTTTTATGGATCAGAAATGTAGGAAGGGATTTTTAACAACACACACATACCTCGTTCCGGGACTCAAGCCTGGGCAGTCCGTCACGGAATCCAGCGATGTTGACGACTTAACCACGGTTCGGGCTAAAATGTCCACACATGAATCCACATCACCAGAGCGGATTTTTTTTTTAGTACCGTAAGGGAAAGGTAATAAATAATAAATTACACCAGGGCAGTGGAGTCATTCAAAAAAAATCAAACTACCAATCCGGCCAATAGCCAAATTTTACATATTATAGGCCAAAAAACCCCGACTTCACAGCCATGGTATTTTTAATGGGCGTCGGCGATATAACCTTGGAAAGGAAATGTTTGATTCGAGGGATAAGTAAATAAATAAAACGAAGTCTTCCATTTTTATTTCACTTTATTCTTTAGATAAAAACTTGACATTATTATTAGGTATCTACTAGTAATAATTATTATAAAAAAATGTATCCATTCTACAACCATTTTTGTTTATTATATGGTATTTGTTTTTTTTAATAAAGTCTTATAGATTATTTTAATACTGTTTTATATTATTATCAATTCGTATTTAGAAAAACAATGATTTCAGAAAAATAAGTACGCATCTAAAACTCTTACTATAAGATACAATTTGTTCATTGGAGAGAGTGACAAGGTTCAGACCTTTCTTTTTTAGAGAGATTGAGAAAAAAGATAGAAGGACGAGGGCGGGTTCAAGACAAACTTTAACAATGCCGTGTTTTTTGACAGGATAATTATGAAACTGAATGAATCAATAGATTCTATCAATTATTTTTTACCGTGGAGCATATGGAATCCGTATTGAGTTTATCTCGAAATATGTTTTTTTTCTACGAAAACTGCGCATTGCTCAAACTCTCATTTACGAGGAGAGGGATTTAAAGTATACGAGGACTAGTGGTTAGCTAATCGCTCTTGCTAGGCGGTTTTTTTTTGAGATTGGAAGGGATCTGAACCTTTTCACTCGCCCATGAACGGACTCTACTACATCAGCGCTTCCCTAAACTGGGGGCCCGCACAAAACATATTTTTTTAGGGTGTCTTTCCATGAAACAGTTTTGGAAAGCACTGCGCAAGAGGACAGTAAAATTTCAAATAACAATTTTTAATCAATAAATTAAATCAATTTTCAAAAATAATAAAAACAGAATCAAAAAATGAACATAGCGGAATTGATTAAATTAATTTATACAAATAGGATATTTTCCTAGCGTAACTTACTAAGACAGTATATAAAAAAAAACCTCTACTAAAATAGATTCTTTCTTCTTCTAATACGTCTTTTTAGACGTGGGGTTCTTACAACAACGTGTGATATATCAAACGCAAAAATTTGTGACAATAATAATAACATTACAATACTTACAAATATTTATTACACCAAATGTCTATTATTACCCACCATATGAGGTGCGGTTGTCACGTTTGAAAAAACAAAATTATCCACGTTTAGGCAAGCAACGTAATTTTCACTAGCGTGTCATATAATGTTGACGGAAGAAATTTATACGCAACAATTGGCATGCTGGTGTTTCCCCACCGCCACCTGTCGTGTATATGCAGCCAATAATACAAAGATTTGATTGTGTCCTTTGTGATTATATTGAATTCACATTTCGGGTATATCGTCTATACCAAGCCAAAAGGGCGTAAGTAACATTACAAGAAAAAATATGCACAAACTGCCAAAAGGATAATCTTCAATACATGAAAAGAAGTGGCAAAGAATTGAAGTTGTTCTAATTGACACAATATTTATTATCGATTGAATTGACATTTACTTGGTAGAACTCCATTATAACACGGTGGAAAAAATAGCAATGTATTTTAGTCCTACAGATATGACACATTTTTTTTTAGCTAAAAATAAAAATATTTAGCATTACAGCTGATGCCAATGCGCCAAATATTTTTAATGATGAAAGTCATACAAAATGATAATTTTTATGAATAAGTCAAGAACAACTCAACGAATAATGACATACGCCCATGTCCAAGATCTATTTTTTTATTGAAAAAATCTGACCTTGCCCGGCAAAGCTTTTGCCACCAGTTCACAGAGATCGACAATGTTTAGTTGATAGCTATTTCAGCTTACAAGATCGTCAGAATTATGTTTAAACATACATTTACTTATCTATGTATACTGGTGTAGACAGAGTTCATGTATTGTATTGTGTACCCAGTCTACACCAGTATATATGAATAAGTAAATGTAAGTTCAAACATAGTTCTGAAGATGGCGTAAGCCGAAATAGCTTTCAACTATATATAATATAATTTCTGAAGGACAAAAAAACATTGCTATTTTTTCACTGTGACAAAATATTTGTTCACTCTTTTTGCTCTCCTAAAAAGTAGCAATTTGTCACTGACACCCTTTTGGCATGGAAGGGGCGATATGTAATTGGGTTTGCATTTTTGTTTCATTATACTACTCAAAATGGTTAGCAGCGTCGGTGGATTTTTTGGGTTAGTTAGATTGTCTCACAACATGTTCTCTGGGTGGTATACTAATCGAATTGGCATTTACTAGGTAGAACTCTATTGTACAAAAAAAAAATAGCAAAGTAAGTTATGAAACAAGTTGATAGCTTATTCGGCATAACGCCATTGTCGGAATTGTGTCACATGAAATGTTGGTTAGCTCTTTTCCTTTCGCACTCACTTACAAGCTAAAAATATAAAATATTACAAACTATTTATAGGTAGTATTTTTTATATAATATTGGTTCATAAATAATAGTTATTGATAATTTTTAAAACTATGATAAAATCCGTCTCATATTTTGGCATCACTCCTAGGGTGAACTTTATTTATTATTGTTACAAGGTTTTAGCCCACTGCACTAGAAAATTTTCAAAACTCGTGTAACTTTCAAATTTTGTCATGTAAAAATGAGTTATTGATTTAAAGTGACTTTAATTCGAAAGTATATGAATAGTTAAGAATTTCGACTGAGGGTGCTTGTTGGAATTTCAATATCAAATTTGAAGCGTTTGAATTTTGTACTTTTCCATGAGTTTTGTCGCTAACGATCCAGGTTTCCACTTTCGGCATCATCAGGCGTTTCAAGTACATACGTGGACTTGAAATGCCTGAAGATGCCGAAAGGCGAAACCCGGGTCGTAAGCGACAAAACTCATGGAAAAGTACAAAATTCAAAAGATTCAAAAAAGTATATCACTAAATATAGATTATTGCAGGGCTGTGGAGTCATTAAAAAAAACACAATGTCGGAATCTGAGTCGTGTTTTTATTTAGCAACTCCACGGCCCTGGATAGATTTATAAAAAAATTACACCCATAAATCGCTTCCGATTCCTGTCGATCCAACTACAAAATGGTGGTCGACTGCTCGTTTAGATCAGTGCTTCCCAAACTGGGGGCCGCAGGTTTTCGCCAGGGGCCGTACATAACATGTATTTTGTTCAGGGGGGCCTCGAATTATTTTTTTGACATATTTAAAGGGCCATAACATGACAAAGTTTGGGAAGTACTGGTTTCGATGAAAGTCTCCGTTTGCGCCCAAAAAAATAGGACTATTTGAAGAGTTTATACAAATATTCAAGTGCAGTGGGTTAAATAAAGTTAGCTTACAACTAGACACACTTCTTAGACACTAACAGAGGGTAAACTGCATTTACAGCTGCTTTCTACAAAAGGGGCGTGGTTTTGATAGTACAAAAATGCATTTCTACATACGGGTATATATAGGATATATATAGGAGCCACACGGCGTAATTACACTGCAGTGAGCTATTCTAACAGTTTAAATTAATTAACGTTCAGACGTAAAAGGGTGTAACCAACAAAGTATATTTAGTGGGTTACACTCAGTTTACGGAAACAGGGCGTTTAAAAAATTGCCATATGTAGTAATATTACAAAATCTATAGGAATGTATTTTTTAAAGAAATAATAAGAGAAAAAAATATAATTCGATCATAATTTTGTTTCTTACGAGTGCCGGTTGGGCAGTCATCGTTGGAAGTTTGTCATGTGCAATTTGATTTCTGTCCAACTGAAGAAGTTCTTCCGTAACCTTTCAGATAAGATGCAGGCATGCAAACGCTACTTGTCGAGCCGTTCTCATTTTATTTAAAAACAAGTGAAACGATGTCTGTATTATTGCGAAGTTTATTCGATTGACATATTGAGTCAGAGTGAGAAGCGAATAGCACAGTAAGAGAATATCAATAAGTGCAAGCAGACAAAAAACAAAAGCACATTTTGCCATAATTTAGGATTTCGACTGAAGGTGCATGACGCTTTTTTCATGTCTAAGTTCAAGTGTGCACTTGAAATGCCTGAAGATACCGAAAGGCGAAACCCGGGTCACTGATAAAACTCATGGAAAAGTACAAAATTCAAACGATTCAATTTTGATATTGAAATTCCATCAATCACCTTCAGTCGAAATCCTAAATTACATGACAGATATTGGACAAAATATGTCTCCGACAGTAAGAAAACTAATTGTTAGTAAAACAAATGACACATTGTCAACGATATCTGCGTGCAATCAGCATGACGTTATAGTAATATATAAAAAAAAGAAACTTATAACTAAAGGATATCTTTTCACAACAGAAGTTTGTTCTTCACTCTGTACATTCAATCACTCACCAATAAACTAGCCCCGCCCGGTTTTACGAGGGTTAAGTAAATACAACCAATCAAGAATAAGCTTTTTAAATATATTTACTGTCGTTCCAAGCAAGAAGGCAATAAGTGACTCTGATTTTTTTTTAACCATATCCGCTCCCAACTTGGAGCATATGGACTCCTCGCGGAGTTTATCTCAACATATGCTTTTTCTACGAAAATAGCTTGTTACTCAGTTGTTCAACCTCTCTTTTTCGAAGAGAGTAGGGGTGGAAAGGATACGAGAACTAATGATTAGCTAATCGCTGTCACTATACGCCGCTCTTTGGGATCGGAAAGGTGGGAAGGGATTTAACAACACAAACACCCAATGCCTCTGAGCAGGATAGGTTTAAAGACTGTAAAAATCTGCTCGTACCGGGTATCGTACCCTGGCGGTCCGACACGGTAGCCAGCGACATTGGCCACTGCACCACGGACCGGACAAAAGTTCAATGTGTGTCTCTTTGCTAAGAAAACTAGAGTCGGTGTTTTTTGCTAAGAACTTCTTTTACTTTTTAGCATATGTCAATTTTTTCTTAGTTATTATACTGCTATAAAAGTGAGCACCATATAAGGTAAATGTACCAGTAGTTGACCTTTTGAGAATAAAATGGCCCAAAATAAGAAATGCAGATGCGGGATCTCTTCTAAAAAATAAAACTACGAGAACTGCTTGTTAGCCAGTTGCTCAACCTTTCTTTTCCGTCTTGTATGATCGGATCGATGTGGGAAGAAATTTTGTACAGCATATTCATTCTTCGAACAGAAATAAAACTTTATGGACTAGAGCTTAACCAACCAATCCGGCCAATAGCCAAATTTGACATATTATATGCAAAAATAAAAAGTTCAAACTTTTCCAAATTTCCGACTATGGCCAAAAAACCCCGACTCCGCAGCCCTGGTTTTGACATATGTACGTTTATATAAGGTAAATGTACCAGTCATTGACCATGTACCAGTAGTTGACCTTTTGAGAATAAAATGGCCCAAAATAAGAAATGCAGATGCGGGATTGCTCTAAATTGTAAAGTTCAGACAAGTTTAGGCATCTGCGGTCGGAATGAGCCACTAACACATCACGATATAGTCAATGGAGTGCCAGGGTGGCCATTTGAAAACAACACCTAGTGAGGAAAGTGTATTATTTCAAATTTCTTAATTGATCAATCTAGAAACGGTGTGTACCTTGTTCGTGAACCACCCATTGCTACTTGATTCAACCGAGAGTGGTGTGACAGAAAGCCCTGAGGCAACTCTGACAGAAAGTTCACTATAAAGCCCCCTGATTAGACATGGTCAACTACTGGATTTTTCAATATGTGAGATGGTCAACTACTGAAACAGGAACATGGCTTTAAATAATTTAACACAATTTTTTTTAAACAGGCCCTTTCGTAATTTTTGTTACATAATATTAATTAAGACATGAGTATACCTCTTTGCCATCATTAGGTACAATGCTTAACCTTAATCGTTATTGATGTTGAAATTTTTTCTTAAGCAGTCAGCTACTGGTACATTTACCTTTATTTATATAGCTTTTAGTAATAATTAACAATTGGCATTCATAGCTCAATTTCGGTAATTTTGTGAGTTACTGCCTTCTTCCTTGGAGCGGCAGTGTCAAATATAAATAATGTCAAAAATCCACTTTATGTTTGTTCGTTTTGAAACATACCAACGGTAAAACTACTATAAATATAATAATTTAGGTACTAGTCTGTCAAACTGTTTACATTTCTCCGGTTGTAATCAGTGTATATGTTACAGTGAAATTGTATTCTCAGTGAAAATGTATCAAGTAATAGTAATGATTTCACTGGTCACGATCATTGAAATTATTGGCTCAAGTCGATGATTTGCCGGCCTAAAATTTTGGTTTGCTTCAATGAAACAAAATCAGCAAGTAGAAATTCATAAAAAGAGAACCAAAGACAAAACACAGACAAACATAGGGCTGAAGAAAGGGCGGTCAAATTTAATTTCAATGACAGCTTGGAGAAGAATATATTTTCACTGAGAATACAGTATCACTCGAACATATACAAATTTACTTTTTAAAATACATGAAAGTTTCTCAAGGATTTATGCCACAAATTTCGATAATTATTTTTTTTAATAATTTTTATGTGTCACACCTTTTTCAGAGATGACACGTGTCATTACTTGTTACACAATACGTGGAATAGCAGAGTTATCAATTAAATCTTAAATTTACATTAACTCCAACAAAGTTTACAATCTTTATTTACGGCTTAAACAAAAGATTGCTCTTGAAAAGATTTTTTGCCTTCATTAAAATTAGTTTTGCAAGGGTTGAAACATTAAATTTGAATCGCTAAAATTTTGTACTTTACCATTAGTTTTGTCACCAATGACCCGGGTTTTGCCTTCAGTGAGTTCAGTGTAAGTTCATTCGTGAACTCTAATTGCCTGAAGATGCCGACGGGCGAACCCCAGGTCGTTAGCTACAAATCTCATGGAAAAGTACAAAATTCATAACGATTCCATCAAGCACCGTCGAAATCCTAAATTTGCTAAAACATTTATGTTCAACTTGTTGGGTAACGGTCTGATCAGGCTAGTACCGATATTTTTATCTATGCGTATAATATTTAAATACAAATTTATCATAATTTTTTTTTTAAATTATTTATATAAAATTTTTATATATATTTTGTGTATATAAGAAGCTGATATAAGACATAGCTGTGTCGCACGGGGATATATCGTGTCATCTGAAACAGAAGAAGAAAAAACATATAAGCATATATACAATTTTGAAAGAATATTTGTTATTTTAGAAATCGAATGGTTGACATGATGTTATGTTGGTTAGGTAAGGTTAGGTTAGGTTAGGATGTAGTTAGAAATCCATTGAATTAATAAAAAGATGTTTTTTTACACAACATTAATGCAAGGTTGTGGAGTCGGAGTCATGGAGTCGCGGTTTTATGGCTGGAGTCGTAAACGCGAGTCGAAAATTTTCGTTAGTTTGCACATTTTATTTTATGGCTGTGGAGTCGTTAAAAAAAAAACGTCTCCGACTCCAGCATTTCCCAAAAACACGACTACGACTCCGACTCAACATTGACCAAAAATAAGACTCTAAAAAAAGTTTAATTTAGTCACTTTTTTTTCCTACCTCTCGTGTATTCAGCAGGGCTGTGGAGTCAGGGCTTTTTGGAGTCGGAGTCTGTCAAATTTGGCTATTGGCCGGATTGGTATGGTTGATATTTAAATGAATACACATATAATAAGAAAATTAGGAAAAATTTGTTGTAGTAGTGTTTTGGTCAATGTTGGTTACGGAGTCGTGGTTTTGGTAAATGCTGGAGTCGGAGTTGGAGTCATGGTTTTTTTTAAGGATTCCACAGTCCTGAATTAATGTAATCAAAAACGCAAAATGTACGGGTTTATTCGTAACTTTTGATAACTAAGTGAAGCTAGAGAAACTTTTTTAGTTTGCGGACCGGCATCATTTTGCCTGTAAAAAGGCTTAATAGTAATGTTTATGAATATAGATTCGATGAATTCAATGTGATATAACCAACCTCAGAGTCAATTCAGACGCTCTCCGTGGGGCTCTGGAATTCCGACAGCGCGTGAATCGGGCTCGGCTGTTTCTTCTGTGATCCGCGCCTCACCTTAGCCCGTACCTCTTCGGGTTTCTCCGGCCTGACGAGAGGCTTCTTCTCGGGCGCCTTCATGCGCCACACGACAATCGGCGACTGCTCCAACGGTAAAAAAACGGTTATTAACATTGCAAACATTCATGGAAAGTCGACAGTGCATGGCACGCAAAAAAACAGTGACGTCTATTTATTTAGGAGTCAGCTAGGTGTTTCCATGGCTCAGCAGTGGTACGTGCTTTTAAATGGTGCCACGAGTGTCTTAGGAGCAAAAAAAGGTTAGACTATATATGACTAAATACTAAGGGGCCAAAATATAAAGTGAAATAAGTGATTTTATGATAATAAATATAATCTAAAATAACAATATTATATATTGAAATTCCAATCTTATTAATAAGTCAAAACATGTTTTATTCATCTGCCATGATTAAGCAAATTTGTTTGTTTCGCCAACTCTATGAATTGACTGACGCCCCTGAGTCATAGACAATAATATATGGCTAACGATACACAAATGCGACACACAAACTAAGAGTGGGGCAATGTTATGACACAGTGAAGAGATGAATCGCTGGCGACCCGGGTTTCGTCTTTTCGCCTTCATTAGTTCAAGTCCATCCGTGCACTTGTAATGACTGAAGAGGCCGAGAGGCGAAACCCAGTTGGTAAGTGACAAAACACATGGAAAAGTACTAAATTTAAGCGATTCGAATTTGAGGATTTCCACTGAAGTTTTGTCACTAACGACCCAGGTTTCGCCTTCTCAAGCTTATTCACCTTCGTCAGTTCAAGTAAAGACGACAAAAGGCGAAACCCGGGTCGTGAGCGACAAAACACATGAAGTACAAAACGATTTAAATTTCATATTATTGATTAGATTGAAATCGAAGTCCTTAATTATCTGCGTATATTGCAGTGATGCACAACCTTTTGGGCAGAAGGGCCAGCTTATTAAATTTTCAAATTATTCGAGGGAAGCATGTGCAAAAGTGAATAAATTTTTGTTACTTTCAGTGATCATTGATTTTTTTTTTGTCATTTTACACTGTTTTTCCAACGTCAGTGAAGAGTTCTGAAGAAAAAAAGGTGATTGCTATTTGCCTATTGAAATTTTATTTCAGGCCACAGGTTGTGCATCATTGTTCAACACGTGGCACACAAATATCATGAACAATACAAGATGGCGGATGGGGTGTAAGAAGTGTGTATGATGGAACAAGTGCGTGGGGTATTTTTCATCACTTGTACTTACATACTGATTCTGCAATCACGACATCAGAAAGAATGGTAACACAAAAAATTCAAATTTATTAATCAGAATATACTAAACTGAGCTTAATTAACACATTGGATGCTGAGAACACGCCTAGCGTGTCCATTTTCATACTAAAAAACAGTTTCAGGATTGAAAGCGTTAAAAACTTCTACAATATTGGTAAATATTTATCATGGAATTATGTTTCTTTGATCATATTTTCTCCCTAGGCGGTGCTAGAGAGGTGACAGTTTCAGGTACCTGGGGGTACACATCACGGGAGATGGGAACCCGCGTAAAGAGCTTGCAATATGATCAACGGGAAAGTCTGGGACTATCGGTTGTACTAAGGTCAGAACCAAGTGCCAACTCATATATACTGACTGTGCTGCTTAACTGTTGCATGTCATGGCAGCGAATATTAGTATAAGTAGGAGTGCAGTGGTTTGATTTTGTCAGGAACACTGAGGTAAGAGAGCGGACAAATTGGCCACTCATTTTGTCCAAAAAAGGTGACAATGCACCTGGCTCAGACAAGTGCTGCGGATGCCCCGGTGGGAGCCTGAATCCAGCCTGTCTCTTCAGTTTGATGGATTCCATGGATCCAGAAGGCCGCTAATGACAATCTATAGGATGTACTCGGCGTAGCTATGGGACGCCGCGATGACATGGGAGTAAGCGAGGAGGTGACAGAAAATCTTGGAGGCACCATGTGGTGGCCATTATATAACGCCTCCATGATTCCCTATCACTTGCCAGTTGCTTCTCTTCCTCCCATTACATGCTTACCAGCTTCCCTTAGTTCCAACTAGATCATCCTACCAAGCATTCTTCACAAAATCAAGCCACCTCACTCCCTATATACGACTGTTCTCGACACTCAAAAACATTTTTTTATTTTTTCGTTAGGTGTCACGATTCGCTACCGTAAAGCAAAAACTGATTTTTTGTACCAAAGAATGTAAATATTGTTTTACCACAGGTAAAACTAGAGCTGTTCTATGTTCCAGCATTCATTTAAGTTATTTTGCCAATTTTTAAAAGGTAATTTTGCTTCTATATGCCTCACTTTACATGAGCATATTAACCACTTAAGTACCGAGCAAAATGGTCGCATTGGTTACATCTACCGTCGACTTCTAAAAAATTCTTCAACAAGATTGACTGATGACAGAAGAACCATTTTATTTCTAGAGACAGCGGCAGCCACCAGTGGCCTTACAGTATTGAAGTGTTTAAAGGCGCAAAAAACCAAAAAAAAATAAGAATGGATGAAAGATACTTACGGCAATGGTTCCTTGTCTGGTGTATTTGGTGCTGGCGACGTACGAGGACTTGACAGTCAACACGACGGCATTCATCAAATTCTTGGCCGCCTGAATCAGAGACGTCGCGCTGTCCAGCTACGTGGCAAACAAAACAATTAATGACACGGTAATGTATAGATTGCAGAACACGTGATGACAAACAAAAAAAGTAGATATTCAGAGTATACTTTGAGAATATAAATAGGTTTAAAAGAATATTCAGAGTATTATTTAAGTTATTTACTTCAGTGGAATTGATATAACTCTGATGCTATTTAACACATTGGATGCTGAGAACACGCCTAGCGTATTCAATTGTATACTAAAAACAGGTTCAGTATTGAATGTGTTAAGCTACGTCATTAAAAATTTCTTTGCTGGGTTGAGAAAGATTATCTCTACATAAAAAGTAGGAGTTCAAAAATTCTCAAACTGGTTTGCCACATTCTGCTTTCCCACATTACCTGTCCCACGACGGAAGCAGCGCCTAGCGAGAGTGATTAGCTAACCACTAGTACTCATATCCTTTTAACCCCTACTCTCTTCAAAATATATAGGATAAGCAACTGAATATCAAGCAGTTCTTGTAGAAAAAAAAAGTTGACATAAACTCCGTGAGGAGTCCATGTGCTCCAAGTTTGGAGTGAAATGGTTGCAATAAAAACTGCCCGCTCCCAATGCGGATCATATGGCCTCCTACTGGAGATATCTCAGCATATATATTTTAATGACAGTAAAATGTATGTGAATATGTTCTTTGACCCAAATCAATATACTCCTGCCTGTCTGTCCAATGTATATCGACCTACAAGAGCCACAGGGCATCTTATAGATACAGTTTCTGTCAAGTTTATTGAGCTTGTCTTTATTGTTTTTTTACCGAGTTATAATGGAGTTGTACCTGAATAGAATAAACTCACCCCACTGACGATGAGCTCTCCGCTGATATTCTGAACGTCGGCTTTTACTTTTGAGGTTATGTTCATCTGATGACAGTACAGGGCGATACGTTGCAAGTACGCGAGTAGATCTTTCTTGGTTGAAGATTCCGGACACTGAAACACAATCAAAATATTATCATCTTACGCACATGTGATGAAAACCGGGGCTGTGAAGCCGTTGAGAAGAAACACGACTCTCATCTCAAACGGAAAAAAAATCATATGTTTTTTTCCTTCCTTTCTTATTCATGTGTATTAGAGGTCTGCACGGGCTGAAATTTTAAAATTATTCCCGGCTCGAGCCTGAAAATCTCTGGTCCGATCTGGCCCGAGCCCGATGCTCATTCCCGAAAACCTTACCCGAGCCTTACAGTTTTATCAAGTATTTAACAAAAAATGAATTAACTCATAAAATTATAATACGTATGTGATTTAGGTATACAATAATGGGGTATACATCCGGAATAATCGGATTTCTGTTTTTATTTTTTGTGTACCCAGGCCCAGGCCTGAATAAAAGCCTTCGCCCTTCGCGGGCCTCTAATGTGTATTAAATTAAATATCAACCAACAAAGCCCAAGAAATTCTATTCTCCTTATTCCACCACCTGGGTAATGGAAAGATGATATGATGGGGGTACACGTTTTGACTAGGGGTACTCTTGGTGCTATGAAAATTATAGATAGGTACACAGATGTCGTAGGTCTGGGAAACACTGCCCTAAATTAATCGTCAGTTCCCTATGTATCTTATTCCGGTGAAGTTATGTCTTTTATTACCTGGTCAGCGATTTCTCTTGTAAGGTTGTCGAGCTTGGTTCCGGCCTCGGAGATCTTCTTGGCCGCGTTGATGACATCCATGGTCGTCTTAAGGGGACCGCGACCTCTGCACATGAAAAAAACAAACACTATAGAAGCCGGTGTTATCAATTGTTTTTTCGGCGAAGCCCTCCAATGTTTACATAGAAAAATGGTCCCGAGGCTACAGTAAATGATTTTACTAAGGTTTTAATGCAGAAGCACTCGGAAATTATCGTGTTTTTGTCAAGAAAAAAACAGAGATGATTCATCATTTCTTATGAGCCCGTTCTCATCAGAAATGGAAAAAAAATACACCACAGAAGCCAGTGTTCCCAATAGTGATTTCGGTGAAGCCCCACTCAATGTTGTAAATATAAAAATAACCCACAGACTACATGAAATCCTTCAACTAATGTAATTCTGTAATGCAGAAGCACTCGGTTAAACTTACGCAAAGAGATTACCGTGTCCTTCACACTACAATTATTCAAAATTTCTTATGTGCGATTAAACAATCACCCAGTAAGATTTAAGCCGTGTTACCGGATATTAAAATTTTTAAAAAGAACCTTATGACCATCATTGCGATGAGATAAACACACAGACAGCAAAGCCCATCCTTACCTGGTGAAATCAGTCATCTCCATCATGATCATGCACATGTGCTTGGCGAGGACGATGATGTCGTTACCGGCGTCGTCCCACTTGGCCACCTCTGAATCAAACGTCATCTTTTCCCTCTTGAAGAGTTCCACCTGCTGCAGGATCTTCATCTTGTCCTCCTCCGTCATCTTTCGCATGGCTTCCTGAAAATGACATTCAAAGTCCATTTTGTAACAACAGTAAAAGTGCTTGTTTAACATAATTTTACTAATAAATTCTATTTTTCAACTTTATTGAAATCTTGCGCCTTTGGCTGTATACAAATGTTTCAGTCTGAGCATTTGAAAGGTTAATAGTTAAATTTGAAAAAAAAAACTCACCCTAGCGTTTGTGATGCCGCTAATGTCAGGATACTCATCAACGCCATGTTCTCCAGTGTGTGCGCTCGCTGTAAATTGCAACGTTATCAATTAGTTTAACGTTTAAAAATGTGTTATATTCGAACAAAAGATAAATTTGATGTGCTGTGAATGAAAGATGATATGAATTGAATATTATATTGGAATTTAAAAAAAGAATTATTACCAAACTAAAAATGGCTAGATTTAAAAAGGTAAAAAAGTAAATTCACTTTTAATGTGTAAACTGAAAATTCGGCCCCTAAGAGAAACATAACTCAGTTATCTCTACTTAATAATAATACTATATCCACTTCCAACATGGAGCATATAGACTCGTCACGGAGTTTTTTATCTTCTATGAAGAATGCTCATTACTCAGTTGCTCAACCTCCCTTTTTCAAAGAGAGTAGGGATTGAAAGAATACAAGGATTAGTGGTTAGCTTATCGCTCTCACAACGTGCCTAGCTTTTTTTTGGGGAACGGAAAGGTAGGGATTTTTTCAACAGCACAAACATCCATTGCTTGGAACAGAATCTGAAAAAATTGCTGCTTTTACCGGGAATCGAACCTGGGTTTTCGGACATGGAAGCCAACATCGTTGACCACTGCATCGAGGAGCAGGCAATCTACTTATAAAGAGAGCCAAAAAACATGCTTCACCAGTAATCAATGTTCACTATTTTTTAGCTGATACAAATTGACTTTTTATTATCTTAAAAGTCGACGCTTTGGTTTTCTGATTTATTTGTTAAATATAAAATAATAATTCATTCAAATGTGTTGTTTTAAGGTTAAGCGGAGCTATGAACAAGAAAGTGATTTTAATACGCATTGAATTAACTTCGTATCCAATTCTCTTTATGAAATGTCTCTTTGACACATAACGTAACATATTATTTTGTATCTAGTGGCATTCTTAACTCAAAACTGGCTAAATTCGAGTTACATTTCTTTTACCCAAAAGGGGCCGAATTATATTTGTCAAATGCATGGCAGTTAGGCGTCAGCTGTAATCTTGTAAGTAGCTACGTGTAATTTTCAAGATCGGAGGTTTAAAACACAGAAATGTATCTAGTGGCATTCATAACTCAAAACCGGCAAATTTCGAGATATGTTTCTTTTACTCTAAGGGGCCGAAACAATAAATGTGTGGTGTGGTAAAAAATTCAACAGATAATAGACAATGCAACATTTGGTTAATAAAATAGCATGCGTTTAGCCACAAAGGTGTAAAATTGACAGCCATAAAAAAGCAATTAAAAAATAAAACGAATAAAACAGTCTCACATCTACTTCTGGTCTCTATGGTCATATCCTCGACGGGCTCAAACTCCGTATCCGTGTCGAGGTCTTCGCTCGTCTATGGACAACACAGAGAGAGACGGGGGCATGCAATTAATAGACAACACACACAAACAACAAAAAGCGGACAAATAACACGGAACAAGTATCAAATATTCATTAGCCATTTACACTGTGAATATTCTGAATTTAAATCACTTTTTCTTAGCTGCGTTGAAGCAGTTCTCATTTATACTTAAATAAAATTACTGTACTAACCCTTTTAATGCCTAATAGAAAATATATCAACTGTGTCAAAATGACTAATTTATTTTAGTATTTATAACGTAATTTTTTATGTAACACGTTGAATTACTAATCACTTGTGATTTCTGTTGCATTTAACAGCTGAGCATTGATTCCTTGTTTCTTCAGCCTTCTTCAAAAAAATATTCGACATCTTGGTTTTTTATTACTCTTGATTGATAAGCTTGATTTCAGTTGGGTATTTTCGGCATATTGATTAAAAAATTTAACGGCAATGAAAGGGTTAAGTAGGTTAATTTTTAATTACTCTATTGTTGATATCATTCACTCAATGCACTGGGTTGTGAGAAAAGGTGATTTAAATGCAGAAGAATTCGGATACATAAACATGAAAGGATGATGATGTCTTTTTGCAATGCAAATGTAAAAACTCTCACCAGATTTTTAAAAACCTTTTCATGAAGGTATCCTGAAATAATCTCTGTTACTGAAATACATGATACTTGTTCTTCGCACAAATAAATGGACAGATTAAAAACAGCTGGATGCAAAAACATATATATATATAAAGCAAGCCCTCGTAAAATACAATAATTAGTAAAAAAAATGCATATTTTTGCAATAATACAAAAACTGAACTATTATATAAGTGTAATTAATTCTCTTTGAGATCTTCAATATATAAAATTAAACTGCTTTTTATGCAGTAGATGCGTTCTATGGGATATTGCATAAAAAAAGGCTAGAAATCTATAAAAAAAAATGGAGATGCTTCCATGAATTTTAAAATCGCATAAAAAAAGTACAGAAAAATTACATTGTCTGGGACAATGTCACCTATGAATAAGCCTTAGGAACACTGGTTTAGCACGTAATGTGTGCAGTCAACGCGTTTTTAATGACTTTATAATCCAAATTATCCGCATAAATAAAAAACGCATAACTTAGAATCCGCATAAAAAGAGGATTCACTGCACACCTAAACCTTTTTTGTGCGGTAGATGCGTTCCGCGGAAAATCGCACAAAAAAGGCTGTGACTTAATATGGGAACATAACACTGGATTTTGCACGTATAGTATGTGAACAACGCACTGTTAATTACTTTCTTACATATGTATGTTGAAATAGTAGCAAAAATATTTTTAAAAAAAATAAAAAATTATATAAAAAAGTGGAATTAAAAAAACTATTTTACTAAGAGCTTGCGATATTTGACCACCATTTTAAAACAAAATTAAAACAAAACACGTAGTAAACAGCACAACACAAAATTACCGTTCTGGCGCCATGCTTAGTAAAAAAATCAAAACGTGGCAAATGAAAATGGCCGAAACATATCACGATCGATGAGTACATGATGATTGTTGTCAGACGACGCCACTTGAAAGCACGCCTCATATGGAGGCCAACACAAACAAAACGCCACATCAAAGCAACAGTGGGACAATCCCAAAATCTTGGTTTCATTATAATGACTGTAGCGTGTTTTGCATAATCTTTTTGCTGCAAACAATTCTATAAAAGAGCTATTTTGTAGGACAAAGTCAATGCAACAGTGGGACAATCCAGAATCTTGGTTTCAGTATAATGAGTTTATTGATTGCGTTGGCATTTACTTGGTAGAACTCCATTACAATACGGTGAGAAAAATAACAATGTCTTTTAATTCTAAAGAAATTATTTTATATATTTGTTGACAGCTATTTCGGCTTACGCCTTCGCCAGAACTATTTAAGTGTTTTCATAATCTCTTTGGAACACTCAGTTAGATACATTGATTTTTTTGTGAAACAAGGGAAAATATAAATATTAATTTTTGTCAGAGGACGCCACTTGAAAGCACGCCTCATATGGAGGCCAACACAAACAAATCGTCACGTCAATGCAACAGTGTGACAATCCTAAAATATCAATTTCAGGAGAATGACTGTTGCAAGTGTTTTGCATGATCTTTTTGCGGCATACAGTTTGATAAATTCGACTTTTTTGTACGACAAAGAGACAATATATTAAGAACAATACTTTGGTCCAGTGGCAAGAGCTTTGCCATAGAGATCAGGTGGGTCTGGGTTCAAGTCCCGGCATGGTCGGATTTTTTCAAATGTAAAAGAGATCTTGGACATGGGTGTATGCCATTTGTGTTGCTTTCGACTGATTCATAAAATGTCTAATCGACTTAGTATGACAACTAGTATGACAGTATTTAAAAGTAACAGAAAAGGTAAAAATAAAACAAATTTACCATGTCCGCTCCCAACGTGGAGCATATGGAGCGTCACGGATTTTATAGCAACATATTTTTTGAGGACTATATGTTACTCAGTTGCTCAACCTCTCTTTTTCGACGATACGAGGACTAGTGGTTAGCTAATTGCTGTTGCTACGTGTCGCTTTTTGGTATCGGAAGCTTGGGAAGGCAGTCTTTTAACAATACTAACACCCACGCGTTCAAACAGCATCGATAAATTGACTGAAAAAAAACTGCTCATACAGGGACTCAAGCCCGGGAACTACGTCGACCACTGCACCACGGACCTGGTAGTTAACCATTACTTTCTATTTATCATTCTGTTTCCATTTAAATGTCAGTCATGTCTGAATACACGTTTTTTTTTTATTGTCACACTGTTGCATTGGCTTATCTAATATATCAACAAAATTTCTTTTGAGAGAACTATAAAAGATGATAATATAGGAAATGTTTAAAGTGTATCAAATTATTTCTCCATTTTCAAAGTGCAAATAAACACAACAAAATGGCGGAACTGTCTATGAAAAAAAATGGCGGCAAACTGAAAACGGAAATGGTGCAGGATTAATGGCTGCCAACACAATACCAGAGACAATGGTGATTATTGTAATATTTTTTTGTATTATTGACACACATACAAGCATGCACAATTTAGATTGTTACAATAATTAGGGACAAATTTATTTTATGTACAGTCAACCCTCCTACAGCGCTAATGCTTCAAGGTCAAATCACAAATATTGTAGAAAAAGGACCATTTCACCTCAAGTGTTTTTTGTACTTTACACACAAGATTTAAAATTAAGGCCAAATATTGTATGAGTGATTGGTTTCCTATAGTGCGGATTTCTATAGTGCGTGCAATATCTCACCAATATAGGAGGCTTGACTGTATTTGATAATTAAATTATTACTGCCATCTATAAAAATATAAAAATAGTTAAAATTGGTGCGATTCCAGGCTATCAAGAGTATTCGATAGCAAAAACTGCTTTGGTTATGGTATTAGGGGCGTGACAATTGTGTAGCAAGCGACATTCAAACAAAGCATCCGACATTATCGGATGACTCCTTACACTTGCTCCTGGTGTCTTGGGTGTAGTGCTCGTCCAGTTCCACGTCCTCCGGATCCAATTCCTCATCGTCCTACGCAACAATACCAATGGTATACAAACAGAAATCCAACCAACGAACGATTATGTCAGGTCGGAGTGAACAACAATGTTTTGACTGTCGAAAGAAAGCGGGGAAAAATGGGACATACTTTCAATGGATTCGGCGGTAGCTTTGTGGAAGTTCATTTTAATTAAGATAAATTTGATTATTCCACGTATTGTGACACGTGTTTCGCCACTTTCAGACACATCTGCGGACTTACTATCGCAGAGTTTGCTTCAGTAATTATAAGATTGTTGCAATTGTAAGCAAGTTGATTATAATATTTTTTAAATGATAAAATTACAAAATGAAGTTTGGGATTTTTCCTTTTTACGGGAAGCAAGGAGGAGAAGATAGAAACAAAACAAATAATTATACTATTAATGACGTTAAAATTACAAAATTATTAACATTTAACCATGTCCGTTTCCAGCTTGGAGCATATGGACTCCTCATGGAGTTTATCTAAAATATTTTTTTCTACGGGAACTGGTTGTTACTCAGTTGCTCAACCTCCCTTTTTCGAAGAGGTTGTATACGAGGACTAGTGGTTAGCTAATCGGAAAGGTGGTAAGGGATATTTAACAAAACCAACACCCATTGTCTTCGAACAGAATGGATTTATCAACTGAATCCGGAGTTCGAGCTCGGGCGGTCCGTCAAGGAAGCACTGCGCCAATCAATTTGGAAGGGTTAAACCCATTGGTAATAAATTTTGCAGTGGCGAGCAACCTGTCCTATTCTATATCACAATACGTAAAATAATCAATGATATTTTAAATTTCATATAACTCAATAAAAAACTGAAACAACAACTTATGTATGAACGATTAAATTATCTTCATTTTTTGTCACAAAAATGAAAAAAAAATTAATCAAAGTGTAACAGGTTATGATCAATTGAGACAATACGATAACGGAAAATGTTCATCTCATTGGACAACGACAAACCACCAAAACGCAACCTAAAGCACAAAACATATCAACTCCATCGTCCATTATGATTTTATAAAACCTTTCTCTTTGACCACAGGAGTAGGAGGAGGTTCTATCATATCGTCTTCAATGTCATCAACATCCTGAAAATTATCAAATATAAGTTATTTTGTTTTGCGGATAGTTTTTTTATTCGACGCCCACTTCTCGTCTCCAGTTACAGTTTTCTGGAACAGACTATTGGCTACCTCTTGAGTCTTTCGATTATTATTAACACTCAAATACCGGGCCACGCTATAATGCGGAAATTGTCGCATGGCACAAAACACCCAGTTTAAAAAATATATCAAATATACGTTATTTGGTTTTGCGGATTGTTTTCTTTTACGACGCCCACTTCTCGTCTCCAGAATCCATAAGAAGGTAAGTATTGATTAAATTGGCATTTACTTGGTAGAACTTCATTATAACACAGTCAAAATCCGTGCACTTGAATTGTATGAAGATGCCAAAAGGCGAAACCCGTGTCGTTAGTGACACAACTCGTGGAACAGTACAAAATTCAATAAGATGATTTTTTTTAAATCTACACACGGATCCAATGGAAAGCGCTAAATATGCGGGTTTATTTGTGACTTTTCCGCGAAAATGCCAGGTGCTTGAGTGTTAACAATACATTAGTCCATAAGAGGAAAACCATCCGTCCATAATAACTCCCCAGTGCTCAATTTCGCTTGGATTCTTATACATATCTCTGAATTGAAGAACATGTTCATGTATTTAACACATAAAAATGTAAATCTTGAATTGAACATACCCTGTTCATCAGAACAGCCCTTCTGATCTCCCTCACAGCATCGTAGACGAGCCTGGACGCGTCGATGAAGTCGTTCTCGTCCACGTCTCTCGGTTGGCCGCTGGCCAGTGATTGCACGGCGGATTCGACGCGCGATGCAAATTTGCCCATCACTGGAAAGAGAGAAAAAAACAGTATTAAGTTATGAATTCGTTAAACTGATAAACATTGAATTTGAATTGTTTTAATTTTGTCGCTAGCTGTCAGTTCAAGTACATTCGTGCACTTGAAATGCCTGAAAATGCCGAAAAGCGAAACCAAGGTCGTTAGCAACAAAGTTACAAATTTCAAACGATTCAAATTTGATATTTAAATTCCATCAAGCACCTTCAGTCGAAATTCTTAATTAATGATATATATTGCTACGAACCTGTGAGGTCCATCACAGAAGCCAACAAAGCTAACCAGTGCACTACGGAACCGAAAATATTACACATACATAAATAAAACACATTTTTTGTACGACTTCTACATAACCCTATTTCTATGTGTATGTCAACAGTTGAAAATGCTAGCAATGATCGAAACCGGTCCTGATCTTGATAAAATTATAGGTTCAGAAAAGTGTTTAATGTATTGAAAATAGTGCTTATTTAAATAAATAAAAAATATCGCAATTCATGTTAGAAACTGTGTTATAGGAGTACCTTGTTGTACGAGGGTTAAGGTTATTACATAGCAAGTACCAGAAGCCGGATTTAATAATTTGTTAAGAATTTATTGTTGACATTCCATACATTCAAAATTTCTTTGAAATGCAAATTTAAAAATCGAACAATGTTATCTTTTGTATATTTTTATATTATTGCTTATTTATTCATTGTTTATGGCCCATAAGGTCGGCAGGTTCAAGTGTCCCTCGTTAATTTGACATTTGAGATGTTTCCACTTGTCTATGGCAGATCATAAATCATAGAACAACAACAAAAAATAAAAACTATAAAAAAAAAATCAATCTCTGTAAGATGGCATGAAATAATTTAAATTTTTATTTATTTATTCTGTTTTTTTTTGTTGACTCGGCGTGTCACGAGATCGTGAAATATTATTTAACCATGCGATAGTCGGGATGAATAAGGTTATAAAAAACAACATCATATAAATATTCAAAATTAAAAATAAATTAATTTTAACCCCTTGGCAGCCTATGATATATAACTATGTCATGGGAGCCGGCGAATTTCCAGAACCGAAAAAAGGCAAAACCTCGATCGATTTTGCATGGGGACGATTTGTCCGAGGACGTTATGCCGGGTACGTTTTGTTTTCGACCATTTGTCGGCACACCGTTTTGCGTAAATTATGAATTGTATTGCTCTCAGTTGCGCCGAAAGCACGACCATTTTAGGCAGTGATGTACAACCTATTTGACAGAAAGGCCAGATTTTTCGAGGGCAGCTGGGGTAAAAGTGATAAAAATTTTCTGTTTTATATTGTTCTTCCATTGTCCGTGAAAAGTCCGTGGAGTAAGAAAAGTGATTGATATTTGTCATATTGGGCCGCATGAAATGTCATTCCGGGACGCAGGTTGTGCATCACTGATCTAAAATGACTGTGACATGAAGTGTTTTGCATATTTTTCCCAATCATCGATCATTGAGGGTATTTGATGGAATTTCAATATCAAATTTAAATCGTTTGAATTTTGTGCTTTTCCATGAGTGTCGTCGCGAATGACGACGGTTTCGGCTTTTGGCATCTTCAGACATTTCAAGTGCATGAGAATGAGATTGAACTGACACGTTTGTATGGCTTATATTTGAGAAAACGATTCAAATTTTACATCAATATTCCATCAAGCAAATTCATCCGAAGTACTCAATATTTTTTTATTATTCCTTGTCATCAGTAATATATTAAGTCAGTCAATACCAGCAATAAGCGAAACTAGTTCTGATCTTGATAAGATTGAAATTATATGAATTCTTTAATATAATGCTCCATTGATATTCAATATTAAATATGAATCGTTGGAAATTTGCACTTCTCCGTGAGTTTCTTCACCGACCCGGTTTCGCCTTTTGGCATCATCCGGCATTTCAAGTCCAAGAATTGATGGTGACAATACTCAAAATGGAAAAATACAAAATTCAAGAATATATTCATATGTAAGACGCTAGGACACGATAGGAATAAAACCTGGTCATCAGAACGGGTCTTCTGATCTCCCTGACTGCATCAAAGACCAGAGTTTCCAAGTGCACCAAAGAACAGTCACAATACTCAAACGAATCAAATTTGACACTGCATTATTCTGGTAATTACGGGCGATTCGTCTCGCGCGGCTACACATGTCGGCGACTCGAACGGGTTAAGAGACGGTACCTTCAAATGCAAATCTTCACATCGCCGGTTAGGTCAATTTGAAAAACTAAATTTTACTAAACTTGAATTTTTTACCAAAGTAAAGGTCAAAAATATAAAACTCTTGTTTTGAAAAGAACACTTTTTCTATTTCAATCAAATACACGGAGCTGTTGACCTTCTGTGATCATTTTTTTCCTTATGAACGTGTATATAAATACAACAACATAAAAAATCAATCAAAAATACATTCGTATTTTTTTAACCCTTTGAGCGCTATGTCAGTTGGGTATCCAAAACACCCCAGTGCTGCATTAAATATTTTGTTTTACCAGCCTTGACCTTGGACACGGGAGATAAAAACCAAATAACGACAGTTGTCCCAAAGCAATTATAAACCAAATTCAGCGACTTCGGTTGCAGAGCGCGCGGGTTCAAAGCTCAGTCCGGGAAGCTTCGAAATATTCATATCTGTTCGAAGACATGAATGTCTAGCTCTAGCGATTAGCTGACCACTAGTTCTGCCCAATTTTACCTCGCAGCCGAGAGGTTGAATGCGCAGAACTTTCGATGGCTGAGCTGGCCAATACAAAAAATTCGCGGCATAATTTTAGCCATCTGTGCTGAAATCCTTCAATTGGAGGGCATATGCTCCACATTTGAGCGGGCATGAATGAAAAAATAAATTACATCAACATGTTTTGTTAATTTAAGCTTCGGGGTAACATTGGTCGACCAAAAAAGTACCGCTAGGCTGGGACTCGAACACGCGACGTACACGACGTTCGCGACGAAGCCAACGACGTAAGACCACTGCACCACGGACCTGGCAATAAATTACGTTGAAAACATTGCGAAAGAATCTTATTGAGTGTTAACCTGTTATTTATTATTAAAAAAAGCACTCAATTATCACATAAAAAACATCCAACTTTTTTAATATATATTATGTATGAGGTGGTATTAAAGAAAAAAGTCCGACACGCATCGAAATGTGTAATAATTTGGACGTTGACGGTTTCGCACTTGGACCTCCCGCGTATTTTAAGCGAGAGTTTTGGGTCAAGGGCAAAGGCGGCCAAAGATACACGAGTTTTATTATTATTATTATTAATATCATCGGCCACTCTGGGACGGCCGCATAAATCGTCCTCACTTCGGACTAGGGTTTCCAATAACAGAATAAAAATTTTATACCGGTATTTACATATTTCTAATTAATAATTTCCACTGGAATTTCAATATCAAATTTGAATCGTTTGAATTTTGTACTTTTCCATGAGTTTTCTGGCTAACGATCTGAGTTTCGCCTTTCGGCATCATCAGGCATTTCATGCGCCGAAAAGCGAAACAGGGTCGTTAGCGACAAAACTCATGGAAAAGAACAAAATTCAGTCGATCTAAATTTGATATTTAATTCCTTAAATGTGCCTTCGTTTTCAAATAATGAATTTTTTCACTTGTGAATTTTTTTTTTAAATTGATTACTGTCAATACTTGGTGGAGTGGCATTATATTGAAAATAATAATTCATGATTTGTACTTATTCCATATAAGATTCATTATTAAGATCCGGACCGGTTTCGCTCATAGCGAGCATTATCAACTGATCAGTTAGAAATCTATAACCATCCACGATGTTGGAACAAATTTTAGAATTGTATGTAAATAACAATCAATAAAACATTATTTTGTAGTGCAAGACAAGTCAGTTGATATATATTCGTGCACTTGAAATGCCGAGAGACGAAACCCGGGTCGTTAGCCACAAAACTTATGGAATAGTACAATATTCCAACGATTATAATAAATTTTATGATAAAATTAACTTAATTAACAAAGTTCCGAATCTATCGAATGTACTTTTCTACTATTCGTCTTTCTCACATTTATTTTGAACAGATTGTTGCAAAAGAATTCGACCGGGAAGCGGTTAAAAATCTTCGGGATCTCGGTACCCGGAATCCCGGTATTGACAACCCTACTTCGAACACTTCAAATAGGTGTTAAGTAATATTCGATTTCGCAACTTCTTTCTTCTTCGCTCAAACGAGAGACAATCTTTTGAACGGTTCGAATTTTATTTATTTTACATCAACATTGACAGACGAATAATTTATGCAGAAACGCACATTACAATAATTAAAAGTCAATTTATAGTCAACGGCCTTAAAGGATAATGTTAGGATAATATTTGGATAAACAGTCCTTCTCCTAATCCCGCATTATACCTTGAATATTTTGTTTACCAAACTAATATAACTTTGAAGAATAAATATTATATATCAAGTTTGTGCAATTTAAAAAATTCAAAAAAAAATTGAACGAAAAATGTTGTATGGGTCATAACTTCATATAGTGCGGATTGTTATAGGGTGGACACTGTAAGGGGGTGTATTATTTTTTACCCATACATATATTTTCAAGGCTTACCTTGTTTCACAAATTATAATCTTATCTTAAATAAACCTTCTGATGCAAACTTATTTGTTCTTTGAATGGTATTCACTTGGTAGAACTCCAGTACAACAACGGTGAAAAAGAGCAATATATTGAAGAATATTACGTATTCACGAAATATTTTATGTGACCATTAAAATTATGCGTTTTGGATCAAAAATGCTTTGTAAATATGAAGGAGCGCTGTTGGAGGGTTTACTTTTTAAAATCCATTTTGGTTCATGCATATTTTTTTGAAATGATTAAATATTTTTCACTATAGAAGGGATCAATATAAGAGGGACTATATTGCAACGCACTATATGAGGAGAGGACTATATTTATTAATTATTATTTTAAAAGACAAACTTAGTTGACAAATATTCTTCCGATGCAGATATTTATATATTACATACACACTATCGTCGGCACTCTAGGGGGGGCATATGTGAGGCCAAGCTGTAGGTGTTTTTGTTACATGTATATGTTACAGTGAAACTGTATTCTCAGTGAAAATGTATTCTTCTCTAAGCTGTCATTGAAATTAAATTTGACCGCCCTTTCTTCAGCCCTATGTGTGTCTGTGTTTTTCTTTGGCTTTGTTTTTATGAAAGGGACTATTTGCTGATTTTGTTTCATTGAAACAAACCAAAATTTTAGGCCGGCAAATCATCGACTTGAGCCAATAATTTCAATGATCGTGACCAATGAAATCATGTTGTCATACAAATCTATTACATGATACATTTTCACTGAGAATACAGTTTCACAGTAACATATATATTATCGTGTACATTTCGAAAACGGCAAATAATAATGGCCTCTTCGAGTACATGTTTACTATTTTTAAATAATGTGATCGTTTGACCTATGTAAGAAGCGTTTAAATATTAGATCTATCGAAAAGTATTATCGTAATACACCTTCTATAACAATAATAAATCGATATTGAAAAAAAAACAGGGTGGTCGCAAACTTGCGAGCAACACCAGTTTTTAAGTGGATTAATCACTGCACTGGGACAGTGGTGCAGTGGTTCCAGAGCGGACATCGCAGGTTCGTGTCCTTGTAAGAGCAGATTTTTTCAATCGATCCTGTTCGAAAGTCTATGTTATTAAAAAACACCCTCCCGGTCCCAGAAGCGGCGCGTAGCGAGAGCAATTAGCTAACCATTAGGCCTCGTTTTCTTTCGATCTCTGCTTTCTTCGCAAAAGAGAAGTTGAGCAACTGAGTAAAAAGTAGTTATCTTATCGCAGAGGATGTGGAAAAAAAATATTGCTTTCTATTCGAAGACGTGGATATATGTACATATATGCTGTGTATGATCTCTCCCACACACCAAAAAAGAACGTAGAAAGAGCGATCAGCAAACCACGAGGCATATCCAATTCATTATTTCGAGGAATTAAAACAATTTTTTCCGTGTTGTCTTTGCGTTTATTTTGTAAAGATCGGGACCGGTTTCGCTCATCGCCAGAATTTTCAACTGATGAATATACAACTATCTAAGAAAAACCAAACAAAACGCCGTTCGCCACTCGGCAGTAGAAACCAGCGATGTGGAGTCGTTAAAAAAAATACGAATCCGACTCCAACATTGAACAAAAATACACCCCCGACTCCGATTAAAAAAAGATTAATTTCGTCACGTTTTTTTTCTACCTCTTCTATTTATGTGTATTCAATTATATATCAACCAACCAATCCGGCCAATAGCCAAATTTGACATACAATATGCATGAATAAGAAGTCTGAACTTTAAAAAAAAATCCGACTCCGACTCCACAGCCCTGGTAGAAACACATACAAACGCGGCAGTTAAACTAAACTTTCATCGATAGCTATTTCGGCTTACGCCCTCGTCTGGAACTATTCTGACGAGGATTATGCAGTTCTGACGACGGCGTAGGCCGAAATAGCTTTCAACTACATATTTTACAATGTTCGTAGATCTTAAATACATTGCTACTTTTACACCATGTTGCAATGGCAATTAAAACCGTTCATTTTGTCGATTTCATCGTTTTACCGCACTCGTCGTTTTTTTCGTTTAAAAAAAACGACGGACAGAGTAATTGCCGGAAAAAAAACTTTACGTTATTACTGTAGTGTTTTAAGTTGCTATTACTTTAAAAGGTGCATTTGTTTGATACTGTGTCGAAACCAGATGTTGCGCCAATAACAAGTTATCAAAGTTTAAACATGATTTTGCATCGTGTCCATACAATTTGTAACCAGAATTAACACGAGCCAAATATATTATCCAACACAACATAACAATCTAATTCTTGTCCACAACAATTGGTCAAACAACATTCGGTAATTCAAACACGTGACACCTGATAAAAAAAAAACAATAATAGAAGTAATAAAAGATAAAACTCTAAATAGCTAATTGATTGAGTTAAGTGTAAGTTCATTCGTGCACTTGAAATGCCTGAGGATGCCGAAAGGCGAAACCCGGGTCGTTAGCGACAAAACTCATGATTGTTTGACTGATATATAATTGAGAACACATAAATAGGAAAGTAAGGAAAAAGGAGTTGTTTTTTTGGTAAATGCTGGAGTCGGAGTCGTAATTTTTTCTACCGACTACACAGCCCTGAAAAAACGCATAACTTTGAAATCGTACAAAAAGAGTTTTGAGTGTTTTGTATTGAATTCTTCTTTGAATTTCGTAATTTTCCATGAGTTTTGTCCCTAACGACCCAGGTTTCACCTTCCGGCATCTTTATACGTTTCAATTGCACGTATGAAGTTGAACTGACTCAACTCCGAATGAATTTATTGACATCAGTCCACTCGTGTACTTGGAATACCTGATGATGCCGAAAGGCGAAACCTGAGTCGCTCGCGACAAAACTCAATAAAAAATTCAAGCGATTCAAATTTGATATTTAAATTCCATCAGGCACCTCCATTCGGAATACAGTGAAACCCCGATTCAGCGTTTTTCAAGAGACCGTATAAAACAAACGATTTATGCGGGAAACGATGAATGCGGGAAAGTTTTATATATGAACTAAATGCCGGGACTAGAGAAAATAAACGCATTACGCAGGAAAACATATAATGCGGGAACGTACTTTATTGTATTATATTGATAACTTGAAATGCCTGAAAATGCCGAAAGGTGAAACCAGTGTCGTTAGTATAAAACAGATAGAAAAGAACAATATTGAATTTTTACATTGATCATAGTTATTTACTTATACATACATGGGTTTAATTTATCTTACAGCAGAACAAGGCCTGATAATGGATTGATAAAAACAATGAATATAAATTGGGAATGCAAAAGGGGCGCACATGGGTTTAAGAGTTGGGAACCACTGAACAATAAACAGATGTTACGGTAAGAAAAATAACAATGTATTTTAGTTCTACATAAATTATTTTATATATTTTTTGATAGCTATTTCGGCTTACGCCTTCGTCAGAACTAGTTCTAAATAGCTAACAACAAATATATAAAATAATTTATGTAGAACTAAAATACATTGTTATTTTTCTGACCGTATTATAATGGAGTTCTACCAAGTAAATGCCTACTCAATCAATAAAATAAACAGATGAATAAATAATCTAAATCTTTTTATGGCAATAAATGTATTTAGATGAAAAATCTTTAATGTTTTGGTTGTCTATTGACGCATTCAAAACATCATAAAAATGATTTAATTTCAAAGTTTTTATCAGTTTGCGTATTCAAAAGAACTTAACTTAACATATTTGAGGCATATAGAAGCAAAGGTGGCACTTTTAATAAACTATGAATGCAGGAATATAGAACAGCTCATTGTGCACGCGGTGAAACAATATTTGGGGTGCAAAATTTGAAATTGTTATGTGCAAAGCGCCCCGCTGTGGAGTCGGGAGCTTTTTGGCCGGAGTCGGAGTCGTCGCGGCATTTTGGCCGGAGTCGTACGCGGAGTCGGAAATTTTGAAAAGTTTGAACTTTTTATTATTGCATTTAATATGTCAAATTTGACTTATGGCCGCATTGATAGGGTTGATATTTAATTGAATACACATAAATTGGAAAATTAGGGAAAAAAAGTGACGATATTAACCCTTTTTTCAGTCGGAGTCGTATTTTTTGGTCAATGTCGGAGTCGGAGTCGTGGTTTTGGTAAATGCTGGAGTCGGAGTCGGACTTTTTTAGACCGACTCCACAGCCCTGGTGCAAAGATATTGTTGGCGTACGAAAAAAACCACGTGACAAGATGGCCACTCGGCGCGTATTGACAACAAAATTTAAATTCTTTAGACGCAAAAACAGCCAGGTCTGTGGTGCAATGGTCAACGTCATTGGCTACCGTATCGGACCCGGTACGAGCAGATTTTTTCCGTCGATAAATCGATTCTGCTCAGAGGATGGGTGTTTGTGTTGTTAAATCCCTTCCCACCTTTCCGATCCCAAAGAGCGACGCGTAGCGAGTGCGATTAGCCAACCACCATTCTTGTGCTTCGTCCTCCAATCCTTTCATTCCCTACTCTCTTCGGTAAAAAGAACGGTTGAGCAACTGAGAAAAATCAGTTCTCGAGATCAGCTTTACGCTCCGGGAAGTTAGCGGAAATGGTTATAAAAATGGCTTTTTACGAGAACAGCTTGTTATTCAGTTTCTTGACCTTTCTTTTTTGAAGACAGGACTAGTAGTTAGGTAGTCACTGTCGTTATGCCCCGCTTATAGGATTTGATGGGTGGGAGGGCCATTTTTAGACATCACAAACAACAATGCTTTTGAACAGATTCAATAAATCGAATGAAAAAAATGCAACTCGTACTGGAACTTGAACTTGTGAAGTCCGGCACGCAAGCCAATGACATTGATCACTGCCCAACGGAACCGACACTAATATATATATTTATTTTTTAAATTTGGACTTTTTCTAAAAAAATATTTTTTTGGTAAAAGCCGACTTTGCTTTTGATGTCCTCATTTATGACTAATATGAATAATTCGATCGCAGAATTGACAACATTATTGATGAATCATTCTATAAAAAGTTGATGATAGATCGCGCAAAGTCCATAATATTATATACTACGCAATCGAGTTCATAAATAGACTTCTCGCTAATCCATTTCCAAAAAATGGTATTTCTCGATGACATGGAAAATTATACACTTGGTCGCGAATCGATTCAAACGAGACGTATTGCTTCGTAGCGAAAAACAAATGACTCGCAGTTCAATTATACTTGCATTTAAAATAATAAAATATATTCTTTCACAACTGTCTCCCATGTGACGTTTTTGGCGAAAATCAGTTATTTACAGTCCAGGGGTCACCAGACTTTATGAGAAACGGGCCAATTTGAAATTTTTTAAAACTTGGCTGGCCGGATGACCAATAAATTCGCGTTGGAATCCAATTAGAATATTAATTCACATGTTCTAATATTGGTATTTATAATAGAAAATAGTTATTGTATATGGGTTCATACGTTGTCGTATCTCATAGGTACCAATTGATGAATTGAAATAAATAGTTGTGATTTCCGAACCAAATCATGAAATTTATAAAAAAATAAAAAATCTTATTTGAATAATTTATTTTAGCCGGATAAAAATTATTAGGCCCTAGTTTGGTGAGCGTTTCTTGAGGCTATGGCCACAGTGGCAAGCGTAAATTTTGGCGTAGCGTACTGAGACTTGCTTCATAATCAAAGGTTGCCGCAGTGCCGTCGTCAGAAAAGTCGAAACGCAGCGTCATAACGTAAACAATTTGTACGCTGAAACAAAAGCTGTTATAACAACGAAGTCTCGCCACGCTACTCCACAATGTGCGCTCGTCACTGTGGCCGTAGCCTTAGAGCCGACCGCGCGCATGGGCTGGCTCGTTTTTACTTTCGTCGAACAGGTGACCACCGGTGTCAAAAGTTGAAGGACTCGACCCCATTCGCATAATTATTTATCGACATTTAAAATAAGCGCCGACTTGTTGCGCAATGCGTTGTTGCGCAACCGTCAAATAATTTGACATCCCAATGAGGTACATAGTATTATCGACTGGACTTTTTATTCGATACTGACCGCAAAACAATACACCAAAACCCTTTTTTCGTGCGGTAGATACGGTCCACGGAAAATTTCCAGTCCGTGGCGGAGTTGTCAACGTTGCTGGCTTACGTGCCGGCCGCCCGGAATCGAGCGAATTTTTTCAGTCGATTAATCTGTTCAAAGGCATAGGTGTTTGTATTGTTGAATATCCCTTCCAACCTTTCCTATTCCAAAGAGCGAGAGCGATGTGCTAACGACTAGTACTGTACTAGTTCTCGTATCCTTTCATCCCCTACTCTCTTCGAAAAATACAGGTTGAGCAACTGAGTAACAAGCAGTTCTCGTAGAAAAATATATGTTGAGATAAACTCCGTGAGGAGTCCATATGCTCCAAGATGTGAGCGAACAAGTTAAAAAAAAAAAAAAAGATGCGTTCCGCGGAAAAACGCCCTTGAAAAAGCTTGAATTCCATTATAACTAGAGCTGTGAAGTCGGAGGCGTCGCGGGGCTTTGGCCGGAGTCGAACTCGGAATCGAAAATTTTTTAAAGTTTGAACTTTTTATTTTTGCACATAATATGTAATATTTGGCTATTGGCCGGATTGGTAAGGTTGATATTTAATTAAATACACATTTTTTTAGTCGGAGTCGTGTTTTTGGTCAATATTGGAGTAGGAGTCACGGTTTTGGTAAATGCTGGAGTCGGGGTCGAATTTTTTTTACCGACTCCACAGCCCTGATTATAACCAAGACTGTGGAGTCGGAGTCAGAGTCACCGCGGCATTTTGGCCTGAGTCGCACTAGGAGTCGGAAATTTTGAAAAGTTTTTATTTTTGAATATTATATGTCAAATTTGGCTATTGGCCTGATTGTTTGGTTGATATATAGTTGAATACATATAAAAGTAGGAAAGAAACGCGACGCGAATAAACCTTATTTTAGTCGGAGTCGTAATTTCTTTGAAAATCTCCACAGCCCTGATATAAAAACTTGTTTTTTTCAAAATTCAATGCGCAAAATATGCCGGTTTATCCGCATCTTTTCCGCGAAGGCGCCGGGTGCTTGAGTGTTAATTATCTTGCCGATATTAATTTTCAATTACGTCGGCAGAGCAGTTTCCGCCTGCGTCTTATCTCTCGAATGATAATTAGCATTGCATAATATTCGTATAGAATTTTAAATTATAATTTGACCCTGACACACAGCCTTAAGGCAGTTCATTCGATGTTTTTTTTTGTTCGTCTTCTTATTATGTATCTAATAACTATATAATACCCACCATTAATAATGATCAATTGCTCACACAACAATATTAAATTATATTATAATACAAACGTTACGGGCGCTATCGGAAACAATAAAGAAATAAACGTGTCTTTGGAATGGTGAAATGGTGCATTGGTGCATTGATCCCCTTTCAAATTCAAGCAATGAACAAAATAATAATAAAAAAAAATACGCATTTTTTTCCTACGAACCCTTTATCGAGTCCTGCTCTACATTGCACAACTTTATTGGAAGAATAGCTTTAATTAATTTTCAATTACCCTTCTTTCAAAAACCGTACATATTTACATAATTGTGTGCCTCAGATAATATTTGTAACATGTAGTAATGTGATATATTTTTCGGTATTTCATTTTACCATGCAAATAGATACGCAAGATAGCGATTAGCTAACCACTTTTCTGTCCTGTTCCTCCTATGCTTTCATTCGCTACTCTCTTCGAGAAATGAAGGTTGAGCAAGTGAGTAACAAACAGTTCTCCAAGAAGAAACTTTTTGAGATAACCTCGGTGTGGATAAGCTTTAGGTTGGGAGCCGGCAAGATAAAAAGATAAGGAAAGACAACTATCTTAGACCCGCTATTAATGATGATCAATTGCTCACACAACAATATAATATTATTTTATAATACAAACGTAACGGGCGCTATCGGAAACAATAAAGAAATAAACGTGTCTTTGTAACGGTGCATTGGTGCACTGATCTCCCATTAATATGCAAGCAATAAGCGATACAAGTTCGGTCTAAGGTGCTGGGGTCAAATGAAACGTCATTCGCTTCCATGATGCGCAATTTGATCGATTCCGTTCGAAGGCGGTGGGTATGTTTGTTGTTGAAAATCTTTCCACACCATTCCGATCCCAAAAAAGCGTTGTGAATCGATAACGATTAGCTTACCACTAGTCCAGTCCGACTACTCGTATCCTTTCATTTTCTACTCTCTGCAAGTCACTCTGTTGCTAAATCTCCCTTTTTTGAAGAGTCGATTGATCAAAGGATATCTTTATCTTTATTGAAAGGATACGAGGACTAGTGGATAGAAAATCGCTTTTGCTGAGCGCCGCGCCGCTTTCAGGATCGCAAGGGTGCGAAGTAATTTCTCACAACACAAAACACCCATGCCTTCGAAAAGGATTGATAATTCAACTCGTACAGGGAGTCGTGTTCGCGATCTCCGTCACGCAACCCAACGACGTTGGCCACTGTACCACGGAACCGGCTATACTCTGACGAAGGCGTAAGCCGAAATAGCTATCAACAAATATTTAAAAATAATTTATGTAGAATTAAAATACATTGTTATTTTTCTTTCCGTATTACTAATTTACTCGTTTAAAACTCCTCGCGTGTCCCTTCTCGAAATTCTCAATAATTCGGATGACATTTACTTGGTAGAACTCCATTATAACACGGTGCGACATACAAATCTGTTTGATTTTAAATACACAATAAGCGCATATTTTTAATCGGTCGGTCCCTGTGGTCTAGTGGCAAGAGCTTTGTCCTAGCGATCTTGGGGACCCGAGTTCAATTCTCGGCAAGGTTGGATTTTTTCAATTTGAAAAAAGATATCTTGGGCTTGGGTGTATGTTATTTATCGTTGATTTTGTGCACAACTGATTTATTATTTATCATCGAGTTAATCTCGTATGACTTTCACAATTAAGAATATTTGGCGCATTGGCGTAAGTTGTAATGCCAAATATTAAAAAAAAAAAAAAATCTGACCCCACCGGAACTTGAACCCGGGCCAACTGATCGCGAATTGCAAAGCTCTTGTCACTAGACCACAGGGACCACAGTTTTGCCTAAGTCATATAAAAATCTAGTTATTTTCAAATATGACCGTTTTCCTGATATCTACTTCAACGCGTACACTATGGTTAACGTCTATTATTCAAAAATAAAAAAGAACTTCAATTATTCTAATCAAAATTCCAAGAAGATTCTGTGCATTCAACTTTTACTTTCCAAGCTGCAGGAGTTGCCAGTACATCAACCAGGGGTTGTCAAATTCGGGACCTTTACGGAAAATGTCCAGTCCCGTTATATATAAATAACAGTTGGGTTTTTAAAACGAGATGAGTCCACATTTTGTGAAAATCTATCAAAACACAAATAAAGTTCCATTGTCAGTTGATAATTCTCGCTATGAGCGAAACCGATCCTGATCTCATAAATTAAATGTGGAATATTATTTTTATTATTATGCCATTCCACCAAATATTGACCTTAAAATTTTAAAATAATAACACATCTTTAGTACTAATTCCACATTCAATTTATTGGATCAGGACCGGTTCCGCCCATGGCGAGCATTATCAACTGAACCGGTTCTGATCCATTACATTTAATGTGGAATAAGTACTTAATATGTTTTATTATTTTTGTTATCATGCCTTTCCACCTAGTAGTGAACACCTTAAAAGTTGTTACATTTTGGAATATTGAGAAAAATGTATTAATGAACTAAAATAAACAATCAACGGTCATTCAAATTTGGTTTTCTTTCAATACCGACCACAAGACATCGACGTGCGGTCAACGCTGAAACCTGAAAAAAATGATCGAGTCAGAGTCGTTAAAAAAACACGACTGACTTCAGCATTGACCAAAAAAAAACGACTCCGACTTAAAGGAAGCTGTAAAATTGTATGAATATAATTCATGGATATTTTTTTCACCGTGTAACAATGGAGTTCTACCAAGTAAATGCCAATTCAATCGATTCTAATCTATTCATTTTAAAATCTTATTTAGTTACTCGTTGGATAACCTGTTAACTGCCAAATGTGTTAGATTTCACTGTCTCAAACGTGCCGATTTTCGTTTTTTTTTTCTTGTCTCGTGGAAGATTCCCATGTAGAAAGAATGCGAACGCGTAACGTGAGGATGGTGGTGCGACAACCAATTCGCACCACGTCTGCCTCTTAAGGAGTCTACTCTCCTATTATCATATCGCACGCTGTGTCAATTCAAGCCCAGGCACAGAGGCGTTGCGAAATTCGAGATGCCCGCATTCGAAAGGTCGCTAAGGCGGGTTACGCAACACGGTTCAACGGAGAGAAGATCGCGATTGAGAAACTGGGTAACTAGCCGACTAACTAACCAATGTATGTATACATTGTGTTCGATTTACACCTTTTGGGTGTTTGCGCATGTACAGGGTGAACCAGAAAAGTATGACATAGATGAATCGATACTAAAAAAAATACACAGTGCAATAACAGTACAGTCCATACTGTTTGGTCCACGCAATAATTACAAACAATTTTGTAAATAACGCAATGTTCACGGATTTATATGACAGGAATAAAATAAACAAGTATGCAGAGTGATACCTTTTTCCAATCCGCCACCAATTCCTGAATTGTTTGGCCCAAATCAGGCGGTTTTTTTTCCATGTTGGGAGTGAGTTTTGGCTTTTTGACTGGACGCGTACTGTAGATATTATTTAATCCCTTGGATGCCGCGGCCGTGTTTACACGCCAAACAATTCCGTGCTCGTAGGGACGGCAATACAAAATGCGCGTGTTTACACGCTGTACTTGAGACGTGGTTTAAAGGCAACGTTTATAACAATTTTAAAATATCATGTATTTATTGATCTCTTGGATTTATCTCTTGGAATCGTGATGTAATACTTAAACTTTCAAGATTTTAAAAATAGCTGTTACGTTGTGTTGAAATTTGTCGCTAGCAGGGTATGCGCAGAACCTTGTTTTGAGGCATACCACTCAGTGGAAGACTATTAATTCAACTTTTTTTTTATACACATGTAAGATTAAATTTATTATGAATCAGTTCCGATATAATATTACGTTCACGTTTTTTCTGTGTGAGTGTTGTGACTATCCTGAAGTTTTTTAAAACGTTTCTTGGTTTGGTTTTTGAATAAATGATTTAAATGAAAATTACACATTCGTGTATTTATATTGTGATGTACTATTAATATACGTCCAAAAAGTATATATTTATTAGGTTTTACTTTTTGAAAGAAAATTACGGACCCTCGGACACGGCCATACTAATCCTACCCGGCACCTAACAGGCTAAAAAAGTTTGCCGCAATGGCTTTAACGATGGCGCCGTATGAGAAGACGAAACGCCTATTAAGATGCACATTGGGAGTCGGCGTGGATTAAAATATATGTATACAACTATTCACTGAGCGTCAGGATCTAGTTTATCCGAGGGCTTGAAATAAGTGAAGAATCCTAAATTAAATATTAGTTATTTTTTTCGCTTCGTAGAAAACAATTGCGCTCTAGGGGGGATTCATTAACACGAGGCACAAGAACACACTCCAAAAGAAAGAGCGCTATAGGGGGGTAGACATGAAATTTTGAAAATTCATATTGGGTCACACATATATGTACTTTTGTAATGATTAACTTTGACATATATTTTTCTAGTGCAGATATTTATCTGAAACAAAACGACATGTATACGATTGGAACTCTTAAAGGAAACACTATATGAGGGAAAATGTGACTTTATAAAGCTACTGTAGTATGCGCTAGAGGAAACCGCTGTACGGGGGCGCATTGTAGGAGGGTTTACTGTGGAAGTTTTTTTTTAAAATATATTATTTATTTTTTTTTATCTAGCGAAGCTTTTGGGACACAGTATACCAATGTACATAAAACACACAATAGATCTCTACTTATGCGAAATAGTACACAACCAATTTTCAAACCACAACAATGCTAGAAGATTAAGTGTCAAAATCAAGGCTGTGGAGTCGTATAGAAAATTTACGACTCCGACTCCGACTCCGACTTTAGCATTAACCAAAAACAGGACTCCGGCTAAAAAAAGTTTAATTTCGTCACTTTGTATTCCTACCTTTACTATTCAATTATATATCAACCAACCAATCCGGCCGACAGCCAAATTTGACATATTATATGCCCCGTCACCACGCAGTGGTCAACGTCGTTGGCAACCGTGTCAGACCGCCCGGGGTTCGCTCCCCGGTACGAGCACATTTTTTCAGTCGATAAATCGATTCTGCTCAGAGGCAGAGGGTGTTTGTGTTGTTAAAAATCATTTCCCTACCATTCCGATCCCAAAGAGCGACGCATGACAACGATTAGCTAACTACTAGTCCTGTCCCTAGTCCTCGTATCCTTTCCATCCCTACTGTCTTCGAAAAAGAGAGTTTTCACCAATAATCATTGTTACCTATTTTTAATATAAGGTACAAATTGTTGATTGAGTTGGCATTTACTTGGTAGGGCTCCATTATAATACGTTGGAAAAAATTAACTATGAATTTTCATTTTACAGAAATAATTTTAAATATTTTTTGATAGCTTTTTCGGCTACTCAGTAACAAGCAGTTCTCGTAGAAAAACATACGTTGAGTTAAACTCCATGAGGATTCGATTTGCTTCAAGTTGGGAGCGGCTATGGTTAAAAAAAAATATTTTTATATTGCTTGAATATATAATAAATGGGATATCAGTGCACCATTGCACCATGCAAATATGCCAAATATGCAAAAAAAAAGTTAAAACTTTAAATTGTTTGAATTTTGTAGTTTTCCATGAGTTGTCGCTAACGATCCGGGTTTTGCCTTTCGGCATTTTCGGGCATTTAAAGTGCACGGATGTACTTGAACTGAAATTGAACTTGAAATTCCATCAAGCACCATCAGTCGAAATGCTTAATAAGTTCAAATTAAAATCAAAATATCCGACTCCGACTCCGACTCCACAGCCCTGGTCAAAGTCTTTCACACACAATACTGCCAGCAATATTACTATGAACATCTCTCCCGTCTGTAGGTTAACCCATTGTGTCAGTACGCAAATGCCAAAGTGCTACAAGTGTCAAATTGGCAATTAATCTCTTAGCGCGGTGCGATGTAAGGGTCAAATTTGACAGACAGCCGGGCGCAATTAAAAAAGATTTATTCTTTTGTGGCTACGGATGATTTCAAAACGCCTCAAATGCCAATACATTATTAATATTAAATGGAGATATAGCTATTTGCGTCCGTGTGTAGCTAGAGTTGAATGCTATCTTCGTACAACGCGACTCCATGGTCGACAACCAGTGGGACGCGAGTAAAATGAAAAACATTGTTTATTTCAATAAAAATAATAAAACATTTTTAGTACTTTTTACACATAAAATTTATTAGATCAGGACCGGTTTCGCTCAAGGTGAGCATTTTCAACAGATAAGGAATACAATGAAACAGTGATATCTACACAAAAGTTAAGTAAGAAATACCAGGTATGACAAACAATTGGTATACCTTGTATTTCTTACTTAACTTTTGTATAAATATCACTGTTTCATTGTATTCCTTATCAGTTGACAATGCTCGCCATGAGCGAAACCGGTCCTGATCTAATAAATTGTATGTGGGAAAAGTACTAAATATGTTTTATTATTTTTATTACAATGCCATTCCACCAAGTATTGACAGTGAACACCTTAAAATTGTAAAAGTATTTACAGTAAAGAAGTATTTTTAATTATTTATTTTAACGATGTCCGCTCCCAACTTGGAGCATATGGACTACTCACGGAGTTTATCTCAAGATATGTTTTTTTCTGCGAAAACTGCTAGTTACTCAGTTGCTGAACCTCTCTTTTTCGAAGAGTAGGGATGTAAATGATACGAGGACTAGTGATTAGCTAATAACGGTCACAATGCGTCGCTCTTTGGAATAGGAAAGGTGGGAAGGGATGTAACAACAATAACACGCATTGGCTACGAGCAGAATCAATTTTATTAGTCAATAATATCTTAGGACAGGTTGCCCGCAACTGCTTATTTTATCTTAGGTGGGTTTAACCCTTCCCAATTGATTGCATCTCATTACACTGCACCTTATTCGCACTGGTTCTGCCACTTGAAAGAACAAACAACTCATGTTCGCGATTCCTCAAAAAATTCAGTCAAATTGTCTGATAATGGTGTTTTCCGAGTAAATATCATTTCGTTCAACAGACATATTGACGGGTGGTAAAATGTCTTAGATAGCACCTTAATAGGCAGCGTTATAAAAACCCGCCCCATATTTTTCGTACATATGCTCCAGATTAGCCACGGACACTTTCGCAATTTTAAACATTTCGCGAAACGGAAAAGATTGGCGACCTGCGGTATAATTTGACAAGTGCCTAGGCAGATTTCAAAACGGCTCAAATGCCAGTCCAAAGGCGTGGCCTATTTTAGATCTTATTAAGATAGTAATTAAATACGATTTTCCTTGTAACATAAAAGACAAAATCCTGACCATGGACATATTTCGAAACGTCTAAAATGCCTGTAAATAGAATCGATCAAATTGACGCCATTTCGATCATATGTAAGTGTGGATAAATATAGAAACTATTCAAGAGATTTTCGCCATCTTATGCGAGTGGCCATCTTGTTAGTGGGCGGCCATTTTGGGCCCTTTAGTGTCAAGGGTGTGTCGGATGATTTTGAGGGTGAAAAGAGACTGATTTTTTTTTTTAAATATTTGGCATTACAAAAGCCAAGGAGACATAACAACACATCCAAAGAATCCGAGCTATTTTCGCCATATTATGCTAGTGGCCATCTTGTGAGAGGGCGGCCATTTTGAGCCCTTTCGTCTCGTGTTGAATGCTTTTGGCGTTGAAAAAGGGCGACATCTATCAAGGTAATGATAGTAACTGATGTCATAGGCTCGAGTTTTTTTTTAATTATTTGGAATGACAAATGCACAACGCGCGGAGGAGAAATTATAACACAGACATACTATTCAAGTGATTTTCGCCATCTTGTGAGAGGCAGCCATCTTGAGCCCTTTCGACCTAAGGGAGTGTTGGATACTTGTGACGACGGAGAAAAGAAGCGACATCTTCCTAGATAATGATGGTAATTGATGGCATAGAATCGGGCTTTTTATATTTATTTTAATTGGGAACGAACCCAGTTCTGATCATGTAACTTTTTTATTTATTGATTTAAAAAAATATATTTTCATTGCTACCCAATGTGAAAAATGTAGACTATGATTTATCGATACGACAACTAGTTGTTAGTCAATCTGTTGGTTGTTTTTTTTTCGGAGAAAGTAATCCTAGAAAGGATGGGAATAGTGGTTTGCTAGTCCTTCTCAATACGTCCCGTTTCTATGACGATATGGGTGCTAGAGGGAATCGTTAATAATTTCATTATTTAAAATCTTATCTATTGTTCAACGTTGGTCCGCTCTTATGTGGAGCATATCAACTTATAATGTAGTTTTATCAACAAAAAATAAATAAATCTACAAGAACTGCTTGATATTCAGTTGCTCACCCTTTCTTTCGACATGACTAATAGTCAGTTTGTCACTGTCGTTAGGCCCCGCTTTTAAAAATCGGACATGTGAGAGGGAATTTTTAAGCAACACAAACACCCATGCCTTCAAACATATTCGTTAAAACGAAAAGAGAATTAGGATATATGCAATGGTTGTGTGGCATATAAATGGGTATCAAGGTCAATCATCGATTTCTTCCCTATTTTTTACATATCCGTATGAAGTTTAAAAAAAAAAAAATATTAACAATGAAATCAATAAAAAATATATTTATGTACGCCAAAAAAGTGGCGGGGCGGCGCCCTGACTCATTTTTAGTGTTTTGCCGACCTAGCTCCAACCATTAGATATATGATAAATGAGGTAACTTGGATAACACAGAAATCAAACGAGAAGAAATCAATTGAAATATGACACCGTTAAGGTTCATTAATCGCATAGCAATCTAAGAAACTTTTTGCTCGAAGAAAACCTCTCGACCTCTAGTCAACCCCCACTGCATTGACACTATTGTGTTTTCAAATGTAATTTTACAGTTTTTTGTAGACTAAAAAAAAAAATCGGAAAATGCAACGAGGAGACGACACGACACGGACAGGGTTTCCAATCCCGGGATCCCGGAAAATTTCAATACCTGATAAACGTCGGGATAAGAAAACATAATATTGTTTTTTTTCGGTTTTGATTTATTTATCAAGTACAAACGAATTAAATTTCATTATATTTCGTATCCATTCTGTGGTGCAGCGGTCAACGTCGTTGGTTTCCGTGACGGACGGCTCAGGTTTAGGTTCCTGTATGAGCAGATTTATTAGAGTGTTTGTGTTGTTAAAAATCCCTTCCCACCATCCCGATCGTAAAAACCTAACCTGTTCTCGTATCTATTCAATTCCTACTCTCATCAAGAAAGAGATTTTTTTTAAAAAAAATGAGTAACAAGCAGTTCTCGTAAAAAAAGAAAAATATGTTGTGAAAAAAACGTTTTTCTGCGACTACGACTACTAGAAAAGGACTAACGGTAAGCTGATCGCTCTCGCTAGGTGCCTTGCTTTTTTTGGGATCGTCAAGGTGGGAAGGGATTTTTGACAACATTTTTGACTTCGCACAGAATCGATTTGTCGACTGATAAAATCTATTCGTACAGGGACTGAAACCCAGGCGGTCCGTCACGGAAGCCAACGGCTTTTGACCACTGCACCACGGACCGGACAATCTACATATGTATGTATATATGTAAAATAAAGTCGTGTTAGTGACACCACTTATAAATCGAGAACGGCTGAACCGATTTTGATAATCTTTGATTTTCTGGCTTTGTTACTAGTTGCTCAACCTCTCTTTTTTCGAAGATAGTAGGGATGGAAAGGATACGAGGACTAGTGATTAGCTAATCGCTGTCACTATGCGTCGCTCTCAGGGATCGGATTGATAGGAAGGGATTTTCAACAACACAAAAACCCATGCCTTCGAACAGATTTTTTAACTGAAAAAATCCGCTCGTACCGGGAACCCGGGCGATCCGGCACGCAAGCCAACGCCGTTGACACTGCACCACGGACCGGACCGTATTTATAGAAATGAAAAATATCAAAAATCCCGGCATCGATAATTTACAATCCCGCATTCGAAATTTTGACCCGGCATTGGTAACCCTAGAAACACGAGAGTTAGATGGTGATAAAAAATAAGGCGCCGTTCGAAAGCATCGCGAGCGGAGACGCCCGAGCCCTCGCGGCGTGCGCCTGGTGGGAGTGAAGATGGGCCATGTATATAAGCGACAGGTCGATCATCAAAAATCACAGTTCAACACAGTTTTTCAACACGGTCCAAACAAAACAAAAAAACCTGAAAATGGTTAGTACAAAACATTTCAAACGTTTAAAAATTAATAGTTTAGATTTTTTTTCAAATAAATAGAAGTATCGACAGCTAAGAAGTTTATTTCCAATGGGTTTAAGCCTTCCCAATTCATTGCATATCAATAGTTAAAATTTTGTTTTACTATTATCATTAGTAGTATAATTATTTGTTTTTTTTGTTTCTATAATAACCGCATTGATTCCTGTAAAAAGGAAAAATCTCAAACTCCTTAATAGGACATGTTGCTCACCACTGCTTATATAATTTTCAATGATGGGATTGACCCTTCCTCATTGATTGCATCTCATTAGTAAAAAATTGTTTTACTAACGTCATTAGTAGTATAATTTTTGTTTTTTTTCGTGTATATAACCACCGCCTTGCTTCCCGTAAAAAGGAAAGATCCCAAGTTGCATTTAGTAACTTAACACGTAAAAATGGTAAATGCAAACATTTCAACTGTTTAAAAATAGTAAAACATTTTTAATACTTATTTATCAGGATCGGTTTCTTTCATGGCGAGCATTGTCAACCGATGAGCGAGACCGGTCCTGGTCCAATAAATTATATGTGGAATAAATACTAGTAATATTTCATTATTTTTATTATAACGCCATTCCACCAAGTATTGAATGTGAACACCTTAAAAGTCAAATACTATTTCATGCCATTTTTACAAAACAAACTTTAAAAATCATCAAATTTTGTTTAGTTCCCCAATCTCTTGCAGTGTGGGTTTCTATAGCGCGGTCCCTTTTTCGCGATGTATTTTTTTTGCATTACTGTATATGTACATATTTTAAATGACCAGCTTTATTTGACAAATAAATTTCTTTAAATTGCTGATATATATATATTTTATAATAATACTTACTGTAAGGGGGGCACTATAAGAGGGACCACATATCGCATTATAGGAACCGTGTTATAGGGGGCTGTGAAATTTTTAATTTTTTTTTTTGTCAACTTAAAAAAAATAGATATATAATTTCTGCATTGAATGGAGAAAACCTATACATATATTGATTTCGATCTATTTACTAGACGGAATTTTCAATGTGTTTCCATAACTCCGTTTTAACGTCTATTGTCATATATATTACGATATGTGACACAGTGCTACAAAAAATCACGCAAAACCTCGTTGCGTTAAATTCTATGTGTGAAAAGATGATGTTTTTTTTACCTTATTAAAAATACAACTTGCAATAGTGATTTTTAAATATTTTTATCTTCACTATTAATAGAAGTTTTTTTTTAAATTTTTTATCCCCATGCAAAAAAAAACGCTTTTATACAAAAACAGAAATAATTATTGACTTTCTCCGAGACGCAATTTGCTAGTGAATTGAACTTTGAATATCGAACAGTGAATATGATTTGCTAATGTTTTTTTGTGAACCATTTGTGTTATTAAACGTTCGTATGTTAAATAGTAAAATGCAATGTAGTAAAAAAAAAAAAAAAGATTACTCCATACAACTTCGTCTTTTGTTCGTTTGAAAAAAAATCCTTTTGATGCGTCAATATTGAAGTGTAGTTTAATGTGTTGATATTCATCAGTTGATAATTCTCGCCATGAGCGAAACCAGTCGTGATACTCAGTACTAAAAATGTGATTTTTTAAATATTGAATCGTTTGAAATTTGTACTTTTTTATCATGAGTTAAGTCGCTAACGACCCGCCTTTCGCCTTTCGGCATCTTCAGGCGCTTTAAGTGCACGAATTTACTTGAACTTGTTAGTGTAGAAAACAGTAGTTTGTTGAGTTTTATCATGGTTTCTTCATTGGGCTTTTTTGTGGATTTTAAAAGCGCGGATGAACTAGGGCTGTTTATCATTTATAAGTATAAAAGTTATTGAAGGGAATTTGGATTCACTTTAAATTGATAATACATAATAAGGACATGATAATAATGTCGTCCAATCAATTGATTTCTTCACCATGTCCGCTTTTGATGTGAGGCATATGTGCTTATAATGTAGTTTAATCTCAACCAAAATTCTTCTACGAAATCTGCTAGCTCAGTTGCTCAAAAACTCTTTTTTGACAAAAAAGGCTCGGGATAGAAATGATAAATTTTTGTTTAGGGGGTTCGTTGAATATTTTCTTTTCTTCGCCATGTTCGCTTTTTATGTGGAGCATATGTAAAAAATAAATAATACGAGACTGCTTGTTATTTAGTGTCTACAAAATTGTGAGACGGATCTTACAGAAATTTCATTTCAAAAATTCGATTAAAAAAGTAAATTCCTGGATTGGTATTTAAACCAGTAACTGAATTATACGACGTTGAAACTCAGCCACAGACACCGAGTGGATAATTTGAACTGTGTTATATTAGGCGATGGAATCTATAATACCAATAGACACTGGACTAATCTTTGGTCGTTTTTTTCTTCTCTAGAAATTCCTTTTAGCCTTCCTGATGGTGGCATTCGTGTCAGCCGATGTCTCCCACATCCTGAACAAAGCAGGAGGACCAGACGCCGACGCACCCATCCTCAAGCAGAGCCTTGACATTGGAGTCGATGGAACATACCAGTGGAACTACGAAACCGGAAACGGAATCGCCGCCCAGGAACAGGGAGCTCTCCAGAACATCGGAAAGGTATGTGGGATATGATGAATTTAATAATGGTGCTATGGTGCACTGATCCCATATTAATATTCAAACAATATCAAAATAAATAATCCTGATTTATAATTTAAGGCGTGTTTTTAAACAATTTTTTTAACCATGTCCGCTCACAACTTGGATCATATATCGGAAAGGTATGATAATAATAATCGGGGAAAAAGTAAAAAGTTGCTCTAAAAATAAGGGTGCAATTGTGCACTTATCCCCTATAAATATTCAAACAATATCAAAATAAATATTCCTTATTTATAATACCATGCGAGTTTTCATACAATATTACTATGTCCGATTACAACTTGTAGCATATGGACACCTCACGGTGTTTAACTCAACATGTTTTTGTTAAATAAGAACTGCTTGTTACTCAGTTGCTTTACCTCTCTTTATTCGAAGTGGATAGAGATTAAAATTATAAGAGGACTAGTGGTTAGCCAATACTTTTTTGGTATCGGAAAAGTGGAAAGGGTTTTTTAACAACACCAACACTTTTCGCTTTCGAAAATAATCAATTTATCGAATGAAAAACTCTGCTCGTACCGGGCAGTCCGTTACGGAGGCCACAAACGTTGACCACTGCACCACGGACCGGGCGAATAAATATTGCAGTAAAAATTGTGACTTCACGACGAATTGCGCTGTGTTCTCCCTATGAATTTCAGGAAACATTGTCCGATTGTCATATTTGTTTATTTTGGTTTGAAGGAAAACGAAGGTCAAGCCGTCCAAGGGTCTGCCCAATGGACCGCCCCCGATGGCACACCCATCCAGCTCTCATACATCGCTGACGAGAACGGATACCAGCCACAGGTCAGATAAAAAATATCTTTTAACCCCCTTATAGTGCTCCTTCTTTGAGTGCAGTTCCGTACAACACGCATAATTTTCAAATTTCGAAAAAAAATTATGTTTATTTCCATCAAAACAAAGCTCGTCGATTGATTGAAGTGGCGTTTACTTGGTTAAACTCCATTACATATACATTGATTTTATTAACATTTGCTTGGTGGAACTCCATTATACAGTGGAAAAACAGAACATTAAAACATAAAACATGTTTTGTTTTAATTTCTCCAAAAATTATATACTATATGGTTTATAGCTATTTCGACTTGTTATGCTCTCCAAGATCAGGGCCGATACCGAGGGCGTATGCCGAAATAGATATTTACCATATATTTTTAGTAGAACTAAATTACATTGATATTATTTCACCATGTCCATATGGTTGGAAATAGCATCTAATTTTAGTTCTACAAATATTATATAATTTATAGTTGATAGCTATCTCGACTTTATGAGCCAATTTCTTGGGGAAAATATCGAAATTCTGCATTGCACTTAACTGTATTAAATTACTTTTTGGGCATTTCTCCAAAATGCTTTACAAAATGTCACTGGCATAGACAACTTTTATTTTACTCATGCTTCTGAATTCAAATTTAACATTTTCTTTTTTACTTTTCAGGGCGCCCATCTCCCAACCCCTCCCCCCGTCCCAGCAGCAATCCTGAAGGCTCTCGAATACATCAGACAGAACCCACCCAAGCCAGACAGCCGTCGTTAAGAACCGCTGCTCTAAAGTTAAACTAGTCAATTAAAACATGTGCGACATGCGTCATCACTTTGCACAGACCTAAGCTAGAATAATTGACATTGGATATCTATATTTCTGTACACTGTATCTATCTCGCACCTGTCTGTTTTTACTGCACAATTTTTATATATTTTTTTTATTTTATTTTACTTTCACTATTTTCAATATAACTTTATTAATATTTCTTCGACGTCAAAATCGTTGATTTCAACTGTTATCATTTTAAATACTTCACATTATCTTATTTTTCATTTTGCTAAAATATCAATATTTTCAAGAATTCTTCAAAAGTGGACAAATTTTTTTTGACCGCATTTGAGTTTTCGAACCACTTATGCACGCAAATTTCGTCACAGTGTACTCAAACAAGACTTATCTTCTCTATGCTTTTTCCCTTTCTTTCGATTTTGTTCCAAGCTTCTTGATATCAACAAGATTAAGAAATTTTAAATTGCATAGAGATTGATTTGAACTAAATTTATTATATATGTATTTATTCTGTATATATCTCGTATTATATTTTATATATATCTATTGTGGACTTTCTGAGTTTTGTCATACACAATTCACTGTCCGTTATATGTATTATTATATTATATCTTCAAATTTATATATTGTATGTCTATATATACACTCCTAAACGATGTATAAAAATGTAAATAGTTTATTTTTTTACACGTAAAACATTATATAAAAAAAACAAAAAACATTTGTATATATTTATAAATAAAATGTGTGATAATAAAACTGTTTTTTAATTGAGTTATTGAGTAGAACTCCACGATACATTTCAGAGTAAATGATCAAATACAGACTGCCATATGTCAAAAAGTGTATCTCGACATAAGATTTTCATGTTTAATCGTTTATTCGTACAAGGAACTCACGAGTGTTATTCTTTCGCCATTCAATGAATGGTTAAATTTCTTGCGGATTTCATCAGTTGAAGATCTTGTGGTACAATTTTAGAGCAAACCAACATTCAACATTAAGATGATTTGCAACAAGGCATTGCAAATGTTGGGCTTTATCCTCCGTACCACCAAAGTATTTTCAGGAATAAATTAGGGGGTAATGTCAATTAACACAAATCACGACGAACAATTCTTAATGCCACAAAACACTTGTGTTACCTGCACACCCATAATCAGTATTCGTAAAGGATTTAAGCTGACAGAATCTTGTACAACATTAAACTTAGCAAGAAAACATGTCTGAAATGGATAATATAATAAAACGTAATTATGTTTCCGTAGTGAAAATGAAGATAAACATAGTTTAAAACCACTACAGTACCGTAAGCCCACTGGTGGCCGCCGCTTACGGACGTCACGAATAAAGTCGCAAATAATGCAAAATATATTCCTGTAAGAATTCTCATGCTATTTTTATTTTCATAGTTAGTGACATCTATACACAGTCTCTAGGAAAAAATAATTCTTCTACCATCAGTCGATCATGTTGAAAAAAGGAATTTTTAGAAATCGGGCGGTAGATTTGATCAATGCGACCATTTTTCTCGGTACTGAATGGGTTAAGTTAATTTGTGAACTGTCACTTCTTGGTGGTAAGTCATTATTTTAAATAAATAAAAAAACATTTACTGTACTACTTCCACATATATTCTCAAACAGATCATGACCGGTTTCACTCATCGCGAACATTGTCAACCGATCAGTACTACAGTAAAATAGGTTTTCTTAGTCGGGAAATTTAGACAGTAAGAAAAAAAGTCTAAAATGCATAATTTTGTATTAAGGCTGAAGGTACTTGATGGAATTGAAATATCAAATTGTAATTGTTTTGATTTTTTCCATTTAAATGCGTTTTTTTTCAGGTAAGACCCTAATTTCACCATTCGGCATCTTCAGGTATTTCAAGTGCACGGGTGAATTTGAACTTGCGTGCTTAACCTCTAACATTTTTCCAATTGGTATATTGATTTATGTTCGATGACATGCAGAAGCAAACCACTAGTTATAACTTTTATGCAGGGCTGTGGAGTCGGAGTAGGAGTCGTGGAGCCGGAGCTTTTTGGCCGGAGTCGGAAATTTTGAAAAGTTTGAACTTTTTAATTTTGCATTTAACATGTCAAATTTGGCTTTTGGCCGCATTGATAGGATTGATATTTAATTGAATACACATAAATAGAAACATTAGGGGAAAAAAGTGACGATATTAACCTTTTTTTAGTTGGAGTCGGAGTTGTGTTTTTGGTCAATGTCGGAGTCGGAGTCGGAGTCGTGGTTTTGGTAAATGCTGGAGTCGGATTCGGAGTCGGAGTCGTGTTTTTGGTCAATGACGGAGTCGGAGTCGTGGTTTTGGTAAATGCTGGAGTCGGAGTCGGACTTTTTTTGACTGACTCCACGGCCCTGTTTTTATGTATCTACTATCTTCAAAAAGGCAGTGTTGAGCAACCGAGTAACAAGCAGTTTTCGTAGAAAAAACCCTATTTTTATAAAGATAATAGCCATAAAGAGTACGTATTGCTATAAATTCCTAATGAGATTATTGCTTTTGCATTGTGAAAAAAGATTTAAGCATTGTAAGAAATATCGAAAAGTTTCAGTCGATAAAGTCGACAACTTTAAGAAAGAGAAGAAGGTTATATTGAAAATTGGCATAGAAGCAGACCCGAGTAGGTTTCGACAAAATCAATTACAATAAATATGCTCCGCATAAGGTGCGGATATGGTTTAAAAAAGTATTTAAAAAAAAAAAAAAGCGCTAAGGAAGTCGCGTAATAAATTCGGATAGGATGTGTTGGGTACGATATGAGATCCATGGAACGAATAAAAAGTCAATTCTAAATGAAAATATCAATTCTTGGATTCAAGAACGTGACCGAGCAACAAAATAAAGCGAAAGTTAATCGAGCACTCGGCAAACGGACCGACATAAATATATATTTTATTGTATATGGAATAGTTCTAAAATTAATAAAAACACGACGGTGCATCTGTGTATTGAACGTAGAAGCTTGTTTGAAAGAATTCGAAATTTGAATTTGATTTCGTTTGTTTAAAAAGTTTTTTTTAATGGACGTCAGATTTCGCTTTATCGCACGCATCAATTAATTAACAGTGAATAAAATCAACCCCCCTGTAGTGCTACTCCCTAGAACGCTGTTTTCTACAAAACTCTACATTTTAATGGCAAATTAAGAGATTATTTGATAATTAAGATAGACATGTGATATTTTCACAAAAATCTAGATTGATGGTTTGTACACAAAATACAGAAAACTTGTCCCAAAATTTGTATTTATGCCTTCTATTCTATGTGACACGTGTTTCGACCGCTTTCAGACTAAGCCACATGAGATTTTTTCACAATATTCAGTACGACTTCCACATATACACTGATAAAGACCAGGACCAGTATCGCTCATCGCGAGCATTTACAACAGAATAATAAGACGATAATGAAATGTGTTCTATTAATTTCACTACTACAACTGTTATGTCGCGTCTAGCTCGACATTGTGTAGGTAACGCGCAACTTCTATGCCGAGTCCTGCTCGACATTGTACAACTTCACTTTTAAGGTGTCAATACTTGGTGGAAAGGCATTATAATAATAATACATTTTTAGTACTTTTTCCACATAAAATTTAATAGATCAGGACCGGTTTCGCTCATAGCGAGCATTGTCAACTGATAAGGTCTATTTTTCTTGTATTTTGCTTCAATTTATTTGCGTAGTTGTAGTACCAATTGTTTGTCATACCTTCTTTGTCTTACTTAACTTTTGTATAAATATCACTGTTTCATTATATTCCTTATCAGTTGACAATGCTCGCCATGAGCGAAACCGGTCCTGATCTAATAAATTTTATGTGGAAAAAGTACTAAAAATGTATTTTTATTATACAACTTGTTTGGAAAAATGTTTTTTATATTTTTTTTTAATATCCTTATTTCAAAAACCGTATTTATCGGGGGGTTTTCTGTGGGGTCGAAAGCTTGTTCAGTCAACAAAAAAAGGCATTCTCTACAATTCATTTTCAATTTTTTTTACCTTATTAAAAAAGTCTTTTTCAATTGGATCGGGTTTGGGGCATAAGTCGGAGACCCCACAAAAAAAACCCATCGCCCTTAAGTAATGACTTCCCACCAAAAAGTGACACCTGAAAGAAGTGATTAATATTAAATAGATAACTTCACTCGATAATAATAATTAAATAAATATTTCGCATTACAGCTAATGCCAATCAGCCAAATATTTTTTATTATGAAAGTCATACGAGATAATCAGTCGAGAACAACTCAACGAAAAATTGCATACATCCAGTCCAAGGTCTTTTTTTCAATTGAAAAAATCCGACCTAGCCGAGAATTGTACCCGGGCCCACCTGATCGCTAGGGTAAAGCTCTTAACACTAAGCCACAGGGACCAACTCTCAAAGATGCCGAGTAATTCTCGAGTCTCTAGTCGCCACCCGAAAAAGGTTGGGAGCCCATGCCTTAAGTAATGACTTCCCACCAAAAAGTGACATTTGACACACCAATAAAATTGATTAATATTAAATCGATAACTTCACATTACGATGTGTTCTTTTTTGTTGCTATTTGGCATTTAAAACCTTATTGCGTTTTGATAATTGATGTCGAGATTCGCACTCAAGGCACTTTAATATAATATATTATATTAAAAACACTATTAACGTAAATTATTGAATTTTTAAAGAAGAAAAAAATGTGACATGATGCCGATAAAAAGACCGTTAAACATAATTGATCTTCGCGATAATTATCGGCGCTCTCCATGGCCACTGGGACAGGTTGGTGGGCAAGCGTTGTATCATTGGCGGATCCAAGGGGGACATTGCCCCTCCCAGAGATGAATGTTTTCCATTACAAAGAGTATAGCTTCAATTTTTGAATGATTTTTACTTAAATAAATATGTTGTGGTTCTTGTTTTTTTCACGACCCTTTAAATGTGTAATATGCAGGGCTGTGGAGTCGGAGTCGTCGTGGCGTTTTGGCCGGAGTCGTACTAGGAGTTCGCAATTTTGAAAATTTCAAACTTTTTTATTTTTGCATGTAATATGTCAAATTTGGCTACTAGCCGAATCGGCAGGGTTGGTATTAAATTGAATACACATAAAAAGGAAAATTAGGAAAAAAGGTGTCGATATTAAACGTTTTTTGATTGGAGTTAGAGTCGTGTTTTTGGTAAATGCTGGAGTCGGAGTCGAACTTTTTTTTACCGACTCCACAGCCCTGGTAATAAGAATTAAAAATGGATTAATGTGTGTTATTATAATGCCATTACGTAAATTTGTCGAAGTTCATTTTATATTATTTTAAAATTGAACAATGGAAATACCCCTGGTACAATGTCCGGATCCGCCACTCCACTGTATTCTTCGGTTTATTTTCGGACCAAGAATACCTTTGACCATGACATTTGGCGAAATCGCAAGCCTGCCCCGCGAATGCGGATGTCGCCAACCTTTAGCACGCGCTATCGAGGCGTGTGGATCTGGAATAGATAATCTTCTTCGATTATAAGTTACGCGTCGGCCCGTCCGTTCCTGGTGGAGATGCGTTATCTTATGTATGTTGGTTTTTTGAATTTCGAAACGTGCGTAAAATATTTTTTTAACGTCAGCCAATCAGACATGAATTACACACAACGGTTTTGTTTTATATAACACTAGCCGGTAATCGGCAAGATTTTATCTTGAAATTCAATCAAAGACCTTCAGTCGAAATCCTAATCAAGTGACGAAGTATCGGAAGAGTATGTGTTCAAGACAAGACGTAGATTTCTACTTAAGTTAGATGATACAATTTTAAACGTTTGAATCGTGTACTTTTCCACTAGTTTTGTCGTTGACGACCCGAGATTCGTCTTCAGGCAATTCAAGTGCACGAATGAGCCCGAGTCTTTAACGACAAAACTCATGAACCGTTATAAAATTTAATGATTTAAGTTTGATTTATTTATACACCCATCCCTCGCTTAGCACGGATGATAGGTTCTGCTAGATGACCGTGTTAAGCGAAACTGTGCTAAGCGAGTCTAACAACCCTTGGAAGAACAAACAACTCATGTTCACAATTCCTCAAAATAATATCAGGAACATTCAATTAAACATTGTCAATAATGGCGGATTTCTCATTTTGGCCTCGGATAACCCAATAGAATTATATGTCAGGTAAATTACTAAGTTTATTGATTGAATTGGTAAATCTCTATTATAACCAGGGCTGTGGAGTCGGTCAAAAAAAAATCCAACTCCGACTCCAGCAATTACCAAAACCACGACTCCGACATTGACCAAAAACACTCCGACTAAAAAAAGGTTAATATCGTCACTTTTTTCCCCTAATTTTCCAATTTATGTGTATTCAATTAAATATCAACCCTATCAATGCGGCCACAAGCCAAATTTGACATATTAAATGCAAAAATAAAAAGTTCAAACTTTTCAAAATTTCCGACTCCGAGTAAGACTTCGGCCAGAAAGCCGCGACGACTCCGACTCTGAATCCACAGCCCTGATTATAACACGATGAAAATAGCAAAGTACATAAGATCTACAGAAATTAGATGATAAATAGTTGAAAGCTATTTAAGCTCACGCCATCGTCAGTAAGCGTACGGGTATAAATATTGAAATTCCATCAAGCACCTTCAGTGGAAATCCACAGTTAGACTGAGCAATTGTTCGACTCTCTCATAGTAAAATGATGGGTCGATAATATGCCGTACCAAATCCGAGTCGCGTGCTAAAGGTTGCGCACAACAGTCGCGCAAAACCACCAAAGTCTCACACAGACCAACCAGGTAATAAAAAAAATATAATAAGCAGTAATTTAATTGGACTAGGTTAGCCAATGAAAGGTCGAGATAAATCATCTTAATAATTACGTTTTAACCACCGAACTCCAAATGGAGTTTAACTAGACCTGAAGAGCTGGTTTAATGGATCTCAAGGTCAGATTACACGTTTTGTAAAATAATATGTAATATTAAAATAACAGATACACTTTTTAATTGTTTCGGCGGAAACTTTGTGAAAGTTAATATAAATTCAAAATTAAATTGATAACTTTGTTTATATCGCGTATTCTGTAACAAATAGAGACACGTGTTTCGCCTTTTTGAGTGGCATCTTCAGATTTATTAACTGTGTTTGATTGTCACTCAGTTGCTCGGCCTCTCGCTATCGAATAAAGCCTGGATTGAAAGGATACGAGGACTAGTGGTCAGCTAATCGCCATCGTTACGCGCCGCTTTTGGAATCTGAAGGGTGGGGAGGGATTTTCGACAACGCCAATGCTCTCAATGTGGAACATATATCAATATATGTTTTTTGTTTCTCCGAGAACTGCTTGTTGCTCAGTTGCTCAGCCTCTCGTTATCGAATAAAGCCTGGATTGAAAGGATACGAGGACAAGTGGTTAGCTAATCGCCATAGTTACGCAGCGCTTTTGGAATCTGAAGATAGGTAAAGATTTTTAAAAACACCAATGCCTTCGAATAAATCGTCTGAAAAAATCTGATCGTACAGGGAGTTGAAGCCGGGAGGTCCGCCACGGAAACCAACGACGTTGACCACTGCATCACGGACCGGTCATAGTGCGCACCTTTAGGAAACCGGTCCTGATCCAATAAATTTGATGTAGAATAAGTACTAAAAATGTGTTATTATTTTTATTATTTGTTTGAATTTTGTACTTTTCCGTAAGTTTTGTCGCTAACGACCGGGGTTTCGTCTTTCGCCATCTTAATGCATTTCAAGTGCACGGATGCAACAATTGCAGAAAAGCAATTTAACTTAGTGATCTACTTTTATTTTTTTATATAAACGATACAAGCTGTTAACTACGCGTCAGTTCAAGTACATCCGTGCACTTGAAATATCTGATGACGCCGAAAGGCAAATCCCGGGTCGTTGGAAAAGTACAAAATTCATACGATTCAAATTTGAAATTTTATTTCAGTTGATTTTGTCGGGAACAACTCGATTGTTTTCCCCGCCAGTAACAAATGTCATAATTATTTTTTTACATTGCAAAAGCATTGTGATGTTTCCAATGTACAAGAATATATATAAAAAATAAATAAATCAGTCACGACTTTTGACTGGTGTTGTATAATTTCGACATTAATTATAATCAAGACAAGTGACATATTGTCACCGGGTTTTTGTTTCCATACAATCGTTAGAATATTTATCGATAAATATATTATTGTAATTTGCCTGTCAAAAGAATAAATTATACATTTTTTTTATTATTATTATGCAGATAGGAAAAAATACACTTTCGCTTGTTTTTTTCAAAACAATGTTGCTTCGCGGACGGAACAACACAGGCGACATCGAAAGTCGGAGACAACAATTTATTTAATGCAGATAATGAAATGTGATTTCTTCCACGGCGAGAGGATTTTCATCAGTGATTAAAGAAACGTTACGCAGTTGCGTGATAATAATGCTTCCGTTGTCCATATGATTCACGCTGGGAGCGGACATGGTCGAAATATGTATGTTATAACATAAGTACGACTGTTGTCGCAGTGAAATTCTTCAACACACCTTTCGACTGAAGCTGCTTGATAGAATTTCAAAAACAAATTTTAACTGAATGAATTCTGAATTAATTTCTTAGGGTTTGTGGTGCAGTTGAAAAAAAGCACGACTGCGACTCCGTTTTTTCAATCCTTTCCTATTTATGTGTATTCAATAATATCAACCAACCATTGACCCACTAGCCAAATTTTACATGTTTTATGCACTGACTATTTAATTTCGATTCCACAGTCCTGTTTTTTCTATGAGTTTTGTCCACACGGTTTCGACTTGAGGCATCATCAGGCATTTCAAGCGCACGGATGACAAAATTACAGTTCAAGTTCACTCGTCTGCCTGAAATGCCTGACGATGTCAAAAAGCGACACGTGGGTCGTGAAAGACAAAACTCATGGGAAAGTACAATATTTAAGCAATTCAACTTTCACATTAATTATTATTCTTGGTGGATCCGTGGTACAGAGGTCAGCGTCATTGGCTTCCGTGACGGACCGCCCGAATTCCGTCAATTTATCGATTCTGTCGAAGGCAATGGATGTTTGTGTTGTAAAAAAATCCTTTCCCACCCTTCATATCAAAAACCCGGCTGACGACAAAATTAAAACTTTTCTTATTGGACATCTATTTAAATTCTTTTTAAATTTCAATTGATAAATTAACATATTTGTAATAACAGCACAACGCTAAGAATTTTGAAAGTTGGCAACAGGCAACAGGAGAAGTGACATCAAAAACGGCAAATTTAGATCATGAAACATGGTCGAAACATGTGACTTTTTGTTTTTACCATGTCCGCTCCTAGCTTGGAGCATATGGACTCACCACGGAGTTTATCTCAGCATATATTTTTCTCGAAATCTGCTTGTTACTCAGTTGCTCGATCATTCTTTTACGAAGTAGGGATTGAATGGATACGAGGATGAGGAAAGAACAAGTGGTAAGCTAATCGTTATCGCTACATGCCCTGTTTTTTTTGGTATCGGAAAGGTAGGAAGGGATTTTTAACAACACAAAAACCCATTGCCTTCGTCTTCCAATCTGATCGTACTGGGAATCAAACCCGGGCGGTCCGTCACGGAAGCCAACAACGTTGACCACTGCACGACGGAGCAGACATAGTTGGCGATGGCATATTTATCTAGTGACAATGCGTATAAGTTTAAAATTTGAAAATATCATTATTTGCAAAATGTTCACTTTGTCGGGATCGCCCTTTTCAGTCATGCCGTCCAAAAGTTTCCTGCAAGCGGTGTTGTAGCGGAAAGATGTTGGAGTCGTGGTTTTGGTAAATGCTGGAGTCGGAGTCGACTTTGTTTTACAGACTCCACAGCCCTACTTAAACAAATTGGAGCTACTTCGCGACTTGCTGTATAGCACCCCGATCGCATATTATACAATACGCAAGAGGCCGATCCCGCGGAGCTGTAACAGAATCGAAACGAATGCGGCCGCCGACCTTGAACGAAACGGAAAAAATCAAAATGGCCCCCCCGCGGAACGTCTTCAAAATGGCGGCGGGTGACATTTCTCGGCGCGGCGGGGTCAACCGGTCATGCGCGCATAGGGATACACGCCATTGATGTAACAATTGACATGCACAGTGACACATATATTCATCCAGTCGATCTAACAACGTAACAGCCACGTGCAAAACATAAGAAAATTATACTGACGTCCCAAGGAAGAAGGCAGTAGCTCGCCATGAGTGCCATTTGCTAAATAGTTTTGCTACATATGTTGCTCTGTTACAGTGAAACTGTATTCTCAGTGAAAATACATTCTTCTCGAAGCTGTCATTAAAATTAAATTTGACCGCCCCGCCTATCTTCAGCCCAATGTGTGTCTGTGTTTTTCTTTGGTTCTCTTTTTATGAAAGGGACAATCTACTTGCTGATTTTGTTTCATTGCAGCAAGCCAAAATTTTAGGCCGGCAAATCATCGACTTGGGCCAATAATTTCAATGATCGTGACCAGTGAAATCATATTGTCATACAAATCTATTACTTGATACATTTTCACTGAGAATACAGTTTCACTGTAACATATATAAACCAAGCTGGTACCCGGCAAGCGATGCAATGCCACTCAAACAAAGAAAGTGTTAGTGTTTATTGCGTTAAGTGCTTTCGGATGCACATTATTTTAGATAAATAATTTCGATTTGGTTTCACTAATTATTATTGTTATTTCCAATTAAAGGGTATAACCCAACCCTACATGATTGATTGCATCTTAATAGTTAATATTTGTAATGTTGACGTCATTGCGTATTGGCGTCAGCTGTAATGCCATGATTTGCTTTTTCTTTAATTAATAAATAAATAAATAAATTAGTAGTATAATTGTTTGTGTGCTTTGTCTTGCTTCCCGTATAAAGGAAAATTCTTTTGTAAAATTGCTTTTGCAATGTAAAAAAAGATCAAAACATTCGATGGAAAAAAAATGCGTCCAGATATATGAGAGAAACAATTACAATAAAAATAATAAAACATTTGTTATACGTCTCAACCGAGTATTGACAGTGAACACCTTGAAAGTGGAGTTGTTCTAATCGACACAATACTTCTTCACTCATTTTGCTCTCCTGAAAAGTAACGATTTGTCACTAACGCGCCCTATCGGCGTGGAAAGCGCGATATACATTTCAGAGCGACACTTTCGCCTAACGTCGCATTTAAAAGTTGCACTATAAATAATAACACCGTTACCATGGAGTCATAATTCTGTCTGTCACATACATAACTAGTTTTTTTACGTTTGTCCCACTGTTGCATCGGTGTCATAACATTGCCGGTTGCCATGAGAACACAGTTTGACAAGCAACGTCACTTTATTTGTATTTATTTTTGTTCGATTATACGAGGGCTGTGGAGTCAGTAAGAAAAAGTCCGACTCCGACTAAAAAAAGGTTAATATCGTGACTTATCCCTAATTTTCCTATTTAAGTGTATTCAATTAAATATCAACCCTATCAATGCGGCTAAAAGCTAAATTTGACATATTAAATACAAAAATAAACACGGTAAGAAAAATAACAATGTATTTGAGTTCTACATAAATCTATGTAGAACTAGATTTATGTAGAACTAAAATACATTGTTATTTTTGTCGGAACTCTCTCGGTTGACATCTTTCAAATTTCTAATGTGATTTTATAATTTTTTTCTCTCTGTTCTTGTGGCTACAATTTATTATTTTTATTATGTGTATACAAGTATGTATGTATGTATATGTTAATAAATTTGTCAAATGCATGGCGTATTGGCGTAAGCTGTAATGACATGATTTGTATTTTTTTTTTTTATGAATAAATAAATAACAAGGTTTAGAAGCACTGATTTACACTCAACCATACACATAATATATTATGTCGAAATTTCGCTGATGATTGATTATTAGTGATTTATCGAATCAGACACAAATCATACAAATATTTATTTATACAACACCAACACGTATAACATACAAATTAACTTTAACTAAGTAGCAATTGGGTAATTATTCCTTGCTTCTTAAATAATTATTTTTTATGGCATTAAAGATTTTAAAAATTAACAAAGAACAAGCTTAGCTCAATAACTTAATTAGAATTAACCCTTTAAACGCCAAGCCAATTCCATGGATTTGTGCTATACGCCACCATTTTCAATCATCGATTTTTTCGTGAAAATGCCACGTAACATACCCGGAAAATAAATTTATACTCAAGTTATTATTGATTTTCATAGAAAAGTGTAAAAAATATATCAAAAGTACAAGATTTAAAAAAACGTCTCTGATGCTGCCAAAAACAATAAATATTATAAATAAAAATATGAAATATTTTTTCTATAATAAAACAAATTATATAGGTAGCACAAATTGCATCTAGGGCTGTCACAAAAAAATAATGTAATTTATGAATAAATTAGAATTATTTTGTTATGACTGGAAAGTTATTTTTTTAAATAAACTATATTTTATAAATATTAAAAAATGCTATGTGTTGTCTACTCGCACTTACTGATATTTAGCTATTCTCTTCTCACTCTGATGAGCTCTATCAATCGAGCGATCGTTGCGATAATAAGGTGCCAGCCCTAGTGACGTCTGTTAGCCCAACTTCAAATAAATAGAAAACGGTTCAACATATGGGTATTCTAACAAGCACATTGCCTCCAAAAGGTGTCTCTGCATAATATTGCATTTAAAAATATTTAATTTATTCATTAATAAGCTCGTAATCGCGTTTGCGTGCCTGCACGCCGTGGCGTCTGAACGGTGTATTTCATTTGCAGAAGGGTTAAAGAGATTTGCAAAAGGGTGAATTTCATTCGCAAAAGGGTGAAATAGGCTTCGTAGAAAACTGTATACATATTTGTGAAATGCGTGGCATATTGGCGTCAGCTATTATACCTTGTAATGTATTTTATTCAAAGAATAAATAAAGAGGCGAAACACGTGTGTCTACTTGTCGCACAAGACAACAAATAGCAAAAAAATATTAAGAATATCGACTGAGGGTGCTTAATGGAATTTCAATATCAATCATTTGAATCGTTTGCTCGGACTCGGACAGGACCAGCGGTAAGCTGATCGCTTTCGCTATGCGTCGCTTTTTGGGATAGGAAAGTATTTAACAACACAAACACCCATTGCCTCTGAGCAGAATCGATTTATCGACTGAAATAACTGCTCGTTACACAAAAGCCAACGACGTTGACCACTACACCACGGACCGGACCGGGCACAGATTTATTACAAAATATTAACCAATTTATAAAATCTATATTTTGCTTATTGCAAACATATAATAAAAATAATGTGACTACCAAAAATCAATGATGACAACTCTAGTTTCAATATATGAAAAAATAAACTCATTTCAATGAAAAATATGAGCAAGGCTGTGGAGTCAGAGTCGAAGTCTTGGAGTCGGAGCTTTTTGGCCGGAGTCGGAGTCGTCGCGGCGATTTGGCCAGAGTCGTACTCGAAGCCGGATATTTTGAAAAGTTTGAACCTTTTATTTTTGCATTTTATATGTCAAATTTGGTTTTTGGTCGCATTGATAGGGTTGATATTTAATTGAATACACATAAATAGGAAAATTAGGGAAAAAAAATGACGAAATTGAACTTTTTTTGGTCGGAGTCGGAGACGGACTTTTTTTCACCAACTCCACAGCCCTGAACATGAGAATAGCAATAGATAATAATATATGACAATACTTGGCCGTACATTTACGGCCATACTACTCAGATGGTTAATAAAACATATAGATTTATTGATTGAGTAGGCATTTACTTGGTAGAACTCCATTATAATACGGTAAGAAAAATAACAATGTATTTTAGTTCTACATGAATTATTTTATATATTTGTTGATAGCTATTTCGGCTTACGCCTTCTTCAGAATAGTTCTGACGAAGGCGTAAGCCGAAATAGTTATCAACAAATATATAAAATAATTTATGTAGAACTAAAATGAATTGTTATATTTCTTACCGTAAAACATATAGACTTAAGCGATAATTGATAAATTTTCTCTCAAACGACATCGCACTGCGAGAATTGCGAGACTTTCGATTGATTTATCACAAGTCGCAAGCGTAAGAGATGTGCAAATACGCGCATGTCATCGAATATGATGAATCGTGAGCGGTTGCGAAACTATGGAATATTATAATACTATAAAAAATATAACTTTTTATTTGGCCGCAGACTTCCATGAAAGTGTCGAAACGGTGCCACAATGAATGATACAAAAAAAAAAAAAAAAAACGGATTGTAAGACAAGTCTACCCGGCCAGGGACGTAGTATTTTATTTTATTTTTAAATATTAAAAAAAAAATATTTGGCATTGCAGCTTACGCCAATTATTCTTAATTGTGAAAGTCATACGAGATTAACTCGATGGTAAATAATGAATCAGTTGTGCACAAAATCAACGATAAATAACATACACCCAGCCCAAATCTCTTTTTTTCAATTGAAAAAATCTGACCTTGCCGGGAATTGAACCCGGGCCCCCTGATCGCTGGGACTGAAGTATTATTTTCTTATTGAAACAATTCAAATAAATAAAAACACTTACGCCTTTTTTTGTGCGGTAGATGCGAAAAAATTCGCACAAAAAACGCTATGACTTTATACGGGAACATAATATGTACAAACTCGCACGTGACAAGATCACGTTGTAATAAACAGGTGAAACACTGGACTTTTTTTTATATAATGCATTCCCATGAGTAATTACTTTCGATGAATCCGACGGTAGCTTTGTGGAAATTTCAATTATTCCACGTATTGTGTTGTGTTGAGACACGTGTTTCGCCTCTTTCAGATACATCTTCGGACCAATCCGAATCCTAGTCGTTTATTTATTTGCGTTGTTGTATCCGAGTCATTCTGCATTAAAATAATCTTCATCATAATTATGCTTAATTTTAAAAATTTCAATGACACATTTGATAACGGGACTCCGAGGATGTCGCCAAGGAACAGGTTTCAATTCCAGGTATTTTTCCATCGGAACGGGTGGCTGTGTCATTAACTAATTAGCGTTATTGTATCTGAGTTGTTCTGCATTAAAATAATCTTGATCAAAATTTTGCCTAATTCAAAAAAATTCTATGAGACACATTTGATAACGGGCCTCCGAGGATGTCGCCAAGGAACAGGTTTCAATTCCAGGTGTGCGTCCATAGCAACGGGTGGCAGTATCAACGAGCAAATGTAAACGTCACCTAATTAACGCCTCGAGAGAAAGTAAACAGTAAATTGCGCGCGCAACCTTGTGGCAGATGAACCAGAAGCGGTCGCCCTCGAGTGCGTCTCGTAGTTAATTAGGGACCGCACAAGTTAAGGTAAACTCTTCAAGATTAAAATCAGATCAAGAACAATTCCTGTTAACCTTTTCTCTGCCGGGACGCGCAACAACCAAAGTATACTAGTTCAACAGTAAAATTCTTTATTTGAGGAGAAGTTTTTGAATACTACGCTTGGCTTTATTTAACTAATGTTCTCTTAGGAATGCTTACGTTTTCAAGTTTGAATGATCGAAGACAAAAAATGTACTTTGGACCAAAAAAATCTTTCAGCTTGTGAAAATGAAAATTTCCCAATTTTTGAAGACGGAATATTTTCAGTATTATTATTTAACTAGTGTTCGAACCCGGCTTCGCTCGGACCAGTTTGGGGTTATGTTCACCTCGGCGCGTAAATTCAGACGGCCAAGTTGAAACAACTTTTTTCAAAATTCAAAATTCTAGATCAGTTAAAATGGAATTAAAATGAACATTTCAGACTGGCATTGACATTTCACAGCCCCTTTCATATATTGACAGCCCCATTCTCGCCCATTAAAATGTCCAAATTCAAGGAAAAAATCTTATTTGCTGTCAAAGAAATGTCAAATAATACCTTCACGTAAATAAAAACATTATTATATTAATAAAAGCCGGGAAAAGTTCAGTAGAAGACTAATTTGTTACATTTTGACTAAATGTCTTCGCCGATAAAAAAATCAAACATATTTTCTTTCATATTCGTTTTTATGGCAACTTAATGACCAACAATGCAAAAGGGAATTACAGACCCACAGACATACATACGCCATTTCGGTTTTATATATGAACTACTCAATACTCGAGTAATTGGAGTCTCTGCACACACATTGATAACGAAACAAATTTACTGTCGAAACTTTCGCGAGCGAAATCAATTCGTTTGTTTGAACTTGCAACAACAATGCAAAAGGGAATTACAGACATACATCCCCCGTTTCGGCTTTATATATAAGATTAACGGTCCGTAGTGTATTGGTCAACGTCATTGACTTCCGTGACGGACAGTCCGGGTTTGAGTTCCTTTGCGAGCAGACTTTCTCAGCCAACATATCGATCCTGTTCGTAGGCATTACTTAATTACGATTAGCTAATTACTAATCATGGTAATCGTATACTTTCAATATATACTCTCTTGGTAAAAGAGAAGTCGAGCAACTGATTTACAAACAGTTGTCATAGAAAAAACCAGGGCTGTGGAGTCGTGGAGTCGAAGTTTTTTGGCCTTTGGTAAAGTTTGAAATTTTTATTTTTGCGTATAATCATTTCAATTTTGCTTTTGGCCGGATTGATTGGTTGATATATAATTGAATACACATAAAAAGCAAATAAAGGAAAAAAAACTTGACGATATTAAACTTTTAGTCGGGAGTCGTATTTTTTTAACGACTCCATTGCCCTGGAAAAAACATGTTGCGATCAACTCCGTGAAAAATTTAATTTTTCAATGTTTCACTTCTTAAATAGGTTTCAATTATGACAAATTTAAGTGGTCAGCTTAAGGGTACTTTTTTTTAATGATGGCGTGTAACGGGTTAATAATAAGGAAACCGAATGCACATTTAAAGGTCATCAATTTCCATTATAATATTTAAAAAGTGTGCCAACAATGAAGGAAGAAACCAAATAGCATTGAATGAAGAAGAAAAATGCATTCGATAACGAAATAGTATATTCCATTCAAATATCAATAGAATGCAACATTTTATTCATATGTCAGATGTGACATTTTAAAATATGTTTATTTTTATTGCCGCAAAAAGATAAACCATCAGACGAGACATTTTTTTGGAAAACATGTTGAGTTCATTATGCAAAACAAAAAAGATACAAAACAATGCATATCATTTCAAATGACAGAATTTACCGTTATATGTAAATGAAACATGTAATGTATTGAAACGTATTCAGCTAACAAAAATACACCACAACGTTCCGTTCGCCCGCGGATCCACGACGTTGACCACTGCACAACGACCTGGCATGATTGTAAAATTTAGAAAACTGAATTACTCGGAAATTTTCAAAAAAAAAAAATCGTATTTTGGACGGTTTATGTTGCACAAATTTCGGGTTAAATGTTTGGAAATAATTTTCGGTCCGTGCAGCATCTACCGTTGGCCAACCGGAAGGACTGGGGTTCGAACCCGGCCGCTCCGCAACCGAAGCTAACGACGTTGACACTCGACCATGGACCGAACTGTTTGCTGTGGTCCGTCCTCACACGGACCCAATAGGCCACGCTGACTTGATTGCAACTAAGGCTAACTTCATTGCATTTGAAAAATTTGCAAATTTATTCGGGGATCGACATAATCTCGATTCTTCACTAGAGTCAATATACTCGTCTAACACGACGGGCTCTCAGTATACGGTTTAAACACAGGATACTCTGAATCAAAATGATTTCAGTGGTTGAGCTAGTCACTCCAATTTATTTTAGTATTTTATTTTATTTTCTATTTTAAAGCACTTTAGTGCATGGTTCAAAATCAGTCCCGTGCAGATCTGCTCGGTCCATGAATGTGAGGGGTAAATTCCTTTTTCTAAGTCGATAGCGTTGTGAAAGGCGGCCATGAAACATTGGCTGCATATACACAACGGGTGGTGGTGGGAAAAACCAACTTGGTCCGTGGTCCCAACAAATGTTATGTCATATTTATGAAAATCTGATCGAAATGATCTGATGAATTTCATCACTTGATAATGCTTTTATGTGGAATAAGTACTAAAAATTTAATGCATGTATTCCACCAAGTATTGACCAAGCAGTGAACACCTTAAAAGTGGTCGTATTCATGAATTATATATGGATGGCTTATAGAGTAAATTTGCTATCTCCGTTTTTGTCAATTGTGCAGGAGAGGGTTAAAGCTGATTATTTCGGTATTTTCAAACCGATCGGGAAAATTTCAAATATTACATACTTTATAACGATTTATTTGTACCACCGCTGAAAACAACGAATGAATGACAGGTGAAAATAGAAAATGGTGGAGTTGGATAATTAGCAGTGTACGTTTTAGAACGACAATGGAGTTATCAAATTTTCCTAAAAGGTTTTTCCGATCCACTCAAATAAGGTTTGATTATTGGAGTTAGCAAAATTACTCTGTAATCTGATTTCGAAATGAACACATTTCTTTGCCAACTGATCGGTTCGATTGGCGAAACCGGTACTGATCTTCTTCAGTAATTATTCAAGTTGTACAACTCGAGCTGGACTCGACATGAAATTTGTGGGAGTCAAGTACCATTCCACGAAGAATGAGCGGTAAATAAGATTTTTATTATGTTGAAAATCTTGAAAACCTGATTTAGATTCATGTGTGAATAATAAAAACATTTCGCTGAGATGTTGGTCAATGAAGTTAAAATCTTCGAAAAATGCATTTAAAATTTATTCAAAAACGTGACTCCATTAATAAATATAGAAAAAAAATTACATTCAAACGTGGTGTAGATGTAGTCGTGTTCCACTGCAAGGTCTCGGGTTCGAAAAGAAACAATGCTTACTGGAATTTCAATATCAAATTGGAATCGTTTGAATTGTGTACCTTCCCATTAGTTTTGCAGGTAAAAGACCCTGGTTTCACCTTTCGGCATCTTCAGTGAACAGATGTACTTGAACTGCCGCGCAGTAAACAGTTTGTAACGTTTATATACAAAAATAAGAGTATATCACTAAGTTAAATTGCTAGTAACGTAGTCTATATGAATTAGCCAAAATTTGATGTAAATGAGTTTCAATGAATTAAGGGGGTCCCCCCATGTGACGGTCAGTTATTTTAGCTTTTTTTGGGATTTTTTTTTGGCTAATGTTTATTGACATTTTAACAGTAAGTCAAAATATTTTCAGACTAAAATCTTCATCACAATGTGTGGTGCACCACTCCAAACGCACACATGTCGAAAAAAAGGTGGTAAACGGCCTCCATCCGACCGGCCGATTGGCTCATAGGAAATCAAAAAATCTAACGGTGTTTTCATTTATAAAACTGTTAAAATCGTTTGAGCTTGAATCTTTTGAAAATGTGGAAAATTGAACAATTGACAAAAGTTCAAATTTCATGATTTTTTTCGACTATTCGGTTACGTTAAAACAAAACGGCTGGGAATTTTTCATTATCCTAGTTCAAACGATGACAAAACATGTTTCTAGTATACCAATAAAATTTCAAAGCAATCGGTTAACCCGTTCTTGAGATATCGTGGAGGCCAATTAGTAAAAACACAGTTTTGATAAAAACGCGTTTGAAAGTTCAAATACGATTTAAACTATGAAATCTTTACTCCCCATTAATCTGCTATGCCTGGTCCATATATAATTATTTCTTCTTCCTGTTTTAAGACTTTTGAAGCTGCTTGCTTTGATCTTGCTTAAATTTTGGTTTGTTTCATGAATTTAAATTACATGTGTATTGAAAGTTCTCATGTAACAAGCCGAAATGTGACCGATGTCCCGCCTCGAAATAAGTGTAGTCTAACTGCAATAACTGTCCAACAAGTTAAAATATTGTAATATCACTTTACCAGCATATTCTACACGTGGTTAAGAATCATTATACGCAAAAAAAAAATCTTTCAAAATATCACATGGGGGACCCCCTTAAGGTAGGGAATTAAGTGGGGAACCCACTGAATTCATTGAAACTCATTTGCATTAAATTTTCGCTAATTCATATAAACTACGTTAATAGACAATTAACTTAGTTATCTGCTTTTATTTTTGTATATAAACGATACAAACTGTTGTCTACGCGTCAGTTCAAGTAATCCGTGCATTTGAAATGCCTGAAGATGCCGAAAAGCGAACATGGGTCGTTAGCGACAAAATTCAAACGATTCAAATTTGACATTGATAATGACAATAAAATAACTATATAATTCATTCATAAATTGTTTAAAATCTGGACTAATGAGCTATCTTTTTGATTTTAGTGACGTCCAATATAAAACGTCCAAGGATTTTGACTGAAGGTGCATGATTGTATTTCAATATTGAATTTGTTTGAATTTCGCTAACAAGTTCAAGTTCATTTGTTCACTCGAAGTTCGCAAAGATGCCGAATGGCGAAACACGGGTCGTAAGTAGAGACTCCAATTCGAGTATCGAGTACTAGATACTCGAGTATACTCGTCCATTTTTCAAGTACTCGATACTCGTAATTTAGAAATGAAAGTTTATTTTGTTTTAAGCAGCGGACAGAAAAACAAGATAGCACTATTTAATTGATTGTTTACTTTTAAACCGATGTCCACAGCAACAGAGTTTTTCTAATGCGGGAGTAAAAAAGCAAAACTTCGAACCAAATTAAAATTTGAGAAGTTTAGTTATCTATTATTTTTGAAATAAAGGTTTCATCAATAGAAATAAATGTATGAATGAAATAAAATGAGCTTATTTATTTGATTACTATCTATTGATATACACAAATTTGAACAAATAATTCATCTTTTGGTATATCTGAAACTACTCGAGTATACTCGAGTATTTTACAATTTTACTACTCGATACTCGAGTAGTTGAGATGTCGAGTATTTGGAGTCCCTAGTCGTAAGCGACAAATCTCTTAGAAAAGTAACGAAAGATGTTGAAAATTGCACCAAGCGCTTTCAGTAGAAATCTTCAATCAAATGTATATTATAAATTTGTAGAACTTAAATACGTTGCCATTTTTTCACCGTGTTATAATGGAGTTCTACCAAGTAAATGCCGATGCAATCAATAGAATAATAAGCAGGCCTGTGGAGTCGGAGCTTTATGGCCGGAGTCGGAGTCATCGCGGCGTTTTGGCAGGAGTCGGAAATTTTGAAAAGTTTGAACATTCTATTTTTGCATTTAATATGTCAAATTTGGCTTTTGACCGCATTGATAGGGTTGATATTTAATTGAATACACATAAATATGAAAATTAGGGGAAAAAACGTGACGATATTAAGCTCTTATTAGTCGGAGTCGGAGTCGTGTTTTTGGTAAATGCTGGAGTCGGAGTCGGACTTTTTTTTACCGACTCCACGGCCCTTATAATAAGTGTGTTTTATGTATTTCAAAATGTGTCGCTTTTAAGTTGGCATTGTATAAAAAATATCATTTTTTGTACTTGTTTTACAGTAAATGTATTTAGATCAGTACAGGTTTCGCTCATTGCGAGCATTTTCAACTAACACGTGTCACTGTTTGTGTACTAAGTCGAGAATTAATAATTTGCTCTCGAACGAAAGCGAATTGTGAGAATTACAAGACGTGTCGGTTCAATTAAGTGTGAAGATGCTTCACAAGGAGGCGAAACACGTGTCACTATTTGCAAAACAATGCGTGGAAAACCAAAACTTTGTCATATTAAAATAAAGTGATACATTTTTTAATTATTTCACATTAGGTTCATCAAGAACAGGACAGGAGCGAAACCGGTCCTGATCTTTACACACATTGTTAGTACTTACTCCAAATTTGTTTTATTAAGTTCGGGGACGGTTTCGCGCATCGTGAGCATTATTAACTGATGTCAGGAAGAGGATGTGTAATAATTACAAAAAATTACGTTATTGCATTTTTAATTTATATAGTCCAGTGGTTCTCACGTAAAATTGTCTTGTGGCCGCATCGTACACGTAAGTGGGGTTCTACGGAAATGCCTGGTGGCCGCATCAAATTTTCGTTCTGAATCTGTTGTTTGAGCCTTGTCAAATGGAACCAAACATATTAAAAATATTACTATTGACATTTATTGCACAAGAAATACTTAATTTTAAGAGTATGTATCAGGGCTGTGGAGTCGGAGTCGGGGTCATCGCAGCGTTTTGGCCGGAGTCGTACTCGGAGTCGGAAATTTTGAAAAGTTTGAACTTTTTATTTTTTCATGTAATATGTCAAATTTGGGTATTGGCCGGATTGGTAGGGCTGATATTTAATTGAAAACACATAAAAAGGAAAATTAGGCAAAAAAAAGACGATATTAAACTTTTTTTAGTCGGAGTCGGTTTTTGGTCAATGTTGGAGTCGGAGTCGGAGTCGAACTTTTTTTCCCTGCCCTGACTCCACAGCCCTGGTATGTATAGACAAATTAACTTTTGAAACCTCATTTTGTTAAATGTCAATATTTCCTATGAATCTGTTCATGAGAACCACTGATATAATCCCAAAAGTATATATTAAAAAAATTAAAAATTGTACTAACAAAAACCGCATAACTTTGAAATCGCACAAAAAGAGGTGTACATAGAAAAACAAGTGTCTATATCGATTCTGTGATTAAAAATTGTACAAAAGTGTTTAGGGCCACAATATAATGACAATTGCATAAGGCATTCTTTTAATAGACTGGCGGTGTAATTATTCGTCGCTTGGGACGTTCCGCCACGCCCTGGGCCCAAATCACACCCGGCCACGGGCGCCATTTGCATAATCTGGCATTCAATTCTTGGAACGAGAGAGACGCTCCATTCAGGTTTTATACGGCGGACAAAGTTTCGTATAAAAGGATCATCTCGAGCCTTATCAAATCAGTTCACTTTGTGCATTACCAAAAAAACATACATCAAGGTGAGAGACGCACCGAGCTTGGAGTAGAGACAACCCATTCATTGTCTCTATTATTAGAGACACATAATTCAAACTGATTTTTCTCGACTAAAAATATTTTTCAACAGTAATCAATGTTAACTATTTTTTAACAGATTAAAATTGATTTTTATTAACTTTAAAGGTGACACTTTGGCTTTCTGATTTATTTGCTAAATATAAAATAGTAATCTATTCTAATGTGTTAAACTGTAAAAACTTGGCGGTAACTTTGTGGCAGTTCATTTTAATATAAAATTTAGAACAACTTTGATTATTCAACGTATTGTGTTACTAATTGTGACACGTGTTTCGCTTCTTTCAGAGGCATTTTTGGACTTACTATAGCAAAGTATTTTTTTTTTGTTCTTTTAAGGTTTATCGTAGCTATGAACAAAAAAGTGATTTTAATACGCATTGAAATATTTAATAACCTCGACTGAGGGTGCTTGATGAAATTTCAATATCAAATTTGAATCGTTTTAATTTTGTACTTTTTCATGCGTTTTGTCGCTAACGTCTCAGGTTTCGCCGTTCGGCATCTTCAGGCATTTCAAATGCACGTATGTACTTGAATTGACGAGTTCTCAGTTCTGTCAGTACATCCGTGCAATTGAAATGCCCGACGATGCCGAAAGACGAAACCCGGGTCGTAAGCGACAAAGTTCATGGAAATGTACATAATTCAAACGATTAATATTTGGCATTGACATATCTTCGCATCCATTCTATTATTGATGTCTCTTTGACACATAACGCAATATATTATGTTTTATCTAGTGGCATTAATAACTCAAAACCGGCAAAAATCGAGGCACGTTTCTTATATCATTTGTAATCAATTAACTTTCAATACATTTAAGGAAGTGAACAAAACTAAAAAAAAAGGAAATAATTAATTTAAATTAAAACTAATTCAATTGTTGTCGATTAACATATCGATTAACTTTTGAATACATTTTTTATGTAAAATTAAAACATTCAATTCAATTAACTTTAAGTGGTGCCACATCTATTAGCATTAAGATTGATTGTTGACACAAGTATTTTTGTAAACATCTTAATAAATAAAAAATAAAAAAATATTTTTACTAAAATACGTTGCTATTTTTCTCACCGTTTTATAATGGAGTTCTACCAATTCAATCGATAAAATATCATTTTACAGTCGTTGTATAGTCGTAAAATAATCATTTTTTTTTTTTTTGATTTGTACCAGTTTTTAATTATGAATGCTACTAGATATAAAATAATATGTTACGTTATGTGTCAAAGAGACATTTCAAGAAGAGAAGTGGATATAAAGTTAATTCAATGCGTATTAAAATCACTTTCTTGTTCTATAGCTCCGCTAAACCTTTTAACAACACATTAGAATAAATTACTATTTTATATTTAACAAATAAATCAGAAAACCAAAGTGTCAACTTTAAAGATAATGAAAAGACAATTTGTAACAGTAGTTAAAAAAAAAATAGGTAACAATGGTTACTGAAGAAACTTGTTTTTGACTGTCATGAAAAGTAAAGAAAAATTGGTTTAGTTTCTGTATATAGGTGGCCAAATTCTTCTTTAGGCCTTTGTTGATACAAATTTGCAATAATCAAGTGACGTTGTCTGTTTGTTTCCAGATGAGATTCTTCGCTACTCTGGCTTGCGCCACCTTCCTCTTCGTCCAGGTCTTCGGAGACGTCTCCCACCTGTCCAACCCGGAGGCAGCTGCCCCTATCATCAAGCAAGCTCTCGATATCAACGAGAACGGACAGTTCGCGTGGAACTACGAAACCGGAAACGGAATCGCCGCCCAGGCCGCAGGAGCTGGAGAGGTAAAGAAGCTGTCTTCTTTGATACAACAGTTCAGTCTATGAACTATCGAATAGCGATTTTTAAAACTACATAATTAGCAATATTTTACTGTAATTGGGGATCGAAAAAAAATATAACTGGGTCAACTCAAAAAAATGTCGAGTGTTATACTGTGACAAAACGAATATCACGAAAATTCATTTGGATACTTTGTAACATTGCCATATGAGCAATATTTTTTTGTTTAAACATCTAACCGACATCGATAAAAAGGATGTTATAATATTAAAACTGTGTCAACTCAAATAAAAAAGTCGAGTACTAAACTGTGACATAACGAATATCACAAAAGTTCATTATAATACTTTGAAAGATTGCCATACGAGCAATATTTTTTCGTTTAAACATCGAACCAACATCGACAAAGATATTGATTTGTTTAAATTGTGTCAACTCAAAAAAAACGGTTATTAATTTTCCATACTTACTGTCGTGAGGTAACTTTCGTAATGAACGTCATGTCGAAAGATGCATCAAGCATTGTCGAAAACAAGACTGATTCAACTCAAAATATATTTTACGTTAATTTTTTTCAAAAACTTAAGTCATAAAATAAGCTGACAATTTTTTTTAAATATATTTATTTATGTAATTATTTTTTGTTTTAACAGGGAGTCCAGGGATCCGCCCAATGGACCGCCCCCGATGGCACACCAGTGCAATTCTCTTACACCGCTGACGAGAACGGATACCAGCCACAGGTAACTTATACACCCATCAAAACACTCGAATAACTCAAAATGCAACAGTAGAGCATTTCCAATTTTTTTACTGTTCATCTCAACATGTTTTAACACGAGAACTGCTTGTTACGCAGTTGTCCATCTTCATATCAGAGAACTGGGACGGGACTATTCGTTAATTAAACTCGTAGAAAATTTTCATGTTTAAGCATTTTTGTAAATTTTTAACGATGTTACATTATATCATTTTAAAAGACCTTTGGAAATTGTAATTTATTTATCTTTCCAAATGCTCAACCAATTAACAATGTGAAAAAAGTAGCAATATATATTAGTGCTTTAAAGATTATACGATATGTTGATATCTATTCCGGCTTAGGCCCTCATCATAACTATTATTTAACCGTGTTATCATGGAGTTCTACTAAGTAAATGCCAAATCAGTCACTCAGACATCATTGAAATCAAAAATGAGATAACTTTTACACTAAAACATGAACGATAAACACTTTAAATGTCCGATGACGTCAAAAGACGAAACTCGGGTCGTCTGTGAAAAAAATTCAAATTTTAAATACATTGCTGTGTTATGCCTTGTCATTGAATTTGCGCTTAATATTCCACCGTTTCTCAACAGGGAGCCCTCCTGCCAACACCCCACCCAATCCCAGAGTACATCCTGAAGTCGCTCGCGTGGAACGCCGCCCACCCCGAAGAGGAGAAGCCAATCAAGAAGTAAACTGAACCAACTACCATATAAAAACAACAACAACTAAAAAGGACACGGGACGTATCAATGGAAAGAGACAACATGCCAGCAAGCAAGCGCGCGCTTTTGACAGCAGAACTGTAAAATATTCTATAACGATTCTGGCCCACATGGCCAGCGTATCGTTGGCGTATTTTACAAGTGAATTTTTTGACAGCGCGCACTTATGTATACGATTTTAATACCGTAAAACAATATTTATTATCGTGTTTGTAAAATTATGTATATATTTATTATTGTAATTCAAACTTAGAAGAAAATCCGAGACCTTTTTTCGTATTATATACGAAATTGGGCACAGTAAAAAAAGCCATTATGATTTATATATTTCCTGTATGTATACTATATTATAAAATATATATTTGTTAATTTTATTCAATTTTTGTTGTTTTATTAATTAAACCCTTTTCTGAAAACAGTTCAAACGTCAAACTGGTGAAACATTCGAATAATTATTTGAAAGTTCGGTAAGTGTAAGCGTACAAAACAATATATTAGACAGCATTTTTCATAGTCTAGAATTTTTAGAAATAAATAAAACTCTTAATAAAAAAGATATATTATTAAATAATATTCTTAACAGGACAGGATGCTCGTCTTTATTAACATTATTCCCAATTAATAGAGTAATCACCCAACCTAACTGATTGGTTGCAGCTCATTAGTTTATAGTTTATTAGTTTGTAATTTTTAACGTCATTAGAAATATATTTATTTGTTTACTTTGTTACGATTCTATAACCCTCTCTTGCGTCCCTTATAAAGGAAAAATCCCAATCTGATTGATTGATTGCACCTTATTAGTATCATTATGTTATTGCATTGTTTTGATTCTATCACCCCCTTCCTTGTTTCCTTTAAAGGAAAAAAAACCCGTAATCCATTTTGTAATTTCATAATTTAAAATGTTAGAATTTATCTTGCTTCATTACTCAAGCAAACTTTGCGATAGTAAGTCTGAAGATGCCTCTGAAAGAGGCGAAACACGTGTCATGATTAGTTACACAATACGTGGAATAATCAAAGTTATTTTAAATTTTATATTATTAGACAGCAGTTTGTTAATTTTGTATTTTTCCATGAGATAAGACTTGACTTACAGAGAATGTACTTGAACTGAAAATTCGACAGTTCAAATTTGATATTGAAATTCCATCAAGCACTTTTTATTTCAAAGTTTTATTTCAGTCATAAATTGAACTTTTTCCTTTATATTTCAAATTATTTCAACAGACTTTGTGGAAAAAAAACACTATGGAGGTTGGTTATCAGATTATGAGAAATAGCTCGCCCGTGATATTTCCAGCTCTGTTTACTATTTTCATTTATTAATATCAATTTGCAACAAATCATATTCAGGAGTCTGAGCATATGGGACGCTAACAGTTAAAAAAAATATAATAAATAGCTGCCAAAAGTCACCAAGTGGCAAAAAAATGTTGATAATGATAACAGTTTTGTTTGTTTTGTGATATTTTATCGTCCTTCTTTTACGTTTTTCATTTAAAATTTATAAAAACTGCACTTAATAACTTTTTGCAGAAAAACAAAATAGTCAAATATTGACAAAAACGTCAGTAAATTCTTTCTGAATACCATGAAATAAAAATGATAATATACATGTGTCTTGTCAGAAGTCACCAAAATATTTAAATGAATTTTGGCTGTCATATAATGTATTGAAAATTTTTAATGATTCCAAGACAATCATTCTCGTATGGGGTTTTTCTTAAGTGTTTTCCCCACACAAAGCCTTCAGCTGACAGAATCTTTTAGAAAGTCAATACTTAGCTAGCTTACATGCGGGAAAGGGAAACAAAGACTTAGTCTGTATCCACCCTAGCAACAAAAATAGCCAGGAAACTAGGAACCCGCCTAGCGGACTCCACATATAGTTTCAGTAGGAAAGTAAAGGTAGGAAAAAGTCATATAATGTTTATTTCCGCAGACTATCTCACTTTTTCAAAATCCATTCAAATATTTCAGTGAATTTTTAATATGTTAACTATAATTTTGTTTAACTATTTACTTAAATATGCAGTTAGTAACTATCATGGGTTTAAATTAAGCTTTTAAAAACGTGTTATTTGACGTTATGTAATGACTTATTCACTGGATAAAGCATGACACAATAGGTGGAACAATTTTACTAAGTTTTGACAAAAATGTCACTTAACAACTTTTGGCTGAAAGTGGACTTGATGGACTCGATATTTTGTACAAATATTATATTCTAAAATATCTACAAAACAAATATTAACAAAAAAAAGTCTATTAAATCTACTTGTGTCATTAAAAACAGATAAGAATGAATGATAATCGACAAACCACTGCCAGCTTAGCATTTTCATAATATAATCCCAGACCCGACAATTTCCGTTCGACGATACGGATGTATGTGTTGTTTAAAAATCCCTCAAACACATTTGCTAACAACTAGTCCTAGTTCCATTATATCTCCGCTCTCTTCGAAAAAAACCTGTCAAGATATGTAAGCTTCGTTTGTAGCTCTATTGCTCCACATTGGAAGCGGACATGATATAATATTACAAAACTAATATCATTAGAAACAAGTTGAATCGAATGCAATATTTCATTTGAAGATTATCTAATTATTATAAATTCACATAAAACAAGGTGTGAACTAAATCAGGGGTTTCCAAGCACGCAATAAAAAGGTCGCAATTTTATTTTTTATATTATTCAAACCAAAAATATAACCAAATGCTTAGTCAACAGAGGCTGTTCAACTAGAACTGCCTATGTGCCTAGGACACGATTATTTTTCCTCAATACCGTTGACCACTTGGGTTTGGCACAAAGAGCATAATTGCCCCACTACAATTTCTTTTCTTACCCGGTTGTGTCGAAGGAGCAACTGCCTAAAACTTCAACCATCGGAGAAAAGTACAAAATTCAAACGATTCCAATTTGATATTGAAATTCCAACAAGCACCTTCAGTCGAAATTCTTTATGATAAAAATATGAATATGGCGATTTTTTTCCCTTTTTTTAGGTGTAAAAAGGTTAGGGAACACTGGTTTATATAGAAAAATAAATGTAGATCACTAAAATAACTTGCTATTAACGAATTCAATGAATCAAGTGAGTTTGTTTAAAATTATCGGGATTTTTTGAATGTAGTATCGCAAATACTAATTATATCGATAAATAAATCTTGGGTTTTAACCGACCTATTATTATTGGATTGATTGATTTCAAATGTTTGAATTATTAAGTAATGATAATTATTTAAAGGGATATAACAATGGCGAGTTTAGAAAATTAAGTTGTTCGTTTAAAATTGGCAAACTATTAACCCTTGAGATGCGGTATGCCGATAGATCGCCATATCATTTCATGTGTCTTAAGTGCGGTATGCCGATATATAGCAGGGGCTTTAAAAAAGACTGCTCGTGCACTATACCGGATATGAATTTAAGTCGTCGTCATGTAGGAAACCTTTGTCTCTAGAACAGTGGTTCTCGCGTAAAATTTGGCTGTGGCCGCATTAGGAACATCAGCGGTACTACGGAAATGTCCGGTGGCCGCACCAAATTTTTGTGATGAGTCTTTTTTGCCAAAAAGATTTAAACGTGTATGTGTTGAGTTATTTCTAACTAGCAATTTAGATGCACAATGCAATGCAAACAAAATATTTAATTTATAGTGTCTTAGTTGACAAATTAACTTGTAAAAACCCATTTTTATTGAATATCAATATAAACTATGAAGCTTCTGGTGGCCGCAGCAAAATCCTCTGGTGGTCGCACATGAGAACCACTGCTCTAGAACCATAACATTGAAAATAGTGGCAATTTCATTTTTGACGTGACAACGTCTTATAAATCGATGAACGCCCGCTGCACGCACGAAAAAACATGACTCATTGTCCCGTTTGTCGCGTTACGCCGAAGGCAAGCGTGCGAGCGAGAGCGCGGATAAGCGATAGAGAGGCACGATCGGCCTACCGTTCGGATTGTGCCGCATCTATCTCTCTTCCACTCGATTGGTCGATGCGTCTGAGTAGAAAAGAGACAGCGGCAGCACACAACTTATACACCTACAGTACCTACACGTGATCTGTTTACAACTGTTTATAAAGTGAAGTGAAATGTTAATGTGGTTTTCATTGTTTATATTACAACAACAATTGCGGCAATAAAGGTAAGTAATCCTTGAATTAATGAGTGCGAATAAAATATATCAATAAAAAATTGTAGATTTCATTTCACTCCTTCTTCGTATCCATACAAAATAATGATAATTCAATAAAAATGATTCCATTTTATTCATAAAAGTATGCAATCATTTCATCAATGTTTTCTTATGACGTTGTCACGTTAAACTATCGTCCGTAAACCGACTTTACAGACAACCATTTTTTTGGGTGTTTTTGTCCAAGCGTAACGGGACACCTTTTTCATACAAAAAATCAATATTTTACGATCGGCTGGCGTGATTTAGAAAATGATCCCCCATCGTTCTCGTTCTAGGCTCTGAGTGCATTTATGGCCGAAAGTTTTGGAAATAAAAGAACATATTTTGCAAGTTGGTCGAAAGGCCGGATTGCACTTGTGGACACGACTACCAGGACGCTAATCACGTACTGTGGGACTGCCCCGAGATGAATGCCGAACGAGCTGAGCTGTTTGCTGCGGTCCGTCCTCATACGGGCCCAATATGCCACGCTGACTTGATCTCAACCAAGGCCAATTTTGAGGCATTCGATAAATTTGCAACATCATATGGGGAACGGGATAATCTTGATTCCTCTTCAGATTCAACGCGAAGTAGATTAAACTCCACGGATTCTCAGTATACAGATACATAAGATACTTAATATCACTCTAACAAAGTGGCTGAGCAAGTCACATTTTCTTTTTTATTCTCTTTCTATTTCTCTTCTCTTTAAGCACCTTAGTGCATGGCTAAAAGATCAGTCCCGTGCAGCTCTGTCTCGGGCCAAGTAAGTGAGGAGTAAATTCGTTTCTTTTCTTGATCGTATAGCGTTATGGAAGGCGGCTGTGAAAAACGGCTGCACACACATAACGGATGGGTGGTGGGACAACCAACTTGTTCACCCAAATATATATTTTCGAAGAAATTCAAGTCGGTACCATCGGTTGGTATATTTGTATGTAAGAAAGCTTTCACTAAAAATGAATATTTCTTTTATTTATATCTCAAATTATATGTCTAATTGAAATCTTGCATATACTGTACATGATAACATCAAAAATAAACATTCATCAAAGATTTGACAAATGCAAGGTTATATATTGTTTCTCTAATAATAATAAAAATATTAAGTAATCTAAAAATTAATATAGATGTGTATACATGTATAAAATGGTACTTTATAATTTTTATTTATTTTTTCGTGAATTATTGACAATTTCGCAGACTTTTGCGAAATAGACCGCCGCACCAAAAGAGTTAATCGCAAATTTGTACATTGATACTTTTTCATCGTGGATTCAAATATTGATCGATCTCGATGACGATAGGCCGCCCGCGGTCCGCCGTCCGGCCTGCCCTGGCGCACAGAGCAAAACTGGCACATTCCTAAATGCCGAGACGATATTTAAATGCCAAAGTGATGCTTAAAATCACGTTTGAAACGTCATCGCGTCTGTAATGGAAATAATGCAATTTGTCGGTTCATCGTTTCGGTATACCACTGTGAGGCAATATGCTACTCGATGCGCGCGCAACGTCTGCCAAAAAGACCTTAGTGCCAAACAGATGAAATAGTTGAAAGGCGAAAGGGCGTGTTCTGAAAGTACACATGTTACAATGAAATAATCAGTAATCGAGAAAGCAAAATTTCTGAAATTGAAATATGAATGCCATTTGCTGAATATTTTTTAACTTATGTATTGCGATATAGTACACCGAAACTTCTTTTTGTGTGATCTATAAAAAGAGGTCACCACCCAAAAAAAGTTTGGGAAACTATGGTGTATCAGTGGTTCTGATGTGCGGCCACCAGAGGATTTTGCTGTGGCCACCATCAGCTTCATAGATTATTAGATATTTAATAAAAATGTCTTTTTACAAGTTAATTTGTCAACAAAATAAATACTGAAAATTAAATGCTTCGTATGCAGTGAAACCACGATTATAAGTTTTTCAAGGGACCGTATAAAACAAACGATAAAAGCGGGAAAGTTTTATATGTGAACTAAATGCCGGGACTAAAGAAAATGAACGCACCACGCGGGAAAACGTATAATGCGAGAACGTAAGATCGGGGTTCCACTGTACATTGTATTGTGCATCAAGAATTTTTAAACAGAAAAAACTTAGAACACATATTATGTTTAGGTCTTTTTGACAAAAAAGACTCAACACAAAATTTGTGTGCGGCCACCAGACATTTTCGTAGGACCGCTGATGTTCCTAATGCGGCCACAGCCAAATTATAATCGCGAGCATTATCAACTGGTAATGATCGCGACGATCGATCCTGATCCTAATAAATCCAATGTGGAATAAGTACAAAAAAAACCATTTGATCCCTATAAGGCGGCGCGTAGCGAGAGCTATTAGCTAACCACTAGTCCTAGCCTAGTATTCGTATCATTTAAATCAGGGCTGTGGAGTCATTTAAGAAAATACGACTATGACTTCGACTCCAACATTGACCACGACTCCGACTCGAAAAGTTTTATTTTTTCACTTTTTTTTTTCTAATGTTTCTATTTATGTGTATTCAATATAAACCAACCAATCCGGCCAATAGCCAAATTTTATATATAACTAGTATTGCTACCCGGCGTCGTTCGGACTAAGCGACCAATAATTATATCACAATATCTAACATCCAAAATAGAGTTAAAATAAAATCACAAACTTTATTTAATTTGATGACAGCCCCATTCTCGCCCATTAAAATGTCCAAATTCAAGGAAAAAATCTAATTTGCTGTCAAAGAAATGTCAAATAATACCTTCACGTAAATAATAAACATTATTATTAATAATAAAAGCCGGGAAAAGTTCAGTAGAAGACTAATTTATTACATTTTGACTAAATGTCTTCGCCGATAAAAATTCAAACATATTTTCTTTCATATTCGTTTTTATGGCAACTTAATGACCAACAATGCAAAAGGGAATTACAGACCCACAGACATACATACGCCGTTTCGGTTTTATATATAAGATATGCAAAAATAAAATTTCAAACTTGTCAAAACTCCACAGCCCTGCTTTCAATCCTTGTTCTCGTGGAAAAAAATCATGTCAAGATAAACTCCGTACGGTTAACATTAGAACCTTAATAGTGATGGGTGACAGCGATCGATGTCTTTTCTCCGCGAGTTTATTTCTGCGACAGTCGCAGTCAGAAATACAATGTCACAATCAAAGTCAGTAACCACTTTCATTTTTCAATTGAATTATTGCAGGGCTGTGGAATCGGAGTAGGATCGTGGAGTAGGGGTTTCTTGACCGGAGTCGGAAATTTTGAAATGTTTGAACTTTTTATTTTTACATATAATATGTAAAATTTGGCTATTGGCCTGATTGTTTGGTTGATATTTAATTGAATACACCAGGGGTCACCAGACTTTTTGAAAAACGGGCTGTTTTGATATTTTAACAAAACTTGGCGGACCGGATGACAAATAAATGCCTGTTGGAATACAATTAGAATATTAATTTATGTGTTCTAATATAATTATACAGTGGAACCCCGATCTTACGTTCTCGCATTGTACGTTTTCCCGCGTGGTGCGTTTATTTTTAATAGTCCCGGCATTTAGTTCATATTAAAAACTTTCCCGCATTAATCGTTTGTTTTATACGGTCCCTTGAAAAACTTAGAATCGTGGTTTCTACTGTATAATGTAATTTTTATTGGAATTTTTTAAAGAAAATGTTTATTATATTGTATGTGTTCATACGTTGTCGTATCTTATAAAAGGGTCTTTTTATAAGGACGCTTAGTTTTGAAATGTAAATAAAACAAGTTGTTTGTGAGATTTCGACTAAATTTTAATTTCATTTGTAAGTATATTTTACGGCATTAAATATGGAATATAGCATCAAATGTCTGCCAATATCCATTCATTATAAAATGGGCCATGTCGCTAAAGTTGACTTTTTTGACAAATTTGGGTAAACTTCCAACTGCTCCAGAACCCAATCAGGCGTTGTCTGCGGTCGTTTACCTGAAGTTCCTTGGTTAGTTGGATTTTATACGGGTGCAGACGCCCGATTCAAAATTCGCCAAGTTGAAGTCGCAGAAAAGCCAAGTTCTTGTGAACGACGAGAAATAAGCTGCCTTGGGTTTTCCTGTACACTTTCACACACAGCAGCAATGTTTTCACCAGATATTGTATTTTGATGACGTACAGGTAGGTGTTGGCCGATTATTTACCAAACTGGTTGACTCAAATTTGGCCACCAAACAATGAATAATCTACTCAGCAGGACAAAGTAACATATTTTGAGCGTCCCTATTGAAATACCCTTTACATAGGTACCAATTGCTGAATTGAAAAAAATAAATCTTATTTGAATAATTCTTTTTCAAAAATCGAAAATTTTTCGAGGGCCGGATGAAAACCTTCGGCGGGCCGTAGTTTGGTTACCGTTGAAATACACATAAAAAAGAAATGTTACAAAATCTTTAAATACAAGGTCTTATTTATGTTTTTAACGACTCCAAAGCCTTTGTGGCGTGGTTGTATGCATTGTCTAAAATTCCCTCCCACGCATGTCCGATCCCTAAATGTGGAATGCAGTGACAGCAATTAGCTAACATACAATCTATCTAAATTATTCAGCCACGGGGTCATGGATTCGAATTGAATTATTAATCGACTAATGTTTCGAGACTCGAGAGATGATATTTAAAAAATATTACAACATGACAGAAGAAAAAGCGTCAATTTTTTTCAATTTTTTTTCAAATTTATTGAGCTGACCTTTCTATGGTATCAATCCAATGAACAGGTTACAAAAAAACAGTCACGTTCTAGTCTAAAAATAGTTTCGGGGTCTGTTTCGACATTGTGATATCGTCAGAACTATTCTTGGCAGTTTTTATCAGGGCTGTGGAGTCAGAGTCGTCGCGGCGATTTGGCCGGAGTCGTACTCGGAGTCGGAAATTTTGAAAAGTTTTAACTTTTTATTTTTGCATTTAATATGTCAAATTTGGCTTTTGGCCGCATTGATAGGGTGGATATTTAATTGAATACACATAAAGAGGAAAAGGGAAAAAATTGACGATAATAACCTTTTTTAGTCGGAGTCGGAGTCGTGGTTTTGGTAAATGCTGGAGTCGGAGTCGAACTTTTTTTTACCGACTTCACAGCCCTGGTTTTTATACTTGCTAACCAGAGTTGTAAAAAAACACGACTTTGACTCCGACTAAAAATAGGTTCGGTCCGTGGTACAGTGGCCAACTTCGTTGGCTACCGTGTCGGACCGCCCGGGTTCGATTCCCGGTACGAGCCCTAAAATACCTTCCCACCGTTCCGATCCCAAAGAGTGATGCATAGTGACAGCGATTTGCTACCCACTAGTCCTCTTCGAAAAAGAGAAGTTGAGCAACTGAGTAACAAGCAGTTTTCGTAGGAAGAAAAATAACATGCTGAGATAAATTCCGTGAGGAGTCCATATGCTCCAAGTTGGACATGGTGAAAAAAATAGGTTAGTAAAAATAATAACACATTTTTTAGTATGTACTTATTTCACATACAATTTATTGGATCAGGACAGGTTTCGCTGATGGCAAGCATTATCAGTTGATAATGCTCGCCATGAGCGAAACCGGTCCTGGTCCAATAAATTTAAAGTACTATAAATGTGTTATTTTTATTAATCGAAGTTATTTTAAATTTTATATTATGTTGAGATAAACTCCGTGATGAGTCCATATGCTCCAAGTTGGGAGCGGACATGCTAACAAAAAAAAAGTAGACAAAAATGAGTAAGGTTTCTCTGTCTCTAAGGCATATATTCCCAACCTTTTTCAGCGGCGGCCCCTTTTTGTAAGACCCATGTGACCCTCGACCGCGATGCAAAAAAAACCAAACGAAAATGCAGTATAGTGAATATTTTTTTCGTTGACTGTAGAAGTTGGCGACCCATGGGTTGGGAGCCCGTGCTATAAGGGGTCCATATTTTTTTTGTAATTCAAGAAAACAATTGACCGAATCGACATTGAAATCATTTCCAGATTGAAATGTAACCTGTTTATTGGTAGCAGGGTCGAGAGGAGAATTGAAAGTTGTTCTTTAGGTCTCTTTAGCGACATTGAAGTTGATATCGTATCTTCCTCGAAAGCCTTAATTGACACGAGTCGCAGACGATCCTTTCACACGTGTCCTTCGTTTCGCCAAACGCAAGACGAATCTAATCGACGACAAAGAGGGAAGTGTCATTTTACCAAAACGACACTGACAGGTCTTCCTGGCAAACAGAATAAATAATAGATACTATAATTAAGTATTTCGACTGAGGGTGCTTGATGTAATTTCAATATCAAATTAGAATTTTTTGAATTTTGTACTTTTCCATGAGTTTTGTCGCTAACGACCCGGGTTTCGCCTTTCGGCATCTTCAGGCATTCCAAGTGCGCGGATGTACTTGAACTGACAGTTCTTGTCTCACAGTTCAGTTGACTTGTCAGTTCAAGTACATCCGTGCACTTGGAATGCCTGAAGATGCCGAAAGGCGAAACCCGGGTCGTTAGCGACAAAACTCATGGAAAAGTACAAAATTCAAAAAATTCTAATTTAATAGATACTAAATATTTTTAAAATATGGACTTTTTATGAGGGCTGTGGATTCGGAGTCGTGGAGTCGGAACTTTTTGGCCGGAGTCGTACTCGGAGTCGGAAATTTTGAAAAATTTGAACTTTTTATTTTTGCATATAATATGTAAAATTTGGCGATTGGCCGGATTGGTAGAGTTGATATTTAATTGAATAGACATCAAAAGGAAAAATAGGCAAAAAAAAAGTGACGATATTCAACAATTCAGATGTTTTTGGTCAATGTCGGAGTCAGAGTCGAGGTTTTGGTAAATGCAGGATTCAAACATTTTTTTACCGACTCCACAGTCCTGCTATTTACGAAGCTTGTCTCAGCAAAAGTTTTATACGATAACTGTTTGTTTTATTAATTTTACTATTGTAGAGTAGGATACGGATAATAATAGGAAAGGACTAGTGGTTAGCTAATCAATATTAAATAAATAATGGGATAAATTTTTATTCTTTAAATAGAACATAAATGGTCATTTTGCCAAAGAAAATATAAATTATAACGATGATATGTAATAATTAGTGTGCTGTCACTTTACCCAAACGAGACTGACAGGTCTTACTATATAAAGGATAAATAATTACTATTTTTTTTTTTAAATGGAACATAAATCGCCATTATGCGAAAAATAGATTAATTTTAAAGACGACAAAATGGACACTGTGGGGTGTCACTTAACCAAAACGTGACTGACAAGTCTTGCTATAAACAGGATAATTTTTTATTTTTAAATGGATAATATGGTCACTTTGGGGAAAAAAGACAATAAGAATGCTGTGGGGTGTCACTTTACCCAAACGCGACTGACAGGTCTTGCTTAAAATGAGTAACAAGCAAATCAGAAAGCCAAAGCGTCGCCTTTGAAGATAATAATAAAAAATGTACATATTTTCGATGGATTCGGCGGTAACTTTGTGGAAGTTCATTTTAATATAAAATTTAAAATAACTTTGATTATTCCACGTATTGTGCTACTAGCTGTGGCACGTGTTTCGCCTCTTTCAAAGGCATCTTCGGACTTACAATCGCAAAGTTTGCTCAAGTAATAAAGCAAGTTGATACTAATATTTTAAAATTACAAAACGGAGTTTGGGATTTTTCCTTTTTACAGGAAGCAAAGAGGGGGTTATAGGGTCAAAGTAAAGCAAACAAATATATATACTATTATACTAATGACGTTAACAATTATAAAATATTAACGAGTGAAATGCAATCAATTAGGAAGGGTTAATCCCATCATTGGAAATAATGTAAGCAGTGGCAAGCAACCTGTCCTATTTAGGATATTTAATAATACTCCTTTACTGTTAATACTTTAATTTATTTCTAAAACTTCTAAACTATTCATTTGTAAACCTTTTATATAATATTTACTCAGTGTAGTATTTCTAAATTACTACTCTGATTAAAATAATCATCATTTTCTATCAAATGATTTGCAAACTCTGAAAAATTGATTGAAATTGAACCTCTTTACTTCCCGTAAGAAGGAAAAATCCCAAACTTCATTTTGTAATTTAATCATTTTAAAATATTAGAATCAATCTTGCAATGTCTAAAAATTCTTTATTTATTCATTTTTAAAGAATTTCGAAGATGCCTGAAGATGAAGGCGAAACACGTGTCACAATACGTAGAATTATCAAAGACATTTTAAATATTAAAGTTGTTACTATACGCATATTTAAGGATTTCGACTGAGGGTGCTTGATGGAATTTCAATATCAAATTTGAAAATTACTCTTTTCAGTTCAAGTACATCCGTGCAGTTGAAATGCCTGAAGATGCCTAAAGGTAAAACCCGGGTCGTTAGCGACAAAACTCATGGAAAAAAAAAATTCAAATGTACATTTTTGTTTAAAAATAAGTCAAATTAATCACTATTTTTAAGCTCTCCTGAAAAGTATAGAAAATTGAGTTAGGTTTCTTTCCGCTTCTAATGTTTAGAATTGATCTGTTATTCTATTGTAAAAAAAAAAAAACACTGTCGCTTTCAAATGTTCGCCAAAGCGGTTTTATTCTCCGACATCAAAAAACCGGTCGCCATTTGCATATTTTTGCATAGATTGTACAACATAATTTTACGGGAGATGATACCACATTCCGGTTATGTCAGGTGAACCGAAAAAATCGTATATAAAGATCGGCAATCGCATAACCAAATCAGTTCACATTTGTGCAGTTCAAAAAACAAACACTTCAAGGTGAGAAACAACAACGCCGTTCACGTTTTGCTAAATCGAATATTTTTATCGACAATTTTTTTATTTTGTTAACATCTCAATTGATTACCGGTGTGCTATCCCATTAGCATTTTGACATAATATAATGAACAATGTTTATTGATGAACAATGATTATGCAAAGTGTCGAATGTATTTACATTTTTTAATACTGCGAAAAAATAAATTAATTAGAAAATTATTTAAATTAACGTTCTCAAAAAAAACAAACAATTTAAATTCGACAATTTATCGACGGCAAAAGGAACGGGTTTGAGTCCCGAAATTTTTCCCACCACTGCTTTCCATATTGCCTAATCCAGTATTCAAACCGAGAGTCTCGGGAGCAATCGATAAAATTTATTGCTAGCGTTTTTTAAAGCCATGTCAGCTCCAAATGTGGAACATATAGAACAGAAGTTTTTTTCTACGAGAACTTGTTGTTTAAGGACTTTCGGTCAGGAGTGTCTCGAGAACAGTCAACAAAATTAATTCTTAACTTTTTTTTAACCGTGTCCGCTCCTAATGTCGAACATATGGACTCCTCAGCACGTTAATCTCAACAGATTTTTTTTCCTACGAGAACTTGGTGTTAATCATTATTTTCCGTGAAAGTACAGTGGTAGGGAGTGTCTCGGGAGCAATCGACATAATTAATTGTTAACTTTTTAAAGCCATGTCTGCTCCCAATGTGGAACACATGGACTCCGAATTGAGTTTTTCTCAAAATAAGTTTTTTCTACGAGAACTTGTTGTTAACCTTTTGTGTTGCCCAGCAGAAATCAATAATTCAATTGAAAACCCAAACTTCCCGGAGTGGGATTCGAGCTCGTGCTCCCTGCAACCGAACCCAATGACTTTCCTTTAAGCGTGCAGAAAATCAATCGCTCCAGATCAAGTCCACAAAACTCGAGGATAAACTAAGTGTTTTTATTTTTTTGCTGTTTTCTTCCAGATGAGATTCTTCGCTACTCTGGCTTGCGCCACCTTCCTCTTCGTCCAGGTCTTCGGAGACGTCTCCCACCTGACCAACCCCGAGGCACACGCCCCAATCCTCAAGCAGACCCAGGACATCAACGAGAACGGACAGTTCGCGTGGAACTACGAGACCGGTAACGGAATCGCCGCCCAGGCCGCAGGAGCCGGAGAGGTAAGAACAACGCCATTCAATAACGACACAGTTCACTAAAGAAATTGACGTCCATATGATTAGGACAAACAAGACAAATAGATAATGTACCTATAGTGCTTTTCCAAGGAAAGAAGGCAGAATTTACCATTTGCTAAATATTTTTGAAAACAATATAGTTCACTTTTATAGCAGAATCTGCTAAAAGTATAAGAATTTCTTCAATTCTTCAATCCTTCTTTCCTTGCTCCCCGAAAAAAAGAAAAAATTGCAAACTCCACTTTTGTAATTTATCATTTTATATTAGAATATTAGAATCAATCTTGCTTTATTACTAAAGTAAACTTTGCGATAGTAAATCCGAAGATGCCTCTGAAAGAGACAAAACAGGTGTATTCACCTAAACCTTTTTTTTGTGCAATAGATGCGTTCGGCGGAAAATCGCACAAAAAAAATATGACTTAAATAACATTAGGTCAAATTGTAATAAACAGGTGAAACACTTGATTTTTTACGTACAGTATGTGAACAACGCGCTGTTTATTACGTTATTACATTTGTACGTACATAAAATATTTAAAAAAAAAAAAGGTAACTATAACTTCAAAATCGCACAAAAAAGAAGTTCATATGAAAAAATTTCAATTTTGTGTAAATTAAAATTGCTTTTAAAATCCACAGGGAGTTCAGGGATCCGCCAAGTGGACCGCCCCCGATGGTACCCCAGTGCAATTCTCATACACCGCTGATGCCAACGGATACCAACCACAGGTAAATAAAAAAAAATACACGAACCAAACTATCCGATATTTGACAATACTTAAAGGCCATAAGCTAAATGCATTGGAACAATAAGAAATTAATAGGTATTATGAAATCCTTAAAGAACAGACTAATATTGATCAATCACCACTATTCAAACCATTTCGAATGGTTTAATGCAATTTAAAATAAATCAATTTGATACAATACTAATTTACGTTTACTCCCACACAATAAAAACCAGATTAGCTTTCACTTGAGTGTCGCATTTAATAATTTATTATTACTATATAACATAAGGATGTTAGAACAGAAAAAAAGATGTATTGTGTACCCTGTCTACAACAGTATATATAGATTAGTAATAAAGGTTTAAAGGATTGTTCTGATGATAGCGTAAGTCGAAATAGCTTTCGATATAATTTCTGTATGACCAAAATACATTGCTATTTTTGCACCGTGTTATAATGGAGTTCTACCAAGTCAATGCCAAATCAATCAATAAAACTTGTCAAGATTAATTTAGATAAAATTTTGCATCCATTAAATCACGGGTTCCCAACCCATGGGAAGCAATGGGTTTTCTGTGGGGTCGCCAACTTATTCAGTCAACTAAAAAAAATATTTACTTTAATGGATTTTCGTTGTTTTTTTAATAATCTAATTAAAAATGCATTTTTCAACTCCCTTTAGGGGTCGCTCAAAGGTTGAGAGCCTATGCATTAAATGAACCGTTACTGAGCAATGTATTGTTTTGTTAACAGGGATCAATCCTGCCAACACCCCACCCAATCCCAGAAGAGATCCTCAGGTCTCTGGCGTGGAACGCAGCTCACCCCGAAGAAAACGATCAGAACTAGAGGAGAACAAACCGAAACAACTGCCATCTAACAACATATTTAACAAACGAAAAGGACACGAGAAGACAAACATAATGAAAAGAGACAGAATGTTCGCACGCAGGCTGTTCGCTGTCGAGTCTCTATTTCGACGGTGAACCGAACGCGTGCGCGTACGATAATAAAATCTATTGAAATATATATAATCGTGTTGACAGTCCGTGTATATATGTACTATTGTAAGTCAAACCTAGAAAAAAATCCGGGCCAATTTCTTATTATATAGGAATGAAGCTCAACAAAAAAATATTTAAATGTATATATATCTATCAAATATATATCTGATAATTCTATTCAATTGTTTTATTAATTTACACATTTTACATCGGTAAAACATCTAGAACTTTCGTTTAAAAAAGATACCCCACCTTCGCCAATCATTTACATTTTGAAAATCACGCATTTAATTTTGATTCAGGCATATTGATTTGTGGCATATTAACAGGGGCGAATATAAATTATTATATCAAGAAATTTTAGAAATTAATAGTGCTCAGCAGCCAATTACCAGCCAGCAACAGTATACCAATTTTAAACGAACAACTTCATTTTCCAAATTCACCATTATTCTGCCCCTTTAAATAATTGTCATTTATTAATAATTCAAGCATTTACTATCATTTAGTATTAATTCAAAGACTTGAAATAAATCAACTCATTAATATTAGGTTGTATAAAACCTTGATTTATTTTAGATATTCCTATGTTACTATCTGGTCATTAGTATTTTCAAAAAATCCCTATAATTATAACAAACCCACTTAATTCATTGGAACACGTTTACATAAAATTTTCGCTAATTTACATTTTAATAGCAATTTAATTTAGTGATCTACTTCTATTTTTGTATATAAACGATACAAACTGTTTACTGCGCGTCAGTTCAATTACATCGTTAGCGATAAAACTCATAGAAAAGTACAAAATTCAAACAATTCAAATTAACACAAAGTTCTTTTTTGCTTTAACACATTTAGTGAATTTAAGAATAATAAACTTAAGCATTTGTTATAACCCTTTGCACTCCTCGATATATAATTTTTTTCCTCCCAGCAACACGTCAATAGATTTGAGAAATTGATTGATATGACAGGGTTTGCGTATTTACAAGCATGGTAAAACGAAATACCGAAAAATATACCACATTATGACATGTTACAAACTTAAACTAAGACACAAAATCCAATATATACAGTTTTTGATATAAGGATAATTTAAAATTAATAAAAAAAATAAGCTTCCAACCAAGTGTGACAATGTCGAGCTAGACTTGACATAGGAGTTCTGGGAGTTATGCTATCTGAAAAGAAAGTTAGACAAGGGGATCATAGCTAAAGAAAAATATCACATTAGAGTTTGACACGATACAAACTATTTACTACACGTCAGTTCAAGTTCATTTGTGTAATTGAAATGCCTGACAATGCCGAAAGGCGAAATCAGAGTGGTCAGCAACGAAACCCAAGTTTAAGTACAAAATTCAAACAAATCAAATTTGATATTGACAAAAATTCATAAGACTGGCACTCCGTTGATATTGCGAACATCTCAATTGAAAGTCCATGTTATAGAAGTGTTTTAAAATCCAATGAATAGGAAAGAACTCTTGCAAAAATAGTTGAATCTTTTTTTGTACTCCCTAATACTTAGTCACCAGCCACCACTGGTTAAGGGATAGTTCTTCTAGAAAAACTTTCACTGAAATAAGCTACGTTAGGGGTCCATATACTCCACATTGGTATTGAGTATACATGGTTATAAATGGCGGCTGAAGCCAAGAATATTAGGAAGGGCAAAAAGGGTCAGTTTTAGGTCAATTACTGTAAGTAACAATATAACAATGCTTGAAATAATGCATCATTTTTTTCTATGTAGATATCAGCATCGAATGGGCAAAACTTCCGAATTAAAAATTTGCGTATGGCATGGTTTAACACATTGGATACTGAGAACACGCCTAGCGTGTCCATTTTCATACTAAAAAACAGGTTCAGCATTTAAAGCGTTAATACTGGCGTGACGTCAAAGGAATCCTTTTTTCGGCCGACTGTTTCAACTCTGTTTGGTAAATTAAAGGGAATCAGTGCACCATTGCACCATTACAAGAGCCACTCCTGGCAGTGATGCCGTCAAGCAATGCCAAAGTGGGATTGTTTTAAGTCGTTGGCATGGCAACCCAAACTATAATATGTATATGTAATACTGTCATCCCTCCTATGGTGCCAAAACTCTTACTCTTCCTGCAATATTTGTATAGGAACACGCGAGGAATTTAATATGAGTAAATTCGTATGGAAGACCGGTCCGTGGTGCAGTGGTCAACCCACTCTTCCGATCCCAAAAAAGTGGCACAAATCAAGAGATTAGCTAACTACAAATCCTGAACAAATCGTCTGCTGTCAATCCATACTCTCTTCGAAAAAAGTTGTTGGGCAACTGAGTAATATATGCTCCACGTTGAGAGCAGATATGGCAAAAAAAAGTTTATTTTAATATAGATTATTTCTTGAATAGAAATGGGGGATCAGTGCACCATTGCACTATCATAAAAGCCGTTCCTAGTCCAAACATAAAGATTGATATATCTCAGTTCCTAATAATCCTATATTCATTATACTACAACCTTATACTACGCAGATTTAAAGTATGCGTTTTCATATAACCGTGTTATAAGAGGGCTATGTGTATTGCGAGGGATCACTCTTATAATTAATAACAAGAAACACTTACCCTGCTCGCATAGCACGTTCACTGCTTCCAGCACACGTTTAGTGTAGATGCAAGGCTCATAATTGTCCATTTCCTGCGTCACCACGGAGCAGACCCTGAAGAAACAATCATTTTGTGAGGAATTAGTTTCTTTAAAAAATTCAATTATTGTAATGTTTATTTTATATGGTAACAATAAAAAAAAAATTTGATAGTGATATTAGGCACATACTCAATCAAAACAAGCTGAAATTGAAACAGTCAATTTAACAAGAACTTTAACAAACCTGGTAGCACGTCCCCGGATTGCACCGGCTGTCCTGTCAAGGGAATCAGCATCACCTTCCTGAAGGGCGACCACGCACTTGTTCACGTCCTCCAAAATATGATTCTCTGCAAAGTGAAAAAACATGGTGTGTTACATTCAGAAAACCCTCTCCCATATATTTTTGCTATAGCATATGTGGCAATCCCCCTATAGCGTAGTTTTGTTACCAAACGCAAAATTTCAAGGTCATATTAAAATATTCATAAATATATTATTAAGGATTTCGGTAAAATATGGTTATAGGTACACGGGACAGAATCCCAATCCTCTCCTGCTTAGCTCCGCCTCTCTTTACGTAGGCGCCTGCCCTCCCGGCATGCAACCACTTTTGCATTTCAGAAACATAAATTGTATTGTTTGTCTATGGCGTCAAATGTCACTGTGAATTTATAAATAGATAAATAAATAATTCCACATGGGAACATAGGAAGGTATTTGAAAGCAGATAACATTATTTTAATTAATGTAAAGCTTACGATTTTTTTTGAAATGTTTCGTTTTAATTTTTAAATTTATTATAATAGAAGATCCTAAAGAATACTTCGCAATAAGTATGAAATTGAGTTGTTTCCATTTTTGTGAGCTTTTCTATTTTGGTGTCTTCAGCCGATTCATGTTCATACAATATATATGTTACAGTGTAACTGTATTCTCAGTGAAAATATATTCTTCTCCTAGCTGTCATTGAAATTAAATTTGAATGCCCTATCTTCGGCCCAATGTTTGTCTGTATTTTTCTTTGGTTCTCTTTTTATGAAAGGGACTACTTGCTGATTATGTTTCATTAAAGCAAACCAAAACCTGTAACATATACACATCAATAGGAGAAGTGGATACGAAGATATTTCGATGCGTATTAAAATCACTTTATTGTTCATAGCTCCACTAAAACATTGAACAACACATTAGAATAAATAACTTTTTTATATTTAACAAATAAATCAGAAAGCCAAAGCGTCAACTTTAAAGATAATGAAAAGACAATTTGTATCTGTAAAAAAATAGATTAAATTAATAACTGGTTAAACTTGTTTTTAGCTCTCCTCAAAAGTAGAGAAAAATGAGTAAGGTTTGTCTGCCTCTAAGGTGAATTACTAACGTGTTCAACTTACCACTGACAGCGAGGAAATCATCAATGGTGGTGATATCATCGACGGCCTCAGTTAGAAGCCTGACACCCATCTCCCAAGCCCTGGAGAAGACTTCAGCGTTTTCTTGGGCCACACGGGACCGCGCCCTGGCAGCTAACACCCTGGCTGCGTTGATCACCTGGACATACACAAAATGGCAGTTATTATTTCAGTATCTCGACACTGGTCAATCTTTGGTGTTTAATTGGTTGTTATTCGGTTGCTCATTCTATCTTTTTTAGCCCGTTGACTGCTAGCGTCTCATATGTTGAGATGGCTGATTGAGATGTATTGCAAATTGATGTTCAACAATAAATTGTTTCATTTGATTACAACATCGATTGAATTGGCATTTACTTGGTAGAACTCTATTATAACACAGTTTAATTTTTAAAAAATATTTTGTATTACTGCTTACGCCATTGCGCCAAATATTCTTATTCGTGAAAATCATACGAGATTAACTCGATGATAAATAATGAATCAGTTGTGCACAAAATCAACATACACCCAGCCCAAGATCTTTTTTTTCAATTGAAAAATCTGACCTTGCCGGGAATTGAACCCGGGCACCCTGATCGCTAGAACAAAGCTCTTGCCACTAGACCACAGGGACCGAATGTTGGAATCAGAGTCGTGTTTTTGGTCAATGCTGCAGTCAGAGTCGGGTTTATTTTGACATCTCCACAGCCTTGGTTTAAACATAATTCTGGCGATGGCGTAAGCCGAAAAGCTATCAACCACATATTGTATAATTTTTGTGGAACTTAAATACATTGCTATTTTTTTCACTGTGTTATTCGATTACTTTTGGTAAAAAAAAGGACCCAGCATGGAATGGTTAATTTCTCATACTTTCAGCTGAAGATCTTAGATAAAATGATACTCATGAATGGAACCATACCTGAGGACACAGGTTCTCGATTTGCGTGGCTGCGTGGCGCACCATCTTGACGCCGTCTTCATTGCTGGACATCGAGCAAACCAGGTTGGCAACCTAAAAAAAAGTTATTCATTCATAATATGTTTTAATAAGTGCGAAAAAATAAAAAAACCTTTTTAAGTATCTCCAAAAAAGTGCAGTCCCTATCTCGGCACTGTTAGAGAGTTGACTGTATTACATATGTATTATATTTTGGGTTGTTATGCCAATGACTGACAACAATTCGAATTCGGCATCGTTGATATGGTATCACATACAGAGGTGGTTCTTGTAATGGTGCAATGGTGCACCGATCCCCTATTCATATTCAATATCTGATTTTCTCACCTCGACAAGTTTGTTGGCGTGCTCCGTGAATACGACAGCATACTCCTCGACCTCCTTCTCTTGGCCGTTCCTGGCTGCCTCCATCAGCACCAAAAGCGGCACATTTGTCTCCAAGAAACTGTCGATACATTGAATTACAATATTGCATAAAAAACATGCTCTCTTTGAGACAATACATACAGAAAAAGGCTAACAATCGTGCGTGTTACAGTTTCTCAATACACATATAAAAAAATATGTATTTCTTATGTAATACATTCATGGAAATTATAATTTCACCTTGAAAATTGATTTGAAATTTGAAAAAACGTGCGCTAAGGGGGGTCCCTATATGAGGTTCATAAAGTATAAGGGGGTTAACTGTATAAGAAATGGGGAATTCTCAAAAATATTAAATCTTATAATTGGATGTAAAATTTTGAGATCAGGAATCGGCCATGAAAATTTAGTTTAATAAAAAAGAACACTGTAGGAGGGATTTCTGAAAGCACTATAGGAGACCAAATATTGTGGCGTCGCTATAGAGGGGTTTATGTAAAAACCTTGTCAAGAAAGACTTTATATACATCTTAGCAATTTAAAAAATTCTATTGTCTAAATATATTAAATTTGCATCTATGAATTTTGCACATTTTCAGAGGTTTTGTTGCTGGGTATCGCTTTTAGGCATCTTCAGGCATTTCGAGTGCACAAAAGAGCTTGAACAGACATTGAACATTACTTGACAGCGATATGTTGAAAACGTCTCAAGAAACTCAATCTCTCACCTATCAGAGACGTGGTCGACAACGGCCTTCCGCAGCTGGCGCCTAAGGTCGCGTGTCTTGCGGCACATCTGGTCGATGGCCCGCTCCAGACCGTCAGATTGCTCCTTGTTGCCGGCCTGAAACAAATACACCAATGAGAACAGACTAGACAATTCACTCGAGTGTGCGGCAGCCGTTGATACTAAATAAATGTTCTTCCCTCTGACATAAGAATCCACCTACCGCACTTAGCCCACGCGTTCAAATTCTACATCAAATTAGGGAATTTAAACCTCTGGCAATTTTATAATAAACTTTTTTTTGTGGGCGTCATTCAAAACATTCTCACAGCGCCACTCTTTTTTTGTAGAAAATAGAAAAAAAGTTTTATGTAGAAAACACTCACGTTTGTCATGTACTCCTGGAGCAAGTCTTGGAGTGCCTGCCTCACAGCATTGCATTCGGCGACAATCCTCTCACGTCGTTCGTCTCTGAAAATCAAATCCAGTTTTTCAATTGACCTTGAAATATTTTATTTTATGTGTGCTTATATTATAAATACTTTTTTTTTTTTTTAAAACATGTCCGCTCCCAACTTTATGTTTAAACTATGTTTTTCTACGAGAACTGCTTGTTACGAGGACTAGGACAGGACTAGTGATTAGCTAATCGCTGTCACTATGCGTCGCTCTTTGGGATCGGGAAGGTGGGAAGGGATTAACAACACAAACACCCATGCCTTTGATCACATTTAACTGAAAAAATCAGCTCGTACCAAGAATTGAACCTGGGCAGTCCAGCACGCAAGCCAACGACGTTGACACTGCGCCACGGACCAGACACTTATTATATATACTACTATATCTAATATATAAAAATCAATATTTGTTAATCTGTTTGTTCGCACCCTATGCCCTGCCATACCGTTCATCCGATTGCAATGAAACTTTGACAAACTTTTTGTTTGCACATGCGCGGAGGTTTTTGGTATGGTAAAATAAGCTTACAGTAGGTCTTTTATGTAAAAATTGATGTTTTTTCATATTTTATGTGCTGCCATACCGTTTATTTTGACAACTTATTGCTGCACTTGCGCAAAGGTTAGACATAGTACAATTAACTTTCAGTAGGTGCCGCGTGTTTCTTACCATAGACAATCGGCAAAAGACAAACGGCAAACGTAGAAAAATATATGTTGAGATAAACTCCGTGAGGAGTCCATACGCTCCAAGTTGGGAGCGGACATGGTTAAAAAAAAAGAAAGTCCTGTCGTAGTCCTTATATTCTTTCAATCCTAACTCTCTTCAAAAAAGGGGTTCAGCAACTGAGTAACAAGCAGTTCTTGGAGAAAAAGATATAAAACAATTTAAATTTGATATTGAAATTCCATCAAGCACGCTCAGTAGAAATTCTTAATCATAAAACATAATATGATTGCATATTGTACCTTGTGCACGAGGAATCGGCCATGAGAGCGGCTCTCGATATGATGGATTCCAATCGTTCTTCGAGTGACGGTCTTGTCCTCACTTCGTTATAGGCCAGTGGCTCCATCACCATGCGTTCCTGTAATTCAAAGAGTTATTAACATGTTGTCTCTCAACCCCCCCAAATGATAGGACTATCTATTTAGGACGCCTAAGAAACAGACCTAACCTAATAATAATAATATATCATAAGTAATATAATTATTTGTTTTGTTTTGATTCTATAACCCCCTCCTTGCTTCCCGTAAAAAGGAAAAATATCAAACTCCATTTTGTAATTTTATCATTTTAAAATATTAGAATCAATCTTGCTTCATTACTTAAGCAAACTTTGCGATAGTAAGTCCGAAGATGCCTCTGAAAGAGGCGAAACACTTGTCACAGTTAGTAGCACAATACGTGTAATAATCAGTTATTTTAAATTTTATATTAAAATGAACTTCCACAAAGTTACCGCCGAAACCATCGAAAGTAGACCTAACCTAACCTAACTCGTTTTTCTCTACTTTTCAAGAGAGCCAAAAAAACAAGATTCACTAGTAATCAATGTTACCTATATCAGATACAAATTGTCTTTCCATTATTTCTAAAGACAACACTTTGGCTTTCGGATTTATTCTATTAATATTAAATGGTAATTTATTCAAATGTGTAAATATATTTTCACTGAGAATGCAGTTTCACTGTGACATATACATATATATTTGCAATTTATAGGCATCTATGTATATACGAAGACTATAAGACACTCACATCAAAGTCATCGAGAGCGTGCGCCAGTTCTCCCGGTCCGGGGGCTCTAGGCGCCTGGGAGGCGCGGCCTTGGGCCACGGTCGCGATGGCGTTGACGGCTTCGCACACCGCGCGCAGGACGTAGTCGCGGTTCGCCTTGGCCGCGGCCAGTTCCGGATGACGCACGTACACCTGAAAAGACGAATTCATAATCAGCACAAATTCTTTGGGAAGTTTTGAAGGGGTAATTTTTTATTATCATTCCATAGTTCTTGTCTCAATAGAAGTTTAATTAGACAACTTATTATTTGGTCAGTTTTAAATTTGATAAATGGTCAGTAAATATTAAATAAATGGTCAGTTATGAATACTTAAAATATAAAACAGTCAGTAAAAAATAATAAAAGGTCAAGTTATTTTAAATTTTAACAAAGTTATTTTAAATTTTATAATAAAAGGTCAGTTAAAAAATTATAAAAGTTGCATTTTTGCTCCTCTAAATTAAAACAAATCGATGTCATACTTCAAGATTTTCTTTGTGATCTTTTATTATAAGACGAAACATTTTTAAAAAAATTATAAACTTATTAAAATAATATTATCTGCTTTCAAATACGTGAACTTAAGAAATCATTTCATTTAATGTGCATATTTTTCATAGACCTTGTCATAAATTTGCCTCTTACAACCATTTTGATAAAATTCACAAGCTGTCGAACTTACCATTTTTTTAAATGAATGGACATTTAATTTAAATACCACCCGTTTTTAATAAATTACTAACCATTATAAATACATCACTGACCACATTCATACCGATTCAATGATAACTGACCGTTTATAATAGTAACTGAACATTTTGATTTTTCACTGACCATTTATTTATTTCACTGACCACAACTTGAATTAGTTACTGACCCATTAATTACACGCCTAATTTGAATACGCATTGTAAATATCTTCGTGTCCACTTCTCCTATTGATATGTCCCTTTGACACATAACATGATGTATTACTTTGTATCTAGTGGCATTCACAACTCAATGCCGCCAAAAATCTAGACATGTTTCTTTTGCCTAAGGGGCCAGACAGGTCGTTGTGAACTTATTTATATGAATTGTTTGAATTTGTGCTCAAGTGTGAAACTTGCAAGTACGACTGCAAAAGGCCATGCGAGTTGCGGGTTCACAGTCTAGTGCAAACCGACTTGAAACCCTTCGTTTGTGAAGTCTACGATTCAAGGTTTAAATGCGCAGCCAGTCTGAAGATGCACAAGGTCGTCCACAACGGTGAGCTGCCGTATGGATGTCCAGAGTGCGTCTTCAAAACCAAGAGGCTGAGCAATCTCAAACGGCACAGGTTAACACGGCACAATAAATCGGTGCTCGTTTCCACTAGTGACAAATGATTGTATTATCAAATTTTTATCTCGTACTTTTCCTTGAGTTTTGTCGCTTACAACCCGGGTTTCGCCATTCGGCATCTTCACGCATTTCAAGTGCACGGATGTACCTGAAGATGCCGAAAGGCGGAACCCATATGAAAAGTACAAAATTCAAACAATTCAAACTTGATATTGAAATTCCAGCAAGCACCCTCAGACGAAATCCTCAATTAAACTTATTTATACTGAAACGGTGAATACCTTGGAAGCTGTGAGCAGCATGGTGGAATGTTTCTTCAGGACGGCCCTCGCCGACGCAAGATCGTCTCTCATCTGTGGATCCTTCAGCTCTTGCTGACGCTTAGCTGCCTGATTCATGAGCTCGTCTTGAAAACAACAAATTAACAGGTGAAAAAATAGCAATGTATTTTAGTTCTACAAAAAAATCGGGAATCGAACCTGGGCGGTCCTTCACGGAAGCCAACGACATTGACCACTGCACCACGGACCGGGCATATCAGATTTTATATATTTCTTAAAAATGATATCAAATCCAGGTTTATTGAATTGTAATGAGCTTACATTATGTTGATTTGGGTAAAATTGCATTAACCTTGTGTCATGGTATGTAAGGGTTCTACCAATTAAATGCCAATTCAGTCAACCATTAGGTATGCACTATTTGGTTTCATAACCTCAAAGGGTGTATGTATTTAATACAAACACAAATCTTAGTAGTTGGAATATTCGTAAATCGATTCGACAGGGAACAGGTTAATATTCTCTTTCTAAAATTTATTGTGTAAAATATAATTAGCAAGGAGACTGAGAGCCAACTTTACAGGCTCGGTACAGTAAAAGTAGATAAAAAAAAAACATACTTGCGTTTCTGCCAAACTGTTTGATGTTTTCCAAAAGTTCCCCTTGCGACGAAGCGTTTTTCAATTTGTTCAAGTCGTTCTCAACCTGTAAAAGTAAAAATGCAATGAATTTTTGTTACAGTAGCAAATCATGGCACCTGACTTATATACCTTCGATGGGATAATGTTACTCACCACACGTAAACTTTTCAACAGTAAGTGAACGTCCACCATATCGGCAAGAACCAGGAGTCGTGTGACGGCTGAAAGGAGTCCTCGGGCGGCTCGGACCATGGCCCCTCGCTTTGCCGACGCACACGGCTCTTCGGAGAACTCCCGAGCTGCCAGAGACATGGCTCCGCCTAAAAAATGATCAAATCAATATTTAAGTACATATTTCAACCCACTATACAATCATCAAATGAAATAGATATTATAATACACAGTGAACCCCCCCTATAGCATTCCTTCTTATAGTGTATGCGACATACCCCCCAATAGTGTAGTTTTAAACAAAACACAGTGGCAAAAATGACAATGTACTTTAACTCTACAGAAATTATTTTATATATGGTTGATAGCTATTTCAGCTTGCCCCATCACCAGCAGCTATGTTAACAGCTATAATGGAGTTCTACCAAGTAAATGCCAATACAATCAATAAATTTAACAAAACACAAAAAGTTCAAGGAATTTTAAAAAATGTGTTGTATGAAAATACAAATGTCGGATCCGTAGCGCAATGGTCAACATCGTTGGCTTCTCTACGGAAATCACTGGAGTCTAGTCTCAGTACGAGCTGCATTTTTCAATTGAATTCATTGAAACATTGACGTAAAAATTACCAAATGATATTGATACTGCAATGCACTGTAAACCCCCCTATATTGGTATATCTTAGTTTGTGCGACACTCCCCCCTATAGTGTTGTTTTTAACGGTCCTGTAAGCCAAGTGTTAATAAGTATAACCCGTTACCTGTCTTTCTGACTTCTTCGACTGCAGCCAGCATCTCTTGGGTGATGTCAGGGTTCTCATAAGCGATGACCTCTCCCTTTTCGATGAAGTTCTCTGTGGCCTTCTCGACGGTGCCCACCAATGCACTGGCTCTCTTTGATTTACCTGAAATATTCATAAATAAGCCATTTCAACATAAAATTCAGATTTCCCAACATAACAAACCGGCTTGCCCGGTCCGTGGCCCAGTGGTCAACGTTGTTTGGCTTGCATGCTGGACCGCCCGGGTTCGATCACCGGAAACGAGCAGTTTTTTTCAGTCGATAAATCTCCTCACACACCTTTCCGACAGCGATTAGCTGACCACTAGTCCTGCCCTAGTCCTAGTATCCTTTTCATCCCTACTCTTTTCAGAAAGGAGAGGTTGAGCAACTGAGTACTAAGCAGCTCTCATAGAAAAAGCATATGTGGAGATAAACTCCGTGAAGAGTCCATATGCTCTGAGTTGGGAGCGGATAGAGTTTAAAAAAAAAAATCAATACTGTAGAGGTCAAGCTTAGCATGCCGGGAATGCGCATGACTCCTATAGTCCTGTTTCAAACAAGAAGCCAGTAAATAACCGGGACAAACTTAGGAGAAAAATGAACTAATTTCTAAGCAAACCAGGAGAAAGTTGTTGCATTGACTGCCTCTTTGCTATGAAATCCTTGTACTTTCAGCAGATGTCTATTATTTCACAAGGGAGTATTTTAGTTACTACACTGCTCAATAAAAGTGAGCTATAGTGAATATAGCTTTCAAAAAATGTTCACAAATTGCAAAAAAATTACCTTTCTTCTTCTTACTGGGACCCTTGGTGTTGACCAGGGTAGTGACCTGCAGCACCAGGGGCTCGAGGGTCTTCTCGACGGACATGGTCCTGATCTCCAAGTTTTTGGGATCCCATTTCAGGCTCAGCGTTCCAAAGTGGTCAGACATTTTTGGGAATTCGCTCTATACCCCGATTTGATATCTGGAAAAAATAATGTAATATATGTAAGTAAACATGTCAAGACTATGATAGGAATCTAACAATTCTGCTCATCTGGATCCCGGAAGATGGTGACACAGATAGCTCACTTTTCACTAAGGAATAGTTGGAGCTACATTTATCGTATTGTGAACTTTCTGAAGTCAAATGCCATTTATTGAGCGCCAGTACAGCTTTACGGTAGCAAATCATGGCACCTGACGAAAACCGTATAGTGAACTTCGAGAATAGATGCATATAGGGAAGCGCCCTGTTATGCCAGCAGTCACTGGCTGAGTGGTGCAGATGCCTCAATCCTTCCTACCCCTTCTTCTGAGCGTATAGGATATACTCGACAATACTGTGGGACATTGGCATGGCATAGGAGGAAGCCAAGCAACTAGCAGGTGGCCATATGCTCTACATAACATGTAATTTAATTTTTTTCCTCTCTTCTGATCCTTGATCTGAGTCGATGATCTCCACGGACGGTGAAGTGTTAATAGCATATTATAATCTTCCAAGGAGTAGAGCTAGCCTGCCAATTGGGATGCCACTAGTTAGAGCTTTAACGATTTTAAGCGGTGTTGCTTCAGATGTCGACATACAGTCAACCGTCCTGTTATTCTTTCTCTCTTATATCTGTCCACCATAGTTTTTTTTTCTTCCAATTTTTTAATCTTTTTTCACATTGCAATAGCAATAAACTTATAATTTGTGATTTTTGTTGACTACATATATAAGTTTGAATCGTTTTGTACTTTTCCACGAGTTTTGTCGCTAACGCCCCGGGTTCCCCTTTCAGCATTTCAAGTTCACGGACGTACTTGAACTGACTTGTACTTTTAAGCGATTCAAATCTGATATTGAAATTCCATCAAGCACCCTCAGTCGAAATTCTTATTTAACATATATTAGTATTTGTATAATATGTATAAATAAATAAATTTCCAATGCATGGGCCATTGGCGTCAGCTGTAGTGCAGTATTTTCTAAAAAACGAAGTCAAAAATGAGAAACGGTATGAATGCGTGGAATGAAGGTAAATTCATAAATCAAATTACGAAATCACAACAAAGTTTTTTTCATTGAATCAGTTAAAAAATCAAACGTCACCGGGTATTAAAAGTAAATCAGTTGTGCGTATATCATTCAGTAAAGAAAAACTGATAACGTTAGGTTACAAAGTAAACAAACGCACCCACTTGTTCATTATCTACTTATGATATATCAATACTTTTAATAGCTTATCCGAGGCCAAAATGAGAATTCCACCATTCTTGAAAATGTTAAATTGAATGTTCCTGATAATTTTTTGAGGAATCGTGAACATGAGTTGTTTGTTCTCCCAAGGGGTAGAACCAGTGTGCCAATGGGAATGCCTCTGGGAAGAGCTTTAACAATTTTAAACGGCAATGCTTCGGATGTCGACATATTTCATATTGACGTGAGTGAGTTCAGACGAATACTATATTTTATGAATAAAAGTCGATTTTGTCAGAACTCACTCGGTTGACATCTTTGAAAATTTCTAATATGATTTTATAAATTTTTTCTCTCAGTTTTTATGACTACAATGTTTTCATCTTGTTTTTAATTAATTAGTGATTTTTATTATGTATTTACATGTATGTATATATATAAATATATGTATTTATATTTGTCAAATACATGGCGCATTGGCATCAGCTGTAATGCCATGATTTGCTTTTACTTAAATAAATAAAAAAATAAATAGCACGTAAATTTAAACTGAATATTTCAACGCATTCATTCTGACAATTGAATGGTATCAAGCTATGTCTTACATGCGGCCCAATAGAAAATTTTCTGTGGCCCAAGTTTTGTATATTTTTTAAATCAAAAAATGCATATTAGTTCTACCACAATTAAATAATATATATTACTAGTATTGCTACCCGGCTTCGCTCGGACTAAGCGACCAATAATTATTTAATGTTATATCATTCCCAAAGAATTACAAACCCACAGACATACATACATACATACGCCGTTTCGGTTTTATATATAAGATAATCAGGGATTTAGAGTCATTGGAAAAATATACGCATCTGACAGTTACCAAAAACATGACTCCGACATCGACTCTAACATTAACCGAATATACGACTCCTACTTTTATACTATACACCTTTCCGATCGTAAAGAATGACGCATAGTGACATTAGCTAACCACTAGTCCTCGTATTCTTTTCATCCCTATTCTCTTTAAAAAAAGAGAGGTTGAGCAAGTCACAGGCAGATATCCAAAATTCAAATGATTCAAAAGCATACAGACAGACAGTAAACTAAGTTTGAATATAAATATATTTTTCTACGAGAACTGCTTGATTGTCAGTTGCTCAGCCTCTCTTTTCGAAGAGAGAAAAGATGAAAATGATACGAGGACTAGTGGTTAGCTAATCGCTGTCACTATGCGTTGCTCTTTAGGATCGGAATGGTGGGAAGGGATTTTTATCAACACAAACTCACATTGCTTTCGAACAGAAACGATTAATTGACAGGGCAAATTTCATTTCGTTTTACCATGCTAATAAATACGCAAACCCTGCGATATCAATCAATTTCTCAAATCTATCGAGGAGTTGCTGGAAGGAAGATAATTATATATTGAAGAGTTCAAAGGATTTATCTCAATGTGTCTTTTCACATCATTTGGACAATACGTCAAAGTACATGTACAGCAAAAAAATCATACTGGCTTAAGGGATTTTGAAAATAAATATTATTCTATTTAGAATGCATTTAGCAATGGTGGAGACTTGTGGGTTAAAATGCAAAATATAGAAGAATCTCCGGAAACTATCACAGAAGGAAAGTGTTAAAAAACCCGCTTTTTATTCGGGATAAAACGATATTTTCGAGTGTCAAAATTTGGTAATTTGAAATTTCACATCTATCGTGTCTATAGGGGTAAATCTTTTTCGAAATTCGAATACATTTAAGAGATGATATTGTAAAATGTCTTCCAATTTCAAATTGTAGTAAAAACAAAAATAAAACAAGAAAAACATGCTGCATATAATTTAGAATGTCTGGACTCGAGTGATTCATTTAAATCATAGATAAGGCATAATACGAAATATAATGCGTGTTAAGCATAACAGAATATTAAAATGAGCTAATTTTGCTATATATTGACATAAATCTATCCATTATTCGAATGATATTGACATAAAATTAGTTCTAAATGTCACAAAAACAATGGAAATGACAGTAGATATTGTAGTTGGCTTCAGTGTTTTTTTTACTCACATCGTTTTAGAGATCCGAATTCAAATGGTACAATTCGCAAAATCAGCACAGACTTTGGGTACACTGTTATTGTGTACGATAATATTGTTTTTTGTTAATTATTTTGGGTAATTAAGCGATAATAATACAAAACATCAGCGGGCGTGTCCTCCATTAAAGATAACAATTATTCACTTCGGGTCGCGGTGTCAAAGACAATAGGGATGGTAAATGTTTTAACCTACCTAGGTAAAAAATTAGTTACTTAGTTACTTTAAACATTGGATTGATTCTTAGCTGTTATTGATATTCGATTAAATTTATGTTTATGTTTTTGCGTATTCCATTGAATACAAGATATTTAACAGGTTACATTTATACATATTTAAAACTTCAAGACAAACAGATAAAACTACATACTTATAAACAGGGTTTTTTTTTGAAAAAAAGGTTGCCGTAACTCACTTCATGTCAAGCTTTTTGCCAAATAAAATAACACATCTCATCTGGTTCATACCAATACATTTCATCATTTTGTCGAATTATATATAACTGTGACATTGTTTCGTCTTATTGATTTAAAAAAATTCAAAAAAACAATACAGTGAAAAAAGGTGCCGGAACGACGTCCCACCGCGTTAGATGGAAAAAAATCCCTGATCCTTGAAAATAAATGAAAATACATTTCAAAAATAAATAACCACTTGCAATCTTCAGTAAATATTTTGTTTTCCTTGCAACGACTCCTCAATTGGTTTAATAAATTGATAAATATCTCAAGATTTGCGTATTTATTATCATGATAAAACGAAATACCAATAAATATACCAAATTATTACAAATTAAAAACTTAAGCTAGGGCGCACAATCCAATAAATATGTTTTTTGAAATAGGGATCGTAAAAAATAGTTGTCTCAAAATAATAAAATAACATATATATATTATCTCTTCTAAAATAACAGCCTCCACGATTCCGATTACAAAGGTCCGATAAGTAGGTACATTTTATTGAGACATGGTATTTATTTTGGTTTTACCCAACACTAATGCGATATGACTCAGTCCATAGACTACATAGTGACTCAGTCCCAGACGTTGCAATGGAATTCCGGTAGATTGACATTTATTCTTTTCCGCACTCCTGGAGGTTTTGCTGTGCTCACAATACTTGACATTATGCTGATGAAGTTGATTTTTGCTCTCTCCAGCTATCGGTCTTTATGCGTGGCAGATCCATGCTTTAACCGGTGCTATCAATTCGTTGGTTTGATGGAATGAAAGAACTGAAATATGTCTATAAAAATAAAAATGGTTTGGGTTGTCACGATTCATTTATTTAAAATTGATATCTTTTGCTGAAGAAGAGTGTAAGGAAAAAATTACATTCGATAGACATAAACCTTTTGCACTCCTCAATAGCAATTAGCTTTTCAAACAAAATACCGAAAAATATACCACATTATGACACGTTAAAAGCTTAACCAAAGCACACAATCCAAAAAATACGGTTCTTCAAATAAAGATAATTTAAGTTTAGTAAAAAACAATCTTCCAAGCAACTTTTAAATTGTCGCTGGACTTGACATAGTAGTTGTAGGAGTTAAAATTATCCAATCTTCCTCGTCTTTCATGTTCAACATACAAATTTTAAAATTGGAATGGATTATAGATAGAAATTTTCTTTTTTATATTCTTTCAAAATCTACTAAAAAGTATTTTTTATTGATTGTATTGTGTCATTTTTATTACTGAGTAAGGGCTTATTATTGAAAAAAAAAAGGTGCCGGATCTCACTTCATGTCAAGCTTTTAACTAAATATAAAATTATATTCAAATATCATTTAAGTAAAATTGTATCTAATTGATTTTAAAATCTGTGAACAATGGTGACGGAACGCAGTTCCGACGCGTTCAGTGGAATAAAGTCCTGCTAAATATTATTAAGTTCACTATCATTGAGTAAAATTATTTTCAAAAAACTCAACATAAATTATACAGCAATTCATTATTCCGTTATTATTTTCATTTTGCATCAAGGAAAATGCATGCATAGAGTAGGTAATTATTTATGATACAAATAATAAATAATTCTAGATACCTGTGTGTACGGATTCTATGACAAATCATAGACAAGATAATAACTAATTGTACAATAAACTTTTTGTAAATTGTCTATGGATTCAATTTTGTAATTGACATTTGGAAACTGTGTTGATATAACAAAAAAATAATAATAATTTGTAAGCAAAAATAAGTTTCTAATAAAGTTTATTTGAGTAAATGAAACGATAGACGCTTTAATATCACTTTCAGTACAAAAAGTACAAAATGGCGAAATCTCTCCTACGTCGCATTTAAATAAATCGAATGAGAAATGATTATTAAATATATAAGCAAACATTGCTTAATGCACATATTAGCCATAATTATCATTTCGTTTGACATTTGCTGATGTAATATTTGCATCGAAAAAAAAACATTTTATTTTTTCATATCATAACCTCAAAAACGCACTGACACTGACGTTTGCATCTGGCAGAAATTTATTTGCCGCATATATTAATCTATGGTCGCAATTTTGAAATTTACATTTGGAAAATGTGTTGCTACAACAAAAATTAAATATAAATTATTTCACCTTTTTCCAATGTCTGCAATACAGTTTGTATATAAAAAAAAAAATGTTACATTTTAATAATTATATTTATTGTGATAATTGTCTTTATTGTGTGTGTGTGTGTGTGTGTGTGTGTGTGTGTGTGTGTGTGTGTGTGTGATTCCGAGTATAATGGCGAGTGTGATCCCGAGTGATTTTTTTTATATAATGCGATTCCATTAAGTATTGACAGTTAACACCTTAACCTGTTACCAGCTAGAAAAATTCTTCACTTCTTGCCCTGCAAGCTACGACTTTTTAAAAAAATAATAAAAGACAATACTTTAAAACAACTTACGTTATTTAATGGCTTAGATCTTTTTAGATGTCTTTTGATTCCTTATGAAAGCAATCCCATGTTAATTACCATACCATATGGCTTTAAGGCCGTATTTACGAATCCTCGATAAGGGTTGTCACACACAGATTATAATATTATATCAATTTTGCAACCCGATTGGCTATCATAAAATATTTTTTTGTTGATTTTTTCTAATCTTAGAGCTCTTAGCTGTCAGAGCTTTTGTTATGCGACATACCGGTGTGTCGTTACCTTAAACGGTTAAAATGGTCATAACATAAATTGATTATTGATTATTTCTACAGAATCATGGGTCAAAGAGGAAACGTTATTGTAACCCTGGCAGCAACGAATAATATTTTTTGCCAAAGCAAATACGAGCGTTTGACCTATTAAACAAAATATTATTCAAATTCAAAATCAATAACTGACTGGCAGATGTTTTATCAATAGATTCGTGAAGGCAGTTACTATCAAGTAAAGTCTTTAATAAAAGTAATACAAAATAAAACTTTGGCTCAGTCCGTGGTGCTGTGGTCAACGTCGTTGGCAGCCCGGGTTCGATTACCGGTACGAGCAGATTTTTTCATTCGTTAAATCGATTCTTCTCGAAGCAGGGCAAAGGTTACGACTCCAGCATTGACCAAAAACACGACTCCGACTCCGACGAAAAAAAGTTTAATTTCGTCACGTTTTTTTTCTACCCATCAAATTTATGTGTATTCAATTATATATCAACCAACCAATTTTGCCAATAGCCAAATTTGACATATTTTATAAAAAAATAAAAAGTTCAATCTTTTCAAAATTTCCGACTCTGACAAAACGCCACGACGGCTCCGACTCCGGCCAAAATCCCCCGACTTCACGACTCCGACTCCACAACCCTGGTTCAAAGGCATGAGTGTGTGTGTGTGTTGATGAAAATCCCTTCATACTAAAAGTGACGAATAGCGAGAGTGATAAGCTGCCCACCAGTCCTCGTATCCTTTCAACTCTCAGAGGAGTCCATATGCTCCAAGCTTGGAGCGGACATGGTTGAAAAAAACCTTTGATTATTCGACGCATTGTGTACCTAATTGTAACACGTGTTTCTTCTCTTTCAGTTGCATCTTGGGACTATAAAGGTTGCTGAAGTAATAAAGCAAAAATGATTAGAATATTATAAAATGATACATTACAGAAATGTAGTTTTGTATTTTTCCTTTTCACGGGAAACAAGGAGGGGAGGAAAGAAACAAAACAAACTGCTCTAGTGAACTGCGGGGAATACCGTTAATTTTTCAATCCATCCTCTCGATCACAATAAGAAAAGACAATTACAATTTTGAGAATAAAGATTTCTAGCAAAGTATTAGTGAATACTTTTGACGGATTCGGCGTTAACTTTTATGGAAGTTCATTTTAATATAAAATTTAAAATTACTTGAATATTCCACGTATTGTTTTTTAATTGTGACACGTGTTTCGCCTCTTTCTTATATATAAAATCAATGTTTGATTGTTCGTATTTTACGCGTTGCCGTGCCGTTCATCCGATTGCGATAAAACTTTGTCAACTTATTGCTCGCACTTGCGCGAAGGTTTTTGGCATAGTAAAATTAGCTTACATGAGGTCTAAAGATATATTTTTGATAAATATCTGGGTGTGTAAATTTATGGTGCAACCGTTCTTTTGGGGGTCTCTGGAAAATGTACGTGGACCGTAATTGGACTGCGAATTTCAACTTTGAAAGTTCTGACAGTATACCAATTAATTTGAAACTTCCTTGTCTAAAAAATGTCAACCAAATACCGCAGAAGTTTTCCTGATTAGAAGACAATTATTCTGGTTTATCGATCGCGCCAACTGTCTCTAGATAATAAAAATGATCATATCTTTTTGTTTAGATTTTCATAATAGAAAGATGCTACAAACAAGAAAACGAATACGTCCGCTCCCAACTTGAAGCATATGGACTCCTCAGAGTTTTTTCGATGGTTTCGGCGGTAACTTTGTGGAAGTTCATTTTAATATAAAATTTAAAATAACTTTGATTATTCCACGTATTGTGTAACTAACTGTGACACGTGTTTCGCCTCTTTCAGAGGCATCTTCAGACTTACTATCGCAAAGTTTGCTTAAGTAATGAATTCATTACTTAAGCAAACTTTGCGATAGTAAGTCTGAAGATGCCTCTGAAAGAGGCGAAACACGTGTCACAGTTAGTTACACAATACGTGGAATAATCAAAGTTATTTTAAATTTTATATCCTCAGAGTTTATTTCAACATATGTTTTTTCTACGAGAACTGCTCGTTGCTCAGTTGCTCAACCTCTCTTTTTTTCGAAGAGAGTAAAGATGGAAAGGATACAAGGATTAGTGATAAGTTAGTCACTATGCGTCGCTATTTGGGAACGGAAAGGTGGGGAGGGATTTTCAGCAACACAAACAGATTTATAGACTGAAAAAATCCGCACGTACCGGGAATCGATCCGGTACGCAAGCCAACAACGTTGACACTGCGCCACGGACCGGACACAAAGAATAGATTATTTTAATCAATATCCGGTCTCTATTAATTATAATTTTAATAAAGTGTTGAAAAATGATAAAAATGACACGATTAGTGGTTAGCTAATAGCTCTGCCTACGTTCCGTTTTTCCGATCGAATAGGGGTTTGCCTTTCGGCATTTGCAGGCATTTCAAGTGCACGGATGTACTTGAAAGTACACAATTCAAACGATTCAAATCTGTCCCTAGCCGGTCAGGTCCCTTTTATTGTCTTGACCAGTTTGTTTACAAATCATATTCATCTTACTCATGTTTATTTTCAGAACGTCCACACATCTCTGGTCAATTGTAAGTAGAGAACTGCACGGGCCGAAATTTTAAAATTACACCGGGCCCGAGCCCGAAAATCTCCGACGCAGTCCAACCCGAGCCCGAGGCCGATTCCAAAACATCTAACCCGAGCCCGACAGTATTTTAACCAGGGCTGTGGAGTCGGAGTCGGAGTCGTCGTGGGGTTTAAGCATGAGTCGTACTCGGAGTCGGATTTTTTTTAAAGTTTTTTACTTTGTACGTTTGCATATAATATCTAAAATTTGGCTATTGGCCGGATTGTTTGGGTGATATATTTATAAATGAATACACATAAATAGGAAAGGTAGGAAAAAAACTTGTCAAAATTAAGCATTTTTTAGTCGGAGTCGTATTTTTGGTGAATGTTGGAGTCGTGTTTTTGGGAAATGCTTGAGTTGGAGTCGGAGTCATATTTTTGTTTAACGGCTCCACATCCCTGTTTTTAACTTTTCAAGAAAATCTAAAGAACATTTGAAATAATTTCGTTTAAACTTAACAAATTTTAAATGTATGTAATTTAGATTAACGATAATGGCGTATATGTTACAGTGATACTGTATTCTCAGTGAAAATGTATCAAGTAATAGATTTGTATGACAATATGATTTCACTGGTCACGATCATTGAAATTATTGGCCCAAGTCGATGATTTGCCGGCCTAAAATTTTTGTTTCCTTCAATGAATAAAAATCAGCAAGTAGTCCCTTTCATAAAAAGAGAACCGACGAAAAACACAGGCAAACATTGGGCTGAAGATAGGGCGGTCAAATCTAATTTCAATGACAGCTTAGAGAAGAATATATTTTCACTGAGAATACAGTTTCACTGTAACATATAAATCAGGAATATTTGGATTTATGTTTTTATTTTGGCTGCACCCAGACCCGAATCCAATAGTTCGATACCCGGGCTCGAGCCCGCAGGCTTACCCGATCCCGTGCAGACCTCTAATTGTAAGTAATGGTTTTCTTCCAAGGATAAAAAGTACATAGAAAGTTGTACGATACCGCTGCATTAGATTGTACTTAAATACGCTCACTTTTATATATGTACTTATCTAATAGAGACATTTAGGTACCCGCATTAGCCCCACCCACGCGCTGTTGTCTAATATTAGAACAGCTCGAACGTAAAAGTCGCTGACATCGTGTATCCTCATTAAAACCAATTAGAGACAAACAAAATGTCGGACAGTGACGTCACGGGCGTTTATCCAATAGTTTTGATAATTCTGTCGCCTTCGCACATTTTATCGATGTTTATATTTTGACCGTGCTCCCACCTCTTGCAGTGGCGTTATGTCTAGTTTTTGTCTTTGGGCCCAACCATTTGATTCACTCTGAGGTCCCCTCCCAACTTGAAGCATATGAATTTATCTCAACATATGTTTTTCTACGAGAACTTCTTGTTACTAAAGACTCCAATTCGATTATCTAATACTCGATAATACTCGTCCATTTTTCAAGTACTCGAGTATTTTGAAAAATTACTCGAGTAATACTCGTAATTTATAAATGAAGAGTTTTTCTCAGGGCTGTGGAATCTGTAAAAAAAAGTTCGACTCCGACTCCAGCATTGACCAAAAATACGACTCCAACTCCGACTAAAAAAGTTTAATATCGTCACATTTTTGTTTCCTTATTTTCCTATTTATGTGTATGTATTCAATTAAATATCAACCCTACCAATCCGGCTACTAGCCAAATTTGACATATTATGTATATGCAAAAATAAAAAGTTCAAACTTTTCAAAATTTCCGACTCCGGCCAAAACGCCGCGACGACTCTGACTCCGACTCCACATCCCTGCTCTGAACTATAGAATCATTTTTTGCGCGCTTCAGGCATGCCAAGCGAGATCTCAACAGTGTTCATTGCATGACTGCTATAATAAAATATGATTATTGAAAGTTCGATGCCGGCTTGTTTATTTTTTTTAAGCCATGTCCGCTCCCAACTTGGAGCACATGCACTCTTCACGGAGTTTATCTCAACACATGATTTTTCTACGAGAACTGCTTTTTTTACTCAGTCGCTCATCCTCTCATTTCCGAAGAGAGTAGGGATGGAAAAGATACGAGGACTAGGACAGGACAGGTCAGCTATGCGTCGCTCTTTCGGGATCGGAAAGGTGGGATGTAGAGACTTCAATTCGAGAATAAATTTTCTTTTTTCAAGTACTCGATTACTTTTTAAAATACTCGAGTTATACTCGTTTACTATGCAATGCGAGATTTTTTTTAAATTTTGCTTTGGGTCCTAGTGACAAGAGACAAAAAAACTTCGAATTAATTTAAAATTTGAGACGTTTAATTCTCTATAGGATTGAAATTAATGTAGTTATGAAATTGAATAAGCTTTTTTATTATATATTTTTGTACACTAATTTTAATTAATAATATATATTTTGGTAGTTGAGATGTCGAGTAATTGGAGTCTCTAGTGGGATGGCTCTGTTACAACCAGGGCTGTGGAGTCGGAGTCGTCGCGGCGTTTTGGCCGGAGTCGTACTCGGAGTCTATTTTTACATTTAATTTGTCAAATTTGGCTTTTGGTCGCATTGATAGGGTTGATATTTATTTGAATACACATACATAGGAAATTTAGGGAAAAAAGTGACGATACTAACCTCTTTTTTAGTCGGATTCGTGTTTTTGGTCAATGACGGAGTCGTGGATTTGGTAAATACTGGAGTCGGACATTTTTTACCGACTCCGCAGCCCTGGTTTCAACACAAACACCCATTGCCTCTGACCAGAATTGATTTATCGACTGAAAAAAGTCTGTTCGTAACGGGAATCGAAGCAGGACGGACTTGCACGTTAGCCAACGACGTTGACCACTGCACCACGGACTGGGAAAAATATTTTGGATTACAGGTGAAAACAATCTGCCAAATATTTTTAATTGTGAAAGTCTTACGAGATAATCTTGATGATTAATAATGGATCAGCCGAGACCAGCTCGACACAAAATTAAATAAACCTATTGAAACAGGGGCAGACTTCAGTGTATAAATTGATGAGTATAAATTTTTACTCCTGAAAAGAACCTCGTAGTACGGAGGAGATTATCTCAACATTTGACTTTCTACGAGAACTGTTTGTTGCTCATCCTCTCTTTTTTCGAAAAGAGTAGGGATGGAGAGGATACGAGGACTAGAACAGGACTAGTGATCAAGTCTCACAAATATTGACGGCGATAGATTCTTGAATCATCACATTATTTTATTTATTTTTTATCAATGTCCGCTCCCAACATGGAGCATATCGACTCCTCACGGAGTTTATCTCAACATATATTTTTCTACGAAATCTGCTTGTTACTCAAATGCTCAACATCTTTTTTTTTAATGAACGATTTCGACTGAGGGTGCTTGATGGAATTTCAATATCAATTTTTTATTGTTTGAATTTTATACTTTCAGTTCAAGTACATCCATTCACTTTAATGCCTGAAAATGCTGAAAGGTGAAACCATGGTCATTAGCGATAAAGGTCATGGAAAAGTAGAAAATTCAAATCTGTGTTTAGGAGAGTAGGGATTGAAAGGATACGAGGACAGGACTAGTGGTTATCCAATCGCTGTCACTATGCGTCGCTCTTTAGGATCGGAAAGATGGGAAGGGATATTCAACAACACAACCACCCATGCCTTTGAACAGATTTATCGACTGAAAAAATCCGCAATAATTAAGTAAAAATTAAATTTCCCGTCTGCACGTGATTTTTATTAGTTGCGTGATCGGTCCGCGGTTACGCCACTGCGCGGCCGTGCCCATTTCGTAGGATAACGACCGCTGATTGCGCTGATAAAATGTTTTCCTTTTTTGTATGATAACAGTTTTATGGCTGTAGAACAATCAAAAGCAATCATCGGCCAATTGTATAACTATTACATCTACCTACCTATTTTTAATAATGTTTTTTTTTTTTATTTATTCAAAATTTGTCGAACATTCCAAAAGAATAAATTGGACTTTACCGTGACATTTTTTAACGTAACTATCTGCTACCAATATGGATCATATAGATTATTTTATTAATAAAGCATTAAGGCCAATGCCAATCCGCCAAATATTTTTAATTGTGAAATTCATGCGAGATAAACTGGATTGATAAATAATGAATCAGTCGAGAATAACTCAAATGAAAAAATACATTAACCCATGTCTAAGATCTCTTTTTCAACTGAAAAAATCTGACCTTGCCGGGAATTGAACCCGGGCAGAGCTCTTTCCACTAGACCACAGGGACCGCACTAGACCATTTATGGACTCGACAGAAGTCTTCTACGAGAACTGCATGTTACTCAGATGCTCAATCACTTCTTTCTTTTGAAGAGAGTGGAGGCATATAAGATTGATTGAATTGGTATTTACTTGGTAGAACTCCATTATAATACGGTGAAAAATATCAATCTATTTTATTAGGACTAAAATTCATTGCCCAGTCCGTGGCACAGTGGTCAACGTAATCGGCTACTGCGTCGGGCCGCCCGGGTTCGATTCCCGTTACAAGCAGATTTTTTCAGTAGATAAATCGATTCTGCTCAGAGGCAATGGGTGTTTTCGTTGTTAAAATCCCCTTCCCACCTTTTCGATCTTAAAGAGCGCAAATATTGACAGGGATTAGCTATCCACTAGTCCTGTCCTAGTTCTTGTATCCACGCCATCCCTACTCAGTTCGAAAAAGAGAGGTTGAGCATCTGCGTAACAAGCAGTTCTCGTAGAAGAACGTATGTTGAGATAAACTCCGCTAGGAGTTCTCTGCTCCAAGTTGGGAGCGGACATGGAAAAGAAAAATAAAAATACATTGATATTTTTTCAACGTCACGTATAGTTACGCTATACAAGGGGTTTGCTTATTGATCTCGATATCAATAATTCGATTGAAACGTGAAGCTGCTCAGACCGGGATTCGAACCCGAGCGCTTCGCAGCCAACCCGACTTATTTGTTAATATTTCGTTAATCAATTGAGAGAATCAGTATGTCACTTTTCATTGAACGTAGATTGATTTTTAAAAACACAGATTTGTGCATTCAATATCACAAACCATGATATGGATTATTGCTCCTGAGACTCTCCTCACCCATCAGTACACTGGCGGATCCAGGAATTGTCCCAGGGGGTGGCCATTTTGAAAAAATATATACACCCAGTCCCCTTTTTACGTGATTTTTTGAACGGCACGCTACTTTTTTTACACGATTTTTTTTTACGGAATGATGACCCTGCGCTTAAAGAAGTGATGGTGCCGAGCAAAATCATGTGATAAAATTGATGACTCTGACTATTATCATTGGTTCTTCTATTTCAATTCAAAAATTCAAACATTAAAAAACATAATATTAAAAAAATATTGTTTTATACCAGAGAAAAATCGCAAACATTATAAAATTAAGTCGAATTTTCGTTTTTTTGACATTGCAAATAGGCCCAAATATATTCAGGTCAAATATCCATTTGCCAGAGGATATGTTACAAAGCTAGACCATATAGTCTTTTTGAACTCATACGATTTCTTAGCCAGGTTTTCATGCGTCGTAATGTGGAAAACCTCATTTCAGCGGATGCAACGCTGATTGTCAAACAGTAAAATTCGTAAAAAAAACCTCACAATTACGACATAATTATTAACTTATCACATGTTTCCTCGAAATCTTAACCGATTTCCATTTTTTTTTTCATTCGATTGTAAAAAAACTAATGAATGGAATTATGAAAGGTGCGCGGATTTATTTTGCCGTAACTGTAGTTGTTAAGCTCAACGTATATATACAGTTGTGGCAAAATAAATCCGCGCATTCTTCATAATTTCATTCCTTTACGAATATTTCCTCGAAATCTTTACCGATTTCCTTTTTTTTTCATTCAATTGTAAAAAAAACCAATAACCATATTTTGAAAACCAACCAATATTTGAAAGCTTCAACAGTAATGAGCCAGACCTAGTCGCGTAAGCATCTGACGAAATTATGGATAGCTGCAAGAATAGCGCGATAAAAGCCCAAATTGAATCAGTTTTCTGGGAAAACTTACCAAGTAGACAAAATTCGCTTAGAATAGACTGTGTAGAAAGTATAATACGGATTTTTTTGAAATATTTCGTGAGACTGGCGCTCTGGAGGGGTATGTTTGAAGCGGCAGAGAATGCTTAACAACCGACCGGGACGACCTTCATATAAGGAGTATGGTTTTTCGAAAACGCTTCAAAACTGCTACAGTTTTCCATGCTGAGGTTTAGTCGACTAGTGATTTCACATGATTGATGCGAAATGTCCGTAATAGCCGCAATAGAATCGTAGCACATGGATTTCCCGCTCGGCGACAAAAAATACAGTTCCCACTGTAAAAATGTAAAAATGGAGGTAAGAATGGACGAAGGTGCATAAAAATTGGACTTGGACGATTTTATACACTGATGATTGATCAAGTCTAATTCATAAGGACAAGACGCGGTTAGCAGACAGGCCATCTTAAGATTGGTGAAAGGTTTCAACCGACTGTTCTTCAAAATATGGCTACTAGTTTTTTTACAATCGGTAGAAACAAAAATGGAAATCGGTAAACATTTCCAGGAAATATTTGCAAATTAATGGAATTGTGAAGGGTGCGCGGATTTTTTTGCTGTAATTGTAGTTGTTAAATTAAAGGGTCGTGGAAAAAAAGAGAACTACAACATATTTATTTAAATAAAAATCATTTGAAAATTAATGTTATAAAATTTTGTATGGAATAAATTCTCCTCAGGGGGGGGCCATGGCCCCCATGGCCCCCCAAATGGATCCGCCTATGCATCAGTAATACGATATAGCTACATCACAAATTCGAAAACGTCAATATATCTAGCAACTAGATTTCTACTGAAAAGAGACATTATACTAAAGTTTTTTCCACATCTTTTCTGCTCACTTCAAACCAGTGATGTCCAACCTTTTTGGGAGAAGGGCCAGATAACCAAATCTCAGATAGTTCGAGGGCCACGTTGGTAAAACTGATTAAATTATCGATACGTTTGGTGCATATAAAATTGAAAATTGTAGTGTTTTATATTGTACTTCCATCGTCCGTAAAAGGCTTTGAAGAAAAAAGTTGATTCATATTTGTCATTGCGGGCCGCATGAAATGTCATTGGGGCCACAGGTTGAGCATCACTGGCTTAAATTATATATTGTCTTGATTCTTTGATGGGGCGTGTGTTTGTAACTTAAATTATTATCTCAAGTACATTTTGACAGATGACACGGTCATCTGTTCGAAATAATTTTAAAATTGATTCATCGTTTTGCATTTAGAACGCACAAAAAAGACGTCGATTCTACTCTGCAAATGGTCGAATAAAATGTCATCGATTTACATAAAACGGCAGTAAAAATACCGATAAACGGTCATGATATGCTTCAATCTCGGACAGGAATGTTGTAAAAAAACACCCCTACACAATTTCATTCAATCAACGGGCCACAAAAAATGGTTACATAATGTGACGGGACGATTTTTTCTCCATAAGCATGTTCAATTATAGCACCCTTTTATTCCTATGACGAAATCAATTTGACCATTATTATTTCAAGGTTCGTTGGGTTCGTCCTTCGATTAACGTAATATAAACACCCCAATATGGAGATGCTTACCTATTGTCTATGGGTGATTGAACAACGGAATGAATTCATTTAAATGCATACTTACTTATGTCTCATATCTCAATTATAATTGTCGATGAACTGAACCGAAACAGACTGTCTGACTATGATTAGTTTCACGCAGTGGCGAACTAAGGTATGTTTATTTATTTTATTCAATGGATAAATGAAGAATACATGGTAAATTATGGATATATGGTCACGGGACAGAATCCCAATCCTCTCGAGCTATGCTCAAAAAATTTATACACACTGACTTATAATTTTATGTTTTGACTTAATTCTTTGAGTTCTTGTGGATTATTATAAAATGTGAAATCAAAATGATTAGATCTGAAGAATATTACTGATTACATATTGTATTTGTTCTGAAAGAAGAATTTGTTTTTTAATATTAGCCTATAATAAAATAATTCTTTTTATTTTAAACAAATAATACAATTATGTGACTGTCTCTATCTGTATAATATTGTTATTTGTGTAGTTTGTGGTTGCATTTTTGCTCCTGTTAATTAAAACAACTCGATTTCATACTTATTGCGAAGTATTCTTTAGGATCTTCTATTATAATAAATTTAAGAATTAAAGACGAAACATTTCAAAAAAAAATCGTAAGCCTTACATTCATTTCATTAAATGTGCTTATTATTCGTAAATCTTTACAAAAATTCTGTCCCGTGACAATATATCCATAATTTATCGAATACGAGAAAATGCATGGCGAGAAAAATAACAATGTTTTTTAACGCTACAGATATTATTTTATATATTTGTTGATAGCTTTTTCGGCTTACGCCATCGTCAGAACTATCTTTTTAAAAAGATCATGAAGCCATCGAGACATGCTTATGATCGTCCGTTTCCACCGTTCCGGTAAGGATCAGGTTTATATAAACTCCAAGTTTCTACCTACGTGGTCGTGGCCAAAGCCAATCAATTTTCTTTGTAAGAACTTGCTTGCCACGTAGGTCTTTTGAGTCGCCAGTCGCGAGGGCTTGTTCAGCAGATGAATGCACTGCCTGTTAATGTGGACATCTTCGGCAGTGAACTTGGTGCTTTGTTTATTAGTATTTTCTTTTTCTTTTTATGTAACTAATATATTTCTGTCCTGTTTCATATATTTGTTTATTTTTTAATTTTGTGTAATATGTTTTGTGATATTTCAATTAAGTTTGTCAAATTCATGGCGCATTGGTGTCAGCTGTAATGCCCGTAAATGTATTTTATTTAATTGTTTACAATAAATAAATATATCTTTTCAAATACCCTGTGATTATACTTCTTTCTTATGTGCAGTTGTAGACAGGGTATACATCTTCTTCTCTGTTCCACCATCTTAGTTTTATATGATAATAATCCTTTCCTGCGCTTTTTTAAACGATGCTTAAAGATATTTTAAAGCATAATATATTTTTTTTTAATGCAATCTATGGCAATAAGGCCATAACAATGGGATATTCGTAGACCTCCCTCCCCCAGACTCTTTATTGCTAGCCATACACTATGACCAGAAGAATAATGTGACTGTATTAATTCAGTTTAGAAATATATGGGATAGTTCTAATTTTGATAATATACGGCTCAAATACATGTAAAACAAAACATTAAACAAATATGAAACAGAAACATATCAATGACATAAAAAGAAGATTAAAAACAAAGCACAAAGTTCACTGCTGAAGATGTCCACTCAAACAGGCTGTGCATTCATCAGCCAAACAGTCCTTGTGATTGTGACTCAATTGATCTACGTGACCAACATTCAACAACAAGCTATGAGAAAATAACTTTACGATGATAAAGAAACTTTACGATATTTAGTCTGAAGATGATTCTCAAAGAGGTGAAACACGTGTCACTTATTGTAATCGTGGAATAAAAAATATTCATACGTTTTATGAATTCGGCAGCAACTTTAAAATAATTTTTAAATAACTACGTCTTTTCCACGTATTATGTGACGTGTAGAGACCCGTGTTTCTCGTCTTTCAAAAGTATCATGAGACCTACTATGGCATGGTCACTTCAGTAATGATTCCTAAAACAACCGAGCGATAGAAGGTTTCATAATGCTTTTTTTAAGAGGCGAAACACGTGTCACTATTAGTTACACAATACGTGAAATAGAGTAAGTTATAATAAATTGTACAATGTTTGAATTTATTTTTCATATTTTTAGTAGTGAAATTAAAATACACATCAGTATGTCATAATAAACTCGTTGGTAAAATACGATAAGTTGGTAAAATGTGTTGTGACTTGTGACTAGAATCTTAATTGTGACTATCAAATCTGGATTGTTGTAAATGCTTTCAGTTTGCTTCGTCCATTCCATGACATCAAAATTTCAATTTGGATCAAAATATAATTAATTACTGCACGAAATAATGTTGATTATTCGATGAAATTCGTATGAAACAAAAATGTATTGAAAAACGTGCGAAAGATCCTTCTTAATGCATGCAAGTACCAACTGTAAGATGTGAACCAATGAATGACATTATTAGTTCATTTTGTCAATTCTGATACAATCGTCAAAATCTCGATTAATTTCAATTGTTATTTTAAAAGAAATCAAAGAAGATTTGACCATTTTCTTTTATTTGATTGATATAAAATTACGATGCCATTTTATAAAGTAAGAAATGTACAACATGCCATCATATGCATTCATTTTTGTGACATATGTATTTCTTATGTTGTGATTCTCACAAAATTCCTTAAAAAACCGTTATCTAAGATTTAGCAAGACGTCAGAATATGCCGAAGGCAAAGAAAAACATAAGATTTTGTTATAAAATATGAAAGTCGCAATATTTCATATATTATCGTTGATTGAAGTATGTCTTGCTATAATTTGTTTGTATAATTATTAAAAATATTTATCTCTCAGTCTCTGTAAGTGCAGCTTTGGGCAGCTTTGTACAAAAAAAGATTAGAATAAAGATTGCCAATAATTAAAAATGGCGAAATGAGATCAATATTTAATATATGATATTTTTATATTTATGCTGCTAAATTATTCGTTTTAAATCAATTCGACTGTGTTTTTTATTCGTGTGTGTTTTTTTAGAATATTTTATGATAGTCTTGTGTGTAAATAAATATTTTTTCCTTATAAAATGTTTCGGATCAGTGCTGCCGCAGCGAAATAAAAACAGTGCCTAGGCGAGCCGCGGCGTTACGATCGCCACTTGCAACCGCCTCTTTATTCGCCAGACTCTGTGCAAGGAGCGTGTGTCGCATAACCTAACTTTCAACCGCAATATCAAGTCTCTTGTGTTTAGTCCATTCGTTAAATAAAAGTGATAATTCAATATGAGGGAAATCGTGCATCTTCAGGCTGGACAGTGCGGAAACCAAATCGGCTCAAAGGTCAGTAAAGAAACGTTTATCTATTTTTGCGGCGTCGCCCAAGACTCCATTTTTCATCGCGGCCGCTTACCACTTCATTTCCTGTTCTCATCTACTGGAATGTCTCCCGTTATGATATACACGAGGGGTGACCGGCGATGCGCTGCAATTGGATATTTAAATATATCCACGTCGATTCCGAAACGGGCGCATTACCGTGCAGGGGTTTTTTCGTTCGAGATTTTTCGAAACGGAATTTTTGGTCGTCCATTTGCCGGCGAACTCGAACCGCGTAACGAATTCTCGTTTCGACAACAATGACACGAAATCCATGCCGCAACGGCTCGCCGGCGTGAATTTATCCATGAAATTAAACTATCTATACGTATTTTAACGCAAAACTACGAAATTGCCGCATAATTACGGCATACCAATAGGATTAGTCATTTTTTTCCGCATTGTTCCTTTATAAATTAAAAAAATTCGACTGCAGTAAATACCCATACTGCAGTATATCTTCAATACAATCAGATAACACGTTTTTAGAATACGATTATGTTCATAAAACTCGTAAAAACCTTGAAATATCGAAATATAATGAAAAACACGTCATTTTTCATAGCTTAGTCACCGTTTGGTGTACATACTTCATGCCGTTTCATACAATCATTTTTTAATATGCCGCACTGCTGCGGCCTCATATTTATTTGAACATAACGAATCGGAAAAGACTAACTGCATCATACCTAACTGTTTCCGAACAATTAAAACTCTTTTCGGCCAATAATTAACTTTTAATTATTCACTGGAAGATTCTTAAAATTACGCATCAACTATTTCCATATGTATGACACACGCTTCGGTTGGATTTAAATAATCTTCATTCAATTCTTTCACATCTGTCTCTTTAAAAACATTCGACGTTCATTTGTTGCATTCATTCTTCATCGATCCATACAAAATCACTAAAACCTACGATAACGGGACGAATCCATCTTGACAATAATTATAATACGAGTTCGATTTTTGAAAAAAAAATACAAAATACATTCGTAATATTTAAAACAGTCGAATCTCATATTATATTTTTTATGACCGCGTTTTGAATATATTTCGATATTACTCGAAATTGAATTGTATATTTTAACATATTGTAATTAAGATACCGGTTTATCGTTTCTAAGTATATTGACGATTTAATATCAAGGTAATATTTTATTTTATTTATATCATATTTTGATACGGGATTATAGCTTATCTTGTCGCCGGAATTTTTTCGAGAATGCGCCACGCGAATAATATTTATTTTGTATTTTCAGTTATTTACACTTTTTATTGAATTAAATGTTTTTAAAAGTATTCCATCACGGAGAAACTACGATTTTTTCGAAGACTATTCGTAAGTTGAATGCGAGTCAAGTTGGGCAGCAACAGCTGTAAAATCTAGACGGGTGGTGTGGGGTCAACGAGCTTTATTCTCAGTTACGGTATAAGCCGATGCATATAAATCCACAATAAAACATTGTTTTTTTCCTTCGTGTATTCATTATATATCTGTATCCAAATCGACGCAGAATTTTCTTTGATTCGTTCGCTTTTTTCATACCGGCATAAAAATGTAAAATAACAAACAATTGATAGTCGTTATTTTTAATTTGGAATTCTTTTTTTGTTACTAACTTCTCACGGTTAAATAATTTATTACTTCAACCGTGAATTAAACTCGAACCCACACACTCACTAGTCTTGTATGGAATAAAATCGTATCAATTACTTCCAAATATGAGCATTCATTTCTTTTTTAATTGTTTTCAATTAAGTCGAACTGGTTGCCTGATGTCATTTATCTGCAGTCTGGCAAACCTTTGAAAAATTTCTAAGTTTTGGAAATAATCTGTTCTCATTGAACAAGAACTGTATTCCATATTCAAATACTAAAACGTTATTTAGGGTATAACGTCTGAAATGGCGATTTCGTGCATACCTTGGAACAGAAGGGCGTTTCCTTCAGTAGTATACTGCACTTTTCGCAACCTAAAAATTTTTGTATTCCGACTTTTATTTAATCATTTATAAATTAAGTCTGCTATACTGCTTTCCAAACAAGAAAACAATAAGTAAGTGACTCAGACAAACCTTTAAGAAAAATGAAACACAATGTGTTATTTAAAGTTTTTAAAATTTGTAAAATTTGTAAAAGATGGTTGGTTGATGCGAAAATGAATTCATTTCTTTGTCAACAAGCAGTAAAAAGTTGTATTGACTGCCTAGTTGCTTAGAAAACTAGAGTTGCTTCTTTTTTGCTGAAAAATTCTTATACTTTTATCAGATGTACTTTTTTTTAAAAACCATGACCCCGCTCCCATCTTGGAGCATACAAACTCCTCACGCAGTTTATCTCAATATGTTTTTCTACGAGAACTGCTTGTTACTCTAGTTAGGATTGAAAGGAAAGACGATTTCGAACAGGACTAGTCATAAGCTAATCACTCTTGCTACGCGCTGGTTTTTGGGATGGTAAAGGTGGCAAGAAATTTAGCTCTCAAAAATATTAAGCATGTTCATTTATACCTTAATTTCATGAATGTGGCGTGTCACTGCATTCTTCCTTAGAAAGACACTACATATAGTAGCTCGGTCACTATATGAGGGCTGATTGTAGTTGATTTAATTCTTTAAAAATCACTGCGTTAATCCCAAAACGTACATAATACACATTTTATCTTGGAAATACAGAATCAACTTCGGCTTGTATTTGATGACAAAGCTCATTTCGTATTCAGTATCGGTGTAAAAAACGTATATCGAATTTCTCCTTGTGTCTATATATATTAACATTTTGTATTCGCAGATCTAAATCAAAGCGATTTCTTATGCAGATTTCCAATGCGATCGTTCATCCGTTTTACTGCAGTATTTTTTTTTTTTTTTGATTGGTTTATGATAATTTCACGTTAAAAAAAAAATAACGTCGGAAAGTTTTGGTTTATTGCATTTTTACTGCATATTATATGTATTGAGAAAGTTGCCCGTTTATTCTGTGTATAATAAAATTAGTTGGCTTAATACATTCCAATACGGTAAAAATTTTAGTTTTGCTTATTTCAAAGCCAGATGAAAATTTCGAATTAAAATATCTTACTATGCAAGCAGACTGATGATCCCGGCATTACATCCGGTTTTTTTTTGCAGTGTCATAATACCGGTGTCGTATTGCGCAATACTAACGGTACAATTTTATTGGGCTTTTTCTGCAGCCGGACTTGTCGGGTACGTTGTACAATGGGCATCGTCTCTTCCGTGGAGGACTCCACGGGTGCGAGTCCCAGTACGAGAAGCATTTTTTCCGTTCTATTATGTTTGAAGGAACGCGTGCTGGCGAAATGGCATGCAGTTGTTGTCTTGGAAAAAAACACATTTTGAGACACTTCCAATTTAAAAAGATCAGGCCCGGTTTCGCTGATCGCGTGTATTGTCACTTATATATAGTCAATGTATGTAAATATGTAGGGAATGTGGTCCAACGAGGCATAGAAAACATATTTTATTAAATTAGGCTGCCATTTGCTCTACATTTGGGAGCGGCATCTAATAAAAAGAATTTCTACTGAATGAGCCTGAAAAAATTTCAATTTAAAATTTGAATCATCTGAATTTTTGTACCTCTTGTTTTGTCGCTAACGACAAGGGTTTCGGCATCTTTGAACATGAATGAACTTGTATCTGATATCGCTTGAAATACGCCCAGGTCGTTGGTGACAACATTCAAACGATTCAACTCTGATATAATAAAAGAACGGATAAATTTAAAATCTTATGCATAATCAACTCTATTCTCATCGTATACATATACAAATCGATTGAGAATCAATTTATGCGACTTTCAGAATTGCAGCTGTCGCCGAAGTCGACCATCGAAATAAGTGTGAGTGTCTCCGATAAAATATCCCATTTCACCTACCCTTTATTCTGTTGCTAGTTGATAATTTCACCGACCGTCGAAATGACTGTAGAACAGTCATTTACTGCCTAATCCATTTCGCTCGCGATGCTAAAACACTCGAAATTGTATGAAATTACGCGATTTACCTCGAAATATCTGATACCTGCGTGCGATTAAAGGTAAGGGCACGAATACATAATCTGCACGGACGGGCGGCGGCTACGAGCGTACACGAATGGCGAGTGCCCCCCCCTGTCCCCCGTCCCAGACAACGTGGCGTGTTTTTGTTACCTGCGAATTTCCAGAACTTTTGCGCCCGTTTCGATGTCGATACACCTTTCAATAGCCGTGTATTTTAGTTCTACAAAAATGATACAATGTATAGTCTTATTATACAATATATTATTTATTCAAAAAAAAATACAAATCACGGCATTACAGCTGACGCCAATGCGCCATGAATTTGACAAATTTAAATACATTTATTTATATATTATACGTACATACCTAGGTACCCAGTGACGGCTGGTGACGGGGTGTTGGGGGGTGCAAAAGGAAGATTCAACTATTTTTCCGTACTACAGAAGTGAAACAGTTGGTATTGCGAACATCTGAATTGAAAGTCCATGCTATAGAAGTGTTTTTAAATGCAATAAATAGGAAAGAACTCTTGCATAAACGGTTGAATCTTCCTTTGCACCCCCCCAACACCCCGTCGCCAGCCGTCACTGTAGGTACCTGTAAATACATAATAAAAATTACAAATTAATTAAAAACAAAATGAAAACATTGTAGTCACAAGAACAGAGAAGAAAAATTAATAAAATCACACTAGAAATTTTCAAAGTAGTCAACCGAGTGAGTTCCGACAAAAACAACTATAATACATAAAAAAAAAACAGTACTCGTCCGAACTCACTCACCTCCATGTGAAATATATCTACATCCGAAGCAATTTCGTTAAAAATCACTAAAGCGCTTTCCAGTGGCATCCCCACTGGCAGACCACATCTTCTCGTGTATTCGAACACCGATTTTTTATATCTTTTTAATTGACATTAACAATTAAATGTTTAGTTTGAATTTTTCCTTGCAATCTATGATCTATTTATATTAACTGAAGTTTTATACGACTACTTCTCTTTTTCGAAGAGAGCTGTGATACAAAGAATATGACTAGCGGTTGGCTAATCGCTGTCGACGCGTGCTAGCGAATCATACCACGTAACGAAGACTCGGAAAACCCGCATACTGAGCTTCGAGAACAGATGTTCTGCGTTGTGTATTGGGGTGTGAGGTGATTCGATTTCGCGCGGAACTCTAGTTAGGGAACGTAACGGGCAGCGCCCTGTTACGTCACGGGTAACATGGAATCACGGAGGCGTCGCTTGAAGACCATGTGCCCCGCATAGGGATCGAATATGGTGCAAGATGAAGTTTGAAGGACATAATGACGTTCTTCGACCGTTATTATTGATTTTATTTCGATAATTTTCGGCCATACCCAACTCGCAACACCTTACTTTGAGAAGGTTCCAATTACTCTTGATCCTGTTTTGAGATATGAGAGCGTTTGAAGTTTGGATGGATCATACTATTTAATTTAAAAGATAAAATTCACTTGTAACCATGAGCAAGTAAAAATGTTTCAAACTACAAAAAACTCGAACCATTCTACTGAGAAATAACGATCTTATGATGACATACATTCTTATAACTGTCAAATAAATTTAGTAAAGAAAACTGTGCATATGAACTCCGGAATTCAATTACATATTCTGAAGTTATCATACATGTTAGAATTATGGTTAATACAAAAAAAAATCGACCAAAATCTGGTTACTTTCGAAGAATCAAACAGTGCTTTATTTCATACGGAATTTATCAATTGCCTATCGGCGGATTTATTCACCGAGACGAGTGAAACGACGCCTTCTTCATTCTACCCGTGTGCTCTATGTGCTCGCAGAGAGAACAAAAAAAAGATTTCAATCTCGCGCACCGTCGCGCGGGTCCTTCGGATTGTAGCCTACCAAAAATCGTCTGGTATCTCGACGCGCGGTTTTGCCGGTCGATCGGCCTCGGAACTGGGCCGCCTTATAAAGAAGGAAACCGGCACGGCGATGGCGTGTGTAATAAATTTCGAATTTGAATTACCCCTAGATAATAATTTGTCGTCCGCCCATTAGGCTGTCAATGAGGCTGACTTTTTAACTACCATTGTCTGTCTCCTCATCGTCGGATGTTCCTTGTGCATAAATCAATCCGCAAATAGACGCGCGCTCGCTTTGTCGATCGAATTTTACTTCGTACGTTCTTGGTATATTGCAATACCGGCAGATGTATTAAAAATGTTTCCTATTGATTTTAAAAGTCTCGATTTCTTCGAAGAGACTGAATTTAAAAAATTTCAATAAGATCGAAACAATAGTGTAGTAGTTTATCTCAATAGTGACACATTACTTAAAACCTTTGTTTTTGGAAGCGAGTGGGGATTGGATAGGATAACCGCTATAGGCACATCAAGATGAAATGAACGTATCTCAACTTTTGTCGGTTTTGAGCAGGGCTGTGGAGTCGGAGATTTTTGAAAGTTTGAACTTTTTATTTTTGCTTATAATATTTCAAATTTGGCTATTGGCTGGATGGTGTTGGGTTGATATTTAATTGAAATTAGGGGAAAAGGTGACGATATTAAACTTTTTTTAGTTTAGTTTTCGAGTCGTGGTTTTGGTAAATGTTGTAGTCGAACTTTTTTTACCGACTCCACAGCCCTGGTTTTAAGTAATGAATGTCACTAAATATGAAATAATATGTTACGTTATGTGACTAAGAGATATATCAATAGGATGAGTGGATACGACGATAGTTCATACCAGAATCACTTCATTGTTCATAGCTCGGTTAAACCTTAAAACAACAAATTAGAATAAATTACTATTTAATAAATAAATCAGAAAGACAAATCGTTGCCTTCAAATATAATGAAAAGACAATTTGTATCTGTCAAAAAATAGCTGGTTGAAAATCTGAAAAGAGTGGGGCCTATGCAATACTTCTGAAATACAATAATAATTTCATTTTCAAATGACTACACAGTCGTTGGTAGATTTTAGTATCCGGTGGCAACATTGTGAACTACTTACGGCGCCATTTTATTCGATCGTAAAGAAGACTTTAGTACGCGGATATAATTTCTAATCGATACCTTTATATGCGTAGGCGGGGGATCGTCTTCGCTGTACATGATTGCATAATTTTCTCATGTAGACTTCTTTTCCGCCCCGCTCGCTATACATACTTGGTTGCGTCTAGACGGGCCGCGACCCCCACAAGGCCGGGCTAGGGCTATTCGGATCAATAAAGTGGAGAAGTTTGCGGAAGCACGTGTGCCCCCCGCAGGATGTTGAGGGAGGCTCCAGTGCTGCATTGGCTCGATACGCGCTTACTCTACGGAGTGTGATAAAATATTACATTATAACATCTAATTGGTATAAATTCTCGTTTACAATGTTTTGAAATCACGCATTCGCACAGATTTGACGCGTGTTGACGGATAATTTGGCGCGCCCCAAGCCCACTCGCGTTTTATGCTTTGGTCCGTTAATTTTTCAGGGTTGGAATATGTAGCAATTCATTCCATTTGAAAATGTTCGAATTTTGCAAATTCCATGCGTTTGGCTCATGCTTATCCACACAAATACATGAAGATACTCGAAGGCGAAACTGAGGTCGTAAGTGACGAATGTTCTGTCACGGAATTTTTATATGGAAATATTATGTATCTGATATAAAATTTTTACTTTTCAATGAGTTGTCGCTATCGCCTGGTTTCAAATTCAATTAAAATCATTCAGTCAAAATCTTCGAATTTATTTAATATACATCTACAAAATTGCTTATATTTTTGCCCCACATCCAAGTTAATGTCATTTAAAATTAACCCAATATTCCAAGCTAATTCATCGCATAGAATAAATCCATCATTATGTCATGCACACACGCACGTCGTATTACAACATGGGCAGGCCGAACATTTTATGTCTTCCGCTCGGAATTCTCGACGAATTGATGAGCAGTGACTCGGATATTATTATTTGTCAAATTCGTTATAATCACGACTTACAATAAAACGTCACGCGATATCTCGTCCTATGCACCGGATCAATCTGTACCACTGTGCCACCGGGCTATGCGGCTAATCGCCTGTTCGCTCGGAATAATATTACGATCTTGGGTGGGTATCGTTGACACGGCTTTTTAAAAATCGATATCGGTAATATGTTCAGACGCAGGTCCCAGTCGATATCCTAATTGAAGAATTGTCGTTGCAGAAAATTGTATTCGAACTATCACTACCTTCGCACGTTTTTTAAAGATTTTTGTCTATACTTAGTAAACTTTGGCAAATGAAATAGTTTATCGAATGTATGAGCTAAACTTGGAAGTCTTTCAACCAAGACGTCGTTATCGATTTACATGCACAAAGAAAGTGAGGAAGAAGAACTTGCTAAAATCGTCTAAACTTTGAATATAAAAAAATGTGACTCAAGCCTTCATGCATCGTGACAATTTTTTTGACGGCCATGGAAGAATGTGATGTATTGAAGAAATACATCATTTGTATTGTACTCTTTATCAAGAGAAAGAAAATAATGGGTGGTTTTCAGTGGCGGATTGTGGATAAAATAGCTGGGGGTGCTGCGGTTGATTTAAAATTATAAACGACATGCATTTCATAAATCATTAAAGCTATGCATTTCTTTCCGTGCATAAAAGACTTTCTAATGAGAAATAAACCTCGCACACGTACGGACTTAACACTGCTGGAAATACAGTACCTCTGGTTTTGAACTGACTCTTGACGAGTTTATAAAGAAAACGTTCAGAGATCCTCGTTAAGATTAATAAACATTTTAAAATACGGTTCTACTTCCGAACATAAACATTTTCACCAACTAATTACGTTCGAATGTCAAGGGCCAAGCCGCGCCTCTTCAGTTCAAGTTGTATAAGAATTGAACCTTTATGGCTGCAGTGTTTTTCTCTCGGCGAAAATTAAATGTTGGTCGCTAGGCTCGTTGCGCGTCGGCTCGATCGAAAACTGTAGGGCGTTAACCCAAAACCATCCCTGAAAAGCACAAGCAACAGCCGCTGCTGTGTATGTAATTGGGTGGCGTGTGTCAGAATCGTCGAATCTATGACTCGTCCAATGAGTAACTTCGACTGGCATGATTATTTACTCGGAATCCAAGAAACTGGTCATGTAAACAAATTACTTTTTACGGAATTACTTACTAGACGAAAGGTCAACCATTTAAGTAGACAGGCGAATAAATATTGAGAATTATCGATCCGTTCACACCGTCCATCAAATTAATCATTCTAATAGCACACTTGAAGAATTACGATTTCGTATATTTATTTATGTATCGACCGTGTTTTAACCGCTTCTATGCCAAGTGTTCCCTCGGCATATTCAATAATGAAACCTAATGCAGACACATCTTTTCAATGCAATAATGTGATCGTCAAAATATCGATATGTTTAGCGGTTTTTATTTTATGTTAGGATAACAGATGTCACTAGGGCTTGCACCTAATTATCGTAAATATCCCTGGATAGATTTTTTCAATCTTACACTTTTAATATATATTTTTTTTACTTTTCTTTGAAAACCAAGACTTAGTCGTGAATAAAATGATTTTATAACCCCCCGGTATGTTACGTGGCATTTTCTTGAAAAAATCGATGGTTGAAAATAGTGGTTTGTGGTCAAAATCCATGGAATCGGCTGGGCGTTTAAAGGGTTAACCGCTTCGTTCCTTCGACATATTCAATGAATATTTTACTTATCAGACACGTAGAGACATATATGAAGCAGCTAATGTGACAGAAGAGGTATTTGTTTTTAAACTTTTGCTAGCCATTTAAACTAGTTACCTATGTGCACAGGTCATATAATGCGAAAACCACTCTAAGCTACATTTAATCGTTTATTATCGAGCGAAGGCATTTCCTGTCTAGCAAATAACGCCCACGCATTGGCACTTTAATCGCTACATAAGTCTTACTGTAAAGCAATCTGAAAATCTTAGGTTCGAGATAAGGACTTAAGTGTTTTTCAATCAATCTTCTGATAGGCTTTCTTATATTTTTTTCTAAAAATACAATAAAGCAATATTGATAGCAATACAAATATATTGACATAGTGATACGTTGTACTGTAGGATTTGAGTAAAATTATCAAGGTCAAATAAATAAGAGTTATAAATACGGGCATTGAAAAAATAAATCTTTGTCTGTAGCTGTTGGTCTCTTAATTTTGGTTGACAAACTAAATGCAAGGTCATTAAATGAATAGAAAAAATCGTACGATTTGCTGATTTCAAGCAATTCACTAAACATAATAATTCGACCCCTCTTGATATAAGAAACGAAACTCGTTTTTTGCCTGTTTTGAGTTATGAAGCAAGTAGATACAAAATAATATGTTAGGTTGTGTCAAAGAGATGGATATTTCTATGTGTATATAAATTACTTTCGTGTTCATAGCTCCGCTAAACCTTTATTCAACACATTAGAATAAATTACTCTTTTATATTTAACAAATAAATCGTCTCCTAAGAAGATGATGAAAACACAAGTTATATCTGTTTTATATATATGTAACATCTATTACTGGTGAAACCTGTTTTTGCCTCTCCTGAAAAGTATCGAAAGTGAGTTAGGACGATCCAATACAAAATTGTGAACTACTTCCAGCGCCATTTTATTCGATTGTTAAAAACAGTTTTTAGTAAACCGATATAATTTCAAAATACAAGTTAATTGATGATGAAACAAAAATTGTATCTGTTATAAAATATTAGGTACTGATGAGTTAGGTTCCTCTACTGCTCTACGCTAAATGATGTCGACTGTATAACCATCTGCTTTATCAGTTTCATAATTCTGTTCTCGTCAAAACACGTTGCATTTTGGTCTATCGAAAACATTATCAAACATAACTAAAAACTGTTTATTTCCACTGTCTCCTCACCGTGTCCCGACAAAACATGTACAAGTTGTGATTTATTACTGCCGAAAATCTTGTTATTGGCTCATGTGTGCGACTTTTATCATTTCGCAGTGTTAGCGGTGTTTTTTTTTATTCTTCTCGCGTCCGCTGCCAAGTGGGCCAGATTTAACCCACTGGTGTTTTTCTGCACCGCTCATTTCTTCCTGCCTTGCTTCATTCAAATTTATTTCGGCGAATCAAAAATGACACGACAGTGGGAAGGGGGGAATTACCGCTTTCGCAATTGGCACCGGGGGTACTATCTTAAATGCCGCCGGCGATAACGTTACAGAACAGATAATGCACTGATTAAGGCGATACTATATCCAAAAAGCGCACATTTTCACGGCAGGTGAATAAACTTATCTCGTGGCGTGAATCGATTAATCAGACAGATTACTTGATGCAATTGTCACGATGACATGGAATTTTAATATGTATTGTATTATTATTTTTTATATTTGAATCGTTTGAATTTCGTGCAATGAGTTTTTTTTTTTACTAGTGGCCCGGGTTTCGCATTTTGACATCGTCAGACATTACTAAGTGACAGAGAAACTGGAACTCTGTCGTTAAGTAAATATTTTGTGTGCTCTACTTGTATAAATACAATTAATATTATTCAGTTTCAATATCGATTCATCCGATCGCTATGAGCGAAACCGGTCCTGATCTTCATCGGAATATATTTGGATGTTTTGTACTCGATAAAATTTGTTTTATTTATTTAAAATAATGCATTTCCAGCAACTGACAATGGACACTTTCAAAAGTTTGACATTAATCATGTTAATCAATATCATGCATTGCTTAACCCTTGGCACTCCTCAATATATTACTTTTTTTCCTTCCAGCAACTCTTCAATAGATTTGAGGAATTGATTCATATCATAGGGTTTTTACGCACGGTTAAACGATATACCGAAAAATATATCACATCACGACATGTAACTAAATTTAACTAAAGCACACAGTCCATTAAGTACGGTTTTTGAATTAAGGATAATTTAATATTACAAGGAGTTGAGATGTAGTAATATGAACCTCATGCCGTGAGAGCAATCCGTGAATTCTTGAGGTTGTTGACCGATTCTAATGCATTATTATTTGGCCTTACCTTTTAATAAACGTTGTTAGTTTCTAGTAGAAAATCCGTTGTTTGAATAATGTAACCAATCAAATCCCGCCACATGTGTCTTCTCCCTTCTGCGTCAAATCGCTTCACATGATTCATTTAAAAACGCCACAATTTGACGAGACGTAAATTTTTAAATTCCGAACGCTTCAATTGTTCTCTTCATTCCGTGTGAAAGAACTGTGAAAAGAACTAGGTACAACTACATTAATCGTTTTCATATTCTATTTATAAATATGCATAATTTTCCATCGTTTTTTTTGTTTACGCGGAGAAAGTCGCATTGTTGCATGCCCTTGTAGGGCGGCGCTCCAAAAAATGTACCTCTTGCAATATCTTTTTGAGAGAATAATATACACGAAGTACTCTAATGTGTGTGCGCGCGCGCGCAAAGATTTCATATACTACACAGCGGTAATAAACCGTGGGTGCGACGGTCTCTCGCAGCCCACGTAATTCGTATGTTCAATTTTATTTTTTTCTTCTCGAGTCTGGGGTCACGTCTTTGTCAACACGGTCGATGACGCTCTGCAGCGGTAGGCAACCGGCGGCATCGATATCATAAGACCTTGACCGAATGGCTGTTTTAATGAGTGTTAAACTATTAGATGCTGCATCATCTGACATCACGCGTTGGTTTCCTTCCATTGAATGAAAATGTTTAAATTATGTCTTATGAGAGAATTTGACCTTACTCGTTAATTTACGAATATTTTTATATTCATGTTTTCTTTGTATGATTCACTCATTATTGTGTAACAATACGACAGTAGAACCATGTCCGCTCCCGACGTGGGTGGAGCATGCGGATTCGCTTGATTAGGGATTGAAATGATACGAGGATTAAAACAGGATCACTTTGTGGGATCCGTATGGTGGAAAAAAAACTTGTAAACAATACTACCACACGCTTTCGAAATGGATCAATAAATCTGCTCGTACAAGGACTCGATTCCGTGAGGTCCGTCGCGTTAACCGATGACGTTGACAACTGAACCATGGACGCGTGCATGCGTAGTAATGAAATCTAAATCAATATTCATCTCGCCACCTGTCACGTCGGCGGCTACTTTTTATTCAGTGTGTACCGGTTCGAAGTTTCGAGTATTGAATTAAATTAAATAAAAACCAACCCGTCTGAAGTGCTCTGTTGTGTTTATATATGTGTTAATTTTTCGAATATACTCTTGTATGTTGGGCTATTTCGGTAATGTCGCTTGGTTGGGATTTATATGAAGCCCTACTTATCGTGGTGACGTGTCAATATCACCCGTGGCGCACCACCACCTTAGAAGGCTCGTATGCAAATTGTACGTACAGAAATCCCCCGCCACCCCCGTACGTGTATAAATTTTGCCCACTGCATTGGCGTGGGAGTTCGATGCGGCTACAGCGGCGTCGCCCTCGAAGGACTGCGGACTTTTAGGACACTGAACATATCGGATACCTACTTGGTAAAAATCGTGTATGACCCGAAAGTCAAATAATCTACATAATTATCAGTAGCAGTAGCTCGCGTCGATATTATCTACATATTTATAAGTATCGCCAACTTTTAGGTGGGTGTATTACCCATAATATACCTTCTAAACAACCAAATCAGGAATGTCGATTATTTGTAATGATGTCCGATGTCACTATAGAGCTTGGAACTCTTAGTTCATTTTTGAGGATTTCAACTGTAAGTGCTTATTGGAATTTCAATATCAAATTTTAAGCTCTTGAATTTGGTACTTTTCCAAATAAATATCCGTACATTTGATTAAAACTCATTAACATCAAAAATTTTACGAATTGATCCTCGATGGCGATGATATAGCAATTGTAATTGGTGTCCTACTTTTATTTTTATATATGAGCGATATTATCTATTTACTACTCGTCCGTTCAAGTTCATTCGTGATCATGAAATGTCTAACGATGCCGCAAGGTAAAACTCAAAATAATGTAAATTTCAATGAGAGTAAAGGCGGGGCGTGATGAGTGATTAGCTGATCTAAGCTCCGATTTCGAGATTTAGATCATTAGATTAATTTATGAAACTGTCTCCACTCGATTCAGATACGGCAATCTAAAAATGAAGTAAATGTTCATTGTCAACTGACACTATTTAAGTTTTAATTTACCCACGGAAGCGAAAAAATAACAAGTCATTAATGTTGTCAATTCAACTAAGAGATAAACGTGAACATCTAAGAATAGATCGAGACCCTTCGTTCATAGTAGTTGGCGTGTATTTTAAGATTTTGTGTGTGAGATCAAACATCCTGTTGTGCAACAACAATGCCGTCATTCAGACAAAATTAATGCGATACCACCGCTTATAGAATAAATCCTCCAAAACAAAACCGCCATCCGTCATCGGCTAGATTCCTCTTTGCCTACGGGCGATGGGCCCAACCTCGAGGTGCACCCCACGCCGGCACTCGTCCACATTACCAGACGTTCGACCGAATAAAACGCAATCGTATTATACTATCATAAACGGCGGTTTTCGAGACTCGATTTTTTTTATCGTCATCTCGCACCGGTATCATTGTGGCACGCGAAACCGGTTTCGATTGAAGCGAGACTTAAAAAAAGGTTTGCCGTCGCGTCTTCGATGACTTCACCGCTACATTTCTCTCCTCGCGTGTCACTCGCGCTAGTCATTGAGCACCTTTTTTTGCCTAAACACATCACGCTTAGCTTTATTGCCGTCTCTCAGTTATTATTGAATTAATAATTATTTACGCAGATTCCAATTGCTCTGTTCAGAAGTAGACACCAAATATCTACATTTCGAATTACACACCTATCGACAGCTATAATATTACTTTTATATATACCAGAACGTCTTAATATTTTATTGCAATTTTTATTTCTATACATATGTAATCACCTAATAAAATCAATACTAATAATTGTTTATGTGTGTCTGATTATTATTTTTGTATAAACACAGGCCCCGAACAGCAGTTCATTTACGGACTTTGCCCATTTTTAAACCAGGGCTGTTTTTCACTTATTGTGGAAAAATCGTCTCTAAACCGTCAGTTCAAAACCTCCGTGCACTCTTCCTAGGTTGGCGCGCGCTATGATAGTTGATGAATTTAACGGCAAGATTAAACGTACCATTTCCGCTCCGAATGAATGAAAAATTTCGACAGAAGTTGTTCGATGGTTAAAACTATGCTGCGCCTTTGTTGTCTTGGTCAACTCTTTGAATTGAAATCAACAATTCTATTCAGAAACTTGATTACTCGGACTGGGATTCGGACCGTGCGCTAGGCAAACGAAGCTAACGACGTTGACACTCGACCACAGACTCGTTAACTATTATTTTTTTTACAAAAATCCCTCAAATTTGTACCGGTTTGAATATATTCCGATCGTGGCGCCCTTGTTACATGGCAAATCTGGATTATCGAAGTTGTTCAATTACTTTTTAATTTCCATTGAAAAATATTCGTATAATTAGATGGCGGCGGCGGTCCAGCGATTTTTATCGCTTCATTATTTCTACCCGTCGTATGTTCGCATCGTCCGTGTATATTTGTACAATAATAATAATAAAAAACTAGTTTTCATTTATTTTTATTTATGGTTGTAGATAACTTTATGGCTGTAACTTTTTATTTTTTAAGTTAATGTGTCAGCGTATCTATATGTATACGAAAATGGCCTCCATTTTATTGCAGCGAAATTATTTCACGTCAACCTGTTCTCCGTATTATGGACTCCTCGGAGCTTGTCTCAACGTGTTCTTTTTCTACGAAGACTGCTTGTTACTCATTTGCTCAACCTCTCTTTCGAAGAGTAGGGATTGAATGTATACGAGGGCTGGTGGTTAGCTAAATGTGTTCCGCTTTTTAACAGAATCGATTTATTTACTGAAAAAACTGCCAATGGACCACGGGCCGGGCTATATTTATCTTTATCACGACTTAAATACGTTAATGCTAAGGATTTGACGACTGGAGCATTATCTGTTTCCGAGAATTAGTTGTAGGAAGGATAAATATTGTCCAGTTATAACTCAATAAGTACTGTTTTACGAAAATCGACTTTTAAAAATTATCCATTCGTTACTGTTCATACGTCCCTCGTTTGGTGGCAGGAAACGGCGTAAGAAAATTTGGTCACGGGTGACTCGCTCGACTTCGGTGGCATCCTCTATGCATGTATCATCAATGCGCATGACGAATATTGCGTACATAATATACTTTAACACATAGACCGCGCCCAAATTGGTTACAATTTATAATAGTTCCTGCGTTTCGATATCGTTTCGTAAATTTGAATATTCATGCGAAATATTTTATCTCAGTTAGTTAACTACGGCAAGAGGGGCGATGATTTTCATAATTGCACCGCCTCGTATCCAGCCGATCGAAGCGGCTCTCGCGCGGAGCCCCCCCCCCTCTCTTCGGTCGGGTGACCGCGTCGGAATGCAGGCCGAACTGTCAGACCGAGAGATGTGTCTGCGCCGAGACTTCCATTCTGGGCTATTTTTTCACGTCGGCATTCTCAGGGCAGGCCTGTCTTCGAACATGCAAGCAAGCTAAAGAGGCGGAGGCGTTAACCCTCGATTCGTGTTCAGACTTAGTGATAGCGGTCTTTGCTACAGAAATTTCAAGGTCAATGTTTCGTTCGTAAATATCTGCATTTGGAGTATATTTGAAGAATTCGACCAAGGCTGTGGAGTCGTTTAGAAAAACTGCTCCGACTAAGAAAAGTATAATTTCGTATGTATGTGTATGAAATGTAATATAATGTTAATATCAATATCAACCAACCAATCCGGCAAATGTTACATGTTATATGCAAAAATAAAGAGCTTAACTTTTCAAAATTTCCGACCCCTAATATGACTCGGGCCAACAAAACCCCAACTTTGGTTTCCGATGAATCTGTTGAAGATGCCGTTAAAAACTCTTAGAAAGGGAAGAATATTTCTCAGTAGCTGTTTGCCAATCAAAGCCATTCATTTAAAAACCATCGACAGTAAAATTGCATAAGGGCGTAACCCTCGTTTTTTCAACGCGATCTTTTTCGAGATTCCTAATTGTGTGCACAATTTGATACTCGTTTTATAAAAGGGCGTTAACTGCAAACGCCGAATTATTATCTAAGATTTTTTATCAGGACCTTTTCCGCGCGGGTTGCGCCCTTTTGTTTTGTGATCAGATGGGTCCGGTTTCAAGTCCCGAGAAAGTCGGATTTTTTCAATTGAAAAATAAATCTCGGACATGGGATTGTTGTAATTGTTTGTTGATTTTTTCTCGTGACTTTCACAATTGAAAATATTTGGCGCATTGGCATTTTTTTTCTTTATTTAACGTTTAAATGAATGCTTTTGATTCCTTGTTTAAAAAGTATTATTAGTGTAAGATTCGTGAATCAAAAGTTCGTTTTGTCCCCCTCCCAAGTAAGTGTTCTAAATTCAAATACACAAAAAAAATTGGAAAAAATGAGTTAATGCAGTCCACCACTGATTGTCAATTGACGGTTTTTAACTACAACTTCATTGCGTTCCGAGAAGTGTTGAATATTAAAATGCCTCGTCTTGATATGTATGTATATGTATGTCCTTATGCTAAGTTGGAATATAGCTAGCAGGTAAAAATGCGATTCGAAAGAACGAATCAACATTCACTTTTCGCCATATGGTCATCACCCATAAATTTGCCAATACATATACATAAGTGCTTATTTGAATACATTTCATTGGATTAAAAACATTGTCGTTTTTTTTTTGGTTTTTTCAATTCAATTCACTCTGGATTCATAGAATTATAATTACAAAATTGCCGTGTCATCTAATGCAGGTGTTGGCAACCGTTTTTGGTCTATTTAATCTGTCTTACATGGTTTACTGCAGTGGTGCACAACCTGAGGCCGAATGTGAATATTATTTCGTCACTTTTTCTTAAGAACTCTTCATGAGCGATGTACTACGGACAAGTATTACTTCAACGAATATATACAAATTAGAAGTCTGATATCTGAAAAAGTTTTGGAGTGATGAATGAGCGAAACCGGTCCTGATGTTAATAAATTAATTGCGCAATGATTACAACAAATGTTGGCTTTTTTTAAATAAAATATACGGATTCTCAACCCATGGGTCGCGACTCGAAAGGGGTTCGCCAACTTATCGAGTCAATGATAAAATATATTCACTATCATACATTTTCGTTTAATTATCTTACAAAAAATGCCTTTTTCAAATGCGTCGGGTTGGTGGCCCACATGGCTTTTATAAAAAAGTTTGAGAACTTATGATATAATACGTCCACTAAGTATTCACAGTGAACACCTTAAAAGTGATATTTTCAATCACCTTTATGCATGCTGCCCTTGAACAATCTGTAAATTGATAAGCCGGCCCTTGGTCAAAAAGACTGCATCACTGGTTTACTAACTGCTGTTATGAATAATAAAAAAGTCATTCTAAAGTCTTTTATTCCTAGATGCCTATATTACTTGGAAATTAAAAATGTGGTAATTATTTTCACCTAACCACAAGTTGGTATGGCAACAATATGAGAACACTAAGTCTAAGTCATGCAAACTTGAAGATATACTCTGGAAATTGTACATTGATGATGTCACTTTTAAATATAAATCCATTTTATCAAGTGGTTAGGTGTTTATCACCATTTGCAGTAATTGTGCCCATATCTTCTGTGTCACAGTGGTGGGCAACCGTCAGCTTGAGCTCTTGTCAATTCGAATACAGCATTATTATTTTTTTATCTTTTTGGTGTATTCTCAGTGATGGTTTAAATCAGGCATGCCAAACCTTGGCCCGCAAGCCACAGGTGGCCCAATAGACGGTTTTGTGTGGCCCTTTCGAGAATTTCATTTCTTAATATATTTTGTTATCGATTATTTATAAGGTTAAAAAATTTATTACTAAATTTGTGACTAAAATGAAATACAAGAATTTTAGTCAATTAGCAATTTGCATTATAACTGCATTTGGCACACTGAAAATCGAATTGTCAAAACAGGTTGACTACTAATTTAATTGGTGGGTTGTTTAAATTCATAATGAATATGCCGGATACAAACTATTTACACCAAGTTCAAGTTAATTCATGCCTTGACTTGAAATGCTTGAAGATGCCAAAAGGCGAAACCGTGCTTGGTAGCAGTAAAACTCGTGGAAAGGCACGAAATTCATTATTAGTATTGTTTAAAATATGTATGTGTGTCCCACCAGAGACGTGTGTTATTTAGTGATTTCAGTTGGGTACCCCTGTTTTGATTGTTAGTTGTCTTATTAGTTTTGTCTGCAGTAAAATGGCAAGCACATGGAACAATTATATAATCAGCATTGCAATGGAAACCGACAGCATTAACCAACAAGAAGCCAGTCCTATCGCATTCACAATACAAAAAATGAAAAGACAATGGACATTGAATTGGCCAACCAAACAGATTTTTGTTATCAAAAGGTTTACAATTTCTGTGTCCAATGAATGTTTACCACATTAAATTTTGATAAGCAGGGGTGCCTTATCTCTAAGCATGTGATTCTTTGTATTGAATGACTGCATCAAAACCACATGCCCAATGTACATGATAAAAATATTTGTTTCTATATGTTCCCTTGACAAATTCGATTAATATTTTATGTCAATGGGTAGAGACATCTATGAGCTGCTGAAAATATTTGTTTATAGTTTAAATCTGAACTTAATTGAAATTAAACGTATTGGTAGAACAAGAGAGGATCCCCTCCCCGCATTTTAATACAAATCCCATTCAGTATTTTCATGAATAATATCTTTGAGATAACGATCCATAATTTTATTTTCAGTTTCGTGAAATATTTTTGCCATAATAAGGAATCTAATCATCTCCGTTACAAGGTTGACTTTTGGAATATGCGTTGTGATATATCCAGCGAACCGTAATAAATCAACTTTATTTACACCATACATTTCAATGCGTATACAGTTTTTTTTTCTTCATACCTAGGAATTTATCCTTTGGGGGGGGTGACAGATTCTTTCTTCAAGATGGCTGTAGCTAAAATCAGGGCTGTGAAGTCGCTGAAAAAAAGTCCGACTCTGACCAAAAAAAGTTCAATATCGTCTTTCCCCGTAATTTTCCTATTTATGTGTAATCAATTAAATATCAACCCTATCAATGCGACCAAAAGCCAAATTTAACATATAAAATGGAAGAATAAAATGTTCAAAATTTCTGACTCCGAGTACGACTCCGGCCAAAAAGCTCCGACTCCACAGCCCTGGCTAAAATAGATTTGTTTATTTTTTTTACCTAGACTTATATAATATATAGAATTATATAGAATTATAAAGCGTACAAGTGGTAGTGCTGGTATTTGTAAATTATAAGCAATCTTTTATTTAACCCCACATGGTCTGACCTGTTTTAGAGATTGGATTATTTTTATAAGAGCTACAGCTCGCGCGGATACTTTGCAAAAAATGCATGGGCGCTTCAAGGTTAAATTTACAATTTCTCCCTTACCTGCTTACGATAGTAGATGACTCCCCCGCCTTTTTAAATCATTCCCATGATGCCCATCAGCATTTAAGCAGCTGTAATTAAATCTATCCGAAAACGTTGATTACCTAATCATGCTTCTAAATTGTACAACATGTTTGTTATAAAACGTAGATTAAACATTGCTCTGATAAAAAATGTATTTATTTTTGTGTTTGCACACCTGATATGTTGCCGCACCAAGGTCTTGTGATTAAAATTATTATTTACGTTGCTAATTTTGGATACCATAAAAAAATTGTAAAATTTAATAAAAATCGGTTAATTGGTGGGCATTAATAATCATCTCTTGGTGGATATGCATTATTTGAATAAATAATAATGTGATTATTTCTCCTTAGTCTTGTTTTAATTGAATTTAAATTTTACCGTTCTTTTATTGTATGGAAGAATTGCTAATCCTTTTTATGTATCTTCATGAATTTTAGTACTGAACCATTTGAGCAGAATTATTGTTCCGTTGCATTGTAATATTGTATGACTTCATCTATCAGTGATTTTTGGTAGTCTCGATATTTTATAAGTTACTTCCATTTCAAAGTTATTTTCGTAACCGATTCTCCCCTGGAATTGATTTCAGGTTCAAGTTTTAGCCCTGAACTGGAATTAAAATCCTTGAAATACGACCGCTCGGAATAAAAGAAGCATACCTCAATTTTTGTCAGCATTTATTTATTATATGAACTTAGAAATACAACAATATGTTTTACAATTTAACAAATCAAGGAGATAGTTCAATACAAACACATAAGAATGAATTACTGTTGTATATCTATCAAATAAATCAGAAAGCCCAAGCCTTAAAATATAAAAAAAAAAATCTGTATCCATTATAAAATAACAAGGTAACATTGATTACTGGTGAAAACTGTTTTTGGCTTTCCTGCATAGTAGAAAAAAAAATGAGATAGGTTTCTTATATGATTCTGTAGAACCTATTCAGCTAGCTTGGGTGCTTTTAAATCTAATTGAAATAGTTTGGGTTTGCAGGGGATTGTTTTCAAATTGTTCTGAAAACGGATCGTTCAAGAAACTTTCATGGACATTGTGTAGCAAATGAATTTTGCATTCAGTCAAATGCCACTTATTCTCCTACTCTGATCTAAAGTTATTAATTAATAGGTGATTGTTATTTATGTATTGTTTTAAAAAAAATTCTTTCTCTCTTCCGCAGTTCTGGGAGATCATATCCGATGAGCATGGCATCGACAAAACAGGTCACTACCATGGAGACAATGACATGCAGCTTGAGAGGATCGATGTCTATTACAACGAGGCATCCGGCGGTTAGTATCCTTGCTATATCTTGCATAGGGAAGTGTGGTGCCGGAATTCCAACCTGCGAACACCGCCACCCACAAAGTAAATCTGTCCAATTGAATGCTTAAAAAAGTGAGCCAAGGCTCGATGACATATTGCAATTCCAAAATGACAATAATTCATGCCGTCACCTTCCAACCAGTACCAAGGCTGAACTAATAAGTGCAGACGAGTTGAGTGTTGCCTTTCGTTGAATTGAAAAGAATAAATAAATGGTGAAATCACACATTTATATCTTTACCATTGCAATACCAATTTAAAAAATTCTATTGTTATGATGATCATCTTTACTTCTCTTCTAGTTTCTAATTTTCAATGTATTATTATGACAGTTGACTTCTCTTACAAAATTACCTCGAACAATTTATAATTGAGAATTAAATTTTGTTAAGATGTATCTAAACTTAGTTGCTAACGGCCGACACCCTTTAAAAGATTGAACATTCGTGTCAAGAGTGTCTTCTTCGACAGTTTGATTTTATTATATACTAGCCGGTACCCGGCGAGCATTGCAATGCCACTCAAAGAACGAAAGTGTTTGTGTTTATTGAGGTGCTTTCGGATGCACAATATTTTAGATAAATAATTGATTGATATCGATGATGTTTGTTTTTGGCGATTGTCTATGGTACGACACACGGGGCACCTACTATAAGTTAATTGTTGCCTATAACCTTAGCGCAAGTGCAACAATAAGTTGTCAAAATGAACGGTATAGCAGGGCATACAAGATGAAAAAAAACTGATTTTTATATAAAAGACCTGCTGTAAGTTGATTTTACTATGCCTATAACCTCCGTGCAAGTGCAAGGAATGAGTTGATAAAATTATATCGCAATTGGATGAAGGGTATGGCAACGCAAAAAATACAAACAAACATTGATTTTTATATTAGATGTCTAATATATCATCTTGTTACTGGGCGCGGTTCGACATGTCTTGATTAAGACATATGACAGGATTAAATTTCTTCTTAATTTAAAAAAAGATCTTCCAAGAGATCCCAATTCAATGTGTTTATTTTTTATTGCAGGCAAGTATGTTCCCCGCGCAGTCCTGGTGGATCTTGAGCCAGGCACCATGGACGCTGTGAGGTCCAGCAACTTCGGACAGCTCTTTAGACCGGACAACTTTGTCTTCGGACAGAGCGGAGCCGGTAACAATTGGGCCAAGGGTCATTACACGGAAGGTGCCGAGTTAGTAGACTCAGTTCTCGACGTAGTACGCAAAGAAGCTGAAGGATGCGATTGCCTTCAAGGTATGTTGAACACCAGACTGTCTTTCAATCAAATTTTTTAAGTGTCTTTATAATGTCCTGTTGTTTTTACAAATTGTATGATATGTCCTTTCCTCGTTTAGGATTCCAGCTGGCTCACTCTCTGGGTGGCGGTACCGGATCAGGAATGGGAACACTCCTCATCAGCAAAATCCGAGAGGAATACCCCGACAGAATCATGAACACATTCTCAGTTGTACCCTCACCAAAGGTAAGTCATGGCCATATTTACTATATAATGATGTATTCGGCGGAACTTGAGGATGATGCCATATAACTGAGCTGTATTTCTTATGATGGCCGTGTATTTGAAAGGTTGTAGTCTTTCAAAGACATTGCTTTCAGTTAGTCGTTTCCCTTGCAATTGCTTTTTGCTTTCATTAAAGATCTATAATTCATTAGTAAAAATAAGTTAAACAAGCACTAACGCATACTAGGCATCAATCGATGCCGGTCAAAATACTTATTCCTATCAAATTTTGGGTTGTCCCAACACCATACATTGTAAAAAAATATATGTCCCCACTACAGATTAAAATTCAAGATCAGTAAATTAAAAAAAACCTTATTACATTGTAAATAAATGATTTGCACCATGTCAACTTACGCGTTGCGAACCAACAGAAGTGGATGTCTGATATAAAAATGAAATGCAAGACCCCTGATTTTGTCTTGATGTAAATCCCTTCATTTCACAAATGGCATTGCTTATATTTAAATTCAACCAATATATATAAAATTTAAAATAGCTTTGATTATTCCACGTATTGTGTAACTAACTGTGACACGTGTTTCGCCTCTTTCAGGCATCTTCTATACTATTAAAGTTTGCTTAAGTAAAGTTTAAGTAAAGTAAAGTTTGCTTAAGTAGCGAAACACGTGTCACAGTTAGTTACACAATACGTGGAATAATCAAAGTTATTTTAAATTTTATATTAAAATGAACTTCCACAAAGTTACCGCCGAAACCATCGAAAAGAACCAATATATATTTCATTCTAGGAATAAACAGTGAATGTTTTACTATAATAATATTTTTATTTCCAGGTATCAGACACCGTAGTAGAACCTTACAATGCCACCCTTTCGGTGCACCAGCTAGTGGAAAACACAGACGAGACCTTCTGCATTGACAATGAAGCTCTCTACGATATCTGCTTCAGAACCTTGAAACTATCTTCCCCCACATACGGAGACTTGAACCATCTCGTATCGGTGAGTGTCCATCACGAGTCTTAATGCAGTTTATATATCTTAATAAACACTCAGAATGTTTATTTAATTTATTGTTTTTGATTCCAGGTCACAATGTCCGGAGTGACAACGTGTCTCAGATTCCCCGGTCAGTTGAACGCCGATCTCCGCAAGTTGGCCGTCAACATGGTGCCATTCCCCCGTCTTCACTTCTTCATGCCAGGTATGTCCAGATTCTTCTATTGAAATCGTGGAGCAAATCTCTGCTTGAAAACGATTGCCTTTCATTTTACTAAATAAACGACCAACTAACTTTCGATGGATTCTATCACTTCTCTTGTGGAGACTGCCAAGCTTTTTATGTTGGGCAGATGGGAAGAATCTTTTATATTAGAATTAATGAACAGATGTGTAATAAGCAACAATTTCACCAATCATTTAATAGAAAACGATCGTTATTTTAATCATAGTAGTAATACTCCATTGAGTAAATAAAAGTGAACAGTTTAGAATTTAAGAAATAAGGTTAAGTATTAAAAGTCAAGAAGTATTATTAAATAATATCCTAAATAGGACAGTTTGCTCGCCACTGCTTATATTATTTCCAATGATAGGGTTAACCCTTCCTAATTGATTGAATCTCATTAGTTAATATTTTGTAATTGCTAACGTCATTAGTAGTATATATATTTGCTTGCTTTACTTTGATTCTATAACCCACTCCTTGTTTCCTGTAATAAGGAAAAATCCCAAACTCCATTTTATCATTTTAAAATAATGGAATCAATCTTGCTTTTTAACGAAGGAAACTTTGCTATAGTTAGTCCGAAGATGCTTCTGAAAGAGAGCGAAACACGTGTCACAATTAACACAATACGTGGAATATTCAAAGTTATTTTAAGCTTCATATTAAACTACTACTTACCAACTTGTCAAAAATGGGACTACATTTGCAATCTTTGCAGCAATTTTAAAGTAACAATTAAACACACTTACAAATAACCGTCAGATTATTATTATTGACATTTTAACTGTCGTAATATTGTCACATGTAATAATGTTGTTTGTTTCTCTTCGTTCAGGATTTGCCCCACTCACAGCGAGAGGCAGCCAGCAATACAGAGCTCTCACAGTACCGGAGCTGACCCAACAGATGTTCGACGCCAAGAACATGATGACAGCTTGCGATCCCAGGCACGGACGCTACCTCACAGTCGCCGCCATCTTCCGAGGACTCATGTCCATGAAGGAAGTCGACGAGCAGATGCTCAATGTACAAAACAAGAATTCCAGGTAAATTTTACTTCATTAATCTTTTAAATAAGACAATCAATCTTTATTGATTATGCCCATGCTCAAATGCAATTTGATGAGTATAATAAGTACCTCTAATGTATTACAAAACACAACGATCATCCAATTGAGAATGGCATAAAAGAGAATGTAGGAATTAAAACACGAAGCTGTCAACCTCAATAGGCAGTGCATTGATCAGCCGGACAGCCCTTGTGACTGGTGACTAGAGACTCCAATTACTCGACTTCTCAACTACTCGAGTATCGAGTAGTAAAATTTCAAAATACTCGAGTACTCGAGTAGTTTCAGATGTACCAAAATATACATTTTTAATTCGAATTTGTGTATATTTTATAAATGACAAATAATTAAGGAAACTTATTGAATATTACTTATACATTTATTTCCATTTATGCAACATATATTCAACAACAGAGAACGACTCAAATTTTAAATTTGTGTTTTTTTATAATTCTCCCAGTAGAAAAAACTTCGACGATTATTACTAAAAGGTATTATTATACTCAGGCTGAAAAATGGACAGTATACTCAGTATCGGACTCCCGAATTGGAGTCTGGTGACTCAAATGATTATTAACTATAATGTTCAACTTTGGCTACGACCACATAAGTAATATGCATGTTGACAGTCAGGGTAGAGTATGTCAGGTTTATCAACTTGGCCCCTGAAGAAGTGGAAAATGTTTCAATATTAAAAGTGATCCTCACGATTCGAGAGAGTAAAACGAAAGCATTCGTAAAAGAACCTTTTTTTTTTTAACAATGTCTGTTCCCAACTTGGAGCATATGGACTCCTCACGGAATTTATCTATAACATTTTTTTATTTTTGCTATGAAAATTGCTTTTTACTAAGCTAAGAGAGTAAGGATTGAAAGGATAGAGGACTAGTAGTTAGCTAATCCCTCTTGTTGAGCGTCTCTTTTTTGGGATAGGAAACTTAGGAAGGGATTTCAGAGTCAGATTTATTGAATGAAAACATCTAAAAACATACTGGGCTGGAACCCGGGCGATCCAGCACGCAAGCCAACAATGTTGACCACTGCGCCACGGCCCGGGACAAAAAAGAAACTTGGTTGCACAATACTCCTAAAGAATTATCATAGGGAAAATATTAATATTTCTTGAATAATAGATAATAATCATGTCTCTTTGTGTGATTCTGCAGCTACTTCGTTGAATGGATCCCGAACAACGTGAAGGTTGCAGTGTGCGACATCGCACCCCGCGGCCTCAAGATGTCCGCCACCTTCATCGGTAACACCACTGCCATCCAGGAGATCTTCAAGCGCATCTCCGAGCAGTTCACAGCTATGTTCAGACGCAAGGCTTTCCTCCATTGGTACACTGGAGAGGGTATGGATGAGATGGAATTCACTGAGGCCGAGAGCAACATGAACGATCTGGTCTCTGAATACCAACAGTATCAGGTGAGATTTCAATGAATTTATTAATATTTTTGAAATGAACTAATTTAAATTAAAAACCCCTAATCAGCCTAAAGAGGCAGACGGAAGCAGTTCTCGCAAAAACCTGCACCTCATGCCAGGACAAGCGTTTTTCAACCTTTCCGATTTGATTATTTTTATCTGCCCCCCATATTTCTCCGATTGAAAGTTCATAATTCGGAATACTTATAAACCTTATTTAGTATGATTTTTGTAGAACTAAAATACTTTGCTATTGTTTTCACTGTCATTCAAACATGTTTTTAGACTGCATTTTATTGCTACAGTGATTTTTAGATACAATATTACAATGAAAAATGACGAACTACACTCTTTTCAGCTGTAAATTTAATAGGAATAGATATAGATTTATTATTCTTTTCCTGTTCTTAACATATTCGTGTTTCTGCTATTTTCCAGGAGGCAACAGCTGACGATGACGCCGAATTTGAAGAGGAAGAGACAGACATCATCCAAGAATAAATGGAGTCAAACGAGAACGTAAAACTCGAAGGCCGCGGTTCCTCTGGAAACTGTCGACTTTTGACCCGAGACTACTAAACAACAAAAAAAAAATTATGAATAGTACCAATTCAAATTACTACCACCGACAAAACGACTTCTTCTTTTGCATTCTGAATTTTGTCTCATATTAAAACAAACCAACTTGTCGCTACGTATCATCCATCATCATCGAGTTTATTTTACTATCCGATCAGAGGGTTTTTTTTATACCGCAACGAAGCCAACGGTTCTCGTGTCAGTATGAAGCCAAAATCCAAAACCCAAAACCCTTTGATTGGTATTATTAAAAAAAACGTGTAAATTTTTTTTTTTCTATTGCGTCTGCCGTCTTTGAATTATTACATTGGCATTTTTTTGGTTCGGTGCCGAGCGCTATTGAAATTACAGGCTGTCGACATACTGGCCTATTTCTAAATAATTCCACACATCCAAGTTTGCATATCATTGGAAATGACGTCATATAGAACGGGGTACCGATATGAATCTTTTTAACTTTAAAATGTTTTTTGAAGACGCTGATTTTTTAGATATTGAAAATAAACATCACATTTCTTTTTAGCTTATTATATTATTTATAGTAATTTTTTCCTCGTATATACATGAAGTGTTCTTTTTTTAAATTAGTTTTCATAACTTTTTTTATATTTTTTATATAAGTATAATTCGTTCCCCCCAACAACCCCTCTTGTATGTTTATTATTTAGTATTTTTTAAAACATTACAAACAATATATATATCTAAGAATGTAAACATATATATATTTTGAAATGCGACCGCATTTTTTTTTTATGAACGTTTTTCATTTTGGTATGAGAGATGATAATTATATATGGTAAAATAAAAAAATAAACGATGTTTTACATTAAAAAATAATGGTCTTTTTTATTTTTGTGTTCTTTTTTCCCCGCCTTACTATCACCCACAGATTATTTTTATCATTCAACCCTTTGAATGCTAAACAATAATATGTGGTTTTTCAAACAGGTGATAATTGCCAGTGTCAATCTCACTGAGCCAGTACATCGGTGGAATAAACCAATTTTTAAGTTCCGTATTTAAGTAAATATGCCAGAGGTATAACTGGTAAATTAGTTCAAATGCCGAAAGGTGAAACCTGGGTCGTTGGCAACAAAATCATAGAGAAGTATAAAATTCAAATTTGATATGGAAATTTCAATTACACATTCAGTGGAAATTATAAATAATTTCACTATGTTGAGATACATAAAATCCTATCAAAGTTCATCCAAATAGAACTGCATTGCTGGTCGGTCTAATCCTTTCTTTGGAGAATAGCAGTAGAACAGGACCGGTTTAATTGAGCAATTGTATGCCACTGTCAATTAGGGCAGGATGGTCGTAGGTGTTTCTACACATTTCAGTTCTGTGGTGCAGTGGTCAAAGTTGTTGGTGACTTGAGTTCAACCCCCAGCACAAACAACAGTTTATAAATTCTGTTAGAAGGCATGGGTGTTGGTGATGTCTAGAATTTACAGTTCATATGATACTGATGGACCGCCAGAGCAACTAGCCAACCACTTGAACTGTCCTAGCCGTATCCTTTCTATCCCTAGTCATCAAACTAAAGAGAGGCCGAGTAACGAGCAGTTCTTGTAGAAAAAATTTTTTGGAAACTTTCTTAACAAGAGAAATTTTATTAAAAATCGGAAATAATAGTAATTTGTGAAAGTGCACATGCTAGCTTTAATGTGTATCATAACTGAACTTCGAAACCATCAAAAAAGCCAACTGGGAAGGCCACGGTTCAGTGAATGCCAGGTCCAACGGTATTACAAAATGAGAGAAAAAATACTAACAGAACTGAGTTCTTATTACTGCAGTGCAGTGACAAAAGTTTTGGAATCAAATTTAAATAAAACTAACATGGTGAAAAAATCCGCGCGTACCGGAAATCGGACCAGGGCAGTCCGGTAGCAAGCCAACAACGTTGACACTGCACCACGGACCGGACCAATTAATTTTTAATTATCCTTATTTCAAAAACTGTATTTATTAGATTGTGTGCCTCAGTTAAAGTTTGTAACATTTCATAATGTAGTATATTTTTCGTTTTATCATGCTAATAAACACGCAAACCCTGTGATATAAATCCATTTCTCAAATCTATCGAGGGACTTGCTGGAAAGAAAAAAATTTAATATTGAGGAATGCAAATGATGGATCCATGTTCAGTTGGTCCTTACAAATGTCATTGGCTTGGCTCTGACGAAATCATAAGTCTAAATCAACTATATATTATTTAAGTTTTGCAGATCTAAAATAAGTTGCTATTTTTTCATCGATTATAATGGAGTTCTACCAAGTAAATGACAATTTTCAATCAATAAAAAAAACTACATTGAAAATTTTGTAAAAATATTATAATTTATTTAAATATTAACAATATAAGTATTCATCCACCGTGCAACGTAGATATAAACAAGACACAGTCTTTTGGCTTGAGCTGATAGTCCAATTCACCGATCAACTCCCAGTCTTCATCGTTGACCAGGACAAGGATCCCAGGCCTCACAGATCCCTGTTGCAGAAATAGCTCAGGGTCGTTCTTTCAGCAGGTTCTTTTCCATCCAAACTAGAAGGTGTCTGAGCATCCACACGTTGCCAAATTCGGCATTCAGTTCAGATAGGGGCGGGAGAACGATATCGCGTTTTTTTATCTTGTCGAAAAGCAGCTCGGCGCCACCTGCGAATTCGATCGTTATCGGTAAAGGTGTGTTGGGATCAGTCATTCTGTAAGATTTATAAAAAGAGTAAGTAAACTAGGATAAGCAATTTCAATCTGAGAATAATTCAGGGCTGTGGAGTCGAAGTCGTCGCGGCGTTTTGGCCGGAGTCGGAAATTTCGAAAAGTTTGAACTTTTTATATTTGCAAATAATATGTCAAATTTGGCTATTGGCCGGATTGGTAGGGTTGATATTTAATTGAATACACATAAATAGGAAAATTAGAAAGAAAAAGTATTTATATTTTTTTTAATCGGAACTTGTTGGTCATGTAGGTCATTTGATTCACCAGTCACAAGGGCTGTCCGGTTGATCAATGCACTGCCTGTTGAGATAAATAATACCATGGTTGCCATTTATATGTTTCTTAGTGATTAAATATTATTCTTTTCTAAAGATAGGCTTCCAAAATTTCCATTAAAGGTGGTCGATTAAGATTACCCCACGGCTTGACACGATAAATGTTTAAAAATGAGGTAGCGGTAAAAGTCAGTGATAAATAATTAACACTTTATTTACAGGCCAAGTAAAAAACATACAATGATAGTGTCTGATATTATTTCTGACGTTTGTTCTGATATGGCCGTCGTCTCAGTGATACCAGAGCAATAAAAACTCGGAAATTATTATCAGACACGATCTTTGTATTTTACAACAGGCCTTTTTTATAACTTTGGTTATTCCGCATTTTAATGCCAGTTAACAAAAGCAAAAAAATGTGCAATCCGTTAGCATTGTGTTGATTCAAAGAATAAAGAAACAGTCGAGGCCTTTCAGAAACTAAAGAAAACATTTCAAACTTATGAAAGCAAGTAAATTCAATGTTGTTCAATCAGTTGACAATGCTCGCGATGGTCGAAACCGGTCCTGATCAGAATCAGAATATATTTGAAAGCAGTTCTATATAATGGGTTTTATTTATTTACCACCAAGAAGCGACCGTAATTAAGGTTCAAAAATATCTCACTTTAAATTTGTATCACAGTCGGTTAGTGTTATTTCATGGGAGTTTCGATAAAATGCTCTTCGAAATTTGAATGTAGTCGGCTGAAAAGTAGGGTTATATTATGATTCACAACATGGCTGTCACAATTTTCATAGACTATAGATCTAGTAAAAGCAAGGATGAGATTATTGTCTATAGACAATAATTTAATATCTACTGCTGTCAAAATCGTGACGGCAATAATAATAGCAAACAGAAAAATAAATACTTTTTATTTCAGTTCAAATTTGTGAGCTATACCTTTATTTCTTTATATTTCTGATTCTTATTAGGAAGAAATGTATTTCGCACAACTGCACATACACGATAGTTGGTGAGTTAATTTTTAATTTTTATTTGAAAAAAAAATCGGGTTTTTTTCAGGCAAGGTCGAAAAATATCGGGCTTGGGTCGGTTTCGGGCAAGATTTTTGCAAATGAGCCTCGGGCCCGGGCCGGGCCGGGTTGGAGGTCTTCGGGTTCGGGTCGGGTGAAATTTGAAAATTTCGGCCCGTGCAGACCTCTACTTCATGGTGACACTACAACTGTCTGATTAAAATGTGTTTTTGCAGTTGTTTTGGAATTCATAAAATAATAATTTTATGTTTAAACGATAGAGGAATAATAAGGGAACTATATTATATAAACCAAAAAATGGAAATGTTGTTTTGGTTAATAAAGAAACTAGATTTTATATGTAAGCGGCCAATAATTGTAGCTGGCCCACAATAGGAGGTTTTGTCCTAATTTGTCAAATGCAAGGCGCATTGCCGTCAGTTATTATGCCATGTATTATATTTTATTTTTTCCAATAGATAACTATGAAATAAGATTAGATTTTTCGACATATTGTGTTATTAAATGTGGTACTTTGTCAGAGGCATCTCATCTTCTCAGAGGTTGCTTCAGTGATGAAATTCATGTCACAATTAGGAACACAATATGGGGACTAGAGGTCTGCACGGGCCGAAATTTTTAAATTTTACCCGGCCCGAGCCCGAGGCTCATTTCCAAAATCATACCCGAACCCGACATTTTTCATCCTTGCCCGAAAAAAAACCCGATTATTTTTCGACAATTCTAATAAAAATTATAAATAATTAAAATTGACTCACCAATTATCGTGTGTGCAGTTTTTCAAAATACATTTAAGAAATACTAAATTCGGGATCATATTATGCGTATTGTACCAACTCCTCAAAAGAAGACTATCTATTAAAAAATGATATAGTGGTGTGGAGCAGTCATTAAACCGAGAACAATGCGTGTTGTTCTATCGAATGGATGTGTTCATAAGGGAAAATATAGTTTTTAAATAACGAACAAGGCGTCGAAAAGATGACTGTAACGAGTACGTGAAGTTTATTATAGTATCAAATTTAGATTTACGATAATGGTGAGCTCATTCGGAAATAGCCCGATTTTTGTTATATTTTGTGTGCCTGGGCCCGAGCCCGTACAGACCTCTAACGGGGACCAATGAAAGTTAATTAAAATTTCGATTTCTTTATAATAGTGGTGTTTCTTCAGTATGTGCTCATTTTTTTTTACCTTGCTAGAACTTATCCTCTTGGTCATCTTGGTTATTTTGGCCAGTGATTCCATGTCATATTTTCGATGGTTTCGGCGGTAACTTTGTGGAAGTTCATTTTAATATAAAATTTAAAATAACTTCGATTATTCCACGTATTGTGTAATTAACTGTGACACGTGTTTCGCCTCTTTCAGAGGCATCTTCAGACTTACTATCGCAAAGTTTGCTTAAGTAATGAATCAAGATAAATTCTAACATTTTAATATTTTAAATTATGAAAATACAAAATGGATTACAGGTTTTTTTCCTTCTAAAGGACACAAGGAAGGGGGTGATAGAACCAAAACAATGCAATAACATAATGATACTAATAAGGTGCAATCAATCGATCAATTAGATTGGGATTTTTACTTTTTAAGGGACGCAAGAGAGGGGGTTATAGAATCGAAACAAAGCAAACAAATATATTTCTAATGACGTTAAACATTACAAACTAATTATTCCATGTCAACCCAAATTAGGCCTGTTGGTGACAGAGACCTCACTAATTTTTCTCTACTTTAGAGGAGAGCCAAAAAGCAGGTTTCACCAGTAATCAACGTCAGCTACTTTTAACAGATACAAGTTGTCTCTTATTAATTTTTAAAATGTGATACTTTGGCTTCCTGATCTTTTTGTTAAATAAAGAACAGTTAATTATTTTAATGTGTTTTTTTAACGTTTATCAGAGCTAGAAAGTGATTTTGATACGTATTGAATGATCTTCGTATCCACTTCTCCTATTGATATGTCTCTTTGACACATTATTTAGTATCTAGTGGCATTCGTACCTCAAAACCGGCAAAAATCAAACAATGTTTCTTTTACCCTGAAGATCCGAATTAAAAAACGACATCTTTGAAGAAAAAATAACACTTGCATTTTTTAATCAAAACATTTTATTACAATTGGAATACATAATGTACGTTGAATTTTACTTTCAAAACTTTCAAATCAGCCTATAAGCCGTAGATAGGGGTTTCCAACCCTACTTACTATGTCTTGATATTCAGTTTTTCAGGATTTAACGAAGCCCAGCAAAATGGCTTTCCTCTGTGGTCTAGTGGCAAGAGTTTGCGGGTCTGGGTTCAGTTCCGGTGAAATTCCTTCATTATAAACTTGAGATCTTGTACATAGGTGATTGTGATGCCCTTTTCATTTATTTACGCCGCCAATGTATCCTGCTTGTTTTGCATGACATTCAGTAATAAAATTTCAATTTGATCTTTCTGTGACTTGTATTTTCCCATGAGTTTTACTGTCATAACACTGGTTTTGCCTTTCGGAATCCTCAGGCATTTCAAGTGGACGAATGACTTTGAACTGATGAAAAGTCTATTAATTATTACATAAGCGATACAAACTATTGAATACCCGCAGTTCAAGTGCGTTCGAAATGCCTGAAGACGCCAAAAGGCAAAACCCGAGTCGTCAGCGACAAAACTCAAGGAAAAGTACAAGATTCAAATTTGTTAATGCAATCATTTGTCACCATTGTAAACGAGCACTGATTTATCGTGCCGCGTCAACCTGTGCCGTTTGAGATTGCTCAGCCTCTTGGTTTTGAAGACACACTCCGGACACCCGTACGGCAGCTCACCGTTGTGGACGACCTTGTGCATCTTCAGGCTGGCGGCGCATTTAAACCTCGAGTCGCAGACCTCGCAAACGAAGGGTTTCAAGTCGGTGTGCACCAGACTGTGAACCCGCAACTCGCACGGCCTTTTGCAGACGTACTCGCAAGTTTCACACTTGAGCGGCTTCGAATCCTGGTGGATCAATTTGTGCCTTCGGAGGTTACTCGAGCTGCGAAACTTTAAACTGCAAACAGGACACGTGAACATTAATATGTTCGAATGAACCAATCTATGTTTTTTGAGGTTTACTGATGACTTCCCTGTATATTCACAATCTCCACACTTAAACGGACGGTTATCGTTATGTATTATCTTATGAGTGTTCAAATCCCCAGTCCGTCGGCAAGTAAAAGAGCATAAGTCACACGCAATCGGTTTTAAATTCTTATGTATTAATTCATGTGTCTTTAAGACTGCTTTTCGTCTGAATTTACTATTGCATATACCGCAAATAAACGGTTTTTCTCCTTTGTGTATTAATATGTGCGAAGTTAAATTTACAAGCTGGCGACATTTAAAGCTGCAAAATTTGCACGAGTACGGTTTTTCATTTGAATGAATCATCAGGTGACGCTTTAAGGAGTTGCTCTTTTTGCTTCGAAAGCTGCAAAAGTTGCAGCGAATCTTTTACCGTCTGATGGATTCGTGTTGTGAATCGATTTGTGGCCGTTCAACGAATCGTCACAATCGAACGATTCATTGCAAATTTCACATGGATAATTTTTGACAGTGTTGCTTTTGTCGCATTCTTTTTTTAAATCTTGCTCTTCTATTGTTATATTGCCCGGTTCATTTGTTTCACATTTTGAATTGTCACTTTTTTCTTCTTTTTCTAATTTTATTTTGTAGCATACGATTGGTAAATTTGTCTTGTGTAAGCGAATGGAGTCAGGAATCTATGGAAAAAAAACCAAAACTATTGAAGATTATCTTCACACAATGCTTGCTAACCAGAGCTATGGAGTTAGAGTTACGGTGTTTTGACCGAAGTCGGAGTCGTAAAACATTTTGAACTTTTTTTAATTTATGCATATATCATTATTATTGTCCTCTGTGGTCCAGTGGCAAGAGCTTTGCCTTAGGAATCAGGAGGGCCCGTGTTCAAGTCCTAGCAAGATGAGATTTTTTCAATTGAAAAATTTGATTTTGGGCATAGGTGTATGTCATTTTTTGTCGAGTTGTTCTCAACTGGTTCATAAAAAGATCATCATCGAGTAACAAATATTTTTTGGCGAATTAGCTTTCAAAATTTATAAAAAATTTTAGTTTTGACCTTTTCCATGAGTTTTGTCACTAACGACCCGATGATTTGATGATGCCGAAAGGCCGATGAACTGAAGATGCCGAAAGGTGAAACCTGGGTCGTTAGCGACAAAACTCTAGGAAAAGTACAAAATTCAACCAATTAAAATTTGATATTGAAATTCTATCAAGCACCCTCAGTCGAAATCCTTAATTAAGAAAATAACCTCTTTTTTGATACTCTCTTCACAGTCGGTTGAATCGACAAATCTTTCACTATAATTTGAAACAATGTCCGTTGCACTATTTAAAAAATCATCTTTATACTGCAGCCATCTTGTTTCCGGTTCAGATTTTATCCGCGCCAATTGGTCACCCTGAAACAACAAACATAATGTATTCTGATTAATTATCAAAATAATTTATTCTCCTGCCTTTTAACTCAAAGAATTAAGAGAAAATTCAATACCGTCAAACGGGGTGAATAGAGACAAAAACAAGGATTGAACTTTAGCACAACTTTACTAAGTATCCAATGTAAACATTATTTTTTAAATTAGTTTTTTCACAATGACTATAATACTATCTCTCGAATGACAAAACCAAACCAACTAAATGCCTGGCCAAAATTGAAACCAATGTGTTTGAGTTTGATGCCTATGCATCCTTACTTTTATAAACTTCTCTTTTATTGCACGAAAATTAAATCAAATCATGTATTTTTTAGTTAATATGTACCGTAAAATGGGGTGAGACTCATATAGAATAGAGGATCATATATTCCAATCATTACAATCTGTTGTTTTGTCTTTATTCAGCTACCAAGTCTCTATTCACCCTCTCTCGTCTCTATTCATCCCAATTCAATGTGAATAGAGACATCGAACAAAATTGTTTGTGTCTTAATAAAGATAGTGAATATATGTAAAATATTGTCATGAATGTGTAGTAGGACCATAGAAACATGTTTCAAGCCATTCATATTTGAAATATGTGGCGCGGGTATGAAGATACATAGTCGTGAAGGGTAAAAAGTGTCTCTATTCAACCCCGTTTTACGGTAAAAAATTTTTGGCATTGGTAACATATGCCCTGAATATCTTCGAGAGATAAATAGGCCGTTTAAAGGTAGCAGAAATGGCAGAAGGAGGATTTCAGTATGTTTCAGTAATAAGGGGCCCAGTTATTTTTGAATTCTCCGCGAGTCATTTGTTTTAACACTCTGCCTGCTATTGACAACAAACTTGTTATGAAATGAAAGCAATTAATTCGCAACTCTATTCGGGAAGACACTTTCATTACAAAGATTAGGCGATTTGGATTATTTACAAATGTTAACATACTCTTCTGTTAATCCACGACCAGAAGTTCGATTCTTTTGCCCACATTGACTGTTAATACATATATAAACTTCAATAATAGCTAATACAATAAAATATCATTTTAATAATAAAATTACAAAATTTTCAAATTTAAAAACATAACCTTACTTCGTACTGTCGATCTGTCAAATAGGTTTCTTTTTTTATTGTAAGTGTATCTGTGGAAATGTCTGTTTCAATATTGTTTTCCGCATCAAAAGCTTCGTTTGTATCCAACTCAAATTGTAAATCATCTGGTGGTTCTATTTTGATATCCATTTTCAATATCAAATTGACAATTATTATTGTTTTGCAAATATCGTGTAGCCATTTAAACGTAAAAAATCGATATTGGTGATACCATTAGAAAAAAGTGCGGTACCAAGTAATATTATTGGAATATCTTTCAATTTGTAAATGCATCTGTAAAATTAAAGTAAATTCATAATTCAAACATTTTTATGTGTATTGTTATAATTTAGAATTGTATTTAATAGATCAAAGATTGGTTAGGTAAAATAAAAACATTTTTAAAAGAAAATGAATTTCAATTAAATTTATGTTTATTTCATATCACCCAGTTGAACACCAAACCTATGGATTTTTGGCGTACGAAACCATTTTCAATAATCGATTTGTCCATGAAAATTTTACGTAACATACCCGGAAAATCAATTTTGACAATTCCTAGTATTGTAGGACATCATTACTCTCTCGAATGGTCTATTGTTCACCTCAGTCTATGAGTTTAAGGCGATATCAGGAATTAAATTCAGTCTTATAATACTCTATATTGAAATCTATAGCGATTTAATATAGAGTAATTTTTAAATTTGTAAAGCCGACATTTGAGGGCGACGTCTCCGGATCGGATCTGCGGACGTCCCGCTCTAAAATGTCTTGTCTCTGTTACGCCCTGGCTGCGTGAGATACGTAGTATTGCACGCAGACTCCGCTGTACCAAAAAAAAAATGGTACTGCTGACGCATCTTTAACCGGATGCTGCTCCGTTCGCATTACGAACAAAGGAGATACGTCTGCTACGAACAGACGCTTGGGCGCAGATAACATCGTAATTTCTATTCAAAAAGTTAATCAGAGTTACAGTCAGAGAATCCGACAGTGAGAGATTAAGGAGGCTGGAGGGAGCATTTGTCAGATAATACGTACAGTCCTGGTGGAGGGTTCCTCCCACCTGTATGCCCTGAAAGTGCACTCCAGCTCTTAACCCTCTCGCTAAGGATAAATTCTTGTTAAATCCTGATATCGCCTTTGTCAAGGCGAAGGTGTCGAATCATTATTTTTGCAACCTATAATTAGATTCTATAACTTCTTACGTGTAATTGTCAAATTGTATAAAGACTAATAAATTGTGCTAATGCTATTTTGCACTTGTGTAACCCTTTGAGATCGTTCATATTCAGAGCACCCTCCTTTCTCACCTCCCCGTTCCATTTCCTCATCCCAAGAGTGACCGACAGGGAGGCTGTCCCTCTTTTCCGAGAGGGCCGAGATTGAGGTCGTCTCAATTTATATTCAACATATTATTGATTTTCGTAGTAAAGTGAAAAAAATATATCAAAAGTGTAACATTGAAAAATCGTCTCTATGGCTGCCAGAAACAATTTTATTCTATTATGCTATTTTTTCGAATTTTATAACCATTTATAGACATGAAAAAAAACATGGGTGACAGATATTAACTAGGGAGGTCATTTAAAGGGGATTTATTCCAGTAAGCCATAGGCTCCCGACCTTTTCCGGGTGTCGTCCACTTTTGATGATGATGCGCGACCCCGTTGGCAAAAGGCATTTTTATTAACGTAATTAAAATACCAACAAAAATGCATGTTTTCAAAAAAAAATCAGTCAAATTGGCGACCCCACAGATAGTCGCGAGCCATGGGTTAGGAGCCCGTGCAGTAAGCTGTAAAAGTCCCTCCATTCTGACAAAATCTATTAAGCACATTGTTGCATTGGAGAAAGGCATGTATTTAATGGGTCAGTAACTAATTCAAGTTTTGGTCAGTTAAATAAATAAATGGTCAGTTAATATTATAAACGGTTAGTTGTCATTGTATCAGTAGGAATGTGGTCAGTTATTAAATTAAACGGTCAGTAATATATTTTAGTGGTTAGTTATTTATTAAAAATAGTTATTATTAAATTTAAATAGTCAGCTTTTTTTAAAAAATAATAAGTTTTAGTTTGACAGATTGTGAATTTTATCAAATATGATCGTAATAGGCAAATTTATGTCATGTTCTTTTTATTTTAACTAACCATTTATTATATTGACTGACCATTTATTATTTTTAACTGACCGTTTTAAGTATTTATTACTGACCGTTTTACGTATTTATAACTGACCATTTATCGAATTAAAAAATGACCAAATAATTAGTAGTCTTGGAGAAAGTATAACATATTGAGAAATGACGCATAGTATTCGACATACCCTGAAGGCCAATGTGTGAAAGCAGTTTTTTCAAATCGGTGGTCCGCGGCTCAGTGCTGGGCCGCAGACTTTCCGCTGCACCGCATTGAAGAATTCAAGTGATTCCAAATTGATATTGAAATCCCACCAAGCACCCTCAGTCGAAATCCTTAATTAATGGAAAATGGATTATCCTTTGGAAATCAGTCAAAAATTTTAATTACAAAATATGAAATAAAAAAACCATTTTTAATGGTGGTCCGCGATTCTCTTTTCCTTTTTTTACCAGTCCCTAGGTGTATAAAAGTTGGGGAACATTGTGTTAAAACATGCATGCAGAATAAAAAAACAAATTGCAAATGAAAAATATTTTTTAATCGATTATTATGCAGTACTATGTAAGTAAAAAAAAAATAGAAAAATCAAAATAATACAATTGAAATATTTGGTACATATACATATTAACGTTTCCCAATACACATTCAACAGACACTTAGGTATACATTTCATTTTCATATGTAATGAATATTAGAAATCATTCTAAACAAATTGTCAACACATGAATGATCCTTCATTCGAATCATGTACAAATAATAATCAATAACATGTTTAGCTTTTGTCCTTTATTTTTTCATACATAACAGATGAGAAAGAAGATAATTTAAACAATGTTATTAGATGACAAACAATAAAATTATGATATTATGCCAATGGTTGGCAAAGACTGCTTATGCAGAATCTTTTAATCAAATTCAAATATACACACAAGTGTTGTCAATACAGAAATAAAATACAAAACTAAATTTAACAATAATAGCATCATTTTTGCTCGTCAATTCAATATAATAATGGAATTAAATTTTAACAATACATACATAGAATTTGAATTGTCATTTTTGATACCTAATTTCAATTCGGCCCGCCAAGAATAAAGGAAACGTAACTCGATTTTTTTAAGGTTTTTAGTTATGAATGCCACTGTCATAGAGACTTCAATATGTCTTATTTTAGACCAAACGCACTCCTCAATATAATACTTTTTTCCTTTCAGCAACTCCTCAATAGACTTGACAAATTGATTGAAATCACAAGGTTTGCGTATTTATTAGCATGGTAAAACGAAATACCGAAAAATATCACACATTTTTTTTTAAATATTATATTTGGCATTACAGCTTACACCAATGCGCCAAATATTCTTAATTGTGAAAGTCATACGAGATTAACTCGATGATAAATAATGAATCAGTTGTGTACAAAATCAACAATATATAACATACACCCAGCCCAAGATCTCTTTCTTCAATTGAAAAAATCTAACCTTGCCGAGAATTGAACTCGGGTCCCCTGATCGCTAGGACAAAGCTCTTGCCACTAGACCACAGGGACCGACTATGACACGTTACAAACTTTAACTGAGGCAAACAATCCAATAAATACAGTTTTTAAAAAAAGAATGATTTTTTTCCAACTAAGTTTTTCAATATAAAATAACTTAATAATTATTCCACGTTTTGTGCTATAAACTGTGACACGTGTTACGCCTCTTTCAGAGGCATTTCGGACTTACTATCGCAAAGTTTGCTTAAATAATGAAGCAACATTGATGTTTTAAAATGTCGACAAGAACTCGACATTCGAGTCGTAGGAGTTAATCCTCAAGTTGCCACAAATAGTTGCACAATACGTGGAGTTGCTAATGTTTTACAATGTCGAGCAGGACTCGACATAACAGTTGCGCGTTTCCTATACGATATCGAACTAGACTCGATTTAAGAGTTCTAGTAGGTAATGGAAAATACAATTTGTATCTAATTTGAATTGTTTGAATTTTGTACTTTTCCATGAGTTTCGCCGCTAACGACCCGGGTGGGCTTGAACTGTCAGTTCAAGTACATCCGTGCACTTGAAATGCCTGAAGATGCCGAAAGGCGAAACCCGACAAAACTCATGGAAAAGTACAAAATTCAAACAATTCAAATTTGATCAAGCACCCTCAGTCAAAATGCTTAATTAACAATTTTTATCTGTTAAAAAATTGGTGACATTGATTACTGGTGAAACCTGTTATTTTGGCTCTACTGGAAAGTAGAGAAAAATGAGTTAGGTTTCTACATCTCTAAGGGCCGAATTATTATAACTAATAGAAAATAGAAAAATCATTTGACATGTCATCCCAATAATTTATTCCAAATACATTTCGGGTATTATAATTACTTTTTAAAGTGAATATTTTAAAATAAAATGAGACAATAGTATATTTATAACGTCTATAGCTCTGTTTTTTTGTAAGAAAACTCTTCAGTCGCTGTTTTCTTCAGGTGGGACGGAGACATTACGGGAGATCAGAGAGAGGGCATCAGCCCTCAAACACTGTAACTAGAGCGATTGGGTTCTATGCTCGGTTACATGCCTGGTAATCATCTAAATATCACGCGTTGTCGACGCCTTCAACCAAATTAGATTAAAATTAAGATATTTCATGCGGCCCAATATGACAAATATCAATCACCTCTTATTCAGTCATTTCTCCAAAATGTATTTTGAATAATGTACGGTACTTCCCGCAGTTCACTAGAAACAACTCAGAATGAGTAGCTAGCCGATCTGCACACCGCATTTGATGATTTAGGACCTTTCGTTCATTCAATAATACTACCCGACAAAAATATTTATTAATATTATGTAGGCCATATATTAGATATGATTTTGAGGGCCCGTGAGCATTTATGTGGTTATCCGCCACTGATACGTCTTTTCTGAAACCGTCCGGGATACCAATGGTTAAGAAGGCGTTAACCTTACAACAGGCCGAGATCAAAAGTTAAAGAAATTCTGGGATTACATTTAAGGTAATCCCCCTAATACATTTCCGGATAGAATATGATAACAGTAATAAAAATTTCACATTAAAACTAATAGTAGTAAATTGGCATTGTAGCTAATGCCAATGCGCCAAATATTTTTAATTGCGAACGTCATACGAGATAAACTCGATGATAAATTACACACACCCGTCCAAGATCTTAAGAACTATAGAAGAATTTAACTTTGTCGGGAAACGAACCCAGGCCTACCTGATCGCTAGGACAGAGCTCTTGCCACTAGACCGCACGGACCAACAATAATAACTACTCGTCGGGCACAGGGTGGAGATTTTGCCAAAATTCCGGGATTCATTCACACCAATACAATCAACCGTGTGCAAATGTGTTGGGTATTCATTTTATAGCCACACAGTTGATCAACGTTAATCACGTAACGCGCGGTGACAATGACACGCACACACTCACTGGCATACGCAGTTAAGATGGATTCTTATTCGGTAATTCACTAACACTACTTATGATTTCAGGAATTTAACATCAATCAGTACATTTCGACTTCAACTTGAAAAGGTTAATGCCAATATATCATAGGCTCCCAACCTTTTTCGGATGGTGCCCCTTTCTATGAAAGCCATTTGACATTTGTGGGATATTAAAAAATCAATGAAAATGTTTTTAGTTGACCGTATAAGTTGGTGACCCCAAGGGAAACCCGTGCACTATATTGAACATGTCCGCTCCCAACTAGAAGCATATGGACTCCTCACTGAGTTTATCTCAACACAGTATTTTTTCTATGATAAATCCTTGTTATTCAGTTGCTCAACCTCTCTCATTGGAAGCGAGCAAAGATTGCAAGGATACGAGGACTAGAGATAAGCTTATCGCACTTGCTAAGCACCGCTAATTTTGCATGCATTTGAACAAATGGATCGGACTAAAAAAAATCTGTTCGTACCAGGAATCGAACCAAGGACAATGACGATAGTGGGGTAGTGCGATGCGTGCAAGGGTAGTGCGATGCGTGCAAGGGTAGTGCGATCCGATTGCGTGCCTGCACGCCGTGGCGTTATATTGAAACTTATCCAAAGGTGGCATCGAAACAAACCATTTTTTTTAAGCAATTTTTGGTATTAGTGTAAAAAAAAATTTGGTTGAATTTCATGACGAATCATTACAAAGTCCGCATGGAATCCATCTTCCTTTATGTAAGTGTTATAAACAGCATGTGTTGGGGAGGCCTTAATCCCCAATAAACAAAACGATATTTAAACACAAAAAGCTTGTACAATTTGATAAATAGATTTGGCAATCTTTTATATCATTATATTTTATATAATATTATCTTATCAATACAAATTTTAATAGGCGTATATTTAATGGGTCAGTATCGAATTCACGTTTTGGTCAGTGAAATGAATAAAACAGTCAGTAATGTATTTATAATGATCAGTTACTTGTTAAAAACGGTTTGTATTTAAATTAAATTGTCAGTCATTTTAAATAAATGATAAGTTTTGGTTTGATGGTTTTGTGAATTGTATCAAATATGGTCATAAGAGACAAATTTAGGACAAGGTCTATGAACAAAAAAAATCTAAATTTCTTGTATTTGAAAGCAGATAATATTATTTTAACGAGGGTAAAGTTTGTTCTTCCAAGGAGTAGAAGCAGTCTGCCAATGGGGATGCCGCTGGGAAGAGCTTTAGTGATTTTAAACGAAATTGCTTCGGATGTCGACATGTTTCACATGGACGTGAGTGAGTTCAGACGAGTACTGTTTTTATGTTGATTTTATCAAAACTCACTTGGTTTAATGCTTTGAAATTTCTAATGTGATTTTTAATTTTTGTGTTTGTTTTCATCTTGTTTTTAATTAATTTGTGATTTTTATTATGTATTTACATGTACAGTGGTGGCCATTTGATTGTTGACTGCAAGTAACCGCCAGCAATTGCGACTTTGAGTTTCTCTATTTCTCGGAATTCAATGGTTACAACCCCCTACTATTTTAGTCTATTGTACAGTGATATTTGGCTTTCCACTGTTTGTGAATCACAGTTGAGTGAATACAGTTTTAAAAAATGAATTATCCAGCGCGTATTACTTTCGGGACAAAAACGAATATTTTGGCTTTCGCTGACCTAAACATTTCAATTAATGAAATTTCGAAATGTGTGGGATACAGTGCTTTCGGCTATATTAGTTTTTTTGAAGAAATTGTTAAAATTGAAGGCAATCGAGGAGCAGGAAGATGAAGATGCACGACTGTGCGAGATTACCGATAAATAAAATCAATTATCACGAATAATGGCTTTTTAACGTTATCGAAAATTCTGGGGAAGTTGATTCATTCATCTGCAGCAAATATTTCGAAACGAACCATTCGCAGTAGGCTTGTGGAGACGGAGTTCAGAGGCCGAAGAGCTCTCCGCAAGCCACTTCTGACGGCGGCCATGAAGAAAAAAGGCATGGATTGTGTATTAGCCCACAAATCGTGGACTGTGGATCATTGAAAACATGTCACCATCTCAGATGAGTCAAAATTTGAGACTTTGATATCGATTAGGGCCGCCACGGGAGCCCAAACATAGGTGAACAAAATAGCCCTAAATGCATTCGGCGGACTTTCCATCATCTACCCTCTGTAATGTTATGGATGTGCATGATGTCCAATGACGTAGGTTATTTCGTGATCTTCAATGAAAATATAAATCGGTTATTACTGACGAAGTATTACCAATTTTTGAGGAGATGACGGAGGTGTTCAATGATCCTATATTTAGGACGATTCCTTGCCGTGCCATAGAGCGAAAATTTCGAGTCCAATTCATATTTCTCCAAATATTCTTTCATACAAATCAATCAACTCAATCATAAGGTTTCAGATTACAAAGAAAAAATTGGAATTACATCCCTTCCATGGCCAGCAAATAGCCAGGACTTAAGTAAAATAGAAAAATTTTGAGCTATTATGAAGCGAAAGCTCAACCAACATCCGTGTAAAACGGCTTCGGAGAAAATAAAAGCTATGGAATATGTGTGGGACAATAGGATTGATATTAAAATAATGAAAAAATTATACGATTCCATCCCTAAACGAATTCTAGGGCTCATATTAATAAAGGATAAATAAATTCTACAAAACATTAAATATTATAAAAAATATTCAACGTGTATAAATGATTTTAAAAATGTTCGTTAATATTGTATTAATCATACTGCTTAAAGAAAGTTTGGCTTAAAACGTAATATAAAATGTTACAGGAATAAAACCATTAAAGCTCTGTGGGGCGCGAAACACGTTTTTTCTCTATGCATCTATGTTATCAGTCATATTGTCACTGTTAATGGCCTAACTTTATTTTTTATTCATTAGAAATGATCTATTGGCATGTCCACATGTGGTTCATGAAAGAAAAATGTGAATACTTCATTTAAAACGTAAATGATATTGATTCAAAAATGAAAAAAAAATATTTTTTTGGAATCAACAATCAAGTGGCCACCAATGTATGGATGTATATGAATATACAAGCATTGGCGTCAGCTGTAATGCCAGATTTGTATTTTCTTAAATAAATTACTGACCATTTGTTATTATTTACGGACCGTTTTAGTATTTATTACTGACCATTTATCAAATTAGAAACTGCACAAATAATTAGTTGCCATTTTAAAGTCATCATTTCATGCAATATTTGTATAGGAATATATGAAAGGAAATTAAATTTGGTAAAATTATTTTGATTATCGCTTGAATATAAATATGGTGGATCGGTGCACCACTGAGCATTTGTTGATATATTAAAGTGAAGTCATGTCAAGCCCTACCATCGGATAATAAAGCAATTAAGAGTTACCATCTTTATTCTGCCGTCTCGGTGTTACCGCTTAATTCTTGTTCGAGGAGGCTGCCTTGGCGGCTTTGGCAGCTTTGGCAGCCATGGCTTTCGCAGCCTTCTTGATTGCCGCAACCTTATGGGCTTGCGCGGCGTTTTTCTTGGCGTCGGCAGTCACCACCAACTTGGACGCGGCGGCCGGTTTCGCAACAGCCGGTTTCGCAACAGCCGGTTTCGCAACAGCCGGCTTCGCAACAGCCGGTTTCGTGACATCTGCAGCAGATTTCGCCGAGGCGACCACAGGCTTCTTGACGTTAGAATCTTTGGTGTGAGCGTTGCCGTCTTTGACCTGTCTCTCTTTCATGTTCACCCGATGCGTAGAGTGATGGTCCGTATTTGGCCTTTGGTTATTATTCTGCTGATTGCGCCGCGGTATGGCGTTCGGGTGCCTGTTATTGTTGTTGGGACCGCCCATATAGTGCATGCGGACGTGGTCAACGTTAAGATTGAACCCACCGTCATTTCTGCCTCTGGTGTTGTTGAGAGGGACTTCATTGCAGTCCGGCACGGTTCCAGCCGCAAAGTTGTAGTTAGCCATTTGATGATTGGGATGGGACACATTATAATGAGGACGATTCGGGAGAAGAAAGGGACGCGGGGCGTTTTGGTTAAATCCGGGATGTGGGGCATTATCGTTAAATCCGGGATGTGGGGCATTATGGTTAAATCCAGGATGCGGGGCGTTGTGAGGATGGAAACCCTGAGGGGGCGGACCGTTGTAAAGGTGTGGCGGTCCCGGGAACCGCATTAGCCCATTATTAACTACCGGGAAAACATTAACAGAATGGTAAGGCAAAGATAAGAGCGGGACCAGTTTGTTTGGTGTCGGTTCATTGGTTTTTAGCTGTCGATTGACCCCTTGACCTTCCTTATTCGTCGGAGTCTTGGCTGATGATTTAATCGTGTCTGCCTCCTGCTTGTTGTTGCGGTGTTTCCAGGAGCCGTAGTGCTGATTGAGTTCATTCTCGCCATTCAAGGTCAGAAGGCAAACGGTGCAGTTGTAGACCTCTCTTTTGACGCATGTGATGTGATCGATGGAGGTGTTGGGGTTATGCGGCTGATCCCCAAGGTGGTGGAACGCGTGCGCAATGTTGTGGAACTCCTTCCGGCACGTGACGCACCACATCTTGACGGTGCTGAGCTTGTGGCTCTGAATTTTGGCGAACAGCAGGGGGCACGTATTGGGGGTCCTCTGCCATTTTTCCCTCGCTTCTTCGTGCTCAGCGCCGACTACGTGAACCATGGTGTCCTGAAAGAATTTTTTTTTTTTTTTAAATTTAATTTCTAATTTTCGCTGCAAGAAAATCTCTCATGTTGTGTTCACAGCAGGGCTTTTGAGTCGGAGTCGGAAATTTTGAACTTTTTATTTTTGCATATATGTAAAATTTTGCTATTGGCTGGATTAGTTCGTATATTAGAGTCGTGTTTTTGGTAAATGCTGGAGTCGGGGTTGTAATTTTTCTTTAACGACTCCACAGCCCTGGTTCAAAGTATAGGGTTAAACTACACTATTGTAATGTGCCATGACTCACAACCGTAAAGCAGCACAGTCAGTACGCGTGCGTTGAGCTTAAGTTTATAAAATTACCTATTAACTAAGAGAACTCGTATATCGAGTCTTTCTCGACATTGTAAAACTTGTCTGAAATTTTTTTAACAAATTTTAAATTAAGTTTGTAACATGTCATAACATATGTTCCAGTATTTCATTTTACCATGCTAATAAATACGCAAACCCTGCGATATCAATCAATTTTTTAAATCTATCGAAGATTTGCTGGAATGAAAAAATAACATTGACGAGGGCAAAGGGTTAAGTCTTCATACTAAAATTCATCCGATTTACCTTCAACGACAGGGTCCCCTTGGCTCCTTCGCAGATCAGGCAATGGTAGATGACTGGTTGGACGTCGTAAGTGACCGACACGCAGTTCTGATGAAGAATCTTCGGTATGAACTTTTCGGTGGCGGATTTCTGCATCCGATCCACGATCCTATTGTGTTCGGGGCTGTCGAAGTGTGCCCTGATACGATTGGATTCCGTGAGGCCTTGCACGTTGCACACCAAGCAGGTTATCGCGCCATTCGACAGGCGGCAACCCCAATTGTCATTGGCGTATCTGTAAAAAATTATACATAAAAATCAATATTTATTTCAATATGAGGAATAAGTACTAAAAATGTTGTATTATTTTTAATATAAAGCCATTCCACCAAGTATTGACAGTTAACACCTTAAAAGCAGGGCTGTGGAGTCGGGGCTTTTTGGCCGGAGTTTTTTTTTCTTTTTATTTTTGAAGATCCCAAAAAGCGGTGCTCAGCATGATCGATTAGCTAACCACTAGTACTGTCCTATTTCTCGTTTACTTTAAATCCCTAATCTCTTGAAAAAGATTGATTAAGAGAATGAGCAGTAGTTGTAGAAAAAAAAGTGTTTAGATAAACTTCCAACTCCACGGCCATTCATTATATTGATTGGCTGAATTGACATTTACTTGGTAGAAAACAAGAACTTGGTAGAGTACACCTTCTGACGATGGCTTAAGCCGGAAAATCTGTCAACCGTACATCAGATAATTTCCGTGGAACTAAAATTCATTGTTATTTTTTCACCGTCTTATAATGGAGTTCTAGCAAGTAAAAGTCAATTCAATCAACAATATTGATACCGCATGATGTTGTAGGGCATACATGGGCGAATCACCGGGCCGGCCCCTGGACAAAATAATTGGGCCGAATCCTTTACCCATTTCCATTTTTTTCTTTTCCAATTGTAAAGGGCTATTTTGTCAGATTTGAAGGCTTCAACCCGATTTCTTTTTATACATCTGGACAAAATAATTGGCTTACTTCCAAAAAAAGAAATTAATAGTTCCAGAGAGAGAGGATTTTTTTTGAGGGGGAATTATTCTAAAAAAATTTACCCATTTTTTCCATTTTTTTTTTTTTCTTTTCCAATTGTAAAAAAAGTAAACTAATAGCCATATTTTGAAAAGCATGTGAGTAGATTTGAAGATAAATAACATAACAATTTCAACGGCTGTTTCAAGGATATATGATAGGACAGTGAGTAAGTGACAGGGATTTCTTTTGCCACGATATATGAACTGTAGGCTTGCTTACTTCAAAAACAAAGACTCCACATTCGCTATATTTGAACGTCCGATTAATTCAGATGTAAAAAATGTGCCAGCAAATTTGCAGATGGAACTTATTGAGCTTTAGGGGGAATTATTGCTAAAACCACAATTTAACACGCTTTGACGGATTTTCATAAATTATATTTGGTGGATGAAAAATATACAAATGTACGCGCATTTGCAAGAAAAATCATTTGTATTTTCGGCAGCACATATACGTGCAATCAGTTTTTTTGAGGATGAAACACACACTAAATCAAAAATTCGAACGAGGATAACAAATGAAAATCTCGAAAATTCTATGCGATTATCCTTAAGCAATATCATCGCCAATATGGAGTCTTGTAATTCAAGTACAAGGCCAATCTTACTTCCACACTCAGCCACACTAAATTTTGTAATCAGTAATATTAATATTATGTCGTTCATTATATAAATAAATAATATATACGATGCAGCAACGTGTTTTTTTGAATTGAATATAACTTATGTGTAGTAATTTGGTCCGGCCCTCGACTCGAAGACGGAATGACAATCCGGCCCCTGACCTAGGAAAGGTTGCCCATGCCTGTTGTAGGGTATCAGAACTCTCTCGGACGATCTTATTATCACCTCAATCAATGATAATAAGACCTAAACGATTAATATAACGTGAATAAATTCACTAAAATGTTATAAAATCTTGTAACCGTCTTCTAGAAACGACGTCTCTCGTTCAGCTCTTCGAACACTAGAATCGTACTGTATAAATACGCCTGTTTAAAGCCGAATTAGCTCAGTCGTGATTGTTCATCCAAAGCCCTGTCGCCTCCTGCCGTCGGACGGTAGGAAGACGCAATATAATCGTTTTGGTACTACGCTTTTATATGTGGTTTTAACTGCAATGGTATTTCTGTAGTCGCAACTGCAATTGTATCTGTGATTTGTAATCGACAATGTAATCTAATTTGAAGAAAATAAACTAGCCTACTATCGGATAGAGTACGGTCAAGATAATATCGATTGAGATCTTTACAAGAGATACCTTTCTTCCCATCCTGTCCCTAAGTTTCGTCATCGAACGCCTTGGAAGGATGTTGCTGTCAGATTGAGGAAGAAACCCTGGTAGTCTCAATATAAACACTTAAGCTATTTTTACACCATACAAGTGACGTATTCATAAAAAAAAACTCGCATCAAGGTTAATTAAAACACACATACCTTGTCAATGTCAACATCTCGCTGAGGCCCTTCGTCGGTTTCTCCGCAGCCGCGGTATCCTCAACGGTTGGCATGGCAACATCCACCGCGGCAGTCTCGCAAGACATGCCCGCCAAGAACATCACCAAGTCGTCCACGCCGCTCGAATCCGGCGCATCGTCAACTTTCGCGTCCTTTGACAAAGTAATCTTACTGTCGTTATCATCATCGGTACTGAACAGTCCGTTGAGTGTGGTCCTCCCGTCTTCGAGCGCGCGCAGAAACAGCTGATCGTGGCCGCGCGACGATACATGCTCCTCGATCTCCTTCACATTCAAATGCAATTCGACTTCGCAAATACCGCAGTACGCATACTTGTCGACGACTGGGTCCAGAAATATTCTGCTACTATCATAGTACAGTTCGTCAAACTGCCACTTGTCGAAGACCTTTGGATACTCGGCGATCAGCTCGCGCTGTTTCTTCAGGTTCTCGAGGCACAGCTTCTGCTTGTGATCCGCCGTCTCTATATGCCCAGCTATCAAAGGCTCCAATACGAAAACCGTACAAGCGGAACATTTAGCCAAACCGTTCTCTGTAACTTTCAAACGGTTCAAAAGAAGACATTTTGAATCGATAATGACTTTAATCGGTTCATTATGCTTTTGAGAAATGTTTTTTAACTCTACAGCTTTCGACTTAATTAATTTGTCTGCGGTTTTCTTTTCTCTTTTTTTATTTACTGTCTTCTTTTCGGTATAGAAGCTAGGCTGAAAACACGACGCCCCGGGGTCATTCGGCGACGCGAACTTAGCTCTGATACCACACAAGTAATCATCGGCTGCCCCCGACACACCCAATATCTTAAACTCCTCTTCTTGGACACGCTTCAACTCCAAGAGTTGCTCATTCGAGAACCGCCGTTTGCCATCATTTAAAGGGATATCTTCGACAGCATCTACGGACCTTTCGATGCCATCATTTAAAGTGACATCTTCGACAGCATCTACAGTCCTATCACTACCGTTATGTAATACTCCAGTTTCTATTTTTACTGGTAAAATAGGCGTATCAAATCTATCATCCATCCACGATCCCAAACCGCCAAATGGGTTTTCATCAAGACTCGCAATTTTGCTGGATTCAATGACCTTTTTAGGTGGATCTTCCAATACCAGACTGTTGATAGCTTCTTCGGCTAAGCCTACATTTCTGGCGAGATCAGTTTCACACTTGTCCAACATGTTAGTCGGATTTTTATCCTGGGAGGTTATGTCGGGGTGAACATCTGTGTTTCTCTGCCAGTAGGGGACGCCATCTTGCGGCTTCGGGTTGCTTTGAGTCTTCTTGCTGAATGAACTGAATAGGTTTTTGAAAATAGACATCTTGGAAGAGCGCGGACAGCCTGAAAAAGATATATTCGTTTGGTTAAATCTCACTTTTGAGGTGTTCACTTGTCAATACATGGTGGAATGGCATTATTATAAAAATAATTAAACATTTTTAGCGGGCTTGTTGAAACTTTGACCAAAAACACGACTCTGACATAAAAAAAAGTTTTATATCGTCCCTTTTTTTTCCAAATTTTCCACTTCAGGTGTATTCAATTAAATATCAACCCTACCAATCTGGCCAATAGCAAAATTTGACATATTGTTTGCAAAAATAAAATGTTCAAAATTTCCGAACCCGGCCAAAACGCCGCGACTCTGGCCAAAAAAAGCCCAGACTCCACAGCCCTGATTTTTAGTACTTATTCCACATAAAATTTATTGGATAAGGACCAGTTTCGCTCATGGCGAGCATTGTCAACCGATATCAATTATTTTTGTATATAAATACAAACTGTTTACTACACATCGGTTCAAGTACATCCGTGCACTTGAAATGCCTGAAGATGCCGAAAGGCGAAACCAGGGTCGTTAGCGACATAACTCATGGAAAAGTTCAAAATTCAAACGATTCAAATTTGATAATGAGGAGTGTAAAAGATTAAGAATGAGGTTGATTGTTTCAATTTGTAATGGCAAAAATTCAACCACAATATAAATAGATAACAAATTAGAATTTTTTGAATTTTGTACTTTTCCACGAGTTTTGTCGCTAACGACCCGGGTTTCGCCTTTCGGCATCTTCAGGCATTCCAAGTGCACGGATGTACTTGAACTGACGCGTAGTAAACAGTTTGCATCGTTTATATACAAAAATATAAGTAGGTCTCTAAGTTAACCTTTAACACTCGAGCATTTTTTTGTATGTGGGTACCGGCAACTCGAGGCATTTTTCCGTGACGAGCATATTTTCAATGTAAAACATTCAACTGATGAAGAAAAAAAATGTTAAAAAAAATGAAAAAAAAATGTTTTGTTATTATTTCTGTAAAATAGATATATAATGAATATAATGTAGTTATTTTCATTTAATTTGTAATTCCTCATTGTGTGGTATTTCACATAAAAGCCATCTCCAATATGTAATTTTGGCTTAAGATGCAAGTCTCGCAAAATAGTCGTGTTTCTGATCTCCCACCTGAGATTTTTTTTCTATGTTTACACACTGCACAGTCTATTTTAGTCCCTTAGGAAGCAGTACATGTGACTTATCTGTAAGTTGGTCTTCTGTAGGAAGATTTGAAGTGCGCCTACGAAATCCACCTAGCCAAAAATCTCCCACTTATTGGTCAACCAATAATTTGAAAAATTTCAAATCGTCATTGGATTTTCATTTTTCTCTTCATTCGAAACTATATATAACTAGTATTGGAACCCGGCTTCGCTCGGACCAGTTTGGGGTTATGTCCAGCTCGGCGTAAATTCAGACGGGCCAAGTTGAAACAACTTTTTCAAAATTCAAAAGTCTAGGTCAATTAAAATGGAATTAAAATGAACATTTCAGACTGGCATTGACATTTCACAGCCCCCTTTCATACATTGACAGCCCCATTCTCGCCCATTAAAATGTCCAAATTCAAGGAAAAAAATCTAATTTGCTGTCAAAGAAATTTCAAATAATACCTTCACGTAAATAAAAAACATTATTATATTAATAAAAAGCCGGGGAAAGTTCAGTAGAAGACTAATTTATTACATTTTGACTAAATGTCTTCGCCGATAAAAATTCAAACATATTTTCTTTTCATATTCGTTTTTATGGCAACTTAATGACCAACAATGCAAAAGGGAATTACAGACCCACAGACATACATACGCCGTTTCGGTTTTATATATGTACTACTCGATACTCGAGTAACTGGAGTCTCTACACACACATAGATAACGAAACAAAATTACCGTCGAAACTTTCGCGAGCGAAATCAATTCGTTTGTTTGAACTTGCAACAACAATGCAAAAGAGAATTATTTATGTATTGTTTTACTCGTTATTTTGCACATCAACCCACGAATGCCAAATTCATCTTCTCGTCAGTCGCATTTCCCCAAGTTTATGATTAGCATAAGCATTTGTATCTTTGAAAATATCGTTCACTAATTCTTCAGTAAAAATAATTTGAAAAAAGAATCCATCGACTCTTTTGAAGGAAACTGCTGAAGTCTGTTTTTATCTGGAAAGGTTCATTATCATTTTTTGTGACGTTGATCCATTCTCCTGTATTTTGTCCTATCCTGCTACTATTTCCACATATTCATCACTATTACTTTCGATAGCAAGTAATCTTCTTTTTTCTCATTGGAGGAATTATATCACTATCAATACTATCATTGACGCAATTGAGTGCATCATTGTTATCAACACCATCCTGATCAACGTTAAAAAAGTAAATTCATCATCGCCACTATCAACATTATCACTGCTTTTTATATGTTTATTCGACATTTTTTTCGGTACAAAATATAATCAACATGGAACTGATATGCTGAACTGATATGGGAAAGGATCTCGTGTATTTCTGACGAATGAATCCTGAAATGATCCCGATGTATTTTTACATAATTAATATAAAAAAGCAGGGTGATGGCTAAAATTTTTTAAATATTGCATTCATTTCGTTAATCCAAATGAAATGCTTTCAAATAGTTCAAATACACTTGTTGTACGAGCTGCTGTCTCATAAATTAACATCAGTCAAAAACAACTCGTTCCCAGTGCAGTACGCATTGTCAAACGATTCCTCACAAAATAGTAAATCAATAGGTATTTCATTAGGTTCGTATCCTTTCCATCCTTACTCTCTTCGAAAAAGAGAAGTTGAGCAACTGAGTAACAAGCAGTTCTCGTAGAAAAATATATGTTGAGATAAGCTCCGTGAGGAGTTTATATGCTTCAAGTTAGCAGCGAACATGGTTTCTTACTTCATTAGACAGACATGTGAAGACCGTGGGTCTTCAAACTAATATTTTTTTGAGGGCCGCAGAAAATGTAACATTCTGAAAATATTTTGAGTATAAATCAATAAAATTTTGAATATCATTACCCCCTAACTTTTGCGCCGCTGGCCACAAAAATATCATTCACAGACCGCATTTCGACCGCGGGCCCCAGTCTGTAAGTCACTTCATTAGAGTATTTTATATTAGTTTTGTAAGTTTCTAAATCGATATACCATATTAGTCAGTATTGTCATCAAAAACTGAAAAGAATATTCAAAAATAAAACTGTGAACTGCACGTTACGCCCTTGATTTTAAAAACAAATACAAGGGAGCACCATCTTGAAAAAATAATATACACACTTCAGACCATGCGTAAAACTTCAGTTCAAACACTGTGAGAACGTTCAATAAATAAAATTTATGACCAAATGTGACATAAAAAAATATCGCTTGCAACGAAAAATTCACAAAAAAACACATGTTGAAATTAAGAACGCCGTCACTTTTTACGACTTTTTATTATCTAAATGTCTAGATCAATTAGTATTTATTTTATCTTGTCTGAAATCGCAACATAGAAATTGGTAAAAATATGAATAAAAAAAAACTTTATAGTCTTGCCGCCATAGAAGCCGGCATTCGAGTAATATCACAGCAAACTTCCAATGCATCTTGTATGGCATTTTTTGGTAAGAGTTAAAAGGTTATTAAAATGTAAATTAGCGAAATTTGAATGAATACAAGTTTCAATGATTTAAGTGGGTTTGTTATAATTACGGGGATTTTTGAAAATATTAATGACCAGATGATAACATAAGAATATTTAATATAAATCTAGGGTCCTATCCTATTTTAAAAACCTTTTAACTTAGTGACCTACTTATATTTTTGTATATAAACGATACAAACTGTTTACTACGCGTCAGTTCAAGTACATCCGTGCACTTGGAATGCCTGAAGATGCCGAAAGGCGAAACCCGGGTCGTTAGCGACAAAACTCATGGAAAAGTACAAAATTCAAAAAATTCTGATTTGATATTGAAATTCCATCAAGCACCCTCAGTCGAAATACTTAATTAATAGATATATTTTTTTTTAACCATGTTCACTCTTGGAACATATGGACTCCTCACGGAGTTTATCTCAACATATCTTTTATTACGAGAACTGCTTGTAACTCAGTTGCTCAACCTCTCTTTTCCGGAGAGAGTAGGGGTGAAAAGGATCCACGGACTAGTGATTAGCTAATCACTGTCACTATGCGTCGTTCTTTGGGATCGGAAAGGTGGGAAGGGATTTTCAACAACGCAAACACGCATGCCTTTGAACAGAATCAACTGAAATAATCCGCTCATACCGTGAATCGAACCCAAGCTATCTGGCATGCAAACCAACAACGTTGACAACTGCGCCAAGGACCGGACGAAAGCACAACATTACAGAGGGAACAAAAACTAACAGTCGCAGCATTAGGTTTCGAATAACATCATTGAAAAAGTGTTCAACGGCCATATAATAAGAATTGATATTGACAATTCAACATATTGCAGTGCCCTGTGATTGTTTTTATATTAATTGTTTATTAATTAATACTCGCACCTAAACAATCTATCTTAGTCATCTATATTTAAGTATTCATTAAAATTCATATCATTTCTGCCCACGTAATTTAAATTTAATGATACCTGTTTCATGTCAGTTGATTTGTAAGAAACAGGGCTGTGGAATCATTCAAAAGAAATACGACCCAGACTCCAGCATTTACAAAAAAAAAACCATGACTCCAACATTGACTAAAAACACGACTCCTAATTTTGATTTCGTCACGTTTTTTTTTCCTACCTATGTGTATTCAATTTAATATCAATCAACCAACCAATCCGGCCAATACCCAAATTTTACATATTGACACCTCCTTGTATTGTAGGATATCAGCACTCTCTCGGACGATCTATATTTCACCTCAGTTTAAGACAATATCAGGAAGTAAATTCAGTCTTATAATTCCCTATCTTAAAATCTATAGCGGTTTGGTATAGGGAAATTTTTAAATTTGTAAACACGACATTTGAGGGCGACGTCTCCGGATTGGATCTGCGGACATCCCGCTCTAAAATGTCTTGTCTCTGTTACGCCCGGGCTGCGTGAGATACGTAGTATTGCACGCAGAATCCGCTAGCCAAAAAAAACGGTACAGCGAGGCATCTGTAAACCGGAGGCTGCTACAGCCACCTTTCATAACGGGGCTGCGACCGGCTCCAAGCCGTCGCAATAACACAGACAACCCCGGAATTTTTCATCTTAAACCAGTTTAAGGTACATCACGAGTAATGCGTATGCGCGGATAGAGATAACTCTCCCCATATGTTTCGCAGGTCGCCCTTCAACTCCCTAATCGTCTCTGTAACCCAGTAAATCCTGGTATTGCCTTTGTAAAGGCGAGAAGGTAGTCGCACGTAATTTGAAACCCTTAAAACTAAATTCTGTAAAACATATGTCATATTTTAAAATCGTGTAATTTGTGTAATTTACTAGTGTTAAATAAAATAAATTGTATAGGTGCAGCTATACTTGTGTCTACCCCTTTGAGATCATCTTTTACTAAGAGCGCCATACTTTCTCCCCCTCCCCGTCCACTTCCTCTTCCCAAGAGTGAGCCGACAGAGAGGTAGCCTCCCTCTTCCTGAGAGGGCCGAGATTGAGGTTGTCTCAATATTATTGGCAAATATGAAAAATTCTAACATTTCAAAAATTACGACTCCGGTCAAAACGCTCCGACTCCACAGCCCTGCTTAATATGTTGAAGATGAAAATTGGCTATTGGCCGGATTGGTTGGTTGATATTTAATTGATAAAGGAAAATTAGGAAAAAAAAGTGTACGAAATTAAACTTTTTTAGCCGAGTCGGGGTCGTGTTTTTGGTAAATGTTGGAGTTGGAGTCGGAGTCGTATTTTTTTTACAACTCCACGACCCTTGTGGAAAGGCACCTCCTGTATTTTTTGTGGGTCTTTAACAATACGCGATGTCTTGGACCAGGGGTGTGGAGTCGGGGCTTTTTGGCCGGAGTCGGAGTCGTCACGGCGATTTGGCCGGAGTCTTACTCGGAGTCGGAAATTTTGAACTTTTTATTTTTGCTTATTATATGTCAAATTTGGCTATTGGCCTGATTGCTAGGGTTGATATTTCATTGAATAGACATAATTATGAAAATTAGGCAAAAAAAAGTGACGATATTAAACTTTTTTAGTCGGAGTCGTGGTTAAGGTAAATGCTGGAATCGTAGTCGGAGTCGAACTTGTTCCACCGACTCCACAGCCCTATCTTGGACACATTGATCGTGTAATATTCGATGTCGTAACTCACTCGGTCAACTTCTTTGACAATTTACAATTGATTTGGTCTTTCTTATATCTGTAAACCGTATATTTTTATCTTCAAATGTTTTTAATATTTTTTCACAAAGCAAAAGAAATAAACTTGTGATTTGTGATTATTGTACTGTGCGCGGCAGCCGAGCGGTTTATGTGTTGATCGATAACATATTTATTTACATTGGATTATGACATGTCAGAATTTGTCAAGCAACCAGAAGAAGTCATTAAAATAAATATATCATTAGAAAAAAATCTAATAATTGTTAGCTAGGCCTGCCAAAAAGACGCCATTTATGACCAACCGTTTCTAGAGCATTCCAAGGCCAATGAAAATCTCGAATAAAAAGTAAACAAAATTCGACTCGTCAAACAAGCGTCAGAAAATTTGAAAGGGGAACAATAAAAAAAAACTGTCAGTGTCAATTATCGACGAAAATAATTATAATTTACAATGATAATTGATGACGTAAATTAATATGAAACACAATAACATCATGTGATCAGAACCGGTTTACAATTTACACCTCGGTTCTGCGGTTCAAATGCGACAATAATATCCCATGGTATAAATAATTATTATGACTTTTCATCGAGAATCGACAGATTGTAGGCAAGAACATAAAAGTGCTATTCACTAATCTTATCAGTTGAATATATGTACATACTAACAAACGGAGTTTGCCCAGCTCGGCTATCTTGTATAAAACTTATAAATACTAACGACATATGCAAGGAATCAATATATTATATTGTTTGTTTTTATTCGATACATAAACGCGCCCTGAAACTGGTTATGGGGACTCGGTGTAATAAGTATGCATTCACGACAGATGGGAGTTGTTCAACTAGTAAAATGGCACGAAATTTTGTAGAATTCAGCAACCAAATACACAACCGATTTAATAATAATACACGACTAACTTCGAAATGATAGAGGATTATAATAATGAATACAAAAATTACATACCTCACAATATGTAGTTCCAATTTCAAATCATCAGGTTTCACAACAGTACGGTATAATGGGTTTTGGGTTGTTTCAGAACAAATTAGGCACACAATTCATCACATCTGCCGGAACTATAAAAGTGGTGTGTAGCTCGGAAAGGATTCGTACTATATACTGATGAATAATCTTCCACTGGACGGGCAGTGAAGACTTTCCAGGTCCTTTGAGGATTGTGTCGTAACAATGACCTGGCAGCCTCCACTGACGTTTGTCTACCTATGAAAAACAAAGATCGGAATCCCCGTCTAATATAGTGGGAAGAAAACTTGTATTGTTTACAAGTCTACGGTCACCGACTTTACGATTGATGGAATATTATCTTTAGTCGATTGTAATGCAGGAATTAGTTGAAAAAGAATTCGATTAAATACGTGACTGTTCGTGTTTTTTTAAGCTTCAATCAGGGCTGTGGAGTCGTCAAAAAAAAAAACGACTCTGACTTCAGCATTTACCAAAAACACAACTCCGACTCCAACATTGACCAAAAACTCGACTACAAATAAAAAAAGTTTAATTTTGTCAAGTTTATTTCTTACCTTTTCTATTTATGTGTATTTAATTAAACGTCTATTGGGCTGTCAGGATAAATTGGTCGCAATGATTCAAGTTATTATTGCTTATCAAATACTGAATATAAATTATTAATTAAGTAGAAAAAGAAATCAAAGATGACCAAATTACAGAAGCTGCAATTGCAACTCATACCACTATTAAGGTAAATGTACCAGTCATTGACCGTTTAAGAGAAAATTTGAACAAAAATAACGATTAAGGTTTAGCATTGTACCGAATGAAGGCAAAGTAGAGGTCTGCACGGGCTGAAATTTTTAAATTTCACCCGGCCCAAGACCTCCGACCCAGCCCAGCCCGGGCCCGAGGCTCCTTTCCAAAAATCTTATCCGTACCCGACCCGAGCCCGACATTTTTCAACCTTGCCCGGCCCGCGGGCCAGGCTGGGTAAGGCCCACGGGCCAAACCCTAGCCCGTGCAGCCCGTGAAATAATACACGTTCTTCTCTAGGTGTTGTTTTCAAATGGCCACCCTGGCACTCCATTGGCTATATGGTCAAGTGTTAATGGCTCATTCCGACCACAGATGCCTTAAATTGTCTTAACTTTACAATTTAGACCAATCCCACATCTGCATTTCTTATTTTGGGCCATTTTATTCTCAACCGGTCAACCACTGGTACATGGTCAACGACTGGTATATTTAGCTTACTGATTTGTTATTGTTGTTGATCAGCTCAAATAAGGATGCATAAGGAAAGATGATTACAGAGAAAGTTAAAAATTGGAAAAAAATATTACACATAAAAGCTATATTAATAACAGGTATTTTTTATCATTTTTAACGTGTGACCTATCAATAATTCTCGGTAGATATCAGTTGAAAACTATTTTCGAATCCGGTTTTGATCTTAACAAAATATGTGTCGAAGTAATACAAGAAACATATTTATTAAATAAAATGTAGAGCTAGTATAAATTGCATCGCAAACACGTGACTGTAGTGTGAAAACTTTCCACTGCAATCTGGTGTTTCAAGACACAAAAATACTCATAGACAAAAAATCATAATAATTTTATTGCGTAATAGACAATTTAGAAGCCCGTTCAAAATAATAATAAATTATATGAGTACAGGTATACTTAATGTGACCATTTATTTTTGTCCATCTGCCATTTTTTACGTAATAGTATGTATATTCAAGAAAACACGTATTTTTTCATAGTATTTATGTATTAATAAAAAAAAGGAACGTGGATAAAGAATATAACAGAAATAAATAGTATAAATATGAAAAAAATTATGTTGTTTTATATTTTTATGATGAACAAATTTTCAATAACAAAGTATAACTGGGTTTGCTTTTAAATAATAATGACTACAATAACACAAGCCAGTAAAAAAAACAATCTTCAAGAAAGATGCGCCAGCTGTCAACATGTAGTCGTGTACCCACAAACGAGCAAACTGCCGAATTGTAACAAACAAATATGAATGTGTGGGTGTGACGATTGCGCATGCACATGACTCACCAGCCACCCGCTGTAGCCATATGCACCGAAATCAAGCTAGTATTTTTTCCGCAAATTTATACGAAACGGCTATACTACGCACCACCGTCGATTTTTTGCACTTTTTTTAAATTGTTCCGTGTGTTGCCCTCTTTTTGAAAACGGGACATTTCGACGCCCCGGAGCTGTACTTGGGGACAACGGGACAGGCTACCTAAAAACAGGACGGTCCCGTTCAAAACGGGACATATGGTCACTTTAGGTATACTACAAAAGATGATATGTATTGGTTATATTAAACAGATAAAACCCCTCTTATTGTTACCCTCCAGCAACAGGGTAGCTCTAATGATTGTGGTATTGTATTTCGGCCATACTTATGACTTAAGGAGGTCCCCCCAAGTGATATTTTGAAACAATATTTTTTTTTTTTGCATAGAATGATTCTTAAACACGTGTAGAATATGCTGGTAAAGTGATTTTACAATATTTGAAGTCGATGGAAAGTTATTGCAGTTAGACTACACTTGTTTCGAGGCGGGACATCGGTCACATTTTGATGCTTCGGCTTGTTACATGAGAAATTTCAATACACATGTAATTTCAATTCATGAAAAAAACCAAGATTTAAGCAAAAGCAAAGCAAGCAGCTTCAAAAGTCTTAAAACAGGAAGAAGAGAGAATTATCTATAGACCAGGCATAGCAGATTGATGGGGAGTAAAGATTTCATAGTTTAAATCGTAGTTGAACTTTCAAACGCGTTTCTCTCAAAACTGTGTTTTCCTAACTGGCCTCCACGATATCTCAAGACCGGGTTAACCGATTACTTTGAAATTTTAATGGTAGATTAAAAACATGTTTTTTCATCGTTTAGCGTAGGATAATGAAAAAATTCCCAGCCGTTTTGTTTTTACGTAACCAAATAGTCTAAAAAAATCATGAAATTTGATCTTTTTTTTTCAAAAACTTGTCAATTCTTCAATCTTCCACATTTTGGAAAGATCCTAGGTCAAACGATTTTTACAGTTTTATAGATTAAAACGCCGTTAGATTCTTTCATTTCCGATAAGCCAATCAGCCGGTCGGATGGAAGCCGTTTTTTCGACATGGTGCGTTTGGAGTGGTGCACCACACATTGTGATGAAGATTTCAGTCTGAAAATATTTTGACTTACTGTTAAAATGTCAATAAACATATGGTAAAAGATCTCTACGTTGATAAGGTTCGTCAAAAAAAAATCCCAAAAAAACCGGCCGTCACTTGGGGGGACCCCCTTAGATTACGAACCATAGAGTCACAGGACTAATCCCTTATCAGGAAGATTGTTGTTCATTTTGATCACAGAGCTTTGATATATTATTATTTTACTGATAAAGTTTTCTGAAAGGGAAAGACCGGTGAACACTATTAGTTCTATTATATTGGCATAGCAACAACCCTACTTTTTAAATCGATTGTTTCAAAATTTACTGCTTTATTATATGAAATAGAACAAAAAATATGACTTTTCTACACTGGAGAGATAAGGACTTGTTTCTTTCATCACTAGCATTTTTAGCTGATATTCACTTGACATGTAATAAGCCATTGGAAACAAAACAAATGGTCTGAATTTAAATCAATTTTCGGCCAAAGTTTTAATGGCAAGGTAAGGTAAGCACCGAATTTTTTTTTTAAATTTCGACCAATTTATATAAATTCAGACCTAAGTATTTAATAAAAATTGTGACCGAAACAGTATTAAAATTCTGATCGGAAAAATACATAGAAGAAACTAAATTCCAAAATTTTATTGTTGAAAGTGTTGCCAGCAAGCTTTTTTTATTATCTTTTGCCAATTTTCGTTCAAGTTCTATGCCTCCGCATAAGACGTAGTCAGTATAGGTTGGTATAGGTTATCTATGGTAGTCAGACTAAGCATTTAAATCAGGGCTTTGGATTCGGAGCTTTTTGGCCGGAGTCTGAGCCCTAGATGAATATAGTCTGAGCCGTAGCAGCGATTTGGCCGGATTCGTTGTTGGAAATTTTGAACTTTTTATTTTTGCATATAATATGTCAAATTTGGCTTTTGGCCGGATTGCTAGGGTTGATATTTAATTGAATACACATCAATAGGAAAAGGAGGTAAAAAAAAGTGACGATATTCAACTTTTTTAGGCGAAGTCGTGTTTTTGGTCAATGTCGGAGTCGTGGTTTTGGTAAATGCTGGAGTCGGAGTCGAAATTTTTTTTACCGACGCCTCAGCCCTGGTTTAAATAAATACATCACTATTTAATTATACTACATACGAACACTTACGTTTTACAAAGATCAGTACCGGTTTCGCTCATCACAAGCATTTTCCAGCCAACACCAGAAGTTATTCTACTATAAGGCAAAACAAAAAATGAATTTTCTTTTAAACTTAATCTTGCCAGTTGCCCATTATCATATCCTTTTGAGTATATATCATAATAAAAATAGAAACGCGTGCTTAGTACTTATTCCACATAAAATTTATTGGATTAGGATTGGTTTCGCTCATGGCGATCATTATCAACTGATAAGAAATAAAACGAAAAAGTGATATTTAGTATTCTTCAGGAAACAGAACATTCTTCCCCGGAATTCCTATGACTCATTATCGATTATGGACATTAAGAGTACTTGGAATGTCTGAAGATGCTAAAGGGCGAAACCCAGATCGTTGGCGACTGAACTCATGTAAAAGTCACTTTTAAGGTGTTCACTGTCAATACTTGGTGGAATGGCATTATGAAAAATAATAAAACATCTTTAGTTCTTCCACATAAAATTTTATGTGGAACAAGTACATAAAATTTTATTTGAAGTTAGTACTAAACAGGTTTTATTATTTTTATCATGTAAAAGTACAAAGTTTTATCAATTCAAATTTTAAAGTGGATTTAGTTTAATAATATTTTATGGGCATTCTAATGTAGGCATTGAATTCAATAGGGTATATATTATTGTACCAAGAATAAGTCCCTCGATGCCTGTGATGCACAACCTTTTTGGGAGAAGGGCCAGATTATCAAATCTCAGATAGTTCGAGGGCCGCATGGGTTAAACTGATTATATATGATATTTTTAGTGTTTTATATTGTTCTTCTATTGTCTGTTAAAAGTTCTGAAGAGAAAAGGTGATTGATATTTGCCATTGCGAAACGTCATTGAGGGCTGCAGGTTGTGCATCACTGCCCCTGCAAATTTTACAAATTAAGAACTACTTCAGACTGTATGTCTCGCATGTTGACAAACCGTTGTCTCAACAGTTGAGACGTTAGCAGATGTCTAACTAAAAGTATGAAAGAAACATAGGAGGGAAGAGGTTTAATAAAATGAAACACACCGTTGTCGTTAAGAGCCGACCAAAAAAAATGGCCGGCACGATTCTTTTATTTCTCTGTTAATTTTCGAAATTCTCACAGTATTTAGAAATAAAATCGAAACATTTTAGCGGGGGTCCGAACCAAAAAATCAAGTGTGAATAAAAATTCCACTCATTTTAAGCCCGACGCTTGCATTTAAATTTTATTTTAAAACATTTTCAAGAGAATCGAAAACAAAAATGTGAAAAAATTAAATTCAACTGATTTACAATTATTGGAAACTTAAGAGTTATTTTCTTTTCATGAAATGTATACATAATAATAATAAGATTTTTGTACTTTTTTTAACATTATTCATGTAGGGCTCTGTGCGAATTTTCCTTTCATACAAAACTTAATAATAAAAAAAGCCACCATAATAAAAGAACAATTTCGGACCAGATGAAATTGAAAATGTTTTAAATTAAGTACTTGTTTGTTTGACTGGCCAGTTTTCAGCTGAGAGCTATTTTGTATGGGATGCATATGGTAAAACAGACAAGTTAATTTTTAAATATCTTTGATTATTATCAATAAATGCTGAATTTTTTAATATGGCCGACACTGCACATTCAAAATGGTGGCTGTAATCGAAATGGTCGCATTTTTCACATTCATAACATAGACTAGAAAATTCGCCCAGGTGCCATTTTTAATTGTTTTTTTTCTCTTTGAATATCACACATAGGTATATATATATATATATATATTATATGAATATAAATGAAATAAGATATACATAATAAAATTATATAATATAAATAGATATAGAATTAAGAATATAAATTGATTAGTTATGTGTAAATATGAAAATTTCACATTTATAATAAAAAAGAAAATATTGTGATAATAGATATTAAATAAAAAAATAAAGGTATTGTAAAAAAAAATGTTTCAAATGCCACGTTAGAAATTGAGAAATGCTGCCCGGCATTCTGAAAAAAAAACAAAATGGCGCAGGAGGGCATCCATTTTATAAAATAAAACAGCGTCCATTTTGAAAAGAGTTTTATTAGATGTAAGAATGTGATAGAGTTCTCTTTTTAAACAGACTACAAAATACAGAAGTACAGTATAGATTTTTTTGTTACTATTCATCGAGACATTGAAGGCGGCCATTTTGTGGAATGTGCATCGCAGAATGGCCGCCGCTAAAAAAAATGTTTTTTTGACAAATGACATTGAAAAAAAAAAAAAAAAAATTAAGAGAGGGTGATGTTATTTTCATCACACTTTAACCAAAATGACATTGAAATATACATTTTTTTTTTTACAACTGGCAACAATTCGATATAAAAATCTAAATTATGCTCATTAGTTGCCTACAAACTTTGTATATAAACTTTTTTGTTGTTGAAATTAATAATATACTAATAGATAATGTACATACAAGAATATCTTAGAAAGTTAAACCTACTAACTAAATATATTTTTTTTTCATATAAATAATTTTTAAAGGAATATCACATTTTTTGTTTTTTTTTTTAAAGATTTCGTAAGCTAAAAAGTAATTGTAATTTTAATGTTTTTTTTTTTAATATTTTGAATCTATGTTATAAGTAGACAATAACGATGTTTGGAGGAATATAAAAAAAAAAATAAAGAGAATATATTTCAAATATTTTTCTTTTCCCTCCGAAAATCAATTTAAATCCTCGCAATACACACACACACACACATACAAATATTAACATTTTTCATTCGCTTAATAATAAAAGAAACAGAAAAACTGCGTCACGTGAAACAATTGACAATATATTAAAAAAAATACTATTAGATTACAATTTTTATACTGAGTCATTGAGGATGTTGGAGACGAACACAAAAAAAATAAATAGTAAAAAATTAACAATTTACATCTGTCAGAAGTTGAGTTTAATTTTGAGATTCATAAGTAAGAAAATGAAAGCCGGAATAAAAAAAAGTTAAATTAATTCTTTTTAAATGACGATATGTTTTCGCTGAATATTTTGAAATTCAATCCGTAGCCCTGCGCGGCGTAAGCGGTCACGTTTTTGGAATTACGGCGAAAAAACTCTCCCATGTAAATTGAGAAAGTATAGCAAAACCGCTTACGCCGAAGAGGCACCGATATTAATTCCTTGGAACTAAGTCAAAAGAAAAAAATTGCCGTTTTCAAAAAAAGTTGTTGCGTTTGCGGCGGACATATGTACGGATTGTTGTCGTTTTTGCCGCGCGGCGCACACAATAAATTTATGCGCCCACCACCATATGACGTCGGCGATCCCCGTTTCAAACACTGCGGCGTTAGCGTCGTTTCCACGATGACACATCATAGGCGTACAGTAACCATTTATAAAACACTGTCTAGCGTTATTTCTTCAAAACACATTCGTATAACAGTATATATTACGGGTAAATTATTTACGTGTCTCATATGGATGTTGAGAAAAAAAAAAAAAAACACATTTTTTACGATACAAAATGTTTTCAGAGTAAACTGTTCTTCCGGTTTGTTCCAAGCAGATTTCCAAAATATTGTTCCCCATTTCGATTTCACTGTCCCTTTTAAAAATGGATGTTTTTTTTTTAAATTTTCTTTTTTACTTCCGGCAACACTTTTACCGTATAAATTTATGCATGTGTCTCGAACCGTTTTTTCTGACGTTTTCCAAAGTCCATTCGGAGTGCACACAGAGTCCTCATGCGAAAGACGACACCCATCCGACGATGCCAGAGCACTGGAGATCGAGATCGTCTCCGGGGTGAAGCTGTTCAGTGGTCGGTGCAGAGGACGGGGACCAGCGGACTGGTGGGCCAGTCTTTTGTGTCCTCGTCGGAGCATTCGCTGCCTGACCTGAAAACCGCGACATCATGATTGTTAACAACGTCCAAAAAGTTCTCTTGCAATCCATTTCTCCTTTTGATATGTCTCTTTGACACATAACGTAACATAAAATTATGTATCTAGATTCATTATTGACAAAAATCGATATATTTCTAGACTAAGGGTCTGGGATGAGAATAAAAGTAGATCATTAAGTTTAATTGTTATTATAGCAATCAGGACCATTAGCAAATGATTAGATGTTAATTAGATTTAGTGAATTGGATAAGTAATGGTATGATATTATTTTGCACCGATCTATTAGCATTCATAACTGGCAAAAATGGAGTTACATTCCTTCCACCGTAAGAGGCGAATATTTGGTTAGTATAATACAGTTTTAAGATAGCCAAGACAAGAGAATCAAACGATCGATTGAATAAATCGGCCAATCGAGTGGAAATATTAGGAATTTGGTTTCCATATTCTCACCACTGACAGATAAAGTATCTTTTAATTTTATTAATCATGGCCACTCCCAAGGTAGAGCATATGGACTCTTAACGGCTTTACGCGGGGCTCCCTACCTGTGCGGCATTTTCGCAGGTCACGTAAAATTGGGGCCCGCACATATGTGTGATTCTATTTATTTTTTATGTCGTTTATGAATGTCGAGACGATCTGTGTGGACTTTGAACACTCATACGTTTAACCTTATGGTTAAGTAAATTTTGAAAAATAATTCAGGTAAGTGGTTAATTGAGTTTATCGAATTGGATTAGGGCAGGATTAGCGTTAAGCCAATCGGTCAATAAATGAAGCCGCCCAGTTTGGGACTGAAGCCGGCCCGACCCTGAAGATATAACAGTGTTGTATATGTACCTGGACCTGTTGTTTGCATCTGAGTGGTGGCCGTTGGTGGACGAGAGATTCTGCTGTTCCAAGATGGTAGGAAGGGTGCTTGTCAGACGGTCCGTCGGTCTCAGAACCTGCAAACAAAATAAAATGTTTAAAATAGTTGTCACCGGTCAATTTAAAAGTGAAATCTTGCGAAGACTGTCAGGCTTATTATGTCGGACAAACGGGTTTTCCTTGGTAATTTTCCTTCTGAGCACAATTTTTAAAATGTATTTTAGATCACTAACTCTAATATTATATATTAACAAAATATTTCATTTAACCTTGAAAATTTTGCAGGCATCGCTATGAGAGGGTTGAATGCATGTTATGAGAAGAAGTTTAATGAAGCTTGTCAATGAGGCAAAACACATGATACAATAAGTTACACTTGTATAAAAAAGGATCTTTTTTATCATGTCCGCCCCCAACTTGGAGCATATGGACTCCTCACGGAGTTTATCTCGACATATTTTTTCTACGAGAACTAATTGTTACTCAACCTCTCTTTCTCGAAGAAAGTAGGGATGGAAAGGATACGATGACTAGGACAGGACTAGTGATTAGCTAATCGCTGTCACTATGCGTCGCTCTTTGGGATCGGAAAGGTGAGAAGGGATTTTCAACATCACAAACACCCATGCCTTTGAACAGATTTATCGACTGAAAAAATCCGCTCCTACGGGGAATCGAACCCGGGCGGTCTGGCACGCAAGCCAACATCGTTGACAATGCGCCACGGACTGGACAAAATAAAAAAATGAACTACTTCAAGGAAAAATTCCAGGTCTGCGATGCGGTGGTTAGCGTTGATGGCTTGCATGACTGATGTCTTGGGTTCAAGTAGTTTCCACCGATTCTATTCAAAGGCTAAGTGTTTATGTTGTCTAAAAAAATTCCCACAAATTTGGTAGCTTTATCCTTCTAACTGAAGAGAGGTTAACTAACAAGTGATTCCTGTAGAAAAAAAAAAACTTTGGCAGCGGATATGCATTAATTATATCTTGAATGATGCATTACCTTGAGGGTCCTCGAGCTCAGCCTCCAAACGAGTCTCTGTCGATGCGGAGTTTTCTGACGGGCGTTGTACCTTTCGAGGACGCCGACCACAGCTTGGTGAGTCGCAAAGAACGAGTCGTCACCAATCTGAAATTAAAAATCAATACAACCTTCTATTTATTCTAAATAAACTAAGGTGTAATAAATAATTTCTTTACATTAAAAATTGTTATTTAAATAACCGATATGATGAAGATGTGTTTACCTGGCAGATCCTCTGCAAGTCCATCGCAAAGTCGACCAGCCTCATCAGGTTGGCCAACCTTTCCGCAGACACGCTGCTCTCCGTCGATGAAGACTTCTGCATGGATGTCAGTTGAGAATCTGTTGATAAAATCAGACGCAAAATTTAGCAAAGCATACGGTGAAGTGGTCAACGTCGTTGGCTTCCATGTCGGACGACCCGGTACCAGGTACAAGCAGGTTTTTAAAGTTGATAAATCGATTCTGCTATGGGTGTTTGTGTTGCTAAAAATCCGCACTTTTCCGTTCCTAAATAACGGTGAGGCACGTAGTGAGAACGATTAGCTAACCAATAGTCTTCATATCATTTCAATTCCAACTCTATTTCAAAGAGGTTGAGTAACAAGCAGTTCTCATAGAAAAAAAATACATTGAGATAAACTTTGCAAGGAGTCCATAATGCTTCAAGTTGGGAGCGGACATGGTAAAAAGAATTTACTGGCAGAAGTCCATAATTATATTCAATGTGCGAGGTGTTTTAACCCATGTAAAATAACTGGCAGTCACCGCATTGCGATCTATAAATAGAAGATTTATTCATAATATTATGTATGGTGACTCACCGAGCTGCGTGCACAGGAGCGCCAGAGCCAACTCGCATGCTCTTATGTTGCAGCAACTGGCGTCACACGATAGGATCTCAAGTCTGTTGATCATTTCAGATTCCTAAAAAAGAATTAAAAAAAAAAAACTTTGATTAGATATTCAATATGCAAACGGGGTTTTTTTTATTATGTAGATTTAAATTGATGGAGATAATATCGCCCCTTCCAAGACAAAGGGGCGTGACAGATCGCTACTTTTCAGGAGAACAAAAAGTTTTTTTTTTTTAAGAACATTCTTTAACGCTTGTCCATATTTTTACCTCATATTTAACTCAGAAATATTACAAACGCCCCTTTGGTTTGGAAGGGTAGAAATAATGTTGCAAAGCTGTGCATATAACACGCCAGCGAGCGAGTGTGCGAGTGTCATTGTCACGACGCGACACGAGAATGATCCTCTCTTTCTAGCGCATTGACATTTGTATGGAATCAAACCGTTTGCTAGAAAATTTATATATAACACACTTGCACGAGTTTGATTGTATCGGTGTGAATTTATCCCGGAATTTCGACAAAATGTCCGCGCTGCACCCGGTGAGTGGATATTATGAGAATTCCACCATTCTTGATAATGTCAAATTGAGCGTCCCTGATAATTTTTTGAGGAATCGTGAGCGCGAGTTGATTGTTCTGTTTCCAAAGAGTACAACCAGCCTGCCAATAGGGATGCCACCAGCTTTTTTGATGAACTGTTTTGGATGTCGACATATTTCACATGGACGTGAGTGAGTTCAGATGAGTTCTATTTATTAACGTATTATAGTTGATTTTGTCACGACTCATTCGGTTGACGTCTTTGCGAATTTACAATGTAATGTGTTTTTTCTGACCGTGTATAAATCCGAAGTCAGATATTTTTTTGCTTGCAATATTTTTTTCACTTGATTTTTGTAATGTATGTATAATTACAAAAAATCTATTCTATCTGTAAATGTATAGGAGAGGAATACCTAACATCAAAGCCGAGGATATATTTCAATGATAAGAAGCTATGAGAATTGAATACAAAGCAACCACTGCTGCAAACTTGATTTTTGATTTACCTGCAATATGTTTCTGAGTAAGTCCTCTACGCCCAAGCCGGTGGCGGCCCAGGTCATGAGCTGGTGCTGCAGCCTCATCCAGTGAAGGGGGGTGACAACGGGCGACGCCTGCGGCACGGGGGAGCCGAGCTTCTCTTCGATCACGGCTGACATTCGCCTCACATCGCCTACCGTGCACTTGCACTGCGATATTGAAACTGCAAACGGAAAAAAAATGGATCAGTTATTTGAATTGTATGAATTTTGTACTTTTCCATGAGTTTTGTCGCTAACGACCGCGGGTTTCGGCTTTCGGCATCTTCAGGCATTGGAACTGACAAGCAGTAAACAGTTTGTATTGTTTAGATAGAAGTAGATCACTAAGTTAAATTAATATTAACCGTTCTAAAGCTAACGATACACCGGTGGGCAACAATGTATAAGACGAGAAAAAATTTCTCAAATTATCACATGAAATATGTATCCGAGATCTCTTAAGGCTCACAAAATGACTATAAACTATCAGTTTTAATAGTTTCTTAAAAGATATTCAACAAAAAGTGTATAGAGGTCATCAAGTCAGTCAAAACTTTTGATAAAATATTCACAATATTAACGCATTCAATGCTGAACCTGTTTTTTGTATGGAATTGGTCACGCTACGCGTTCTCTCAGCATCCAATGTGTTAATGTATATATGTATCAAACAATTGAATAAATACAAATTATTCATAAAATCGTGTTAAAAACTCAACAAAAATTAATTTTATGATAGCCAATCGGGATGCAAAATTGACATAATATTATAAACTGTGTGTGACAACCCTTATCGAGGATTCGTAAATACGCTCTAAAAGCCATGTGGTATGATAATCAACATGATAACATGGGATTGCTTTCATAATGGATCAAAGACATCTAAGCCTTAAATAACATAAGTAGTTTTAAGATATTTTCCTTTTTTTTATTTTTGAAAAAGTCGTAGCGTACAGGGAAAAAAGTGGGGAATTCTTCTAGCCGGTAACAGGTTAAAATGTAAACAAAAAAGAAAACTTGATGTAAACGAGTTTCAATGAACCAAGTGGGTTTGTTACAATTATAGGGATTTTTGAATGCAGTATCGCAAATACTAATGACCAGATAATATCTAAAATAAATCTAGGATTTATCCGACCCATTATTAATGAGTTGATTGATTTCAAGACTTTGAATTAATACTTAATGATAGTAAGTGCTTGAATTATTAATAAATGACAATTATTTAAAGGAATAGCTTGCGGGCAACCCAAAAAAATTCATGGAAGGTTCACGAGTGGCACTCACCTAAGTCTTCCGTGTTGATGGGAGACAGCTGCGGTCTGTGGGAGGAGATGGCGATACTCATGCAGGATACCGATATGCAGGATATGTGACACTGACGGACCTGGAAAGAGAGAGAATAAAACGTTACTTCATCATTTTAACACTTTAAGCGCCATCGTTTAGAAACATTGATGTTTCCATGTTAACTCATTTTATTATCAGCTTTTACCTTTGCACTTATTTTAAAATAAAATATAAATATACAGCTAATGCCAATGCGCCAAATATTTTTAATTGTGAAAGTCATACGAGATAAACTTGATGATAAATAATGAATTAGTCATGAAGTAGGCCAAGATCTATTTTTTCTTTGAAAAATCTGACCTTGCCGGGAATTGAACACGGGCTCACCTGATCGCTAGGGCAAAGCTCTTGCCACTACACCACATGGACCTCTTCAGGTATTTCAAGTGCACGGAGTTCAAGTTCATCCGTGCACTTGAATTGCACGAAGATGCCGAAAAGCGAAACCTGGGTCGTTAGCGACAAAACTCATGGAATAGTACAAAATTCAAACAATTTAAATTTGAAATTGACATGTTACAAACATTAACCTGTAAAGGCCCCACGGTTCCATATGGGACCAGTGATTATGGTGCAATTCGCTATTGGTTTACATTGATTTATTATAATAGTTTTCAACACACCTTGAAAGTGATTTCATTCAAAAGTGTAAACAGCAAAAATTGACAATTTAATTCAAGGTCGGCGTATTGATCTCTCAATGATTTATTTTATCAATAAAGTCATTTGAAAATGATTATCGTATCTCTAGCCGGGATCAATGCTCTGCAATATTTACGATATAGAAAGTAAACAAAATAATCTATGTTTCTATTATCAATACGTGATAATCTTGCCAAGTGAGAAAATCAACTGATTCATCTGCCATTGCAGACAGACTATCACGGCGTAAATTTCTGTGCCATTTAACTAACAGACAAGTCCACTCTATCTCTCTAACGATTGATGACAATGTCGAACAAGGTGTGTAATTTTATATTATTCAAGATACTCTCGAAGATGTCTGTCCATTAAATATTTCCAGCGATGAGACTTTTTAAATGGGCACGTTTACTGATCAGGGCTGTGAAGTCGGCACCTTTTGGCCGGAGTCGGAACTCCTATGCTGAGTCTAGCTCAGTGGTTCTCACGTAAAATTTGGCTGTGGCCGCATTAGGAACATCAGCGGTTCTACGGAAATGTCTGGTGGCCGTACCAAATTTTTGTGTCGAGTCTACTTGGTCAAAAAGACATAAAAATGTATGTGTTTGAGGTTTTGCTAACTAACAATTCTTGATGCACAATAAAATAAACACGAAATATTTAATTTTCAATGTCTTTGTTGACAAATTAACTTGTAAAACACATTTTCATTAAATACCAATATTAACTATGAACCTGTTGGTGGCAGCACGTGAGAACTACTGGTCTAGCTCAACATTGTAAAACTTGGTATGAAAATCATTTATTATTAATTGTAAATTATCCTTATTTCAAAAACTGTATTGTGTGCCTTACTTAATGATTGTAACTTGCCATAATGCGGTATATATTTGGTGGTATTTCATTTTACCATGCTAACAAATACGCAAACCCTGTGATATCAATCAATTTCTTAAATCTAAATCTACATCGGTCGGCGAGGTACATACCTTCATTTTGCTGAGGAATCTGTCCAGCAGGTTGATGGCGTGGAAGAGCACGTCCGTGGGAAGGTCGTACCACACTTTCAGGCAGCGCAGCACGTGCGCGGCGCCGTCTCTAGTGCCAGCCGATATTTCGCCTCTCTGCAGGGACAACAAATAAAAAGAAAGCGTCAGCATCATGTCGGAAAAACACGATTCGAATTCCCTTTTGTCAATTTTATCTATTACTAGACAGTGCCAGGCAAGCGTTGCAATGCCACTCGAAGAATGAAAGTGTTTGTGTTTATTGAAGTGCTTTCGGATGCACAATATTTTAGATAAATAATTTCGATGAACATTGATCGGAATCGATGACATTTGCAGTTTGTCTTTTGCCGATTGTCTATGGTACGAATCACGCGCCACCTACTGAAAGTTAATTGTACTATGCCTATAACCTTTGGGCAAGTGCAACAATAAGTTGTCAAAATGAACTGTATGGCAGCGCATAAAATATGAAAAAACATTGGTTTTTAAATAAAAGACCTAGTCAAAAGCTAACCGCTAGTCCTTTCAATTCTCACTCTCATCAAAAAAGAGAGATTGAGTCCAACTGAGTAACGAGCAATTCTAGTAGTAAAAACATGAAATAAACTCCGAGAGGAGTCCATATGCTCCAAGTTGGGAATGGACAAAAATCGTATCATTACCTGAGTATTTTCAGGCAGCACAAGCGTCGGTTGAAACTTGACTTCCACTTGCAGAAATTCTCCGAGACACGAATACAGGCTTTCGATTTCGGCCTGCGTGTACTCTTTGGCGGGCGGGCACCCCTCGTCCATGGCCTCGTCGTCGCTAGACTTGGAAGCCACGGCGGCGGCGGCCGAAGAGTTACACGCGGCCTGGTCGTAGCGCATCTCCTCGTCCTGCAGGGGCTTGAGGTAGTCGTGCGGCCTCTTGGGCCCCTGCTCAACGTAGCCCATGTCTAGACCTTCCCCCGCAAAGTCTCCTAACACGCCATCGTCGCGGAGTAGCGAGTTGCTGCACGCGGCGGTGAGGTTGTCCGGTTTGGGCTTCGACGGTTCCTTCCTGCGCGACTGCAGCAATTTGTTGACGACAGTCTCCTTCCTGTCGATGCCATTACTGCATCTGAGGTGTTGCTTGCTCGGCGATAGTCTACTTGCATCTAATGCCTGTCCAACCAAAACACTGTTAAAAATCGAGGTCTACTATTTTTAATTTAAATAAATACTATCCAAGAGTTAAACAATATCTTAGGTTTTTCCTTCACATTAAATATCGGCCCTTTAGAGACATAAGTCTCATTTATTTATACTTTACAGGATTAAACTATAGACAGGTTTCATCAGTAATCAATATTGTCTATTTTTAATAAATACAAATTTTCTAATCATTATCAATTGTTCAGTATAGGCCAGTGGTGCACAATCTTTTTGGGAGAAGGGCCAGATAATCAAATTTAAGATAGTTCGAGAGCCACATGTGTAAAACTGATTAAACTATTGATATTTTTAGTGTATAAATTTTTTATTGTTCTTCCATCGCCCGTGAACAGTTTTGAAGAAAAAAGGTTATTTATATTTGTCATTGTGGGCCACATAAAATGACATAGCACTGGTATAGGCAGTTGTTTATTATAAAAAATATTCTGGCAATGTGCTTATGAATGTTTATTAAAATTGATGGTTTCCATGCAGTCTAGAGTGGTGGTAATTTTTCGCACTACAACTCCCCAATTGAACATAGACACTTCTTACGTTAATAAATCTCAACTTTCAATTGTCTATCGAAATATTGACATTTCTCAGTGAAAAATATGCTGGTAACATTATTTTATAATAATAGCTGTCTGTATGTTACATTAATTTCAAATCGTGTATTTTAAAGTATTTTCCGATTCTCAAGTCCAAATGAACAAAATCTGACATAGGCACTTCTAGCATTAAGTACCAGATATATTCTGATAATGATCAGGGACCATGAACTTCATTTTATTTATTTCAACCAGTGATGCACAACCTGCGGTTGACATTTCATGCGGCCCGCAATGACAAATATCAATCACCTTTTTCGTTCAGAACTCTCTACGGACGATGGAAGAACAATATAAAATAAAAAAAAAATTCAATTTTATGTACACTAAAGATATCGATAATTTTATCAGTTTAACCCATGCGGCCCTCAATTCATCCGAGAAATGAATATCTGGCCCTTCTCGCAAAAAGGTTGTCCATCACTGATTAAAACAAAAAGTATCTACAATACTTGATCTATAAACTCGGACTGGTAAATTTATGTTCATAGCGTCAAAAGGAGCTATCTTGCATACTTAGACGACTAATTTAAGAGTCTCACCTGCAGATATGCCTGTCCAGGCTCCTGGTGCTTCTTGGAAACGCTCCCCTTCCCTTTCCCCGAATTCGGGTTCTGAAACTTCCTGGATCGTTCGTTCCTGAACTTGGTCCTGGCGTTTCTCCTCTTGCTACCGCCGGTCTGATTCCATCTCTGGTTGCCGTTGTTCAGCTGCGATCGGCCGTGGCAGTGCCTGCCGTTGGCGGCGCCTGAGGGAGCTTGCAGCGGTCCGGGGGGGGCGGCAGCATCCGGGAACAAGGACCTCCTATCCTGAGATACCGGCTGTCTCTGCATTTGGGCAGCGCGCGTGGTCCAAGCGGGAGGCGTGCCGATATCCGGCGGGGCCTAGTACCTGAGCGTGACGGGCGGGGCGATTGGTCAGGCGCGATTCGACAACTCGATTCAGACAACGCAAACGCAACACAGAATCTCTCAACGAATCTATATAGTGACTAAGTGATCCCTTTGATTGTATCGTAAAAGTATTTCTCAATCAAAACTGATAGGAGTCTATTTTCGAAAGTATGATTTAAAACACGACAATGTCAACTTTTGACTTTTGGCACACTGCCAAGTGTAAGATAAAATTACACTATTCAAATCTAATGAAATAAATTAATAAATAATGCTAATTTCTGTGTCGAATTTACGCCTCAGGAATTACGTGTCGCTGAACTGCCCAACCAAACAGTTGCGACGGTTTGGCTCGATAACCTCTCAAACACTTCCCGTGTCCGGGAGAGGTGTGTCGCGATTATGAACCAGACCGCGCCGTCTAAAACCGGAGCTATCGTTTTGTTGAAAAACAGATACCCAGCGATTAGACGTTTGGACCCCTTTACGATTTGGTACTAGATATATATATATATTTATTGTCAACGTGTGCGAGTATTTTCAGTATTCTTTTTACAAAACAATGAAGTGTACAAGCACTGAGGTACTATACAGTGGTGGTTGAACACCGTCTGTAGGCCACCGATGAAAGGCGAGTGCAACTGGATGCGAGCGGCACAGAAAAGTCAAGACTCTCCGATTAGGTGCTTCAAGCGGTACGTTATGCCTCACCAATTCAAAGGTTTTGTTTTAGAAGAATCTCAGTTCTTCTTTTGTTTTGTGTTTGAGGATTCGAACCTCGGTTTGTGCACCGGTCAAAATTCAATTCTTGACGGAATCTTTCTTGGTTTTGTTTTGTTCGATACAAAACACCTGAAAATCAACGCACGGTTAGTTTATCAACAGGTACAGATTGACCTGTAGCCAAATTCATGCACACATATAATAATATATAGATACACAAGAAAAATTATTTCAACGATTCTTGTCACGGACAGAACTTGGATGAGATCTCTCGATTGTTTTATCATTTGGCTAAGGTAGATGAGAATTCAGTAAAATATGAAGTTGCATTTACTTTACTGTAACATGACGCTTTAACCTTCGACACGCCATGGCGTGCAAAAAATATTTTTTATTAAAGCTGATGCCAAATATTCCTAATGACGAAAGTTATCCGAGATAAACCCACGATGACACATACATCCGTGTCCAAAATCTGCCTTTTCAATTGAAAAAATTCGACTTTGCTGGGGATTTAATCCCAGGCCCACCAGCTCTTGGCACTAGACCACAGAGGTTGACAAATGTGTGTTATTTGGATTAAAGATATCGGCGCATATATCCTGATGTATATTTGAATTTTTGTGTACCGAGACCGCGAGACCAAACCTAAGCCTAAGTTACCCAGCCCATGGGCCCGGCCTTCCCTGAACCAGTGCCATCCTCTAGTTTGCAGACACGGAATTTTATTGAAACCTAATACAGACATCTTTCGATTGTTAGAAAATCATTGTGAGTTGTTCTCATTTTATTTGAAATCGAGTGAAACAATGTCACTATATTATCACAAAGTGCGTTTGGAAAACATGTACAAATACGTTTTTGAGAGCGTTTCATATTTCTACACAATTTCGTGATTCGAAAGTATGACAAAATTACGGTACTGAAATAACAAGGAAATTAAAAATTATATTTTTATTTATAATATATATTTTTGTGGCAGCCCTGCTTTTGCAAACATTTTTAAAATTTTCGATTTTTTTTAAATTTTCAATGAAAGCCAATAATAAGGTTAGTGTAAAATGATTTTCCTAGTTGTCAACGTTAGTTCTCATGGAAAAATCGACAGTTGAAAACTGGTGGCGTCCAAACGGTTAACTATAGTCAGTTTTTGACTGAGCTTAGGAACGTGACATGCCAGGTAGATTTCGACAACATTGATGATGCCTAAACGATACTAAAAACGGCTTACTGAAAAATAGCACAATTGTCAGGGGCGCAAAATAATAATAACCGGACGGTACTAAAAATTCAACACCTTACGCAAAATAAACCGGCGTGATGATTAACCGAAGTGTAATATGTAATGTGGTTTTATGATAGACGTAATAGTGCTGACAGCCGAGACAAAAATAGACTGCTGATGATGACTGTTATTATGGAGGCGATGACCAACCAGTAGCCGCACGGTAATTAACAGATGTCAATGCACCCCACAGCCAGAGAGAAAAGTTTGTTGATCTACTACTCGGGGGACAGGGCCACATTGAGGATAATTTGCAACGATCTCTCTGTGCACTTATATAGGGATCTTGCGATGTAAATTTTTTGTCGCGACGACGCGTCCGGGTTTCGCCTTTCGGCATCATCAGGCATTACGAACGGAATTGAAACGATTCAAATTTGATAATGAAATTTCACCAAGCACCTTCAGTCGAAATTGAAGCCTGTTATTTAGAATTCGGCCCCTAAGATGCAGAGAAACCTAACTCATTTTTCTTTACTCTTCAGGAGAGCCAAAAAACAGGTTTCACCTTCAATGTTAAGTATTTTTTCAGCAGATACAAATTGTCTTTTCATTATCTTTCAAGACGACAATTTGGCTTTCTGATTTATTTGATAATTGTAAAATAGTAATTCATTACAATGTGTCATTAGAAGGTTTAGCAGAGCTAAGAACAACGCTAAGTGCCAGTGCGGTCCTGGCACTTTGCGTTAGCCAAACTCCATGCGAAAAATTTGGCGAAAAAAATCACCACGTCCGTGGCGTCACTGTCAAATAAAATAATACTACGGCAGCGGCGCGAAACCATCGGCACGCGAAACGTAAAAAGAGAACTGCTCGCAAATATATTGTTCGACCTCTCTTTTTCCAAAGTGAGTGCTGATAGAAAGGATAGGACTCGCGTTCCGCTTAAAGAAATCCATAATTTCCACACTTGAAATAAATAAAAAAAAACATACAATAGTACTATTTCCACACGTATTCTGATTAAGTACAGTACCGGTTTCGTTCACAGTGAGCATTCAAGACTCTGATCTTTATCAGAGTACATGTGAAAACATGACTAAATCGTGCAAAATGGTGTACTCTTCCGCTTTGTAAATTGCATCTTGTCGAAATATCGATGGCTTAAAGAGAAAATTTGGTATCTCCATTTTAGTCAATTGTGCAGGAGAGGGTAATAACTGATTATTTTGAGAATGTAAAATTTTGTGTTAAAAAAAAAAACCCTTTCAAACGATGTACTGTACCACCGCTGAAAAACAATGGATAAATGTCAAGTGACAATACAAAATGGCGGAGTTGGATAATTAGCTGTATGGGTTTTAGAACGACAATGGAGATATCAAATTTTCTTAAAACGTTTTTCCGGTGCACTAAAATAAGTTTTGGTTGCAAAACAATTTACGGGACATGCTCATTGCCTCATACAACAAGATGGCATTATTAAGTCATTTTCAATTTGAATTCTCACCATAACGTGCGAACGGGCAGACAACGGACACAGCGGCGAGTGCCACAAGAGATCAGCAAGGGCTTCACAACTTTATTTATTTTTTAAATCAAAATGACGCAAAAAAATGTTCCCTTCCACTGCTTTTTGCCTTCAAAATTGAAAAACAACACAAACTCACACACTATGGACGTAACAACATGGTTGCGAAACAAAATATACGTAAATATAATACAAGTCGTGTGAAATAGTATCTATAGAAAGAAGGAAAAAAAACAACATTATTTTTGCCAAAATTTTCTACCCGGGGGGCGGCTTTACTGAAATAGATCAAACACAAAGACACACACATCTTTAGTTGCTAATTTTATTTTTTTACTCTCACGTGTGTATACAATGATAATAGTGTTGGTAGATTCTTATCCGTTTTGGCGAAATTACAATGAAATGTTTTACCACGGTTTTGAAATGTTGCAGTGTAAATAGACGGCACAGAAACGTCTGCATGTTAGGTTTAGGAGTAAGGGGATGACGATGTTATTTGCAGGCTACCTATGAAGCCGTGATCGAAACCCGTGACCGAAAAGCCAAAGACGCCGACATTCGACCACAAATTCACGACCAGCTGTCGATCCCGTTCGAAGGCATGGGTGTTTGTGTCGCTGAGCCCCCCTCCTTCGATCTCAAAAACGGTGCGTAGCGATAGCTTGTAGCTAACCACGAGTCCTGCCCTAGCCCTCGCATCCTTTCAATTCTTACCCTCTTCGTAAAAGAGAGGATGAGCAACTGAGTAACAATCAGTTCTCGTATAATAATAACATAAACGTTTTTAGTACTTTTTCTACATAACATTGAATGGATCAGGACCAGTTTCGCTCATGGCGAGCATTATCAACTGATTGAAATACAACAAAACAGTGATTTTTATACAAATTATTGAATGATTAAAATCGTCGACCCTGTCCAGTGTTAGTGGGTGTAAAAAGTGGACCGTATATATACGCTCATTTTCTATGACCAGCATTGCGGCGTTCGCGGAATCGTATATATATATACGTTTCTGGCATACAACCGGTTGGAAGCCCTATAGAGCCATAATAGCAGACGGCGCGGATTCGAACCCGCCTCCTCAGGGCCGCCGACTGAGGCCACGGGTCGATTCGTCCTGCCTAGGGATCGCGCCCGAGTCAACCCAAGATAGGTCAGCCGGAGTGTAAAAATAAACATCGATGTGTCGCATTTATAGCTATGGCGTCATCACCTCTTGTACGACATCCTTGGTGATACAATATTTTTTAATTATGTTCGTGTTTTTGTCAAAATTAGCGGTTATCTTTAAATGAGTAGTGATTAGAAAAAAATGTATCGGGAATTTTTTTGATAGTAACGAATCAATAGCTACGCGATTGTGCGAGAAGCAAAGCTGTGGAGTCGGAGTCGTGGATTCAGGGCTTTTTGGCCGGAGTCGGAAATTTTGAAAAGTTTCAACTTTTTATTTTTGCATATAATATGTAAATTTGGCTATTGGTTGGATTGGTAGGGTTGATATTTAATTGAATACACGTAAAAAAGAAAATTAGGAAAAAAACGTGACGATATTAAACGTTTAAAATTAAAAAAAAAATATCGTAAATATCACTGGAGTCGTGAAAAAGGACGAAATATTTAGTTACTAATTGCCTTGTAAATGAGACCGTTCAATTGGGGGGGGATTTGCGGCGAATATTTCAAGCCAGCGCATGATTCAGAGTAGTGTAATTGGGGGGGGTTCCACTGTAATTATCCATTTTAAACGGTTCAAGTTGAAGTGTCCAATACCCATCGCAGTCACCCTATACGCCTATATCAACGAAACTACTATCATTCGTGAACATAACGAGTAGAATTTATTTCAACGAATCTGGCTTCAATCACAGCACCGCACTAAAATACACGCAACGACCTTCCAACAAGCTAATGTGTTTGTTTACCGATCCAGGTGTAATTGATTCTTTTATCAGTAGCACAGAGCCAAAGTATAGTCGACAAAACACGCAACCGCCCTCTAGCAACATTGCGACATTTGATAATAAACAATCGCCGTGATCATTTGAATATCTGTAAGGTCGTGCGCGCGCATGTACTACTCTAGTCATATATATTATGTATGATGATGGAATTTTTAATCTGGTCCTCGGGCTCTGCGGTGGCATTGAAAACGGAAAGTGATCCGAAACCTGTTCGAATCTTTTTTTTTTGTTTGTCGATCCGTTGATTCGGATCGCACCCAACGACTCTTTTTGGCATTGTTCGTTGGGATAGAATTAAAAGCGATCAACAGCAGGGCTGTGGAGCCGGAGTCGTCGCGGTATTTTGGCCGGAGTCGTACTCGTACTCGGAAATTTTTAAAAGTTTTAACTTTGTATTTTTGCATATAATATGTAAAATTTGGCTATTGACCGGATTGGTAGGGTTGATATTTAATTGACATACACAAAAATGGCAATGTTAGGAAAAAGAGTGACAATACTAAACATTTATTAGTTGTAGTCGGAGTCGCGGTTTTCGTAAAATGTTTTTTTTTACCGACTCCACAGCCCTGGTAAATAGCTTTGAATGTTGTATATGGTGCTCACTTTATTAGCAGTATTTTTCTAAACAATGTCCGGTCTTAACTTGCAGCATATGGACTCTTTGTCTGAGTTTATCTCAACCTGTTTTTTCTACGAGAACTGCATGTTACCCAGTCGCTCAACTTCTCTTTTTCGAAGAGAGTAGGGATTGAAAGGAAAGAGGACTAGTGGTTAGCTAATCACGCCGCGTTTTTTGGTTGGATTGAAAGGGAATTTTCAACAATACAAAACACCCATTGCCTTCGATCATAACCCGGGCGGTCCATCACGATAAGTGACAACGACGTTGGCCACTGCACCACAGACAGGGCGAATATAGCAGAAAAATAAAAAAATAAAGCCCTTTGAGAAAAAAAGTGTAAGAATTTCTTAGTATAAAAAAGCACCAACTCTAGTTTTCTTGGCAAAGAGACAGTCAATGCAACTACTGACTCCTTTTTACAAAGAAATTAGTTCATTTTCGCACCAACCGGTTTTTATAAATTGAAATCAATTAAAAATATTCGTGATGAGCGAAACCGGTCGCAATCTTTAAAAAAAATATATGGTAAATGTTTCTTAAACATTGAAATATAATGCCTCGCCAGTAGGAACAGACCGCCATAAAAGTGATATTTCGACTTACGTAAAAAGTATGGTTTCATCCAAGAGTTCCAAGGAATCGAGAGTCGGAACACAACAAGATGTACGTCAAAGGTTGCGAAATTTGATGACGCAAATCGTGTTTTTTTTTTTTTTGCAATTATCCGAACACAAAAGAACATCGTTACACAATCGGTGGGATATTGGCGAGCGTGAAGGCGGGCAAAGTTACGCGATCGCCTGTGATAACAATCGCCTCTTGGTGTCTGAAGAAATATTAATTAATTTGTTGTATCCAATGTTAGTGTGACGTTAAAAATGTAAGAGAATATGTACGGTGATGATTTCTTATGATTTTGATCATCATTTAGTTAGAAAACGAACAGAATTTTAATCAAAATAATAATGTACTTTTCAGGAGAGCCAAAAAAAATAGGTTTCATCTGTATCAATCAATTGTAACTATTTTGTAACAGACAGATACAAATTGTCTTTTCATTATCGTTAAATGCGACGCTTTGGCTGTCTAATTTATTTGTTAAATATATAATAGTAATGTATTATAATGAAATTGAGGATTTCGACTGAAGGTGCTTGATGAAATTCCATTATCAAATTTTGTACATTTCCACGAGTTTTTTTCGACAACGACTCGGGTTTCGCCTTTCGGCATCTTCCGGCTTTTCAATTGCACGAATGGACTTCAGTTAAGCCAGTTCAAGATCGTTCATGCAGTTGAAATGCCCGAAGATGCCGAATGGCGAAACTCGGGTCGTTATCGACAAAACTCGCGGGGAAATACGTTGTTCTCATGAAATATCCATCTTCGTGTCCACATCTACGATTGATATGTCTCTTTGACACATGTTATTTTGTATCTCGTGACATTCGTAACTCAAAACCGACAAAAAATAGAAATACCAAATCGAGAGAAAATGAACAGATGACAGTCGTTGAATATCGATAAAAGCATTAGCAGGAATGAATCATCAGCGAAATTGACATTTGAGCTCGGACTCTACCAGCACTCTATATGCCTGTGTCGGGTTTGCGAGAATTTAATCAATTGTTCGGCAACGGTCAGAATTTGAAATTCAAAAAAAAAAACCGTTAAAAATCGGAACAAGTCTTATCGTGTTCGATGATAATTCAAATAACGAACTTTCGGTGTGTTATTTTTTTTGGCGAATTGCCATGGCAACAATATACATATTGTATTTTAAGTGGAACTTTGATACGTTTATTAATCACTCTATGACCAATGCGCTTCTGTAAGAAAAAGTGGTAAATTATGGTTATATGGTCACGGGACAGAATCCCAATCCTCCCGAGCTAAGCTCAAAAAATTTATACATACTGGCTTATAATTTTATGTTTTGACTCTACTCTTCGAGTTCTTGTGGATTATTATAAAATGTCGACTCAAAATGATTAAATCTGAAGAATATTATTGTATGAGTTCTGAAAGAAGAATTTGTTTTTTAATATTAGCATAAATAATAAAATTCTTCTTTTTATTTTAAACAAATAATAAACTTATGTGACTCTCCATCTGTATAATATTATTATTTGTGTAGTTTGTGGTTGCATTTTTGCTCCTGTAAATTAAAACAACTCGATTTGCTAATTTTTTACAAATCTTCACAAAAATTCTGTCCCGTGACCATATATCCATAATTTACCCAAAAAGAATCATTCGATTGCGGTTGTTATCATTCTAAACCGATCATGAAATAAAGTAGATTAGAGGTGTCGTGTTCTTTTCCTTTCATAACAATAACTTTGTATCGTCATTTTACTTTTACCGGAGTATGGACGTGAATGCACGTCGGCGCAATTTTTCTGTCAAGGAGTATGGACGTACACACATGCACGAACAGTTTTATAATTCATTCGTGCACTCGAAATGCCCGAAGACGCCGAAAGGCGAAACCAGGATCATCATTGACAGAGCTAGCGGAGTAGTATTTTTTCAAGTAATTAATACCGTATTGATTGAATTGGCATTCACTTTGGCAGAACTCCACTGTAGCACGGTGAAAAAATGGCAATGCACTTATGTTTGAGCACTCATCACATTACATCTTATCTGCCATGCTAACATCCTAATTTCATATTGAAATAATGTAGTAATGATCGTGAAAAATTGATTTCGTGCATTTCTTGAAATGAAAGCTAATCTGGGTTTTTAGTATCGTTTTATTCAGTAAATTCGTCATTATTTCAAATGACACGTGATTTAATTGAAGCTAAATTGTACAGCCTAATATGGTCACGAATTGCAAAGTGTAAATGAATGCCAATACAAAATCATTATATTATTCCAATGACCTTTGAAATCGGAAGAACTGTGTTGGAAAATGCACATTATTATTAAAATAAAAAATAAATTCTTCGGAGATTTAAAAATATTTATTACCAACCGTTGTTGATATTTTCAAGAAATCACCAAACTGGCTGTGACGTCATCGAGTTTAGATTTGAATATTTTTTATTATTTTATAACTGTGAATTAAACTTTCATGGTTACCTAAAAGCAGTTTTAAAAGATCAATGAAAATCGATCATAACGGATTAAAGGCAGCCGAAACTCGATTATCTCAGTCGATTGTCTGCGTTGGTTCGAATCCCAGTCCGGATGCCTGTGTTGTATACACTATACAGGGCTGTGGAGTCAGGGCTTTTTGGCCGGATTTGGAGACGTCGCGGGGTTTTGGCCGGAGTCGTACTCGCAGTCGGAAATTTTGAAAAGTTTGAACTTTTTATTTTTGCATATAATATGTCAAAATTTGGCTATTGGCCGGATTGATAGGCTTGATATTTAATTGAATACACATAAAAAGGAAAATTAGGAAAAAAAAGTGACGATATTAAACGTTTTTTAGTCGGAGTCGTGGTTTTGGTAAATGCTGGAGTCGAACTTTTTTTAACTGACTCCACAGCCCTGGGATAAACTCTAGTAGCGAATATGGTGAGATACAATTCTCAAAACTGCAACCAGCCACTGGTGATGCACTTCGACGACGATGACTAAAGCAACGCACCCACCCAAATTGACGGTGCACAAAATCGATCGAATTCCTCGTACAGTGTCGCGATAACGAATTTCCATATTTGGCCCATTGATAAAATTCATCGATCAAATCGCCCGGGCCTACTATCTACAATATTCGAAATCGATGAATGGACATATAGGCAATTTGATAATGGCATTCGTCATGCTGCCTAATGAGTGCACATCGATTGCGTACATTAAAAATAAAAATGGACAATTTTGGAAGGTATATTTATATGCAAGTCACATTTTGCATCCAGTGTGAATTTTGTTTGGGATTGTAATATCTTCATTTTTGTGCGACTGTCTCAATGAGAGATATACCACTGCCTGGAGTATAACTGATAGGACTTATGGTCGGCTAAAGAGTAGAAAATCAGATTCGAGTATACTCGTCCATTTTTCAAGTTCTCGATACTTGAGTCTTACGCGTGGTTTTACTGTCCGGTAATATTTATTTTTAATGGTTTTGCCGTTGACAAAGCTGTGTGAGAATTTCTTTTGTTACTTTGCTTTTGGTCCTGCTGACTATCAAAATCAACTCCATTATGAGCGAACGTGGTAAAAACAAACGGATCGCTTTCGCTCATTGCGAGCATTTTCAACAAATGAATTGACTGTTCGAACTGAATGATCAGTTGAAAATGCACGCGATGTGCGAAACCGGTCCTGGTTTCGGAATTCCAATATCAAATATGAATCGTTTGAATTTTGTACTTTCCCATGAGTTTTGTCGCTAACGATCCGGGTTTCGACTTTCGGCATCTACAGGCATATCAAATAAGTACAAAAAAGTTCAATAATTTTTCTCGCATGTCATTAAGCATGGCTAGTGGTTAGCTAATCGCTTCGCTTTTTGGACCGGATTGGAGTGGTAGGGAATTTTAGACGATGCAGTCGGGCCTTTATGAATACATACATATATTGTTTTCTCCCTAGATGTCAGCGGTTGGACACTTATTAAGGACACGACGAGGGGACCTTACAGTGTTCATTCGTCGTTATCTTACGATTCAATTCGGATCAAGGCGACGCGTGCGTCACATCCAACCGACCACTATTGAAATAGATTACGAAATTCCCAAATTATCGACGCGATAAGAATACCACAAATTGGCCAATTTCCGCAAACATTGCGTCAAAGAGGATTACATACAGGAAAATTTCTGATTCATAAAAAAAAAACCAATGGGACTTAGCGATTAGCCAACGAAAAGGGAAGGTGAACAACTAAAAAATTTTTTTTTTTATTTTAGCCATGTTTACTCCAAATGTGGGGCATATGGACTCCTCCGGAGTTTATCGCAAAAATAAATATTACGAGAACTGCCTGTAACTCAGTTCCTCAACCGCACAACTTTTGACGTCCACCTTTTTGTGTTCCGATTCTCGATGCCTTAGGAGAAACCATACTCTACGTAATATCAAAGTCGAAATATCACTTTTATGCTTGTCGGTTCTTGCTGGGGAAGCATTATATATATTTTTTTCTTTTAACCATGTCGTCTCCCAGTTTGGAGCATATGGACTCCTCACGGAGTTTATCTCAGCTTATGTTTTTCTGCGAGAGCTGCTTGTTACTCAGTTGCTCAACCTCTCTTTTTAGAAGAGAGTAGGGATTGAAAGGATAGGAGTTAGCTAGACGCTGTCGTTATGCCCTTTCTATAGGACGGATGGGAAGTAATCTTTAAACGACACAAACAACCATTCCTATGGGCCGAATCGACACATATACTGAAAAAAATGATGCTCCTACTGGGATTCGTGCCACCGTGAAGTCCGTCACGGAGCCACGGGTAATTAACTATCCATTCAGAGTCCATATGCTTCACAATGGAAGCAGGCACAGTTAAAATGAAATACAGCTTGGATTTCGGTAGATTATTGAATTGAATTAAATCTGCGCACGTACAAGACGACCGGTGGTGGGTAACATCTGTATGTACTCTTTTGATTGTTTGAATTTTTAACCCTACTCTCTTCGAAAAAGGAAGGTTGACACAATCAGTTCTCGTTGCAAAAATTAACTATCCATTTGCTCCACACTGGGAGCGGACATGGTTGAAAGAAAATACAACTTCGAAGCCGATAGGTTATTGAATTGAATTGGCATCTGCGCATACACGACGAGCGGTGGAGGGTGGGTGCCATCTGTATTTACTCTTTTCTTTGTTCGAATTTTAAAAAGGTAAATATGTGAACAATTGGCACATAACCAAACAGGTGATCGACACTAGAGTGCATCAGGAACGGCAATAAAAAAAAACATAGCTTCATATGACCGTGAGAGGTATGTAAAAAACAATCATTGGTTTAGGTCATCGTATGTTGTCATTGATTTAAAAATCGAAATACATATATTTACAAAAAACCTTCGAAACACAGTCATTTCCATTTATATTCAAAAATAACGGAAGGCTTGTAACAATAAAATAAAACAATCGAACGTCGGTCTAATTCAAATTATAAACTGTTCTTTTTTTAAATATATAATTATTGCTATAAATTAAAGTGTCATTAATTTAAAAAAAAATAATGTTTAATTTATTCAATAATTAAAAAGAAGCATCCGCCAGTATAACGATAGTAATTATTGTGTCGGAACACAATTCGAGATAAGACTTGAAAATTTGACCCAGAAAGACATTGCACATAATAAAATATCGCCATGGAAAATAAACACTAAAACTACCTACTTCTTTTTGAAGTCTGCCGATTTTTTATGAATACCACACTAAAGAATTGCATCAGCTTCTGTCCTTATGGTCATTCAGACGCTGCATTTCATTATTGACGTCACAAGACACAATATTTTCAAAAACAAAACTATTTACATGCACTTACGGTGATTTAAAAATGAAAACACTTCAATGTCGAGGAAACAAAACAAAAATGGCGAGTTTAAATAGTTTTTTTAGCATATAAATTGAGCGCGATACGAAATTTTGAATTCGGAACTCATAATATTTCAAGATTTGCCGGATACCTACGTGATAAAGAACGCGATTATGATGAGAGAGCGAGACAGATAGTAAGTGGTATAGCTCTGTTTCTTTCTGTGAGAGAGATTCGAACGCACAAGGGCAAACGAGACGGTTTGATATATCTAGATAGCGCTGTCACGCTCTGTCGAGTGCGTGCGAATTCAAAGTATGACATCATCACGATTTGGGAATGTTCTCGAAAGTTAAAATGAATGTAACTTGATAAAACGAACTATATCTAAATATAAATGGAATAATGATACTCGGATGATTGAATGATTGAAAGTATGACGAAGTAAAAAGAAAGAGAAATTAGGAGAAACTGTGACACAATTTTGTAAAAAGGATAGGTATTTGTAAAAATGGCGGCCGTACAAAGGTGGAAAATTCCAAGTCTTAAAAAACGTCACAATTTTGAACAGAAAGTAACTAATACAACGGTAAATTATAACGGAAATGTTTAGAGATGTCAATTGTAGCGTAATACACAGGCTGTAGCACTTTTAAACGACACAAAAACGGTTTCAATCGGCGAAGGTAGCGATTCATATGTCGGGCATGTATGTGGAGATTTTGGACATTTTGGCGACAAATATGAATTAAATGAGATGTAATTATGTGAAAACTCACCCGGATGCTTTCTAAACGTGAAAATTTAGCTAAAAACTGTCCAATTCGAGTAATTTTTTTCGACAGGTTCCAACTAGTTCTGACAGATGAGTGTTAAACTTTCAATATGGCGGCTGCGTAACCCCACCACTCCTTCCTAATTTCTGGCGCGGAGAAATAGCACGTAACTGACGTTTTGAATAGAAACCATTGAATTATGAGTTATTACAGGGCTTTAAAAGAAATCTAGAGTATTCCTGATATGAAATTAAATAAACAAAAAGAAATATAAATTAGTTAATGGGAGAAGATTAATTGTATAATAAAATATATTTAAATGTTGCTTTTTCCATTTAATGTTAGGAATTCATACATGTAGATACGAGGTTTCCATCTTTCGAAAATACTGAATACAGCTGTGGGTTGTGCTATTTTCACCACTTTGAGGTAAAAAGGTTTATGTCTCTATATTCTCAGAAATAGCACTAACGGGATATTAATAGATATTGACCCTAAAACCACCAGAATCGACAAAATTATTGATAAAAAAGTATGTAGAAAAATAAAAAACTAAACGTCAACTTGACAGCGAATAAAGACGATAGTAAATCATAAAATCATACAAAATAGATAAAGAAAGACAATTTAATGAAAGATACATTTGGATTATGATTATTCAGCAATGGGTTTGAGTGCATTTTCATTCCTGTATTAATTGCAATGTTAAAGTTATAATTTTAAAGATTTTATTTCCAGCAGCATAGAAATCGTAAAGTTGTGATTACAGTAAAGTACAGCTGTCTTGGCGGAGTAACAATCCAAAAGGCAACAGTAAAATAGTCCGTCCGTGACACAAAAAGAAACAATTTTTCAATAAACAATATGAAAACCAGTGATTAATTCAATTGTAATTAATATGTTTGGCATTAAATAAATTAGTTTTACCTTAGTATCTGAATACATTTGCTTCATTGTAGAATCCCATAGGCATATATAATCCAAACAAAGAGAGAAGGCTAAACAAAATTCAAATGGGCGCGGCGTTGCCGTAATACGACATTCTATCCAGAAATCATTCTTATGAATCGATGCAACTGCACAAATATATTACGAAACGATTGAATACACTATAAACTTTTATTAAAACACAACATTATTAAAATTTAACGGGTGAACAATGTTTAAAATCGACAGCGAATTGCGTAACGGCAACAGCGCAACGCAAACTCGATTTCAAAAATATTTAAGATTCGAATGTTATTTACGCGATGTTCGCATTCTTAAAACGGAACATTTCACTGTTTTAAATATCTTCAATTAGTATAAATTATTTTTAAGACATGGCTGATGATTTTATTTCATTTTTTAATATGTTACTTATGCCGTATATGTTTTAAGGCAAATAACAGGAGCAGTTGGCGTCTCAATACCTAACTGAATTCAGTTTGAATCGAAAGATAGCTGGGGTAAACAAAGAATCAGCTGTTTCGCGTAGCGTCAATTCCCCCACCACAACATTTTTCTTTTACTACAAAGTACATAATCCCGAATAACCACAATTTATAATATATACAAACTGTATATTATGAATAATAAGATAAATTTAATTTCACTTACGTACATACATGGTAGATTAATTAAGCACGTACTTGGTATTTGTGTTAGAATTAATGGCCGGGATAAATAGTCTTAACTACAAACAAAATTTTCATTTCAAGCACAGTGACTCAAGTCAATATGTAAGATTATTATGAAGTTCAGTATTTTAGACACAAAATTAATAGATTCCTTATAATGGTATAACAATTATTATTTACTTCGGCCTATCCTCATACTGGCCCAATAGGTCACGTCGATTTGATTTGATAACATCATATTGTGGTTCAAAGAATATTCTTTTTTTGATCTTTAAATTTAACGCAAAGTATGCAGGCTTAAATAATGAAATTAATTTTAAGTGGTTGACAAAGATTACTCCACGGCGTCACACGATTATTCAGTTTAAATATCAGTCCAGTGCAGATATGTTTCAGGCCAAGAATATCAGAGAAAAGATTTCGACCGAAGGTGCTAAATGGAATTTCAATATAAAATTTTAATCTTTTGAATTTTGTACTTTTCCATGGCCTTTCGGCATCTTCATGTATTTCTAGTGCACGAATGATCTTCAACTCAACACTTCGAATGGTTCAAATCTGATGTAATATGGTCAGTGGGTGATAGGTTATGTATCGATGAGAAGGGTTTTTTTTTTTTTTTAACTATGTCCGCTCCCAACTTGGAGATATGGACTCCTCACGGAGTTTATCTCAACATATGTTTTTCTACGAGAACTGCTTGTTACTCAGTTCATCAAACTCTCTTTTTCGAAGAGAGTAGGGATGGAAAGGATCCGAGGACTAGGACAGGACTAGTCATTAGCTAATCGCTGTCACTATGCGTCGCTCTTTGGGATCGGAAAGGTGGGAAGGAATTTTCAACATCACAAACTCCCATGCCTTTGAACAGATTTATCGACTCAAAAAATCTGCTCGTACCGGGAATCGAACCCGGGCGGTCCGGCACGCAAGCCAAAACCGTTGCCACTGCGCCACGGACTGGACATGGGATGGGTTAAAATAGCCAAAATTATGTGTGAAGTCACAAACGGACAGCCTGTAATAAAATAAGAAATTTGACCCAATTGAGCGTCATCTGTAATATCTTTGATTGTATTTTTAAAACATATTCTTCGCGTCGATCATTTGAATCACTAGTTACAAGGGCTGTTCGGCTGATCAATTAATACACTGCCAAGCAGGGCAGTGGAGTCGGAGTCGGAGTCGTGGAGTCGGGGCTTTTTTTGGAGTCAGAGTCGTCGCGGCGATTTGGCCAGAGTCGTACTTGTAGTCGGAAATTTTGAAAAATTTGATTTTTTTTTTTTGCATATATGTCAAGTTTGGCTATTGGCCGGATTTTTAGCAGGGCTGTGGAGTCGTAGTCGGTGTCGTGGAGTCGGAGCTTTTTGGCCGGAGTCGGGGTCGTCGCGGCGATTTGGCCGGAGTCGTACTCGGAGTCGGAAATTTTGAAAAGTTTGAACTTTTTATATATGCATTTTATATGTCAAATTTGGCTTTTGGTCGCATTGATAGGGTTGATTTTTAATTGAATACACATAAATAGGAAAATTAGGGGGGAAAAAATACGATATTGAACTTTTTTTGGTCGTAGTCGGAGTCGGACTTTTTTTCAACGACTCCACAGCCCTGATTTTTAGTGTTCATATTTAATTGAATACACATAAATGGGAAAATTAGACAAAAAAAAGTGACGATATTAAACTATTTTAGTCGGAGTCGGAGTTGGAATTGGAGTCGTGTTTTTGGTCAATGTTGGAGTCGTAGTCGTAGTTTTGCTAAATGCTGCAGTCGGACTCGAACTTTTTTGACCGAGTCCACAGGCCTGCTGCCAAGAGAAGACATGACAATTTTCAGCAATGAATTTTTTATATTGTTTTTAGTTTTTATCTGTTTTATCACATTCACTATCTTAATCATATTTGTTAAATGCATGGCGCATTGGCGTCAGCCGTGGTGCCACATTTTTTACCTTTGATTGTTGACAATAAACAATAGCTTTGGCGGGAAAATACAATATTGAATGGGGTGACAAAACGTCAAACACCAGCATTGATTGATTGATATTCAGTGAGTCAAATTTACATTGAATTCAACAAAACTTTCGATGGTTTCGGCAGTAACTTTGTGGAAGTTCATTTTAATATAAAATAACTTTGATTACTCCACGTATTGTGCTACTAGCTGTGGCACGTGTTTCGCCTCTTTCAAAGGCATCTTCGGACTTACTAGCGCAAAGTTTGCTTAAGTAATGAAGCACGATTTATTCTAACATTTTAAAATAATAAAATTACAAAATTGAGTTTGGGAATTTTTATTTTTACGGGAAGCAAGGAGGGGGTTATAGAATCGAAACAAAGCAAACAAATAATTATGCTACTAATGACGTTAACATTACAAACTAATAAACTAATGGGCTGCAATCAATCAGACAGGTTAGAGATTACTTTATAAATTGGAAATAATGTAAGCAGTGGCGAAAAACCTGTCCTATTAAGATTCTTACCGTTCTTCCGTATTATAATGGAGTTCTACCAAGTAAATGCCTACTCAATCAATCAACATATTATTTAATAATACTTATTTTTTGTTAAGAGTTATATTTTTAGATTAAATGTTAGAATCAATCTTGCTTCATTACTTAAGCAAACTTTGCGATAGTAAGTTCGAAGATGCCACTGAAAGAGGCGAAACACGTGTCACAGCTAGTTGCACAATACGTGGAATAATCGAAGTTATTTTAAATTTTATATTGAATTCAACAATTTTTATTGAATACAATCTATCTTTACTGGGTCAGTCGTGAGTACATGAATTATTTTTAACGTTGTGTTATTTTTTCACGAAGGATATTCTTTCACGACCGAGCTTTCAATGCCATGTTATGATGCCATTTTGTTGAGAGGTCGTTTTAGATCCCGCCATCTTGGATTAAAAATAAATGTTTGATCTTTTCCACTGTTACGTACAACATACCAACGACACCACTTCGTCACGTAACTTTGGAAAGGTTCGAAATGAAATTTTGGCGTAAAATTACTTGATGGAATTTCAATGTCAAATTTGAATCGTTTGAATTTTGTACTTTTCCATGAGTTTTGTCGCTAAGGACCCGGGACCGCTACTCAGTTCAAGTACATGCGTGCACATGAAATGCTTGAAGATGCCGAAAGACGAAACCCGGGTCGTTAGCGACAATACTCATGGATAAGTACAAAAATCAAAAGATACAAATTTGTTTGGGAAAAGGTTGTATTAGTCGTACATAAGCATATATTCTAACTTCAGAGCTGTATTTTTTTTATTTCTTATCCGTTATAGATAATACTCGCTATGAGCGAAACCGGTCCTGATCTAATAAATTCTATATGGGATAAGTAGGTGCTAAAAATATTTTATTATTTTTATTATAGGTAATGCCTTTCCACAATGAATTGACAGTGAACATCTTAAAAGTGATAATAGTCATATATTGTTGAATAATGAGTAAGGAAAAGTCCAGTGTTCTATAGAGAGCGATAGGCTATCTACTAGTCCTATCCTAAAACTCCTAACCTAATCCTTTGCCAGAGATGATCGTAGGTTATTAATCAGAACAATAAATAGATTTAAATACACGCTGCAGTATATGTTTTTGTATTTCTGACATGACATTGTGTCATAAAATCTCATCTACTTTTTGACAGCTAAAGCCATTTTTAAATTAAGAATCTTCATCCTTTAAATATAAAACAAACGCACATCTAAAATCTGTCACTCAATAAACAAGCGAATGTCGAAGTTGGTTTTCAAAGCCGGTAGCGAAAAACATAATGCGATATCTTTGACATGGGTGATAAATTTGAACGAAATTAGCCAACCGACCGCCATTGAAAAGGACCTTCGGTTTTTTAACCTTGTTTTGTTTTTAATGATTTGGTCTTCATTGGCTTATTAATGAGAAGGTATTGAAGCAAACAAACAAATACAGGCGTACCTCTACTTTTGCACAATTCGCTAATTCGCACATTTTTAAAAATTCGTTCTTGTCAGATTTCTTGGCGATTATGTAAAATAAAAATTGTTTCAATGAAGTTGTTCCCCTCACTTCCATTCCCTGTCTCACTCTCACATGCATATGAGTACTATTAAAGAATACGTTCAAAGTGGTGGAAATACATCTTCAAAAATGATTTTAAAAGACACGACATAGTGAGGAAATGGAAAAACTTTTGTCATACTGGATTAGTGACCAACATCGAAAAGATATACCGGCTATATTAAAAGTAGCGGCTGGACTCATTGGCGGATCCAAAGGGGGTGCCATGTGGGCCATGTCCGCCCTGAGGAGGATTTATTCCATTCAAAATATTATTCACATTAATTTTCAAATGATTTTTAATTAAATAAATATGTTTTAGTTCACATTTTTTTCACGGCCCTTTAGTTAAACTGTATATACGACATGTGATAAATTCATAATTCTATCCTAATTGTGAGGTTTTGTTACTAATTTTATTAAGTTTGAAAATCAGCGTTGCCTCCGCTCAAAAGAGTTTTTCCACATTACGACACATGAAAACCTGGCAAAGACTAAAGGGTCTAGCTTTGTAACATATCCAATGGATGTTTTTATGTTTGCATTTTTTAATTGAAATAAAAGAATCGATGACAATGGTCAGAGTCATCAATTAAACCACATGATTTTGTTCCGATTCATCACTTCTTTAAACGCAAGGTCATCATTTCTTCTGTAAAAAAAATCGCGTGTAAGTCCCCCGACTGGGTGTTTATATTTTTTAATGTTTTATTTATGTACATGTTTATTTTCACATTGAATGGCCACACCCTGGGACAATTTCTAGATCCACCAGTGCGGCTGGGTTGCCAAATTTGAAACGAGGTATTCTTTTCATAATATTAAATTCACTGGTGAATCCGCTGATGCAGATAGAGATGCTGGAAAAGGCTTTATTTCCTCATTGTCCAACATTATTGAAGATGGAGATCATTCCCCGAGTCAAATATTCAATGCAGTACCAAAACATTTACCAAAACCACGACTCCGACTAAAAAAAGTTTTATATCGTCACATTTTTTTTCTAATTTTCCTATTTATGTGTATTCAATTATATATCAGCCCTACCAATCTGGCCAATAGCCAAATTTGACATTTTATATGCAAAAATAAACTCCGAGTTCGACTCTGGCCAAAACGCCGCGACGACTCCGACTCCACAGCCCTGGAAAACAGTGACTGATGAATGATGATGTTCATGAGATGATTGAATATCATTCGGAACCCTTGTAATGAATATCGAATCGACTAACAGGAGAACGAGAATGAAATACAAAATGAAAGTGAAGAAGAAGAATCTGAAAAAAATCAAGGACAATGGTGTTTTGTTTTTACATCCCTGCACTTTCGAACATTCAACATTCGCACACATTTTCAGGAACCAATTATGTGCGAAAGTAAAGGTCCGCCTGTATTGTCAACTGTCATACATACACCGACAATATAGGAACCGTGATATAGAAACATTTCTTCATTTTTGAAACTAAAATGCATTTGTGTACAGGCCACCACAAAATATTTCGTGTTAGGCTATTTTTGGCACTTTTAAAGTGTTAACGGTCACTTCTTGTTGGAAAGGAATTATTTTAAATAAATTAAACACATTTTATAGTACTTCTTCCACATATATTCTGATAAAAAATCAGAAACCGGTTTAGCGAGCATTGTCAACTGATATCAGTGAAAGATATTCGTACAATACATATATTTAGTCGCTTTTTAAAGAGTGCCTCATCTCGTATAAGGGGGTTTCTATAGAGCGGTACTTACCTTGGTGCTAAATGAGGGTACAGCTATTGTTTGAGGCCGTCCATTTAATGACGTCACAAAATTTTGATAGTTTTTAGCCCCCCCCCGTCCTCACATTTCGTCACATAAATTTGTATCACCTGTTTAGGTATATAACATATTATTTTTTATATTTATGCTGAAAGCAGTCAAAAATTTTCACGTTTGATAATGGAGGACCCCTTCCCCGTGAGCGTGACTATAATTATATAAATAAGCTGAAATATTCTTATGATGGCTAAGCATGATAGTTTTTTTCTATTTCCGTTTCCTATTTGGAGCATATGACCGTCAAACAGTGCCTCCAAGATTTTCTGTCACCTGTCAGGTCATCCCGGCATCTCGTAGCTCCGCTGAGTACAGCCATTACAACTCCGGATCCGACTCCATTATTGACCAAAAAAACGACTCCGACTAAAAAACGATTAATTCGTCACGTTTTTTTCTACCTATCATATTTATGTGTATTTAATTATATATCAACCAACCAATCCTGCCAATAGCCAAATTTGACATATTAAATGTAAAAATAAAAAGTTGAATCTTTTCAAAATTTCCGACTCCGACCAAATCGCCGCGCCGTCTCCGACTCCACAGCCCTGGTTTTGTCGCTTTCAAGTGCACGGATGTACTTGAACTGACAGTTTAAGTACATCCGTGCACTTGAAATGCCTGAAGATGCCGAAAGGCGAAACCCTGGTCATTAGCGATAAAACTCAAGGAAAAGTACACAATTCAGACAATTCAAATTTAATATTGGAATTCCATCAAGCACCCTCAGTCTAAATCCTTAATTAAGCTTGCTTTTAAGTTTAACTCGACTCCGCGATATTTCGACGGCTACGAAAAACTTTAGAACACGAAAAAATTATAAAGCATTCCATTGAATTCCAATTTCAAATCTTTCCGTGAATGTATCAAATTTGTCTATTGAAACAATGCAGCCAACATAAAAATGAAACCAATGTTATATCGGTTACTTTATCCAATGCCATTCGGTGTGTTCATTAAAAATGCAAAGGAGATTGTGATCCGATTGCCTCTACATCACAACACATTTATTTTTAATAAACACAATATTATGAAGTTGTTACAGAAGTAAATATATGAGCGTAGGAGTTGTTATACGTGGTGAAAAAAAAAACACTAAAAGACCCCCATGCTTATTAAATGAATCAATAATTAAATAAATACAAATGTATTTTCGATGGTTTCGGCGGTAACTTTGTGGAAAATCATTTTAATATAAAATTTAAAATAACTTTGATTATTTCACGTATTGTGCTACTAACTGTGACACGTGTTTCGCCTCTTTCAGAGGCATCTCCGGACTTACTATCGAAAAGTTTGTATAAGTAATGAAACAAGTGCTTCCCGAGAAAGGGAAAAATCCCAAACTCCATTTTGTAATTTCATCATTTTAAAATGTTATAATCAATCTTGCCTCATTACTTAAACAAACTTTGCGATAGTAAGTTCGGAGATGCCTCTGAAAGAGGCGAAATACGTGTCACAGTTAGTAGCACAATACGTGGAATAGTCAAAGCTATTTAAAATTTTATATTAAAATGAACTTCCACAAAGTTACCGCCGAAACCATCGAAAGTATTAAATACAAATGAATTTTTTAAGCTTTTTAATTTGGTGGTACCTTCTGGGTTTCGCTTCGTTGAGACAGCGGTCTCCAAACTTTATCAAACTGCACCTCATTATGCAATTATAAAAACAAAAATACAATTATCAGAACAACCATAATATGCATATGTTACAGTGAAAATGAATCAAGTATTAGATTTGTACGACAATATGATTTCACTGGTCACGATCATTGAAATTATTGGCCCAAGTCGATGATTTGCCGGCCTAAAATTTTGGTCCGCTTCAATGAAACAAAATCAGCAAATAGTCCCTTTCTTAAAAGAGAATCAAAGAAAAACAGACAAACATTGGGCTGAAGATAGGGCAGTCAAATTTAATTTCAATGACAGCTTGGAGAAGAATATATTTTCACTGAGTATACAGTGTCACTGTAACATATACAAATACTTATGTACGCACCAATGTTGTATCTCAAATAAATGTTTTTAACTTAGCTAACATTATGTGTTGCCCAGTCCGTGGTGCAGTGGTCAAGTCATTGGCTTCCGTGACAGACCACCTGGGTTCGAGTCCCGGTGCGAGCAGATTTTCTCTGTCGTTCTTTCTCGATTTTCTGTTAGGTGTTTTTGCTGTTAAAAATACCTCTCCACCTTTCTGACCCAAAAAAGTGACACACGGCGAGAGCGATTAGCTAACCACTAGTCCTGTCCTCGTATCCTTTCAATCCCTACTCTCTAAAAAAGAGAGGTTGGGCAACTGAGTAACAAGCTGTTCTCGTAGAAAACAAATGTTGAGATAAACTCCGCGAGGTGTACATATGCTCCAAGCTGAAAGCAGACTTGGTTAAAAAGATAGTTTTACAAAAATTATAGTTGATTATATAACGCCTTCGTCTTCGAAGTTCTACCGAGTGAATGCCAATTCAATCGATATTTCAATTCAGTTTAGTTCAATGCAGAATCCTTCCAAGCAGATGTAGGGTTAAAACTTATTTTGTATTATAAAAAAACAGTCATTTTGCTACACTTTTTAAGATATAAATTATATTATACATATCGATAATGCTGCATTAATTTGGAAGGATTTAAGAATTTATTTTATTACTGAAGTAACCTTTGCGATAAGTCTGAAGATGCCTCAACACGAAGCGAAACACGTGTCACTTATCGTAGCGCAATACGTGGAATAATCTAAGTTATTTTCAATTGAGTGGTTAACTTTTTTTTACCGACTGAAACCTGTGAAAAACATTATGTGGTCTCTTATTAAAATTGACAATTATATAAAAAAAAAAAAAAGAATGAATGTAGTTATTCCATTAATGGATTAGCAAAATGATTTATATTCTATTATTATTAATCATTATCTTTAGCTTTATCAATTGTTGCCACATCTTCTTGTGTTGCAAATTCCGAAGTACATACGCAATCGAGAAACTAATTGATCACAAAGATCTTCAGATATGTATATCATTGATCTTCTTTCATCTTCACTATCAGCAGCGGAATTTTCGGCAGTTGTTTAGCAAATGATTATCCGAAAATCATTCGAGTCATATCAATTAGTTGAACAAATGTTTCTCCTGTCGTACCTATATGTTTTTTTTTTTTTTTTTTTACATTTTGTGTTTCTGAAATATAGGAAGCAGTGACGGCTGGTGACGCAGGAAATTTGAAACGTCATAAGGCGACGCACGTGCAGGTTGCATGAATTTTATTTCAATTCCCGGTCCGTGGTACAGTGGTCCATGTTGTTAGCCACCACTTCGGACCGCCCGGGTTCAATTCCTGGTAATTTTACTGTATTGTCGCTGTTGATTCGGGTTTCGCCTTTCGGCATCTTCAGGCATTTATATAAATATTTAACTTGACTGTACTTGAATGATATTTGTAGATGAATTTTAATACCATGTGTCTACCGTACCTGGAAGCAGTGACGGCTGGTGACGGGGTGCTGGGGGGTGCAAAAGGAAGTATCAACTATTTTTCCATACTACGAAAGAGAAACAGTTGGTATTGCGAACATCTGAATTGAAAGTCCATGCTATAGAAGTTTTTTAAAATCCAATGAATAGGAAAAAACTCTTGCAAAAATGGTTGAATCTTCCTTTGCACCCCCCAACACCCCGTCACCAGCCGTCACTGATAGGAAGCTTATAATGCAATTGGTTTAACTGAATGTACCTATTTGTGAGAAGCTGTTAGTGCCCTGAGTTCGCTAGACTTAATATAACTAAGATGGGAATAATGTTTGATTTAATTTAGAATTACCAAATTTGAATCTTTTGTATTTTGTAGTTTTCCATGAGCTGTTTCGCCTTTCAGTATCTTCAGGCATTTCAAGTTCGCGAATGAACTTGAATTGACGCGTAGTAAGCAGTTTCTATCGTATATATCAGGACTGTGGAGTCGGAGTCGGAGTCGTCGTTGCGCTTTGGCCGGAGTCGTACTCGGAGTCGGAAATTTTGAAAAGTTTGAACGTTTTATTTTTGCATATAATATGTCAAATTTGGCTATTGGCCGGATTGGTAGGGTTGATACTTAATTGAATACACATCAATAGGAAAGTTAGGCAAAAAAAAGTGACCATATTCAACTTTTTTAGTCGGAGCTGGAGTCGGGTTTTTGATCAATGTCGGATTCGGAGTCGGAGTCGTGGTTTTGGTAAATGTTGGAGTCGGAGCCGGAGTCGAACTTTTTTTTACCGACTCCACAGCCCTGATAATAACAAAAACATCCTTTGTGAAAAAATGGACATCTGCTAAAAGTATAAGAATTTCTAAGCAAAAAATCAGCAACTTCAGTTTTCTTAGCAATGAGCAATTCAACCACTCACTGCTTGCTTACAAAGAAATTCATTAATTTTCGAATCAACCGCTTTTTATAAATTAAAAATACTAAAACATAAAAAAACACATGATGTAGTTCTTCTTTTTGCTTGCAACGGCAGTAAAGGAGAAACGCTGTACAGGTATGTGCTGTATTCGCTAATTTTAGTGGACAATGCTTTTACAAAAGTGTGTCAAAAAAGAATTGAGTCTGTTTATTAAAAATGTAATTTTGGCACAAAGGGTCAACACACTTTGGCTGCCCAATGATGTCGCACACTTACACAACTCTCGCGCATACATGCACACATTCATATTATGCAAATTCTTCAAAAACGTAAATAAACATTGTGTCAATCGACGTTGCAATAACGCGTAACTGCCAAACGTCAAATTTCGCAAAACACTAAACAAACTTTGTATTTATTTTGCTATCGAAGTAAAAGTTTCAACATACAAACTATTATTTTAATAATCAGTACCGGTAAAACGGGTGAATAGAGACAAAAACAAGGATTGAACTTTAGCAAAACTTTACTAAGTATGCAATGAACTTTTTACTTTTTGTATATAATTCTTTACAATGACTATAATACTATCTTTAGAATGACAAAACCAAACCTGTAAATGATTGGCCAAAATTGAAACAAGCGTGTTTATGTTCGAAGCCTGTGCATTCTTACTTTTTGACCCCTTAAAAACTTCTCTTTTATTGCACGAAAATTTAAATCCATCATGATTTTTTAGTAAATAAGTACCGTAAAACGGAATGAATAGACTCGTATAGAATAGAGGTACATATATTCCAATCTGTACTTTTGTCTCTATTCACCTGCCAAGTCTCGATTTACCCTCTTTAGTCTCTATTCACCCCGATTCAATGTGAATAGACACATCAAACAAAATTGACTGTGTCTTAATAACGATAGTGAATGTTTGATAAATATTGTCATGAATGTGTAGTAGGACCATAGAAACACGTTTCAAGCCATTCATATTTGAATTATGTGGCACAGGTATGAAGATAGATAGTCGTGAAGGGTAAAAAATGTCTCTATTCACCCCGTTTTACGGTACTTTATATTATGTACATTTTGATTCTAAGCTATGATATATTATCAACATTATCATGTATTTCTTCACATGTGCCTTCTATATTTTATATCTGGGTCTTAATGCTAGAAGTGGTTATGTCAGATTTTGGCCATTGGACTTACTCTATCTCTTTAAGCTTGAAATCCATATGTCATTGGATTTTAAATGAATGGAATAAAAGGACCTCTAATTTGTTTGTCAAAATACAGTTGCAGCATAATTTGCACCGAAAAATATCATCGTTCAAATAGAATTAAGAATTATAGATGATGAAGATAAGTTGATATTTATTAGTATTAGAAGTGTCTATGTTCATTTAGGCAAGTATGTGTAGTGCGAAAAATCACCACCATACTAGACCACATAGACACCATAAACAACAATAAACTTTCATAAACAGATCGCCAAACTATTTTTAATGACAAATATTTGTTATAAATTTGACAATAGCATTAGGCCCCACATAAATAATATGATATCACACTGTTTTGGCTATTTTCAACCCCCCTTCATTCTAATATAACCTTTTACCTCTGTACTTATAACCTAAAAAATATGACAGATCAAAAAGAAGATTTTTTTAAATATTCCTTCGAAGATAAGTCCCGATCGAAGATATTTCGTCCGTGACGTCACATTCTCTCCGATCCCCCTCTTAATCCTTTTGTCATAATCATAATATCAGACCGCCACAGCTTCCTTAGAGTGTGACGTCATATTATTTGGACGATCCCAAATTTGACATTTCTTCTCAGACCATTTTTGATACATATCATTTACGCTTGGATTGATTGGATACGCCTTGCAAAACCACAGCCAAAACAAAACGAAACTCTCTTTTGTTTTGAAATAATATTTTGAAATATTACTTGCATTTTCGTTTAGTTAAATGTTTACATTAATGTTAATAAATATTGACGTGTTGTTTTAAATTTATTTTGCTGTGCCATGTTTTTTTTGGTTTCGCAATATTGCTGTTGGTTCTTATTTTTATTTTGAAATGATGTTCATTAACAATTCATGGCAGGGCTTGCTATCAGGTCGACCGCAATAGCCTGATAATACTTTGTTTATATACCCTTTTAATTGCCATGGTAATTGACATGCTATTTTGCATACGATGCCCAATTAACAAAGCACACTTCGTAATTAAATATGTCAAAATCACGAATGATCTGGTGGTTCTTGATAAGAAATATGCAATGGTAAAAAGCGGTGTTTACGTGTATATATCTTAAAAATTGTCTTATCAATCCGTGAGGTAACCTTAATACACCACTTATTTTGTTGTTCAAAGATTGAATCAAAACTTTCATTAATTCATGTAGAATATTATATTGCACGGTCCGTGGTGCAGTGGTCAACGTCGTTAGCTTCCGTGTCGGACCGCCCGGGTTCAAATCCCGGTACGAACAGATTTTTTCAGTCGATTATATGATTATGTTCGAAAGCAATGGTTTTTTGTGTTGTAAACGATCTCTTCCCTTTAATCCCAAAAAAGCGGTACCTAGCGAGGGCAATTAGCTAACCACTAGTCCTATCCCATTCATTTTTCCATTCAAGCGCTACAATCTTTGACAAAGAGTGGTAGAGTAACTGAGTAACAAGCAGTTGCTACAAGTTACCATATGCTCCAAGTTGGGAGCAGACATGGTAAATAAAATGTTGATAACAACATTGTGTTCCATTTTTACGTCAGTTCAAGTTCATTTGTCAACTTGAAATGCCTAAAGATGCCGAATGGTGAAACCAGGGTCGTTGACGACAAAATTTGTGGAATAGTACATAATTCAAACGATTCTATTTTGTATTATTACTTAGTTTTTAAATTTACTATTAATTTGATTTTTATGACGTTAAACCAATTGGATAAGTAGCTGCATAAAGAAATAACAATTCCTCTTTGTCTTTTAACCAGGGCTGTGGAGTCGGTAAAAAAAGTACGACTCCGACTCCAGCATTTACCAAAACCACGACTCCAACTCCGACATTGACCAAAAACACGACTCCAACTAAAAAAAGGTTAATATCGTCACTTTTTCCCCCCTAATTTTCCAATTTATGTATATTCAATTAAATATCAAGCCTATCAATGCGACCAAAAGCAAAATTTGAGATATTAAATGCAAAAATAAAAAGTTCAAACTTTTCAAAATTTTTGAGTCCGAGTACGGCCAAAATGTCGCGACGACACCGACTTCGACTCCACAGCCCTGCTTTTAACTACTAAAACTTCTATGTCTAGTCTAGTTCGACGTCGTATAGGTAACGCTCAACTGCTTGGTTGGAAAAATATTTTTTATTAATTTTAAATTATCCTTATTTCCAAAACCATATTTATTGGCCTTTGTTAATGTTTGTAACGTGTCATAATGTGGTATATTTTTCGGTATTTGGTTTTACCATGCTAATAAATACGCAAACCCTGTGATATCAATCAATTAATCAAATCTATTGAGGAGTTGCTGCATGGAAAAAAGTATATATTGTGGAGTGCAGAATTAAGCAAACGCGATGTTGCATCCATTCATGCCGTGGAACATAAACCAAGAAATCGATTGAAAGATCAATCTTATGTAACTGCCCGTGCTGTTGGCACAGCATAGTTACGCCACTTAATACTAATGTAAACTGGGCTTAAGCCCGTAGCAGGTGTTGATTCATATTCTATACCGGGGTTCCGCCTGTCGTTATTGTCAGTCGTCCAAAAAAGTGGATACGCTCAAATAGATAATAGACAAGAAACACAACACACATATTTCATAAAAAATGCACTTCCAAAAATGGTTACAAAATGAATATATACGATAAGAAAGTGGGTGACTTGTTTTGAAACAAATATTCAACTGGTCATGGCCGGTTTTATCCGGTTTTTGTACTTCTGACAGGCCATCCTCAACGTTATATAGTTAATATACGAACAGCTGTCATTATCTCGTGTGACGTCAGACAGATCGGCCGCCATCTTGAATTGGTTGTTGTTATGAAAATTACAAATTATAATTGATAACAAAGAAATAAAAATAGCTAGTTTATTGGATATCGAGTCATGGAATGTGGAATAAAAAAAATAAGGCTTTCTTAACATTGCCTTGCCGGTAGGTAAGACAGTTTACCACCACAGCCACTTAATTTTTAACATCTATCTTTATATTAGTGATACATTGTGTAAACTTTTGGTATTCTTAAATCATTGTTTTGTACACTATTTTGTATACAAAAAATTAGATTTTTATCGACTAGTTTCGACGCAGTTAAATAAAAAAAAATTATGTCGAATTATTATTAGCCGAAAACCATTTAAATCGTCACTACAAATTGCAAGGATTCAAACTTCACTGCCCATACGTGATGATATAACGTTATCTTATCTCAAACGCGCCTCGTTCAAGCGTACGTTTCAAATCATTTGGATGCTTTTTACATTAAAAGACATAGATAAGCGATCACACTCACAGTCTGTCATGAACATCACGAACTGCTTATCCGTTCATGCGTGACTTGAAATATGAATAAATATAGGAAAATTATCGATTTTTACATACATATATTATTTTATATATATATATGATATATATTTTATATAAAGATTCTTTAAAGCATAATTTAACAATTTTTTAATGCAATCTTTGCCAATATGGCATTTTTAGACCCCCCTTTGGATCACAAGTTATTTTTTAGGGACTGTCTTTCGAGGGTTAAAAGATTACATACATAAAGATGCATGCGAAATTCTGAGACAAAATTTATCTTGTCATATGGATTGGTTTTGCAATTTTACTTGTAATCTTTGTGATAATAGACAATGGAATATTTCCATAACGATAATTTTTTTCAACGAACTGAATATCGAACTGTCATCATCTGTAAATCATGTTTTAATTAATGATTTATTTATGTCCATAGCCACTCCCTATTCGGAGAATATGGCTGCCTTACGGTGCCTCCAGGACTACCTGGCAACATCCACGCTTCCTCCCAGGTCATCCCAGTGTCCTTTAGCCAGTAGCGGAAGAGGCGCGCGTTTGGGGTCTCCAAGTGATGGCGGCATCAAAAATGACTGATATGTAGCCATATATTTATTTGGTCTAGAACAGTGGCTCTCACGTGAAATTTGGCTGTGGCCATCAGGAACATCAGCGGTCCTACGGAAATGTCTGGTGGCCGCACCAAATTTTTGATTCGAGTCTGTTGTGTGTGAGGTTTGAGGTATGTCAAATATACCTAAACATGTTTGTCAATTTACTATTGTTGTTGACAAATTAACTTGTAAAACCATTTTTTTTAAATCAATCTTTTCTATGAAGCTCTTGGTGGCCGCACATGAGAACCACTGATGTACAACAATGGCGAGTTCGGAAGATTAAATTGTTCGTTGAAAATCGGCAAACTGTTAAGCTGATCCCTATTTACTGAGCACTTGAAAAGCCTGAAGATACAGAAAGGCGAAACCCGGGTCGTTAACGATAAAACACATGGAAAAGTACAAAATACAAACAATTCAAATTTGATATGTTTAAATAATTATTGCGAATGTATATTTTCTATGACGTATTGTATTGTTTTTAATAAAATATATTTGTGTCAAAAGGTCATCAATTACTTTTTAATTGTTAAGAAAATATTATTGTTTATTCAATAGAGAAGTAATTGCAATGTGTGTACAATTGAATTGATAACATTGTTATTCCTACGTATTCTGTAACAAGTAGTGGCAGGTGTTTCGTAAGGTTACCTTGGCAAGAATTAAGTAATGTCGGGTCGGTGATTGAAGAATGACGGACAACGCGGGTTCGAGTCCCAGTACGAACGGGACTAATTCAGTAGTATTTTCAAAAATTCCCATAATTATAACAAACCCACTATATTCATTGAAACTTGTGTACATTCAATTTTCGCTAATTTACATTTTAATAGCAATTTAACTGAATGATCTACTTCTATTGTTGTATATAATCGGGTAAAATATGGTAATAGGTACACGGGACAGAATCCCAATCCTCTCCTGCTTAGCTCCGCCCCTCTTTATGTAGGCGCCTGCCCTCCTAGCAGGCAACCACTTTTGCATTTCAGAAAGATATGTAAATTGTCTATGGTGTTGCTTGCGTCAAATGTCATTAATTAAATAATATTGCTTAGCTCCTAAGCAGGAGAGGATTGGGATTCTGTCCCGTGTACCTATTACCATATTTTCCCTATAATCGATACAAACTGTTTACTACGCGTCAGTTCAAGTGGAAGCACGACAAAAAGTCGAAAGACATAACGCCGAAAGACACAACGGCCCCAGACATAATGTCCCCAGACATAACGCTCCCGGGCAAATCGTCGCCGGGCTAAATGTCTCCGCGACATAATCTTTCCTGGACATATCGTCCCCGGACTTAATGTTCCCGGACATAGCGCTAACACGCAAAAGTTTTATTTTTAAAAAATGTTTGATACAATAATTAATATTAATTTTTAAATTGTTTTGACAGTTTTATAATTCTTTTATTCATTCTGCATAGAGGGAATATCTGACTTTCGCAAAAATGAATAATATCGAGCATTTAATTGACATTGTAAATATTGAGCATTGAATTAGTAATTGTCGTAGGGCTGGCACAATTTTTTTTCGTTTAATATATTTTCATACGATTTCTTTATTTATTATGCATTTCAACAATTCCCAAAATATAAGTCGTACACACCATGTTTGATAAGTATTTTGAATAAATAGTTAATAACTTATATATTAATAAACTATAAATATTATATTATATTATTATAAATTTATGTATTAATAACTTACTATATATTTATCATGATAAACAAATAGTGGCTTAATTTTAAAATTATAAAATTTGATTATTTCAGATTTATTTTTGTATTTGAATTTATGCCAGATTTTTGAAACAGGGCTTGTGGCAGAGGGGGAAGAACAGTTTTTATTTTTATTTTAATATATATTTTTATTTTTTATTAAATTATGACCGGTCCGTGGCGCAGTGTCAACGGTGTTGGCTTGCATGCCGGACCACCCGGGTTCGATTCCCGGTACGAAGTTTTCTGAAATTCACAGGCATGGGTGTTTGTGTTGTTGAAAATCCCTTCCCACCTTTCCGATCCCAAAGAGCGACGCATAGTAAAAGCAATTAGCTTATCACTTCAATCCTTTCCATCCCTACTCTCTTCTGAAAAAGAGAGGTTGAGCAACTGAGTAACAAACCGTTCTCGAAGAAAAACATATGTTGAGATAAACTCCGTGAGAAGTCTATATGCCCCATGTTGGGTGCGAACTTGGTTAAAAAAAAAAAAATCGACTCACAAATGACATCGCTTCAAATAATATTCTGTCTCTCATTAATTTTTCGATTGATATTAATGCCCGGTCCGTGGTGCAGTGGTCAACGTCGTTGACTACCAGACATACGCTAACTCGCAAAAGTTTTATTTTTAAAATATGTTTGATACAATAATTAATATTATTTTTTTAATTGCTTTGACAGTTTTATAATTCTTAATTACAAGGAGTAGAAGCAGCCTGACAATGGGGATGCCACTAAGAAGAGCTTTAGTGATTTTAAACAAAATTGCTTCAGACGTCGACATATTTCATATGGACGTGAGCGAGTTCAGACGAGTACTATTTTGCAGTGAAAAAGTTCGACTTCGACTCCGACTCCAGCATTTACCAAAAACACTACCCCGACTAAAAAAGTTTAATATCGTCACTTTTTTTTGCCTTATTTCCCTATTTATGTGTATTCAATTAAATATCAACCCTACCTATATATGCAAAAATAAAAAGTTCAAACTTTTCAAAATTTCCGACTCCGAGTACGACTCCGGCCAAATCGCCGCGACGACTCCGACTCCGGCCAAAAAGCCCCGACTCCACAACTCCGACTCCGACTCCACAGCCCTGGTTATTACCCTCTCCTGCACGATTGACAAAAACGGAGATAGAAAATTTACTATTTCAGCCATCGATATTGGATCCGGCCAAAACGTACTGTCAAATTGGTAAACATCAACAACTTAACATCGGGTGACCCAAACAAAATACCAGAGACAACATTGCATATGTTTATACTTTTATTCTCTTGCCTTGTGCCGTTGGTTTGGTAATGTTGACGTGCGAATTCATCGGCACGTATTGGCGTGAGCGTGGAATTTGGCACGTAACCGAGTGTAAGCGTGCGGCGACCATGATTCCTTCATTCCGTTGACACATTGGTTTCCAGAAATTGACACGTAAACAACCTTGCACCCATAATATCGTTTGATATGGTTTATTTGGAAACATAATAATATCGCCAAAAAAAGTGTCGATATACTAATATTGGCTAACCCAAACCTATCTGATTGATTGCAGCTCATTAGTTAATATTTTTTAATGCTAACGTCATTAGTAGTATAATTATTTGTTTGCATTGTTTCGATTCTATAACCCCCCTCCTTGCTTCCCGTAAAAAGGAAAAATCCCAAACTCCACTTTGTAATTTTATCATTTTAAAATATTAGAATCAATCTTGCTTCATTACTTAAGCAAAGTAAGGAAGTCCGAAAATGTCTCTGAAAGATCGAAACACGTGTCACAGTTAGTAGCACAATACGTGGAATAATCAAAGTTTTTCAAATTTTATATTAAAATGAACTTCCACAAAGTTACCGCCGAAACCATCGAAAATATTAATATTGGTTCATTCCAAATAGGTTTTTTTTTTTGAAACCATTTCCGCTACTGATGTGAAACCTATGGGAATCACACTGGAGTTTTTGTTTCGTAAAGATGAATGTTTTCTCAGAACTGTACGTACATTTATTGTTTTCAAATCAGTTTTTTTAGTTTGGTTATTTTCTGATTTCTGGCCGCGGCCAAGATTATGCGTTGCATTTTTGAATAAAGAAATGCAAATCAACCCATAAACTTGATATATTACCATCAATCACTTCTTGGTGGAAAGGAATTATTAAATAAAATAAAAAAAACATTATGCAGAATAAATATGTTCGGAAAAAGTTTATTACCGCTATTGTGCTTATAGTGGTCGATAAATACAATATCCATTAGCCTTAAAAACTACGAATAATCCACTTTTTGAAAATGGAATCGTCAACACAGGCGGCTATGGTCACACTATTCGAAAATGTCCGGCGATATATTGGAATGTGCGTGCGAAAGAAAGTTTCGCTTCGATGACCCATTTAGAATCTATTTAGTTATGCCAATGAAATTATTATTGTAACAATAATGGATTAATTATTGTTGAACGGTCATGTCTATTACACGCCGTTGAGTATTTGGGTCGTGCGCCGTCTAGCAAACGGAAGATACCCGGGCACGAATCTTGTACGGGTCATTTAATTCAAGATAAGTTTTTCTTTTTGAATTAAAAAAAAAATGCCAATGCACCAAATATTTTTAATTGTGAAAGTCATACGAGATAAACTCGATGATAAATAATTAATCAGTCGAGAACAACTCAACGAAAATTTACATACATCCAGTCCAAGATTTATTTAACAATTGAAAAAATCTGATCTTGCCGGGAATTGAACCCTAGCCCACCTGATCGCTAGGGCACTTGCCACTAGTCCACAGGGACCGACTACATTTAAATTATAATTTAAATGATACCGCCATGATCCGTGATACCAAGTAAATGCCAATACAATCAATGCATTACTGATTACTATTTACGGAACACTGATGTGTGTGTTGTTCAAATTACATCCCACACTCATAAATCGGTTAGCTAACCATTTGTCCTTAACTTAACTTGTCCTTGTCGAAGAAGAGAAAACACTCAATCATATGCCCTGTCAGTGGTGCAGTGTTCAGGGTCGTTCGCTTCCGTGACGGACCACCCAGGTTCGAGTCCCTGCACGAGCAGTTTTTTCCAGTCGATTTATCGATTCTGCTCGAAGGCAATGGGTGTTTGTGTTGTTTAAAAATCCGTTCCCACCCTTCCGATCACAAAAAGCGATTAGCTAACCATTAGTCCTCGTATCCTTTCAATCCCTACTATCTTAAAACGAGAGGTTGAGCAACTGAGTAACAAGCAGTTCTCGTAGAAAAAATATATGTTGTGATAAACTCTGTGAGGGGTCTATATGCTTCACGTTGGGTTAGTAAAAATACATTTCGAAAAAAGTGTTTAAGAATAAGATGACGTATGTAAGTATCGCTTGACGTTACGAGCTCCAACTTACCCCGTGTCTTACCCCGTGTCTTAGGTAAGCGACGCGAACCGGCAAGAGAATTTAGGCGAATCCAGTCAATTTAAAACGTAGTTGATCAAAGGTCTTATGTGCCATCGCTCGGCCAGACGCAATTAACGCTCTGGTGAGCTTGGACCGTTTCATATTTTCAAGCGATTCGCGTGCGCCATGAGTGCGCACTTGAGGCGACTTGCTACATATGCCGTCCTGACCGGATCGCTTCGCTTACATATGACACTTGCATGGGCCAGGACCGTTTGATATTTTAAAACTCTGCCGCTTTCAAAGCCGCGCCGGATCGCCTCGCCCAGATTCGCCCAGCTAAGACGACCCGTTAGGTAAGCGACGCGAACCGGCAAGCGAATTTAGGCGAATCCAGTCAATTTAAAACGTAGTTGATCAAAGGTCTTATGTGCCATCGCTCGGCCGGACGCAATTAACGCTCTGGTGAGATTGGACCGTTTGATATTTTCAAGCGATTCGCGTGCGCCATGAGTCAGGCACTTGAGGCATCTTGCGACATATGCCGTCCTGACCGGATCGCTTCGTCCACATATGACACTTGCATGGGCGAGGACCGTTTAATATTTTAAAACTCTGCCGCTTTCAAAGCTGCGCCGGATCGCCTCGCCCAGCTTCGCCCAGCTAAGACGACCCGTTACAATCTTTAGGTGCGGGGTTGAGGTCCCTGTAAGGTCAACATCGGATACAACATGCGACGCATGTTGATCTCGTGGCAAATATCTGGCTCATTGGCGACAATATTTAATCACTTTCGCGGGTCAATTCTCGGTGAGAAGTTATCGTTTCACTAAATCAAAGGTTCACACACAGTGTTTTTTTGTGCCGAATGCTCAGGACCGGTTTCGCTCGCCGCGAGGATTTTCAGCAAACATTGATAATGTATCATCTCAACAGAAAATATTTTACGAGGACTGACTGTTAATCGTCTGATTCTAAAAACGGGACGAGACATGACATTAGCCATGAGCTTACGAATCAGGGCTGTGGAGTCGTTAAAAAAAAATTACGACTCCGACTCCGATCCCAACATTTACCAAAACCACGACTCAGACTCCAACATTGACAAAAAACACGACTCGGACTAAATTTTTTTTTTATCGTCACTTTTTTTTTCCTAATTTTCCTATTTATGTGTATTCAATTATATATTCATCTACCAATCCGTGCATCTAAACAAAAAAACACGGGGCCTGTAAGGACGAGCGTGACCATATGGTCACATAGCTTTTCTACAAGAAAGCATTGTGTAATTTTTTTAAAATTATTTTTCCTATACGTATAAGACTACGTGTTGATAAAATTTAGCTTAAAATTCTATTTTTTATCAAAAAAAAATCCTCGCCTCTGGAAGGTTAATTTGACAGTTTTTACGAATCATTGGCTTAAAAGTCATGATGAAATAACATTATCTTAAGTATGCATAAGGATATCTTTTTTTAAATGAAAACATATTAATCTTCAAGTAAAATATGATAAAAAATAATGAAAATTATGCTAAAAAAACAATGACAAATCTAGGACAATTATTATCTGTTTGCTGGTTTTACTCTCTTTCTTATCAACTAATGAAAACATATTTAAATATCATGTATAAAAATATATTTCTTTCAAGAGAGAATTTTCAATGTTATATACAAATGCCCTCTATGGCCGGATCGGTTAGTAAGTTGATTGATTGAATTACAAGCAGTGGCGGCACGTGAATAAGATATCTAGGGGTGCTGCGGGGATTTATTTTAAAAAAATGTTTATTTGGATTATTTGTTACTATTAACATCAAAATTACTCATATTTATTTCTATATTATTTTAAAATCAATGCAACTGACTATAATTTATAAGGCAATCTAACTGTAAATAGCAGAGCTGTGGAGTCTGAGTTGGAAATTTTGAACTTTTTATTTATGAATATAACATGTGAAATTTGACTATTGGCCGGATTGGTTGGTTGATATCTTATATATAAAACCGAAACGGCGTATGTATGTATGTGTAATGTTTATTATTTACGTGAAGGTATTATTTGACATTTCTTTGACAGCAAATTAGATTTTTTCCTTGAATTTGGACATTTTAATGGGCGAGAATGGGGCTGTCATCAAATTAAATAAAGTTTGTGATTTTATTTTAAGTATATTTTGGATGTTAGATTTTGTGATATAATTATGTCGAATGATATAATAAATAATTATTGGTCGCTTAGTCCGAGCGACGCCGGGTAGCAATACTAGTTTTATATAATACACATAAATTGGATAAGTAGGAACAAAGCGTGAAAAATTTTAATTTTTTTACTAGCCGTCGTGTTTTTGGTCTATGTTGGAATCGTGTTTTTGCGAATGCTGGACAGGGTCGTAGCAAGGTCCCTTGGGGCGCCTAGAGCAAAGAGGAGATTTTGCTTTTGATTCAATCCCAAAATTTCGGTAATTTGTAATTTTCAAAAGAGTGCTGGTATCATTTTGGCGCCCCCTATTCTCTTGCCAGCGCCTCGGAGCCCAGGGTGAACGCCCTATTCACCAGCCACTAGCTACGGTTCTGATGTTGGAGTCGGAGTCGTGATTTTTTTATCGACTCCACAGCCCTAGTAAAAAGACAAACTATCAATTTGCAAATCACTTCATAAAAGAATCTCTAAGTATAACTTTAGTCCAGTATCAATATGTTTATATCTTTATTGTAAAAGCCCCACGCTTAATGTGGCATAATTAGAAATGGATATGTATTATCAATCCAATGCATTCTTAATGAGCGAACTAACATTTATCCATCACCATTTCTAGGAGCATTACAGGAGGCGTAACTATATTCTATAATTTTGTATAGCTAAACTTATTTTTTTTTTTGTTTTGTGCTATTTTCCGCTGAACGCATCTACCGCACGAAAAAGAAGGTTTTGGTGTTTCTAATTGATAAATAAAACATTATTATTTTGTACTGTAAAATTATATGACCTTGAAAATTTTACCCTTTGTATGAATTGACGCTCTTATAGGTATCGCTGTTGCATGGCTGATTGTATTTGTATTAAAAAGCATCATTTTTATGTTCAAATTTCCATTATTATTTATTTAATCTCTCTATATGTTTTTTAAGTCTACAACACTGAAATAATTTTGTTATTGTATCACCTTTATTTACAACATGGCGGCTCGTTAGCCATGTAAATTTGACAACAAATCGATGAAAATGGACATAAAAATGGAACCAGTGGACGATTATCCGCTACAATTACACCCAGCAATGAATCCACACCCCCAAGATCGTGGCCCAAGTTTAAAAGCCACACATAATTACGTTAAACAAGAGCAAGGAATAATAAATCTAAATTACAAAGTAAGGTTATGTCGATATTGACAGAATTTATCAAAATTTTGCAATTATAATAAAGATATTTGCAAATATATCAATGAAGTATCGTACTTATATATTTGACCCTGTGAATTGTAGCTTTTGTTTCACACTTCGATATCTGTAATCGTTGAAAATTTCAAATTTAATTTCAAAGTGACAGTTGTTTATTTTTTACTTATTACGAATACATATTCGAAATTTGAATTTTTTTTTACATACACCATCCTAAAGTATAAGATGTCATACTTTGTGTTGATTGGGTATACTTATATCAAATATTATACACTCTTTTTGCACGGGTGATACGTTTCAATTACTACCGTGTAAAAAAGTGCCCATAAAAACATGGTTCATAGGTTTCATCACTTAAAATCAACTCAATGGCGATTTTGTTATTATTATAAAGCTTCAATTCAAATAAGAGGTCTGCACCTCTCGGTAACGAAAGTTTGCATTGGGTACACAAAAAATAAAACATAAATCCGATTAATCCGGATGTATACGCCATTATTGTATCCCTAAGTTACATACATATTATAATTTGATGAGCAGATATTAAATTACTTTAAATTTTGTTGAAAAGTTGAAAAAATCGTTAAATTTTTTTTTTATACTGTTATTTCGAAACCATGCAAAAAGTGTATCAGATATATTATTAATTTGCTATACTTGCTCTCAACCCTGTTCCAGTATTCTTTCCTATTGTCTTAATTGTTATTGATTTTGTTTTACTTGTTTTTTTAAAGAAAGTATCTCAACACATGAACATAAAGCAAGAACCAGTGGAACAAAGAACGGAATACGCTGTTGAATTTGAAATTTGTCCAAATTCAAACAAAGAACACAACTGTCAGGTATAATTTCCATAATGACCAACACAAATAACTAGATATTGTCATGTTTCTGTTGCGCCCGAACCTCCATTGAGCAACTCTGTTTCTCAACCACACCAGTAAAGTGACTCATAGATGTGTGCAACATTTGTATGGGAACCAAGTCAATGTCATACTTAAGAATTTCGGTCAGAATTTTATGTCATTTCAAGTTCATTCGTACACTTGAAATGCCTGAAGATGCCAAAGGCGAAACCCAGGTTTTGGCACGCGCACAGCCTAGAAGAAATATTGGTGCTGGGTACAATGCGTGTTCCCTAGAAAATATAAAAAAACGTCAATTCTTTTTACAAACTGTCGTAAGTGCACAAGGAACATTGTATTTCTGCTTTTACAGTCTGCGATTCGGCCGGAGATTAGAATCAAAAGCGAACCACACTGTCCACACAAAACCGATTACCCTGATGATGAACGGCATGGCAGTGATGAAGAATATGGAGCGTGCTTTAAGGTAGACTCGAAGGCCCTAGATTTTTCAATGAAAACGTGTTTGAATATTGCAAAAATTCCATATCTGATGTATATTTTCTCTTTTAAAGGAAGTCCACATTGAACCTGAAGTTGTAATCAAGACGGAAGCCAATAGCCTTTATCAAAAAATTCCTCTGGATTATCGGAATGAGCAATTCGGCCAATGCTCCAGTGCTAGTGAAAATTTGCTGGTATGTCCCATTTTTATGTAAAATTAAATTGATAACTTCTGACTCCGAGTAAGACTCCGGTCAAAACACCGCGACGACTCCAACCCCACCAGCACTGATTTAATATGTAAAATTTGGCTTTTGGCCGGATTTGTTGAATGATATTTAATTGAACACACCATCTATAGTAAAGTTAGCAAAAAAAGTGACGAAATTAAGCTTTGTTTAGTCGGAGTCGTGTTTTTGGTCAATGCAGGAGTCGGAGTTGGATTCGTTTTTTTAATCACTCCACAGCCCTGCCTGTTAGTAATACAAAACGTGGAATAATCAAAGTAACATAACATTCACAAATTTACCACCAAATCCATTGAAAGTAATATATTCTTTTTAAACTGTATATTATATAATTTTTGTACAGCTTCTATTTTGTTCACCGTGGTAACATTTGTCATTTGTTTCCTTTCAGGGCGTCTGCGCCGATGAACCGAATCACCGAATCCGACACCCGCCAATCATCACCGAAGACGATGTAACTATTCAGCCGTTTTCAATATTCCCGCAGCCTCCATCATCTAACCACGCCCTCTCCCCACAAGAAAATGCAGTGAAAAAAGAATATTCAATATATTACGACAAAGAAACTAATAAGATATTGCTGGACTTGAAATGTAAATATTCGGGAGAAATGCACAGCAGCTTTGAAGAGTTGTCCAAATGCGAAGGTTGCTTCAGCGAAAACCGATGTCGGGCCGCTCCAAAAAAGTTGAAGAAGATCGACACGGGAGACAAACCGTTCAAATGTGACGTGTGTCCGCATCAGAGCAGACACCTGAGTCATTTGATCACACACAAGATGATTCACACGGGTGAGAAGCCTTTCAAATGCGAAAATTGCTCATTCGAATGTCGCCAGATTAGCGATCTGAAAAAGCACAGAGCTATACACGGTGTCGTAAAACCGTACAAGTGTCAGCAGTGTCCCTACGAGAGTACGCAGGCGAGTTATCTACGCCGACACAAACTTATGCACTCGAATGAGCGTCCTTACAAATGCGACGTTTGCTCATTTGAATGTAAACAATTGAGCGATTTAAAAAACCATAAAGTCGTGCACAGTGATGTTAAACCGTTCAAATGTGAAATTTGCTCATTCGAGTGTCGCAAGTTGATATATTTAAAAAATCATAAACTGACACACAGCGATGAGAAACCGTTTAAATGCAACGAATGCCGATTCGAGAGCCGTCAGTTGAATCATCTGAAGACTCATCAGATGATTCATAAGAGTGAAAAGCCGTTCAAGTGTTCCGATTGTCCGTTCGAATGTAAACGAGCGAATCATCTGAAGAATCACAAGATGATTCATTCGGGGAAAAAGCCTTATAAGTGCGACGTTTGTAAATTCATGTGCAGGCAGTCGGGGAATTTAAAACGTCATAAGGCGACGCGCGTGCAGGTTGCGTGAATTTAAATAAAATCCCGGTCCGTGGTGCAGTGGTCGAAGTTATTAGGCACCGCTTCGGACCGCCCGGGTTCAATTCCCGGTAATTTTACTGTATTGTCGCTGTCGATTCGGGTTTCGCCTTTCGGCATCTTCAGGCAATTATATAAATATTTAACTTGACTGTACTTGAATGATATTTGTGGATGAATTTTAATACCATGTGTCTACCGTACCTGGAAGTATTTATTATTATCGTTTTAACTTTTTTCTACATTACCGCCGATGCGCCAAATAATATGATGAAACTGTAAAATCACATACAACAATTACGTACTTGTCCAAGATCTTGGAATTGTCATTCCCAGGACTTGAATCTAGATCAACTTCACTGCTAGGGTAAAGCTCTCACAGCTAGACCACTGAGATTGATATACATATATCGAATTGAAAAAAAGAACTAAATTCTTGGTGGAAAGGCATTAAATTTAAATAAATGAAACACATTTTTTATCCACCACTTCACCATATATATACTTTGTTAAGATCAGGACCAGTTTTGCTCACCGCTACTAAAAGAATTATTAAAAAATTGAACGTAATCAAAATGTCAATGACTTTGTTTCGATATGTATCACACTACATTGCATCAGTTAAAAATGCGAACAAAACCGGTCCTGATCATCTTTAAATATTTGTTAGCACATAGTACGAAAAATTGTGTTTTATAAACTTCCTAAAAAACGTAACTTTTAACTTTTAACTCGTGTCCCAGTATTATTTTATGTGAATAGTTTTAGTAAATACTGTTTACATGTTTGGCAATATTTATTTGTTTGTATGTTTGTTTGTAGAATTTTCTAATTAATAATTATTAACATATATTTATACATATTTTTTGTATGTAGATATTGTTGACCGTCTCCCCTCCCAATTTTGTGCATATGGAATACTTATGGAGTTTATTTCAGTAAAAGTTAATCAAATTTGAATTGTTTGAGTTTTGTACCTTTCCATGAGTTTTGTTGCTTACGACCCAGGTTTCGCTTTTCGGCATCTTCAGGCAATTCAAGTGCACGGATGTACTTGAACTGACGCGCAGTAAACAGTTTGTATCGTTATATACAAAAATAAAATGTAAAACCCGGGTCGTTAGCGACGAAACTCATGGAAAAGTATAAAATTCAAATTTGATGTTGAGATTCCATCAAGCTCCCTCAGTCGAAATCTTTAATTATAGAAGTTAATCAGTTACACGACCCCGTGAATGAATGTGAATGTAGTAGTATGGATTGAAGACAGGGCTAGTGGTTAGCTAATTGTTCTCGACTGGATGGTATATTCGATCCAGCCTTTCAAACCAGAGCTGCGGAGTCGGGGCGTCGCGGCATTTTGGCCGGAGCCGTACTCGGAGTCTGAAATTTTGAAAAGTTTGAACTTTTTATTTTTGTATATCATATGTCAAATTTGGATTTTGGCATGCCCCAATTTTTTAACTTACCACTAGTCCTCGGATCATTTCAAACCTTCAAAAATAGAGGTTGAGTAACTGAGTAACAGGAAGTTCTCGTAGAAAAAAACATGTTAAGTAAATTTAGCGAGGAGTCCATATGCTTCAAGCTGGGGGCGGACATGGTAAAATCAAAATATATTTACCGACAACTTGAGTTTGGGGTTGATGAATGAATCTGTTATGAACCTAAAAAGATATTTAAAAAGTGTACGTTATCCATGAATAATTTTTAAATGCAGTATTATTAACGTTATTTCTAGATTTTTTGTGATTTATAATTTATTCAAATGTATTAAAGTGATATGAAATACATAAAAAAATTACTGCCTTTTTTATTTTATTGATTCATTCTCCTTTTACTGAAGTTTCTCCATGAAAAACATCTCCACCAGACGTCCATATCTGTGGACTCCTCCTGACTTTTAGTCTTTAAGTCATTTACTTGTTAGTATACTTGATAATGTTGTCGTGTTTTCATGGAACAAAATCTATTAAGAAGAAAAAAAAAGGTGAATATATGTATATCATTACAGCTGACGCCAATGCAATATTGAAATTGAACAAAAAGTCATTTTACATCAATGATAACCACATATTTTATTATGATCAGGACCGGTTATCGCGAGCATTTTATACTGACGGCATATTATTGAAAATAGATAAGTACAGGTTTATTTACATCAAATTGAAAAAGACGAGAAGGTGTATTAATTTATTGTGATAATATATGTAATTTTGTCGAAAATGCCCGCGATGAGAGAAACCGGTCCTGATCTTGACAAAATAAATTGTCCAGGTGTCGTGTAAAAAGAATAAATACCAACCTTCATTTTGCAATATATGTATAATTAAATAAATGGAATCAATGCTTAAGTAATTTCTGAAGTAACCATACAATAATCAATCAGATGATGCTTCTCAATGCGGCGAAACACGTGTTATCAATTTGCTTATCTATAATTCGTACAACAAAGCTTGTATTGGCTAATAATGATTCGAATCTTCCTGATGTGAAGTCCAGAGCAGGCCATTCTAAAAAGTATTGTGTGAAACCGTAGCCTGAATTGACCACTTTGAATAGTCATTATTGATGCCTATTTTAGAAGCGGAAGAATGATGTCAAATGATGCTTTAATGTTTGGAAACAATATGTACATGGTAAGCATGTTATCATTTTCTCATTTGCTTAATTTATTACATGGCTAACAGGGTTGAAAAAGATTTTTCTTTTAAATAATTGCAAATAAAATCTGTCTAAAAGAGGGTCAATATTCCCTAGGCTGATTGTATTTTGTAAATTTAATGAAATTTTTGGTTTTCGTATTTGATTTAAAAAAATGTTCAAGTATACTTATAAATTTATACCGGTCCATTATGTTGGTATACGAATATTGTTTTCTGAATACAATTTTGACGTTTAATAAAACATGGCGGAATAACAAATGAAGGTTATGCATTTGACAGCCGCCTCTAGAAAACGTAAACATTTCGAAATTTGAAATGTTTTAAAATGAAAATTAAACTAGAAAAAGAAGAAAATGATTTCTTCGTCGAAGTACCGCCGGCTATTTACGAGCAAGAGAATACAGCGCTCATCCCATCGACATCGTATCAAAATATTTACATAAAACAAGAACTAATTGATGATGTCATATTAGAAAAGGATATTAAAAAAGAATCGGAAGACGATTCAAATGAATTAAACACGCATAATTTAGACAGCCATATTGAAAATGAACACACTTCAGAGGTAATATTTTATTCATCAATCGACACTCAATAATACCATACTTCAATAATTTAGTAACTATTACTAATTCGCTCCTATAGAGACAAAAACCAAACTGATTTTTCTCTACTATTTAGTAAAGCTAAATAACAGTTTTAACCAGTAATCAATGTCACCCATTTTTTCTCAAATACAAATTATCTTTTCATTATCTTAAGCTCGACAATCGTATAAGTGAAGCGCAACTCCTATGTCGTGTCCTGCTCGACTTTGTACAACTTGGTTGGAAAAATATTTTTTACTAAGGTAAATGTACTATTAGTTGACCTTTTGAGAATAAAATGGCCCAAAATAAGAAATGCAGATGCGGGATTGCTCTAAATTGTAAAGTTCAGACAAGTCAAGGCATCTGTGGTCGGAATGAGCCACTAACACATCACCATATAGCCAATGAAGTGCCAGGGTGGCCATTTGAAAACTACACCTAGTGAGGAAAGTGTATTATTTCTAATTTCTTAGGTGATCAATCTAATAACGGTGTGTAACTTGTTCCTGAACCGCCCATTGCTACTTGATTCAACCAAGAGTGGTGTGACAGAAAGCCCTGTGGCAACCCTGAAAGAAAGTTCACTATAAAGCCCCCTGATTAGACATGGTCAACACCTAGACTTTTCAATTTGTGAGATGGTCAACATGACTTCAAATAATTTAACACAACTTTTTTTTCAACAGGCCCTTTCGTAATTTTTGTTACATAATATTAATTAAGACATATGATCCAATATGAGTATACATGCTTTGCCTTTATTCGGTACAATGCTAAACCTTAATCGTTATTTTTGTTGAAATTTTTTCTTAAACGGTCAGCTACTGGTATATTTACCTTAAGTATTACTAATTCGCCCCTTTTAGAGACAGAAAAACCTAACCGTTCTAAACCTATTCTATACGTTTCAGTAGGGCTAAAAAACAGGTTTCACCAGTAGTTAATGCCACCCATTTTTTCGCAAATACAAATTGTTTTTCATTATCTTTAACTCCTAGAACTCATGTAAAGTCTATCTCAGCGACAAATTGGCTGGAAATATAATTTATACTAATTTAAAATTTTCCTTATTTCAAAAACCGTTTATATTAGATTGTGTGCCTCAGTTAAAGTTTGTAACATGACATAATGTGGTATATTTTTCGGTATTTCGTTTTACCATGCTAATAAATACGCAAACCCTGTTATATCAACCGATTTAACAAATCTATGAGAAAAATAATATGTTGAGAGCGTAAAGGGTTAAAGGCGATGCTTTGGCTTTTGTCTTTTGGCAAGATTTTGTCGCTAACGACCCAGGTTTCGTCTTTCGGCATCATCGGGCATTTAGAGCCGGGTCGATAGCGACAAAACTTATGGAAAAGTACAAAATTCAAATTCCATCAAACACCTTCAGAAATTTGATATTTAGAATTTGGACTCTTAGATGCAGAGAGACGTAACTCATTTTTCTCTAATTTTCAGGAGAGCCAAAAAACAGGTTACACCAGTAATCAATGTTACCTATTTTTTAACAGATACAATCTGTCTATTCACTATCTTTAAATGCGACGCTTTGGCTTTCTGATTTATTTGTTAAATATAAAATAGTAATTCATTCTAATGTGTTGTTTTAAGGTTTAGCGGAGCTATGAACAAGAACATGATTTTAATATGTATTGAATTATCTTCCTATTCACTTCTTTTATTGATATGTCTCTTTGACACATAACGTATCATATTATTTTGTATCTAGTGGCATTCGTAACACAAAACTGGCAAAATTGAGATACTTTACTTTTATCTTAAGAATTGTTAACAAAGATTGTGGCTATTATCAAATCCGCATTCAACCATATTCAAAGAGTTCACGGCGTCTCATGGAGAGGAAATATAACTAAATACATAAACTCTTGAGGAATCGTTTCTCGGACACTCCTGGCAAAATTCGAAACACTTTAAAAAGGATTACAGTGGAACCCCGATCTTACGTTGTCGCATTATACGTTTTCCCGCGTGGTGCGTTCATTTTCTATGGTCCAGGCACTTAGTTCACATATAAAACTTTCCCGCATTCATTGTTTCCCGCATTAATCTTTTGTTTTATACGGTCCCTTGAAAAACGTAGAATCGGGGTTTCACTGTATCTTAATAAATTATTAATTTATCAATTCAACTCGTTTCAACACCGCTGGCTTTAAGTTCACAGGTTCAAATCCCATTCTACGCAGTTTCATTTTTCAATTGATTAATGAACTAAAATATTCTCCCACATTCATCGCATTATAAAAAAACAGTTTGAAAATAGATCGATTAGCTAATCACTAGTCCTATCCTTTGTATCCTTACTTCTAAAAAAGAAATCAAGGAACCGAGTAATAAGCAGATCTCACAGAAATGCTACTATTGAGCCAAACTCCATTAGGAGTCTATATGCTCCACATTGGGAATGTACATGTCTGAAACAAGTAATATAGATACTATATATTTTGAATCGTTTGACTTTTGTATTTCTCAATGAGCTTTGCCGCTAACGATCTGGGTTTCGCCTTTCGGCATCTTCAAAGATTTCAAGAGCACAAGACTGTCTTGTGCACTTGAACTTTTTTTTTAGATTTGATTAAAATTTTATTTAAGTTTGATTAAATTTGTATTTAAATTTGAACATTAAGTTAGTTCAAGTACATCCGTGCACTTGGAATGCCTGAAGATGCCGAAAGGCGAAACCCGGGTTGTAAGCGACAAAACTCATGGAAAAGTACAAAATTGAAAAAATTCAAATTTAAATTTGAACAGTTTACTTAGTGAACTCGAACATTCAAATTTAAATTTGATATTGAAATTCCATCAAACACCTCCAGTCAAAATCAACTAATAAACAATATTACAAATATTAAAATGAAATTATTTTATTTACAGGTGTCACGAATTCCAGAAGATGAAATTAAAAACACACTCATTGACAATTCAGAAGTTATTCAAAATGACAATTCGAAAGTTGTCAAACCCGAAGAAAAGTTATTGTTACAAATCAAAAACGAATCCGACACCGATGAGAGACAAGAATTTTCAGACAATCAAATAGTCATAGACAAACAGAATGTAAAAAAAGAACTGGGGATAGTTCAAGACGTACCCGTTATAAAATTGCATAGATTAATGTATTTCGAGCATAATTTCGTATGTAATGTTTGTTATTTTCATTGCGATTCATCGGTAGCACTGAATAGCCATAAACTTTTTCATAATAATGAAATTATTTTACAAAAAGTCGTTGTTAAGAGGTTCTCTTGCGACCTGTGCGCGTACAAATGTAAAAGGTCCAGCCATTTAAAAACGCATCAGTTGATCCACAGTGGTGAGAAACCTTTTGAATGCAAAGTTTGCGAGTATAAGAGCACGACTTCGAGCCAAATGAAGCGTCATAATTTCGTACACACCGGAGAGAAGCCGTTTTCGTGCGAAGTTTGTGAATTTAAATTTGCGTCTACTAGCGATTTAAAAAGCACAGTTTGGTTCATAGTGGAGAAAAGCCGCATGCTTGCGATCTATGCGCGTATAAAACGCGTAAACCCAGTCAATTACGTACGCATAAATTGCTTCATTCAGGTGAAAAACCGTTTGCATGCGAACAGTGTAGTTATAAATGCCGTTCGTCTACCATTTTAAAATCTCATCAGTTTATACATACGGGCGAACTGCCGTTCGCTTGTGAATTCTGCAGTTATAAAACTCGGTTATTAACGAGTATGAAAACACACAAAATGATTCATACCGGAGAAAGGCCTTACAAGTGTCAGATTTGCGAGTTCCGGAGCAGGCAGTCGAGCGATCTGAGGGCTCATTTGATGATACACGGAGGGGAGAAACCGCACAAGTGTGACGTGTGCGATTACAGGTGTCGCACGATGCGTCATCTGAAAGAGCACAAATACACGCATAGTGATTTGAAGCCACATCAGTGCGATCTTTGCTCATTCAGTTGCAAGTTGCCGAGTTCGCTGAAGCGGCACAAGCTGCTGCACGGGTGGGAGCAGACGTACACGTGCGAGATATGCCTCTACACGTGCAGGACGCTCAGCTATCTGCGGACGCATAAAAAATCGCACAAGGCGAAAAAGGGCGTTAAATGAGCTTGTTGTGTTGTGTCGAAAAATGATAATTATCTTTTTGTACATATCCCACAAATAATTTATAGAAACTCATTGGCTACGGGAAACATGCAATATGCGTTTGCACCCATGGCAGTGGAGTCGTGATGTTTTGGCTGGAGTCGGAGTCGTGAAAAACTTTTGAAAAAAAATAAAGATTTTAGTAAATTTCCAGATTGGTTGGGTTGATATTTGATTAAATAGGAAAAGTAGGAAAATAACGTGACCAAATTTAAAAGAAAATAGTCTTGAGTTGGAGTCGTCATTTTGGTAAATGTTGGTGTCGTAGTCATATTTTTTTTAACGGCTCCACAGTCCTGTTCATTTCTCTGTGTGTTTTGATTTCCTAACAAAGCGAATGTTTTAAGATCAGGACTGGTTCCATCAATACAGGGCTTTTTATATAATGTATAAATAACTCTGTACTGATGTATATTCTTTTTTTTTCTTGACATGAGGTATATGTTTATTATATGAATTTATATGTATGTTTTTTCTCTGAGAACTGCTTGTTACGCAGTTGCTCAACCATTCTTTTTTGAAGAGAGTAGGCATTGAAAGTATACGAGGACTTGTGGTTATCAAATCGCTATCGTTACCCACCGCTTTTGGGATCGGAAGTGTGGGAAGGGATTATTAACAACACACACCTTTACGTTTGAACAGGATCGTCTGAAAAAATCTGCTCGTACAGGAACTGGAACCCGTAATGTCCACCATGGATGCCAACGACGTTGACCACTGCACCACAGACTCTTATCTGTTGAAAATGTTTGCAAAGAGTGAAACTGGTCATGATCTTAATAAATTAATTGTGAAATAATTACAGAAAATGTTTTATTATTGTTTAATATAATGCCTTTCCACCAAGTATTGACAGTGAACACCTTAAAAGTGTGTTACGATATCAGAAAAACACTTTCAGTCAAGTTTGAATCACTTGTACTTTTCCATGAGTTTTGTCGCTAAAGACACAGGTTTCGCATTTCGGCAACCAAATGCCTGATTTCAAGATTACGAATGTTCTTTCATTCAAGATCGCACAGGATCTCTTTTATAATCTAAAATGATAGTAGAAAAGAGAGGGAAGTCAGTTAGCCTTCACCAAGTTGGAAGAAAAAAAGTTGATGCAAAAGGTTCTGTAAGTAATGCAACTCTCATGCCCAAGGTATTGGTAATGTACGTTGATTGAATCAGGATATAAAATAGAACAAACTGTATGTTGCCAATAAAACTTTGAAGAGGATCAATCGCTGAGCGAAACTTGCACTGATCATGTTGTAAAATAACTTCCGCTTTATATTTGAAAAAAAGATACAAGTTTATATCAAAGTCCATGCGTTTGATATTTTCAATGGTTCTTATCCAATCAGTCCTAACCATTGATTATCCTTATTTTATAAATTGTCAACGGTATATACTTATTGTTGTTTATTGTGTATACCATTAATACATGGCATTACAGCTGACGCCAATGTGCCTAAATAATATAATAAAAATATATCATAATATATGACAAAATATAATTATTATTCAACACAGAATGGCTTAAAAACATATAAATTAAGTAGAATTTATGTGAGTAACAGCAAAAAGAATACCGAGTTTATTGCTGAAAATTTTCACTTCTTTTGGCTGTGCGAATCAACGAAATTCAAACGATTTAAATTTGTTAAATTTTAAAATATTGATATTGTGAACTATATATATATATATTTTTTACTTTGTGGAAGAATAAAGTGCATGAAATGTGTTCCTGCAATTAATTAAACTGTACAAAAAGATAGGTACGAAAACAAATGCAGTTGAGGTGTGTTTATTTTAAATAAGTCGTAAAATAATCATCAGATTTTTTAAATCGCAAAATGGCAATTGTCTTTTGTTCGAATAAAATCCTAGGTAATAATTATGTATTTAAATTTTAGTAATATTTTTAATTTAAGCATAGACAATCGGTAATATTTATGGCGAAAATTATTAGCGGCTCGATCATGTTTGTCTATGCCCCAACACAACTTTGCAACCTAACCTGCCTTACCGCACTCACTGGAACCACCGCGTCCTGTCAAAACAAAACAACATCGCCAAAACGAACGAAAATACACACATAGCCGTCGACCATTGTCCCCCCGAGTGATTTCCTTCACGCCCAACAACACACCAGTCGTTTATTTCGCGTAAAACACGCCGAAAACATGACGACCCCACTGCCATCAGTCAACAAAACGGGAAGCGGCTGGCCCCGCAAAGTAAGCAACGCGACGCCCCAAGCGACCAGCCCCAGCCTGAACCCGAACCTGAACCGTTCAATACACCTATACCCGCTGACCAACTACACTTTCGGCACCAAAGAACCGCTATTCGAAAAGGACCCGTCCGTCCCGGCCAGATTTCAACGGATGCGCGACGAATTCGAACGTATCGGTATGCGTAGATCGGTCGAGGGTGTATTATTAGTCCACGAACACGGTCTACCACACGTGCTACTACTCCAGCTAGGAACTACGTTCTTTAAACTGCCAGGCGGCGAGTTAAACACTGGTGAAGACGAGATCGAAGGACTCAAACGGTTGCTAAGCGAGACTCTCGGTCGTCAAGACGGCGTTCGACAAGAGTGGGTGATCGAGGACACGATCGGCAACTGGTGGAGGCCTAACTTCGAGCCGCCGCAGTATCCTTACGTGCCCCCGCATATTACCAAACCGAAAGAGCACAAGCGGCTGTTTTTGGTACAGCTTCAAGACAAAGCTCTGTTCGCAGTTCCGAAGAATTACAAACTGGTAGCAGCGCCTCTGTTCGAGCTTTACGACAACTCGCAGGGTTATGGACCAATCATCTCATCACTCTCACAAAGTTTATGTAGATTTAATTTCATTTATATGTAATTTAATATATATATATACGTGTATAAGTTTTTGTGGGTTTTTCATATTGTACCATAATGTCCTGTCGCCCTAGGTATCTGAAAATTTCAGGTGTTTTGAGTTTTTAGTTAAGTCGAGCGGTCGATTTTTTCACTAGCCGTTAATACAACGGTACTTGGTTGCTATGCGCCAGGCATCAAAACTTCTTTTCTTTGATTTCTTTCACACACAAAGTGCTCGTCTATATTCATATAGTTTTGTCTATGAAAATAAATAATGACTGATACATATTCTGCCGTTCTAAGAAAGTAGTTATGAATGCTAGTTGATTAATATTTTGGTAATGTCCTAGACCAGTGGTTTTGCTGCGGCCACCAATAGCTTCATAGTTAAAATGGGTTTTTACAAGTTAATTTGTCAACAAAGACACTGAAAATTAAATATTTTGTTTGCATTGCATTGTGCATCAAGAATTGCTAGTTAGCAATAACTCAACACATACATGTTTAGGTCTTTTTGGCAAAAAAGACTCATCATAAACATTTGGTGCGGCCGCCAGACATTTCCGTAGTACCGCTGATGTTCCTAATGCGGCCACAGCCAAATTTTACGTGAGCACCGCTGTCCTAGACCGACTGTCGTATCTCGGACCTATTAAAGCCTTTTAAACTTAACCTAACCTAATTCTAACCTAACCTAACCTAACCCAACCTAAACAATATGTATAACTGATATATTTTAAAAAGCCTTCAACTGAAGAAATCAAATATTGAAAATTATCAGTCATACATATTAGGTGAATAATAATATAATCTCAGGTTGGGTTAGGTTAGGTTAAGTTTAAAAGGCTTTAATAGGTCCGTATGTTCATGTGTCCGAGATACGACAGTGGTTCTCACGGAAAATTGCACCGTGGCCGCATCGTATACATAAGCGGTCCTATAGAAATGTCTGGTGGACGCACTAATTTTTTTTTTTTATTTTGTTGTCTTTGATTTATGTCAAATAGACCTAAACATGCTTGTCAATTTACTAAATTTGTATTACAAGCATCCGAAATATTCAATTTCTATTCGAGTCTTTTTTGACTAATTATCTTATAAAACCACATTCTTTTAAATATCTATATTTTCTATGAAGCTGATGGTGGCCGCACATGAGAACCACTGGTCTAGGACATTACCAATATTTTTGTAAGCTATGTATTGTGTTCACATTTATAGCAGTATAATAACCAAAATACTCTTTTATAAAATCTTTTTTAAAAGTATAAAGATTTCTTAAAGAAAACGCTGAAACTCTCGTTTTCTTAGCAAAGAGGCAGTCAATGCAACTACTGACTGTTTGTTTACAAAGAAATCAGTTCATTTATGCATCAACCGCTTTTTATAAATTCTAAATACATACTAAAATATCAAAAAACACACTTAATTTTTCTCAAAAGTTTGTCAGAGTCTCTTACTGCCTTCTTACTTTGAAAGACAGTTTATAGTGTCGTATTTATAAGTAGAAAGATCATTTTTTTAGCCATGTCTGACACTAATGTATGGCATATCGACCCGTAAAGAAGTTTCAAAGAAAATTCTTTTTATTACCGAGTTTCTCGTTTGTCAAGAGTCACTACCTTCTAGCTTGGAATGGCATTATAGACCTCGTCATCAATGTTTCCTCTAAGCTGAGAGGCTAGCTACCCTTAAAATTCAAAGACTGAACAGGCCGAACCAACAAATGTGCGGCATAATTTCAATCATCGAGCAACTTCAGTTAAAATGATCGATTAGGATGCCACAAACTCCAAATTAGGAGTCTGCTCCTAATGTATTAAGAATAATTCTTAATTACATGTTTCATTAATTTATTAATATTTAATATGATAATAAATTCAAAAAGAGACAATTGAAACGTCAAGTCAATGTTACATAGAATTTTATATATTAAAGCAAATAAAATTACAAATTTTCGTTGTGCGAGATCTGTTGTTTCTTTTTTGTAGTAAATTTTTTTGAAATATTAGTTTTTTCGGACAAAGCCACGATTTAAACAAGGGTTGGCTCACTTTTGCTTAGATCAGATCCGTGGAAGAGAATATGAAAGGTAAATCAAACTCAAACACTCAAATCGCCGGGAAAATGACCCAGACCTACCATATACAGTGTATACCATCCACCACAACACTAACTGACACCTCAGAAAGTTTGAAGAAATTTACTTTTACTTAGGTACCTTTACCTAATAACTTTAAAAGTTCCTCATATGATAGTTCCTCAAAACATAGTGGATATTGATTCATATTTTGTCAACTGCACTGACCTTGGTTTGAAAAAGTTTATTTATTTTAGCTGTCATGCTGAAAATTAAATCTCACAAAACAGTAATTTGGAAATGTCTCTTGTAAATAACATACAAGACCAAACTCTGAATTGGGCGAGTTGGTTTGAAGGATTCCACATGGGGACACGCCTTACCGGATGCATTCTAGATGAATTCCAGACAATCTGACAACTGCTGAGGTTGACTATCTTGGGCCATGAACGTGAAAAGCAAACTCTTTATTCTGTTGATAGCATTGTTGAAGGTGGCAATTTAACGCAACAGGTGGTGGTGGGAAATCAACGTGTCCAACTTCTAAAGGCTGCATTTAATAATCTACAAATTATATTTTACAAGCTAAATTATCAACATACACGATACGTATGGATAAAAAATATTTCTAAGTACAAAACTTTTTTGGCTCATCTATCTAAAAAGGATAACACTTTAAATTCATTCAATGGATTCGGCGGTAACTTTGTTGAAGTTCATTTTAATATAAAATTCAAAATAACTGATTATTCTACATGTTACTCTATGTGACACGTGTTTCGTCTCTTTCAGAGGCATCTTCTGCGTAAGTGACAAATCGCTTCTTTTCAGGAGAGCAAAAAGAGTGAACAAATATTGTGTCATTAAGGGTGTCGTCGACTGAGGAAGATTGATGAAATTTCAATATCAAATTTGAATTTTGTACTTTTCCATGAGTTTTGTTGCTAACGACCTGGGTTTTGCCTTTGCACTTGAAATGCTTGAAGATGCCGAAAGGTGAAACCCGGGTCGTTAGCAACAAAACTCATGGAAAAGTACAATATTCAAACTATTCAAATTTTAATATTGTGTCGATCAGAACAACTCCGTTTCTTTACCGCATCTTTCCATGTATCGGAATTCCTTTTTGAGACATCCTTATGGCAGTCTTTTGTGTACCTTATATTTTACGCAGAATCACCAAAATGTCGTCAAAACGCCCTTTAGCATGGTAAGGATGAGATATATCATGTTAAGATTAGGACCCGTTTCGCTCATCAGCGGCATTTTGAACCAATGTGTCGGATCAACATCAGCATGTGGGTTGTGTTCCTATTCTGGGCGGTGTATTTTTTTACATTTTATCTTTTAAAAATGCTCATGAGCGAAACCGGTCCTGATCTTTTAATAATACATGCTTAAAATATTAAAATGTCTTTCCACCAAGAATTGACAGAAAACTCAAACAGGTATTTACGTGGTTATATGATAGAAATTAATTATTTTCCACCAACTTTTCAATGCTTTGAACAATAAGTTAGGCAAACTCATACACACTAAATAATTCCTCTCAAAGTAAAGCGAATGGTCGGTCATCTTCTTGAGATTCCGTTAGATTGTTTCAGAGACCGTGGCCAAAGATACATTTATTGGATTGAGAATGATCTGTGTGGTTATTGTTACCTATTCTGATAACGACTGGTGTAAAAATTTACAATAATAAACTGATTTAATGTAAAATGTGCATTTTTATTTATTATAACTCCACAATTGACAAAAATTTTATATTCATGATTGCCGGGTCCGTGGTGAAATGGTTGACGTTGTTGGCTACCATTTCGGACCGCCCGGTTTCGATTCCTGGTATGAGCAGATATTTCAGTCGGTAAATTGATTCTGCTCAGAGGCAATAGGTGTCGGTGTTGTTAAAAATCCCATCCCACCTTTCCTATCCCAAAGAGTGACAGCGATTAGCGAACCACTAGTCCTCGTATCCTATATATCCCTAATCTCTTCGAAAAGGAGAGTGAGAGCAACTGAGTAACAAGCAGTTCTCGGAGAAAAACTATGTGAGGGGTCCATATGCTCCGAGTTGGGAGCGGACATGGTAAAAAAAACCAAAAATAAATGTGATTTTTCTAGAAAGTTTGTCAGCGTCACTTCCTGCCTTCTTGATTGGAATGGTAGTCGTGGTAGATAATCCGTCACTGAGGTGACATTATATTGGGTTGCTATGCACCTTCGTAATTGTTTGATTACAGTATTTTTGGTTGCTATGCAAAGTTCAAGGCAATAGAAGACTGGATTAATAATTTTTTTCAAATAAAACAATAAAATTCCATCCGTTGTCGCTTTATTTGCAATCAAAGAAAACATAAAAATTTGTGCACATACACTTAACATGATTGAACAAAAAATAAACAATATATCACACGTTCGAAATCCAATATTTTAATTGGTTATCTAATTTGAAAATTTCAACTTTGTCCATAATGCAGTTAGAAATTTTCAAACGTGGGATATTCGAGGGGTATAAAAGCAAAACCGCCACTATCCACAAAGGCAAATTAAAAAAAACTTAGATTTTAACATTCCTTTTACAATTTTTGAACTGTATTAACAAGCAATTTTAATCTTGTTACTGCAAAAAAGCAGTCATTATTTCAATGGTGGAGGTTTAACAGTTCAACCTTTCAAAATGGCAGTATTTTAATTGAATTTTTGTAATAATGGTGGATTAGAACATCATCAGTATGGTGACTTTTGAGACCAAAACTACAAAACCAATTTAGATAATTGGCAAAGTGAACACATAATGTTTGCATGGTGACAGAGCACGGCGGCCATATTAGATTTGCGGTAATTAAGTGTTTACTGGGTTCTTCGTGATTGGTGCATTTGAATTTCAAAAAGTGCTGGTGATGGTCATTTTGGATGTCGATTTTTATTGGTTTCGAGGCGATTTTACCAGGGCTGTGGAGTCGTTAAAAAAAACACAACTCCAACTTTGACCAAAAACACGACTCCGACTAAAAAAAAGTTTAATTTTGGTCAAGTTATATTCTTACCTTTCCTATTTATGTGTATTCAATTAAATATCAACCAACCAATCCGGCCAATAGCCAAATTTTACATATTATATGCATGAATAAAAAGTTATTGATTAAATTGGCATTTACTTGGCAGAACTCCATTATAATACGGTGAAAAAAAATAACAAATTTCATTTCTGTAGTTATTTTCTTCACCGTAGTAAAAAGTTCAAGCTTTTAAAAATTTACAACTCCGAGTACGACCCCGACTCCACAGCCCTGGATTCTTCTTTAGTTTGAAGGGCATAGAACGTAATGAAAGATACATTAATCAATAATTATCTCAAAAATGATAAGATGTCGATGGTGGCGGTTTTGCTTTTATACCCCTCATTTGCGTTTTTTTCTTGGCTTTTCATATATTTAATAGAATATAATAATAATCTTACAGTAAATACAGGTCTTAAAATATAAATAAGCATATCCTCGACAGTGAGAATGGGTCATGCGGTGGCTGCCAGCAGTGGTACCTTCAATTTAATATAAACGTCTGTTATCTGCAATATAAATACAAAACGTTTGTTATTGACTGTACAAAACGTTTCCATAATTAGTCATTCGATTTTGGATCAATTTTATATACAAACAGAAGTACTAAAAATGTATTATTATTTTTATTATAATGCCTATCCACCAAGTATTGACTGTGAACACCTTAAAAGTGTTATATACAAACGTTTGTTATTGACTGTACAAAACGTTTCCATAATTAGTCATTCGCTTTTGCATGAATTTAATATAAACAAAACGTCTGTTATCGACTGTACAAAACGTTTCCATAATAAGTCATTCGCTTTTGCATCAATTTTATTTCTATAAAAGTGAACTGTCTGTTATATTGTTATTATTATAGAAAATTTCTTATTTTAAATATCTGTTCAATTTAGGATTTTGACTGAAGATGGCTTGATTTAATTTCAATATCAAATTCGAATCGTTTGAATTTTGTACTCTTCCACGAGTTTTGTCGCTAATGATCCGGGTTTCGTCTTTCAGTATCGTCAGGCATTTCAAGCGCACGAATGAACACGAACTGAGGCGTAGCATGAACAGTTTGTATCGTTTATAAATAAAAATAAAGGCAGATCGCAGTTTGATTGTTATAAACGTAATCTATATGAATTAGCGAAAGTTTTCATGGAAATGAATTGAGTGGGAAAATTATAATTATCAAGCACTGTCCGATCCGTGGTGCAGTGGTCAATGTTGTTGCCTTACGTGACAGACCAACCGGGTTCGATTCGCGGTACGAGCAGATTTTTTCAGCCGATAAATCTATTCTGTTTGATGGCAATGGGTGTTTGTGTTGTTAAATATCCCTTCCCACATTACATATACCACAAAGCGGCAAGAGTGATTAGCTGACCACTAGTCCTCGTATCCTTTTAATCCCTGTTATCTTTGAAAAAGAGCGGTTGAGCAACGAGCAATAAGCAGTTCTCGTGGAAAAAACAGGTCGAGATAAACTTCGAGTGGAGTCCATATGCTCCATGTTGGAAGCGGACATGGTAATAAAAAAAGAATTAAATGCAGTATCGTTAAAACCAATAAAAAGTTAATTGAATGGGTTTGGTGGGTAATCAAACCCACCTATTATATTAGTAGGTGTTTCCATGCTGTAGCTGGTAGTTAATTTTCGCACACTTTAAATGCCCGAAGAAGCCAAAAGGCGAAACCCGCGTCATTACCGACAAAACTAACGGAAGCCTATATAATTAAAACGATTCAAATTACATATTAGTCCGACAGTCTTAATTAGAAACCATCTGGTTAGAATAGACAGACAAATCAAGTACATTTTAGCCTTGTTTCATCTGTACAATCTTCCGAACTCCCAACCCATGGGTGGCCATTTTATATTTTTCTGTGGGGTCGCCATTTTATACAGTCAACTAAAAAAAATATTCACTTTCATGCAACTTCGTTGTTTTTTTTTAAATTACCTAATGAAAAATGCCATGTCACATGGCTTTTATAAAAAGGAGTCACCACCTATGATCTAGTACAGTGGTTCTCATGTGCGGCCACGGTGGCCGCATGCGGCCACCAGAGGATTTTGCTGCGGCCACCAATAGCTTTATAGTTAATATTGATATTGAATAAAAATGGGTTTTTACAGGTTAATTTGTCAACAAAGACACTGAAAATAAAATATTTTGTATGCATTGCATTGTGCATCAAGAATTTATAGTTAGCAAAAACTTAACACATACTAACATGTTTATGTCTTTAACTTGTAGCCCAAATCAAGAATATGGTGCGGCCACCAGACATTTCTGTAGTACCGCTTATGTTCCTAATGCGGCCACAGCCAAATTTTATGTGAGAACCACTGATCTAGTATATCTGTCAATTTTCTAGCGCCTTTTGGAGAATACTCGGTGGAAGTTTTAATTAGGATTACACAACAACCGGCTGATGCAAGTGTGTCGGGACAAATCGGTAAGGAAGTATGTTTGTTGAACCAGGGGTTTCCAGCTCGGGTGTGTCTCCACTAAAAATACAAATCTTTACACGTTTAATTCAGTCAATGTTACAATTTTCAATATAATTTTTCAACACGTTGCGTAAATCTTCCTTAGTCTCTGGTTCTCAAGCCCCAAATGGAGGTCCTCCTGTTGCCGACCGTGGGCCGCGCGATGGAACTGAAAGAAGAAAGGGCACGTGAATAATTCTGTAAAATCAGACAATTATTAGATTGACACAATTGTATGTCATATTTATTGAGTTGTTCTCAACTGATTCATTGTTTATCATCAAGTTTATCACGTATGACTTTCATATTTGACGCATTGGGATAAGCTGTGATGCCAAATATTTTTTATCTTTTTAAAATTCTATAAATGATTACACATCTTGTGAATTGATCAAATGTGAGGTTGTAAGACGTAAATTTATGACAATTTTCTTTGAAATGTTTGATTTAAACCAAACCTAACCTAATTCTCCAACCACTGCTAATTACAGACCGATAATAGATATCTACTTAACCTTTTACAAAAAATTAATGACCATTTTCCAATAAAATACTGACCAAAGTAAAGTATTGACTGACCGTTTGATGTATTTATTACTGACCAGTTTACCTGAATATTTTATGTCAAAACATAGACATTTATGGGGGGAAATAATAAATACAACAAATGTGGTGAAGCACTATCACTTGTTGATTGAATTGGCATTTACTTGGAAGATCTCCATTATAACACGGTGAAAAAAATAACAATGTATTTTAGTTCTACAGTAATTATTTCTACAGTAATTATGTATTTGTTGATAGCTATTTCGGCATATGCCATTGTCGGAACTAAGTCCCTTGTGTTCATAGTCGCATTCTCATTGTTATTTTTCCTCACTTCTTTGCGGAAAAGCAAGAGCAGTACCGGTTTCCTTATATACTATATGCTGTGCGTATTTTGTTTTCGTGTACCTGTGAATGAATTTGTTCAGATGAATGTTGGGCAGACTTCGGGAGAGTATGTGCGTTGACAGATTGGGGAGGAGTCCGAAGGCGTCCAGCCATTGCAGGGACGGGCATCCACTCAATTGGCTGCAATTTGGTAGAAAACGGAACATGGTAGTTATCGGTAAATGTAAGACCTTACTCGATCTGATATATTTTATTAGACATAACTTTATGCCACGTATTGTGTGACAAATAATGACATGTGTTTCATCCTTTCAAGAAGCATTATCAGACTGACTATCGCACTGTTGCTTTAGAAGTAAGATATTGATTGTCGAGTGCTGTCTCCGAAAACAGGATCATGGCTCCATAATCCCTGCGTGTGAGTATGTATAAGAATGGCAACCAGGGTTGTGGAGTCACTAAAAAAATACGACTCCGACTCCAACATTAACCAAAATGACGACTCAAAAAAGTTTAATTTTGTGACGTTTTTGGTTCTTGTTGTAGTCATGTTTTTGGTCACTTATGAAGTCGGATTCATGTTGTAAATGTGTGAGTCATGTTTTTGGTCAGCTGTGTTTAATTTTAATGTTGGAGTCGTGTTTTAAATTAATGCTCGAGTCATATTTTTGGTCAATAACGGAGTCGGAGTCGTGTTTTAAATTGATGTTTGACTCGTATTTTTGGTCAATAACGGAGTCGGAGTCGTGTTCCTAAATTAATTTCAGTCATGTTTTTGGTCAATAATGGAGTCTGGAGTCGTGTTTTGGGTCAAAGCCGGAGTCGGAGTAAAGACTCCACAGCCCCTGATAAAAATACTTGAACATACATTTATATCCATACTTCTCAAAGGCTTAAACTGTTCATGGCATCTCTAATGCGAAAGGAAGACCAGAACCAATAGCAAATGACAATATCTTACACATAGTCTTGAAGCAGCAGCCGATAGCATCTAGAGAGGGCCAGGTGCTCCAGGGCCGGCAGTTTGAGGACTTCGCGTATCCCGTCGCTGGCCAACATTGCAGAGTCTGATAGGTCCAACTCCACGAGGCCAGGACAGCGCGACACGATCTTTCCGGCCACTGAAAGAACATTGCACGGATTCAAATATCGTTAAAGTCATGGCAAACCCGCCGAGTAGCCGATTATTTGCTGTCAAATTAGAATATTATAAATAAATATATTAAATAATTTTACAATTATGAATTATACAACATATTTATTGATTCCTGGAAACTTACAATTGCAGAGCTCTTGGTTTGAATTCCACATCATACATTCGCATAAATAGATTTCTGTTCGTAGGCAAATTCTCTCCTACCCAATGGCAGCGATTAGCTAACTACTAATCCTATACTAACCGTGAATTACTATTCTCACTCTTTTAAAAACAAAAAAGAAGTTTATTAACAAGAATAACTGATGTCGAGATTTGAAGGGAGGAAATTTACATAAAAAAAAAGCTATTTTTCGTCAATGTCCGCCCCTAAAATGCAGCATATGGAAATTGGGTACAACATTTTATCAACTGAATAACAAGGGGTTCTCGTAGAATAACTGATGTCGATATTTCATAACCTTCAGACCCTTATTTTCGAGTAGTATGTACGGATTAAGCACTCACTTGCGTCAGTCATTGCCTTCCGGCAGCCGGACATGTTGAGCCTCTGCAGGGCCGGGGGCAGCATCTCGCAGATGGCGTTCAGGTCTTCGGCTTCCAGGTGGCACCACGCCGCGTTGAGGCTCTCGCACTGCGGCCACAGGCTGAACTGACTGTCCTTGGTGTGCTGTGATAGTACTGCGGCACCGATACCTGGAGCAAACGAAATCAATGATTATCATACTTTCAATGGCTTCAGTGGTAACTTTGTGGAAGTTCATTTTAATATAAAATTCAAAATAACTTTGATTATTCCACGTATTGTGACACGTGTTTCGCCTCTTTCAGATGCATCTTCGGACTTACTATCGCAAAGTTTGCTTAAGTAATGAAGCAAGATTGATTCTAATATTTTAAAATGATAAAATTACGATTGTGATTGTCAGTCCGAAGATGCATCTGAAATAGGCGAAACACATGTCACAATTACACAATCGACTTTCGTTTGAGATTGGACCAAATTAAAAGTAATTTAAAGTTAACCCTTGTTTGACCCGGGTTTTATAAAGAGATTTTCGTCGATGATCGGCTAACTTCGAGATTTTAGCGTGCTGTCCCTGTCACACGACTTGTCTCGCACGCTTCTTGTGACAGGCGCTATAAATTTATACAGATCAGATAGGCGATCGACTAGGAATCGCTACATGATCGACGCTTTGGCCACCCCTGCTATACAGCATCAATGCCGTTGGCTACCGTGTCGGACCGTCCAGGTTCGATTACCCATACGAGCAGATTTTTTCAGTCAATAAATCGATTCTGCTCAGAGGCAATGTGTGTTTGTGTTGTTAAAAGTCCCTTCCCACCATCACGATCCCAAAGAGCAACGCATAGTGACAGCGATTAGCTAACCGCTAGTCACTGTCCTAGTCCTCGTATCCTTTCCATCCCCACTCTCTTAAAAAAAGAGAGGTTGAACAACTGAGTAGCAAGCAGTACTCGCAGAAAAAGATTTGTTGAGATAAACTCTGTGAGGGGTCCATATGCTCCAAGTTGGGAGTTGGAAATGGTAAATAAAATAATTATGATTATTTTTGGTTGCTATGCGACTTGATAGTGTATCACACAGTCATCACACGAAGTAATTATAATTACCATTGGCATATGGATAACAAATAGATAATTTCTTTTTGTGATAAGTAATAATTGTCCGGTCCGTGGCGCAGTGTCAACGGCTTTACCATTGGCATATGGATAACAAATAGATAATTTTTTTTCTAAGGCATAGTGTTTGTGTTGTTGAAAATAACCCTTCCCACTTTCAGTCCCAAATTTAGCGCTTTCATAGTGACAGCGATTAGCTAATCACTAGTTCGTATCGTTTTGTCCTAGTATTAAGCCTTCCAGACTGAGCAACTATGAGCCATAGATAAACTCAGAATCCATATGCTCCAAGTTGGGAGCGGACATGGTTAAAAAAAAAAAATTGTAACTAACCTGTTGTCAGTGCCAAATTCCTCCAGCTTGGTTAAGACATCAATTTGGCATGGCACCGTTGGCTAGTATTAAGCCTTCCAGACTGAGTCGTATGAGCCCGGGTGACGCCTCCAATATGGTGGCCAGGCAGGTGGTCGAGACCGATGCGGCACTCAGGTCTAAATACTGTATCCTCCATTTCAAGACATCAATTTGCTGGTGTGGCTGCGTAGGCAGGGGATTCACGGGAGATGTCACTTGTAAAATACCAATTTCACATTAATTGTCAGTCTGCATGTTTTGTTGTACTTTATTAAACCATGTCTTATCCCAAATTGGAGCATATAGACTCCACACGCAGTTTATTTCAGCATATGTTTTTCTACGAAAACTGCCTCTTTCTCAGTTGCTCAACCTCTCTTTTTCGAAGAGTAGGGTTTGAAAGGATACAAGACTAGTGGTTAGCTAATCACTATCTCTATGCGTCACTTAATGGAATCGCAAAGGTGGGAAGGGGTTTATTACATGTTTATTAAAATCACTTTCTTGTTCATAGCTCTGCTAAGCCTCGATACAACACATTAGAATGAATTACTATTTTATATTTAAAAAATAAATCAAAGCCTTTCACAAGGCAAGTGATGCACAACCTTTTTGAGAGAAGGGCCAGATAATCAATTCTCAAATAGTTCAAGGGCCACATGGGTAAAACTGATTAAATTATAGATATTCTTTTATATTGTTCTTCGATTGTCTTAAAAAAGTTCTGAAGAAAAGAGGTGTCATTGCAGGCCGCATGAAATGTCATTGAGGGACGCAGGTTATTCATCACTGGGGCTGAAATGTTCCACATTGGGACATGGATCACAAGATTGACGATTGAATTTTTTAAAGTAAGTGTACCTGTGCATTGGCCAAGTCGCGGGGCCACCGGATGCCTCTCCATGAGTGTTGCGAGAGATCCCGACGGAAGGACCCGTCCACCGAGATCCACTCTCGCCCACAGACGGCTGTCGGCACCTAACCGTCGCCATCTGTTGACAAAATTAACATTGAAAATTAATTTACACATTGCTAGGAACCAGGGCTGTGGAGTCAGAGTCGGAAATTTTGAAAAGTTTGAACTTTTTATTTTTGCATATATTATGTCAAATTTGGCTATTGGCCGCATTGGTAGGGTTGATATTTAATTGAATACACATCAATAGGAAAATTAGGCAAAAAAAAGTGACGATATTCAACTTTTAGTCGGAGTCATGGTTTTGGTAAATGATGGAGTCGGAGTAGAACTTTTTTTTACCGACTCCACAGCCCTGCTAGGAACAGTAAGAAACTCATAATACATTAATTAATATATTAAGTTGAATCTAATTAAAGTATTTTCACATAGAAAATGGTTTTGTTTAAATTTACACAGTTAACCCTTTTATGGCCATATTTTTTTGAATGGATTAGCCAAAATAACTAGACATTTTTACCGTTTCATTTGTAGCTTTTTTTAGTCAGAGCCAGAGTCGTGTTTTGGTAAATGCTGTAGTCGGAGATGTACTTTTTTTTTAAATAATGACTCCATAGCCCTGCTTACACATAACAGCCATTTTTATTTTTCAAATAACAAGTACAACCTGAAAACCTGGCATCGGTTAAACCATAGATTCAAAAACATATTTGACCCATGGCCCCCCTTTCAGACACACGATTACACACGGCCCCCCTGGAAATTTCCTTGATGGCCCCATTTTTGCTTCCCAGGGCTCCTCTACTCCGTTAGGCCACTTGGGAGGGCCTGGAGGCTCACTTTGCGAACCTGTGGTTTACACGAAGTGAAAAGCGGTCATATAAGGGATAACATTGTCAATCCTTGAGAGAAAGGCGTGTCATTTTCTTAACACCTTACCAGGCACGCCCAAGTATACTGGGGTATTGAAAGTCGTCAAAAACGGATATCACGAGATAACTCTAGAGAATTTGATCTAGTCCAAGCAGGGGCTGGACACAGACTAACAGATAAAAAATATGTTATCACAAATTTGTGTGTGTATTTTGCATTTTCAAATGTGTGCATCTGTGCATATGTCAAATCAATTGGACCGGCAAGTGGTTAATGTCACTGTATCCGAGATCTTCATCATGAAAATCAGTAAGTTTACACCATTCATAAATTAAATAAAACTGCAACCCTCACCTTCTGCTGACGAGCATGCACCGAACTATCGTCCTCTTCGGCAGCCACTGCAAAATGGACAGGACAACTTCATCGGACAGCTTCCGAACATTCCACCATCTTGTCGGGTGATGGCGGGGACTTTAGAATGCGAATCGCAGCACCTTTCTTTGTCCCCGCATGCCTCGCATGACCCCATAGATACATTACTCAGCAATACATTATTTTGGATATTCTTCAAAGGTGTTACGTTGTGTATATCTTCTTCGTTTATCGAATAGTTACTATTTTTAAACATAGGCGACGCACAGTCTAGATTATTTTTTAAATCCGGCGTTAAGTTTGGTTTAATTTCAGTTTTGTTTTCTATTTTGACTTCATTCGAAATCTGTTCTAAATTTGAATCCGTTTTGACAATTTTATCAACAGTTAAAGCTTGATTATCCAAACAGACTTTTTTGTTTTGATTTTTTTTCTCATTTTCAACGACAAAATACGCTTTTAATGAGCTCTGTTTTTCGGCCACGCCTCTTTTTCTAGAATCTTTTTTATTCGAGCTAGTTTTAAATGTGTTTAAATCTTTTTTTGAAGATGTACTTTCATTTGTTTTAGAACCTAAATTGTGTTTTTAAATTCGAATTACATTTATTATCTACATTGTCATCGGTTGCGATTTCTAGAACGGTATCTTCGGGTTTAAAATAGAATCGATCATCTGAATCGTTGACGGCGATCGTGAGATCCAAATCAGTGATCGTTGAATCTAATATGACTCGATCTACGGATGTTAATTGTGAAGTGTTCATTATGGGTGATTCTTTTTCTGTCTTTGGACATTTTGATGATTTACTGGAGTCAACATTATCCAAGGTTATCTGGTCCTCTTTGGAGGATGACGGCTTCTTTGCGCAAAACTCGTCTGAAAAAAAAATGTAATTATTACATCAATTGGCTTGTGTGGCTGCGACGGCAAGGGAATCATGGAAGACGTCAGTTGTAAAATTCAAATTTCGCATTCATTGTCATATTTTTTTTATAAGCAACGTTTGCTCACAGCTTGGAGAATATAGATTCCTCACCAAGTTTATGTCAACATATATTTTTCTACGAGAACTGCTTGTTGCTCAGTTGATCAACCTTCCCTTTTCGAAAAGAGTAAGGATGGAAAGGATACGAGGAATAATGATTAGCTACTCGCTCACGCTAAGCGTGGCTTTTTGGGATCGGAAAGGTGGGAAGGGGATTTTTAGCACCCATCGCCTTTGAACAGAATCGATTTATCGACTGAAAAAATCTACTTGTACCGGGATTCGAACCCGAGCGGTCCTTCACGGGAGCCAATGATGTTGACCACTGCACCAACGACCGAATTTTTTTTTTATAAGGATAAAATACAAGATTGCACATGACATAAAACAAAACACAACAATCATTCAACATATGGTTTCAAAGACACACTGTAGATTTTAAAAGAGCAGAAACAAATGTTCACAGTGCATTGACCAGCCGAACAGTCTTTGTGACTGGTGACTCAAATGACTTATGTGACAAACAAGTTCTGATAAAAATTGTTTGGCTTTGTTTATGATTATGTCTATCAAACGAACTTCACGATAATACAGTGCCAGCCCGAGTGACATCATTTAACTCGATTTAAAAAAATGAGTAGATTTCTTTGTTTTTTTTAAGATAAAAAAAAATATTTGGCATTACAGCCAAAGCCAATTCGCCAAATATTTTTAATTGTGAAAGTCATACGAGATAAACTCAATGCTAAATAATGAATCAGTTGTGAAAGATTCAAAGAAAAATTACATACACCCATGTACAAGATCTCTTTTTCAATTGTAACAATCTGACCTGGCCGGGAATTGAACCCTGGGCCTACCTGATCTAGACCAAGGGGACTGACCAATGTGAAATGATCTTGATTGTTTTTTCAGACTATAATGGAGACAGTCGAAAGCGAAATCAACCGAATCTACACTCTCTTCAAACAGAGGAATCCCTCGTTCGACAATGACCAACTAACCTAACCTAACTATCACATAACATTCAAAAGATGTCTCTGCCATAGGTTTCATTAAAAATGTGATATTTTTGTTATTTTTTTTACCAATTTAGCAAAAACAAATCCAAGTTAAAGTTTGCCGCAGTGGAAAATGGTTCTCACCTTGGCTTGGCGTGTCATCGTCGAACGTTGTATGCCGAGGGATAGATGTGAAGGATGGTCTGTTGTGAAGCGCGGGATGGGCCTGGCACGTCGCTCGCGGTGAAACGGAAGTCGGCGACACTTCGGACTGGAGAGACACCTGCGAAGATGACGAGGCGTCGGCGGGCTGCAAATTTCAAGATGGTTAAATTCGGGACAAATCACAATGCATTCGAGGAGTTCACGGCTAACAGGAAACTGATAGAAATGCAATTTTTATTTTAACCATCGACTCCTTATGGAGTTTATCTCGGCATATATTTTTCTACGGGAACTGCTTGTTACTCAGTTGTTCAACCTGTCTTTTTCGAAGAGAGTAGGGATGGAAAGGATACGAGGACTAGGACAAGTCTAGTGATTAGCTTATCGCTGTCGCTCTTTGTGATCGGAATGGTGGGAAGGGATTTTCAACAACACAAACATCCATGCCTTTGAACAGATTTATCGACTGAAACAATCCGTTCTTACTGGGAATCGTTGAAACTGTGCCACGGACCGCACAGAATTTGAAATTTATAAAAAAATAATTGTCCAACAATGTTTTGCAATGTCAAGGACTAAACTCGACATGCAAGCTGTAGGAGTTAAAGTTACATTAATTTAAATATATACTGGCATAGAAGAGATGCAAAATACATCTTCCAATCTATTCTAGCATCCTAATTTTATATTGACTATAATAAACTGAAACTGAAATGTTGACAGTGAAAAAATATACCTGGCGTGTTCCTTTGTATATTTTCCACACCAATCGGAACCGACTCATGTTTGAGAACATTTCACTGAACTGATTTAATTTGACTTAAAATCCGACAGTAGATAAACTTGCCTTAAGTTGGATTTAAATAAAGAACAGGGCTGTGAAATTGTTATTATGTTACCATAATTATTTAATACATCAAAGTTAATCCGGTTGTCATGGCAACACTATAAGCATCTGATTTGTTTCTAAAATAGTTCAAAGTCACGGTAAACTTTATAATTGAGTCTCTGTGGTATAGTGGCAAGAGTTTAGCCCTAGCAATTAAGTGGGTTTGGGTTTAAGTACAGGTAAGGTCAGATTTTTTCAGTTTTAAACAGAGATTTTGGATATATGTATGTATGAGTATACATATTTTGTAATGCTATCGTCATTAGTAGTATAATTATTTGTTTACTTTGTTTTGATTCTATAACCCCCTCCTTGCTTCCCGTAAAAAGGAAAAATCCCGAACTCGATTTTGTAATTTTATCATTTTAAATCTTGCCTCATTTCTCAACGCATTCAATGCTGACCCTGTTTTTTAGTATGCAGTTGAACACGCTAGGCGTGTTCTCAGCATCCAATGTGTTAAGCAAACTTTGCGATGATAAGTCCGAAGATGCCTCTGAATGAGGCGAAACACGTGTCACAGTTAGTAGCACAATACGTGGAATAATCAGTAATTTTTAATTTTGTTTTAAACTTTTTTTATTAAAAATAATAAAACATTTTTAGTACTTTTTCCAGATAAAATTTATTAGATCAGGACCGGTTTCGCTCATGGCGAGCATTGTCAAGTCAGGATTGGATCAGTTGACAATGCTCGCCATGAGCGAAACCGGTCCTGATCCAATAAATTTTATCTGGAAAAAGTACTAAAAATGATTTATTATAATACTATTCCACCGAGTATTGACAGTGAACAACTTAAAAGTGAAACTTTTTTAAGTCAGAGTCGTGTTTTCTGACAATGTCGGAGTCGGGTTTTTGGTAAATGCTGGAGTCGAAGTGGTAGTTTTTTACAACTCCCGAATCCACAGCCCTGGTAAAGAAACGACTCCATATACAACAACACAACATTCAGGGCTTTAGATAATTCAATGTCAAAAAATAACAGTCGGCCATCTGTGTTAATATTATTTGCAATGGAGGTGAAAGAAATTGATAATTGTGTACTATTTATTTATTTAGATTTTGGTATAGTATATCGACACTAGTTTTGTGTGAATCAATGTTTGATAATTGAATGTGAATGACATACAATTCAACAATGTTGAATCATGTCCAATGATTCATTGTGAATTTTGTCAGTTGACCCTCCTGGAATGCAGTTTTCTATAAATACTGAATAAATAATGTAATACAATATTTTTAAGGCTGAATAACATATTTTTGTAAATATGTAATAAGATACATAAATATTTTCGATGGTTTCGGCGGTAACTTTGTGGAAGTTCATTTTAATATAAAATTTAAAATAACTTTGATTATTCCACATATTGTGTAACTAACTGTGACACGTGTGTCGCCTCTTTCAGAGGCATCTTCAGACTTACTATCGCAAAGTTTGCTTAAGTAATGAAGCAAGATAAATTCTAACATTTTAACATTTAAAATTATGAAATTACAAAATGGATTACGGGTTTTTTTCCTTCTAAAGGCATTGTTTTAATTCTATCACCCCCTTCCTTGTTTACGGGAAACACGTGTCACAGTTAGTTACACAATACGTGGAATAATCAAAGTTATTTTAAATTTTATATTAAGATACATAAATATCAGTGGCTGATTTCTCAGACAAAGTTTATCATTTAGAACATGTATTAAGCGGGGCTGTGGAGTCAGAGTCGTGGAGTGGCAGTTTTAGGCCGCCGTCATACCCTGAAGTGGAAATTTTTAAATTTTTGAACCTTTTATTTATGCATATAATATGTAAGATTTGGCTATTGGCCGGATTGGTTGGTTGATATTTAATTTAATACACATAAATAGAAGATGTATAGTGTACCCTGTCTACAAGGGTATATATAGATATCTAAATGCATGTTTAAACATAGTTCTGACGATGGCGTAAGCCGATATAGCTATCAATAAATATGTAAAATAATTTGTGTAGAATTAGAATACATCGTATTATAATGGAGTTCCACCAAGTAAATGAAAATTCAATCAATCAATTATAACTGTTTGGACACGCAGCTATGGATTCATTCTATCGGTGCTGATTAACGATAGCGAATCATGGCATAATATGTAAGATTTGGCTATTGGCCGGATTGGTTGGTTGATATTTAATCTAATACACATTAATATAAGAGGTAGAAAAAAAACGTGACGAAATTAAACTATTTTTAGTCAGAGTCGTGTTTGTGGTCAATGTCGTTGGCTTCCGTAATGGACTGCCTGGGTTCGAGACCCCATATAAGCAGATTTTTTCATGCGATTTATAGATTCTATTTGAAGGCAATGGGGGGTTGTTTGTGTTGGTTAAAAATCACTTTCCACCCTTCCGATTCCAAAAAGCGGGGGCACATAGCGAGAGGGATTAGCTAACCACATGTCCTCGTATCCTTTCAATCCCTACTCTTTTCGAAAAAGGAAAGGTTGAGCAACTGAATAACAAGAGTTCTCGTGAGAAAAAAAAAGCATGTTGAGATCCCATATGCTCAAAGTTGGGAGCGGACGTGGTAAGAAAATAGGTATAATTGATTACAGTAAAAGTCCGTTAATTCGAAATTCAAGGGACCAGATTTCCCAAAAAAATTCGAATTACGAATTACGGGATCAGTATGAAAAATTGAATTTTCGCGGCAATTGTCGACGGCTTGGAACATCGCGGCCATTTTTTCGATTTTTATGGACCAAATAAATTCAAATTACGCAATCACTAAAAAAAAGAAATTTTCGCGGGAATTGTCGACGGCGTTAAAAAACATCGCGGCCATTTTTTCGATTTTTTTATGGATCAAAAAAATCGAATTACGATTTACGCGATCACTAAAAAAAATTAATTTTCGCGGCAATTGTAGAAAGCCTGGAAAATCGCGGCAATTTTTTCGATATTTATAGACCAAAAAAATCGAGATACGAATTACGCGAACACTAAAAAAAATGAATTTTCGCGGCCATTTTTTCGATTTTTTATGGACAGGCATTTCATAAGAATAAAAAACAGTTAACATATTTGATTTTTAGTCACTTATATTTAAGGTATTCGCGCGTAAAATAGAATGACGTTTAGGTAGGTATATACTTATAAAAATGAACCATTGTAGTGAAGTTAGGTACATACTAATATTTGAAGTGTCACTTGCACCAATATTATAAATGCTCGAATTCGATTTTGACATACGATACTTCACTTAATATAGATGTCTCACTTACACTGATGGTTTACATAAGCTTTACTCTTCAAAACAATGTGTTGACTAACTTTTAACCTAACAAACTCACGAAATTATCAAAATTTCGAAATTGTTGAACTGTCAAAATTTCGAATTACAAGAAATCGTATGTACATTTTGGCCAAAAACATTACGAATTACGAATTAAGCGATATTTCGAATTAACGGTACATTTTACCATCAAAAGTCAATATTGGGACGAGCAAATTATGAAAATTTCGAATTACGAATTATCTTTGTTCGAATTAACGGACTTTTACTGTACTAGTGAAAACTCTCATCGGACATAAAAGGTTGAGCAACTGAATGAAAAGCAGTTCTTGTAGAAAAAAACATGTTGAGATAATCTCCGGGAGGAGTCCATATGCTCCAAGTTGGGAGCGGACACGGTAACATAAAATAACAAAGATAAACTTACGATTACCGCACTGTTCTCCGTCGCTTGATTCCTCTTCCAGACCTCTCCTTGGCCTGCGTCATCTACCATTGCATTCTTCTTATCGCCTACGCACCATAGTCTTTCGATATTGTCAAAATTATGCCCGGTGCAATCCAAATCTGCTGAGGAGTCGTCGGAATCCTCGACCCTGTCTTCGCAATCATTATGAGGACTCACAACGCTGTTCCAAGACTTGGAAGGCCCCGATTGAAAATATTTGTCTATTGAATTTGTTTTCCTAACTTCTTGGTTTGAATATTTGCTACAAGATGATTCTCCGTGTTTCGGATTTGAATTTACGCATTCAATTGTTTTAGATTTGTTTTGTTTTGAGCAAGACTCGGCGGTGTTTCCATCGTTTGATGTTTGATTTCGTTTTGAGCAGTCGTCAATTTTTGTTGTGTCTATTTTTTTAAATTGTATCCTGCTAGGCGAACTGGTTTTGGAAATCGGTGAAAGGACAGCCAATGATGATTTGGAGTGCGATCTCTTCAATGCGTGGGGTGAACGTAGATTTGGACTACGGTTTTCTAAGTTTTCTTTGATATCTGTGGATGTCTGGAAAAAAGAGAAGAAAAATTAGAACAGATTTAACAAGAATGTGCTTACACTATTTCCAATGATAGGGTTAACCCTTCCAAATTGATAACAACTCGTTACTTAATATTTTTTAATTGCTAATGTCATTAGTAGTATATATATTTGCTTTGATTCTATAACCTTAAGTATAATAGTGGGTTTTTACTAATTATTACCATATAAAACTAAGATGGTGCAACAGAGAAGAAGATGTATTGTGTACCCTGTCTACAAGGGTATATATAGATATCTAAATGCATGTTAAAACATAGTTCTGAGGATGGCGTAAGCCAATATAACTATCAATAAATATGTAAAATAATTTGTGTAGAATTAGAATACATCGTATTATAATGGAGTTCCACCAAGTAAATGAAAATTCAATCAATCAATTATAACTGTTTGAGACACGCAGCTATGGATTCATTCTATCGGTGCTGATTAACGATAGCGAATCATGGCATAATATGTAAGATTTGGCTATTGGCCGGATTGGTTGGTTGATATTTAATTTAATACACATTAATATAAGAGGTAGAAAAAAAAGTGACCAAATTAAACTATTTTTAGTCAGAGTCGTGTTTGTGGTCAATGTCGTTGGCTTCCGTAATGGACCGCCCGGGTTCGAGACCCCATATACCTGCGTCAAGTAGGATAGAATGCTTACCACGATTTCCGTAGGACTTTGGCAGTCTTCCAAAACGGCGACCCCCATCTCAGCTAGGCTCTTCAAAAAAAAAAAACAAAAGATGAATGTCAAATCAATTGTCATGAAGGAAAAGCAGAAGACAGTTTTTGTTATCCAATACAATTACCAATACAAGGGTGAAGGTATGTATGTAGTTCAAAGTGAGAGTTGGTGACTGAGCTACCACACAAATATGTGTGGCATTTCAGCCTCTTAAATACAGAGAAACCGAACGCATTTTTCTCTGCTTTTAAGGAGAGCCAAAAAACAGGTTTCACCAGTAATAAATGTTACCTCTTTTTTAACAGATACAAATTGTCTTTTCGTTATCTTTAAATGTGACACTTTAGATGTCTGATTTATTTGTTAAATATAAAATAGTAACTTATTAAAATGTGTTGTTTGAAGGTTTAGCAGAGCTATGAACAAGAAAGTGATTTTGATACGCATTGAAATATCTTCGTATCCACTTCTTCTATTGATATGTCTCTTTGACACATAACGTAACATATTATTTTTATCTAGTGGCATTCATAACTCAAAACCGGCGTAAATCAAGTTACGTTTCTTTTACCCTAATGGGTCGATTTTTTTAAACTGTGAGGGCCACAGAATAGCTAAAACTAAATACAAACCTGAGTGTCTTGTCTACGCTCAGAGAGGCTCCACCTTTGCTTTCCCAATGAGTCCACACGCAAACGTTTCCTGAAATGTAAATTAAACATATAATAAATAAATTAATATCAACAATAACAATGCAAACTGTCTCAGGACACTCAGCTGTACATGGTAGAAACCAAGTGTCATTTGTTTGTGCCGCTTTACGGTAGTTGATCATGACACCTGACAAGAACTCAGAATAGATGTCTACTTCGTAGACATTTTGAGTTGACTTAAAAGTACTTGAGTATTAAAAAAAGTTAATTTACTCATTTTCAAAGAGAGTAGGGATTGAAAGGATAGGAGAGGACTAGTTGTTAGCTAATCGATATTGCTGTCGTTTGGGATTGGAAGGGGTTTTCAACAACACAAGCACCCTTGCCTACAAACAAGATCGATAAATTGACTCAAAAAATCTGCTCATAAAGGGATTCGAGCCCGGAAGGTCTGTCATGTAAGCCAACAACGTTGACCACTGCACCACATACCCTGTCTTGAAGCAACATTGACACAATCATTTATTTGCCACTATAAATGTTTAATTTAAACTAAGAAAAATAATGAATTCCCGAAGAGGCAAAATGTTGGCGGTTTGATTTCACGAGTACCGTGCTGAGGAGGGAGTCAGCAGAGGAAACATGAATGTATCAAGACTGTTCTGATGAAAATTTTCAAATATTTGAGGCCAAATTTGTGACGGACAATCATATTGAACAATGAACACGGAATTCTTTAACTCTGTACTTTTGGGTGCCTGGCCCCCCAGTAAAATTTCTAAGTTTAAATATTGAAAAATAAATATATTAGTGACTTATTCTTCCCTTTCTCTCACTCAGTCAGTAAGCAATTCAATATTTATTAAAAGGATTCAATTTAACTGTTTAACAGAATTGTACCAAAGTATCAAAGAGAGTTGCCAATTACCTTGGACAGCATATTTAACCAATATTTTTAGTCTAGTCTTTAGACTGTAATGTTCATGATAATATATACTCAAATTCGGGACTCAAAGTGCAAGACTAAGCAACGCCCTTTAAATAGACGAGTCTTCGATGCTTAAAACAAGAACTTCCTTTTCGGGAACGCCATTTAATATACGTGTCTATTTTTAAATGTCTAAATAAGTCAATTGGTCTAATTAAAAGTCTAAAATGATTATTTATACTATAGTATGTTCATGAAAGAGTTATATTTTAATATCTGGTGAAATATTAACAGGTAAATAAATTCACGAACTTGGAATCAGGTCGAAGACCCGAAGAAAAAAAAACAAAATACGCGGGATTGGGCTCAAATTTTGCAACGTTTGCAATTTTTAAAACCGGTACTATGCGAAAAAAATGGACCAGAATCTTCCCGAAACATATGAGAATTTTTAATTTACTAAATATCACAGAATTATTAAGTTTATCGATGTTTTAAGGAAAGGCGAAATAAATTTGTCTTGGTAGTTTGGTTTTGAATTGGGTGTTATAAGGAAAAATGTTGAAAATATTCAATTTTGGAACAGTATACAGTTTACAGCATATGTTTTGTATGTGTGTTGTTTTTTTGGTATTTTTAGACATACTATTTTTGCGCGAAAAACCGGGTTGAAACAGACATAAGAGCTCTGCAAGTGCAATGTAACCTAACCTGAAAAAGTTTTTAAAAGTGGGATAAGTCCATTTTGAATATAGAATACGCTAACCTTTCGATCATTTCCACGTCGTCTAAGAATCTGGGCACATTTTCGCTCGACTCCATTTATTAAATTGGTTAGATTTCGGCTGATAAACACTAAAGGTGAAGGCACCTGTTCAGAAACTGTGATTTGGGACGCAAATTTTAGGCGGGCTCTCAGCTGATTTCTGTGACGTCACTGCCGCACGGAGTATTTTTTTTGTGGTTTGGTCTTATATGGCAATACATACCGTGCAAAAAAGCTTGCGTGGCAGTCCAAAAGAGGAAGGCATTGGAAAATTTGACCTATTTTAGTCGATATCATGCCATTTTATGATGTTCAAATGAATGAAATATAAATCATTATATTTTCAACATTTCAGACACAAAAATTAGCACATTTTATGTCAATATAAATAAAAATTAAAAAATCAAACCAAAAGTATGAATGCATTTATAAAAATTTTCATATTCTGAAAATTCTTCGTAGATAAGTTATTTATGATTAATTTTAAGCATCAATTAACAAAAAGTATTTTTTTATATCTCCAAGCCATTTTACAAAGCTGCAATTCAGAAAATAGCTAGCTAATCAATTTTATTATTTCATAAGTTGACAATGAATTAGATAAAAAGTTTAGTTTATAAATATACTTTTGTGCAAAAAATCAAAAAGATAGAATTGTTTATTTGGCGAACTATAAACAATAGAAGTCTTAATATTAGGGGTCATTGAACTTACAGTATTATAAAATACGTGATTTGAATTTGAAAGATATAGCATCATAAAAAATATAGCCAGATCTTTGTGGTTTGTTGAGAAGAAAATACTTTTAAATTGTTAGCTTTCACTTAATGTGACAGAGAATCACTATTTTAATAGATAAAACATATTATATATAACTAACTTCTTCCACATATATAATGATAAAGATCAGGACTAGTTTTGCGTATTGCGAGCATTATCATTATGATATTAAAAATAATAATACATTTTCCGTACTTTTTCCAAATAAAATTTATTTGATCAGGACCGGTTTCGCTCATGGCGAGCAGTGTCAACTGATGGCATTTTTATTATATTGCCTTTCCACCAAGTATTGACATTGAACACCTTAAAAGTGATTATGATATTAGTTGATAAAATATACATTTAAACAGATAATTCATAACCATTGTGAAAATGCTCGTGTTGAGCGAAATCAGTCCTGATCTTGATGAGAATATAATATGTATAAGTAAAGGGTACAATATTACTTAGAGTTAAATTTATTTAAATTAGAAAAATAGCTTTGAACAAAATTTAAAAAATTACGTAATGTATTTAAACAGAAGGTATATTAAAACATGAAAATGTGATTTGTTTAATTGTATGAATTATCTGACGTACAAACATAATCATATTTTCTTCCACTGGGCATCAGTTCCGATAAATATTGTTGACGTAGAATAAAATCTCAAATATGCATAATATTAAATTTCGCTGATCACCATCCATAGGATGTACTAAACGGTGCTACGGGACGCTTGGATGAATTGGGAGGAAGCAAGGAGATTGACGGGTGAAAGAGAATCCTAGAAGCACCGTTATTTTTATTCTGGCTGAAATTTATTTAACAAAATAAAGTCACCATTTGATATGAACGCCTGTTCAAATAATTTTATAAATATAAATAATGTAAAGTGGCAAAAAATTACTTGCCATAGACAATGCGAAATGATAACAAGTAGTGTTACGGCAGCACCAGAGTTCCTTATCTTGGCATAGTTTGTCTGTGGTTTTGACATGGACGTCAAACTATTTAATAGACGGTCTTTTTTGTTTATATCTCCGATCTGACGGCTTGCAATAGCGCAAAACTGTTATATTCCACGCCGGGGCCAATTCAATTCAACCATGGCGCCCTGTGAATCCATTTTAAACAGATGAACGCCGATAATTGTCGCTGTGAAGGGTGCTATCGGCGCCACCGACACGGCCCATCAATTTAGCGGAATTTGTGCTTACATCGGTGTTTATTTTGCTGTAACTGTCATTATAAACTATTGTTGTGTTCCAATTTCAAAATATCGCAAGGCGTCGCTAAATTACGCCAACAAATCACTTAATTGGGAGAGTTTCTATTGTTTGACAACAAAAAATAAACAAAATCATTGTTCTTTTCGATGTAAATAAGATTATAATGGTTCGTTCTTTATTCAAGATATTTTGATAGATGCTGTTTTAAACAGTCGTTAATGTGAGTATTGATTTTGTTTATTATTCTATATGTTTAAATATGCATTTTTTTCGAACTTGTAATGTTTTATTTTACATAGAAAATCAATCAATCAACAATATTATAGACTTTGATATTGTTATCTTGTTGATTGTAAGTAACTGAAAAAAGTTATTCATTACTAACCATTTCAGTGCCAAGTTCGTTAATATAAGGTAAATGTACCAGTCGTTGACCGTTTAAGATAACATTTCAACAAAAATAACGATTAAGGTTTACCATTCTACCGAATGATGGCAAAGCAAGTATACTCATATTGGATCATATGTCTTAATTAATATTATGTAACAAAAATTACGAAAGGGCCTGTTGAAAAAAAGTTGTGTTAAATTATTTGAAGTCATGTTTTTGTTTCAGTAGTTGACCATTAGACAAATTGAAAAATCTAGCAGTTGTCTATGTCTAATCAGGAAGCTTTATAGTGAAATTTCTGTCAGAGTTGCCTCAGGGCTTTCTGTCACACCACTCTTGGTTGAATCAAGTAGCAATGGGTGGTTCAGGAACAAGGTACACACCGTTACTAGATTGATCACTTAAGAAATTTGAAATAATACACTTTCCTCACTAGGTGTTTTAAAATGGCCACCCTGGCACTCCATTGGGTATATGGTGATGTGTTAGTGGCTCATTCCGACCACAGATGCCTGAACTTGTCTGAACTTTTCAATTTAGAGCAATCCCGCATCTACATTTCTTACTTTGGGCCATTTTATTCTCAATAGGTCAACTACTAGTACATTTACCTTAATTCTGCATCTTTTTCTGACTTGCAATGTTTTATTTTACATAGAAAATCAATCAATCATTAATATCATAGACTTTGATATTGTTATCTTGTTGATTGTAAGTAACTGAAACAAGTTATTCATTATTAACCATTTCAGTGCCAAGTTCGTTAATATATTTCTATAACCAGAATCTATCTATTTTTAACCTGCTAGTCGCGAAAGTCGAAGTATTCGATCTACGGCTGTACGCCAGCGATTTTAGAGAAAATAGAAATTGCATAAAAAGTGATTTAACTTACATAATTTATAGTTTGAAGATATTTTAGTGTGTCCTGGCACATGTGTGTACAATACATTTTGTACTGCGGGACGATTTAAGGGATTATTCGATTTCGTGTTTATTTATTGAAAACATATAATAAGTTTATGTATTAAAAAATCTTTATTCTCAACGAAAAAACTACGCGACTCACCGGTGTGACGTTGGCGTTTGGTGTCAAAACGCATGCGAATCACGGGTGAGACGTTGGCGTACAATAGGTTAAAGTACAAAACATGGAAGAAATGACAATATTTTGAGAAATCATGAGCATGAGTTGTTCGTTCTTCCAAGCGGTACTTAACATATTAATCAACCTTATAAATTTGTTTTCAGATTTTATTTGGTGGAACTCCATGATCGCAGGTTCCGCTGAATAGGCCAAACGTAGAATGGCCGATGTGCGTTCTTCGTTAATGGATGGTGAGATTCGTTTTTTGGACTAACATTCTATTGTATGTTCGAGATATCTCAACAGAAGTTTTTGTTTACAAGAACTTTTTAGTCAATTCTTAAAAACCATTTTTCAGAGAGCGAGTAAATATATAAAGGATTGCACAAAATAAGTAGTTAACTAATCGATCTTGCATCATTGCGTTTTAAGATCTCGATCGGATGGGTTGGTATAATTGATCAGTCAACTCTTTCGCAGTCAAATTTCTGTAGAATTAAAATACATTGTTATTTTTTTCACTGTATTATAATGGAGTTCTCCCAAGTAAAAGCCAATTCAATCAATAACTCTGTCGATACTTGTGAGACTGGCGCTCTTATTTCTTTGCGTCAGTGTGTCAGAGTTCTTCGGCATTAAAATCAGTTATATTGGTTGAGGCTTTAAATAATCGTTCTTAACATTTTGACTAATGAGTGTGGAAGGAAATCAATAATTCAATTTTTTTCAACAAGTAGCTTGTTATTTAGTTGTTAAACATCTCTTTTTTAATGAGAGTAATGATGGAAAGGATACGACGACTAGTGGTAAGCTAATCGCACTTGCCATGCGTCGTTTTTTGGGATCGGAAAAGTGGGAAGAAAGGGATTATTAACAACACAAACACCCATTACCTTCAAACAGAATCGATTTATCGACTGAAAAAATCTGTTTGTACACGGAATCCAATGACATTGACCACTGCACCACGGACCAGGACTTTTAATGAAACCCAATTCAGAGACCCGGTCTGTGGCGCAGTAGTTATACTTTTTATACTTTTTCAAAAATAAAAATAAATATTTGGCATTACAGCTTACGCCAATGCGCCAAATATTCTTAATTGTGAAAGTCATACGAGATTAACTCGATGATAAATAATGAATCAGTTGTGCACAAAATCAATGATAAATAACATACACTCAGCCCAAGATCTCTTTTTTTTCAATTGAAAAAATCTGACCTTGCCGGGAATTGAACCCGGGTCTCCAGATCGCTAGGACAAAGCTCTTGCCACTAGACCACAGGGACCGACATTTAACGTTGGTGACTTGCTTGCTGAACCGCCCAGGTTTGATGGGCGTTTGTGTTGATGAAAATCCCGTCCCACCTTTCCTATCCCAAAAGGCGACGCATTGCGAGAGCGATTAGCTAACCACTAGTCCTGTCCGAGTCCTTGTATCCTTTCAATCCTCCATACTCTCTTCAAAAAAAAAGAGATGTAAAGCAACTGAGTAACAAGAGGTTCACGTAGATAAATATATGTTGAGATAAACTACGTGAGGGGTCGATATGTTCCATGTCGGGAGTGGACGTGGTGAATAAAAAATTTGCAGATACATTTTTTGAATGTGATGTGATTGTTAGAAAATCATTATGTCGCGCTTTTCTCATTTTGTTTGACATCGAGTGAAGCGATGTCACTAGGGCTGGCAAGCACTGTATTACTGTGCAGTTCCTTTAACTTTTGCCTGGCTGAGGGTGAAACAGTCGACCACCACTGCTATTTTATCTTAAATATCTATCTTAATATTTGTGATACAATGTGTAAACTTTTGGTATTCTTAAATCATTGTTTTTTACATCTTTTGCAGTAAAAAAATATGATTTTGATCGACTAGTTTCGTCGCAATTAAATAAAAATGTCGGATTATTACTGGCCGAAAACTATTTATATTGTTGCTACCAATTGCCAGGATTAAAACTTCACTGCCCATACGCGGATAAGATAACGTTATCTATCTCAAACGCGATCTTTCAATGAACATTCCAAATCAAATGGATGCTTTTTACATTAAAAGGTGTAGATAAGAAGTCGCATTCACAGTTTTGATATCGCCAGTCTAGAATTAACAAGAACACAATAAGGTTGTCTCATTCTTGCGCGACTTAAAAAATGAATAGTTATAGGAAGCTTTATTGATTTTCATATATTTTTTTATAGTAGCTTAATCAATCATTTTTTTATAGCAGTCTATGCCAATAAGGCCATACCACTGGGGTCTTTTTTAGACCCCCCTTCGGCCTACGAGTCATTTTTCAAGGACAGTCTTTCAAAGGTCAATAATTAAAATTTTTAGATGCCGACATCAGAATGCGTGACGGGAGGATGTCCCCGTCGTCGGAGATCCACCACCTCACTTCGTCGCCTTCGCAGGACGGCGACGACGACCACCGCGTCAGGATCGCCAAAGACATCATGGTGAAGGTGGAGCAGCCGGAGCTGATACTCGACATGGAGGTGGCCGCCGTGGAGGTCGTCACCGCGAGCAACGTGGACATGCCGCGCAGGGGTAGGGGGCGGCCCAAACTCAACAAAGACACCGAGAATTCCGGTAATTGGTTTCACACCGCTTTGTTTCCTTTTCTATGAGAGCCAATGATATGGGGAGTAGATTTTCCGGTTAGTTGACTTGAAAAAACTGATGGTGACTGCTAGCATGTCATACGCTGAGAACAGTCTGTGAAGTCAGTAAAAAAAAGTTCGACTCGGACTCCAGCATTTACCAGAACCATGACTCCGACTCAAACATTAACCAAAAACAAGACTGACTAAAAAAAGTTTTAGTAAATTATGGATATATGGTCATGGGACAGAATTTTTGTAAAGATTTATGAAAAATAAGCACATGAAATGAAACAAGAATGAAATGAATGTAAGGCTTACGATTTTTTTTGAAATGTTTCGTGTTTAATTTAAAAATTTATTATAATAGAAGATCCTAAAGAATACTTCGCAATAAGTATGAAATCGAAAAGTTTTAATTTACAGGAGCAAAAATGCAACTACAATCTACACAAATAATAATATTCTACACATAGAGACAGTCACATAAGTTTATTATTTGTTTAAAATAAAAAGAATAATTTTACTATAGGCTAATATTAAAAAACAAATTCTTTCAGATTTAATGATTTTGATTCCACATTTTATAATAATCCACAAGAACTCAAAGAGTAAAGTCAAAACATGAAATTATAAGCCAGGATTGGGATTCTGTCCCGTGACCATGTATCCATAATTTACCAAAGTTTTATATCGTCACTTTTTTTCCCTACTATTCCTATTCAATTCAATATCAACCCCACCAATACAGCCAATAGTCAAATTTTACATAAAATATGCAAAAATTAAAAGTGTAAACATTTCAAATTTTCTGACTCCGAGTACGACTCTGGCCAAAACGCCGCTACGACTCCTACTCCGGCCCCAGCCAAAAAGCCCCGACTCCACAGCCCTGGCTGAGACGCCCGATTGGGGCATGTTGCAAATTGACGTGTTTGTTGCCGCTGTTCTAACTACAATTGCAAAAATATAACACATTTTTTGTACTTATTTCACATTACATTTATTAAGATTAGGACCGGTTTCGCTCACCGCGAGCATTTGTTATTATTTTTACTCTTATGCCATTCCACAAAGTATTGACAGTTAACACCTTAAAATATAACATAAAATACAGACATCACTTTTGTCAATTGTCGTTGACGTCAACAAGTAGGGGTGGTAAGGATCTTTTGTCGTCCTCTTCTTCGCTCCCTGTGTGGAACATATGTCTTTCAGTTGTATGAGAGTAAGGGTGTGGCGTGGAGTAGGTGGACGTTTCCCGCGTGTTTGATCGTATTTGACTGATTTTCAAGACCATAATCTGTCTATATTATTAATTGTTATCATTTATGTTCTAGCTGACCCGAAACCGCGTGTAAAACGGCCGTACAAGAAGCGGGGAAGCAAAGCGACAGGTAGATTATGTCACCACATTGTTATTTTTGAATTAATATGTTATGAACATCATTTAAGGTACTTAACTCTTTGAAAGCCAAACAATGATACATCGTTGTTTATTAACCTTTCCCTTACAGTACAAAAACTAATACTGAAATAAAAATGGTTTTTATTTCATATTTTTTTAATAAATAATTTCGACTGAAGGTGCTTGATGAACCTTGCTGAACTTCCTAACGACCCGGGTTTCACTTTTCGGCATCTTCAGGCATTTCAAATACACTAATGTAGATTTATCCGACCTATTATTATTGAATCGATTGATTCAAGTGTTTGAGTTTTTAATATATTATTGAAATTTGGCATACTGTTTGCGACCCAGCGGAAAGTCTCTCCGGCCCAGCACTGGGCCGCTGACCACTGGTTGGGAAACACTGATTTAAAGCATATTTATAACGGAAATTATAAATACTCAAAGAAGTGGATTTAACCAATTCAATTTCACATGTCCAAAACGACAGCGAATGACCCGAGGGTGCTGAACTGTGTATACCACACTTCATTGAGTGAGTGTGCTCGTGTCATTGTTACGACGCGACACGGGAAAGAGCTTCTCTTTCTACCACGAACAGTGTGATCAAACATACAGCTAGAGAAATAAACAACAATGTCCCACAGAGAGTAGAATGAACAGATAACACACTTAATATAGTCGGTCCCTGTGGTCTAGTGGCAAGAGCTTTGTCCTAGCAATCAGGGGGCCCGGGTCCAATCCCCGGCAAGGTCAGATTTTTTCAATTGAAAAAAAGAGATCTTGGCTGGGTGTATGTTATTTATCGTTGATTTTGTGCACAACTGATTTATTACTTATAATCGAGTTAATCTCGTATGACTTTCACAACTAAGAATATTTATATTTATTACTGCAATGCCAAATATGTTTTTTGAATTTAATTTAAAAAGAAAAAAATATCTGTTCACCTTAAAATGGAGCATTGTTTGCAAGCCTTGACACATGTATGAATTGTATTTCTTTTTCGTTTCCAGCTGATCCAGTCCCTAAAGCCAAGAGAAAATACGTTCGCAAGCAGAAGAATGCAACGGTAAGCACTCATTTGAAACATTATCAGTAAGGAATCCAGTGCTGTGTCATTGGTTTTCGCCTGAACTCGCTCACGACCGCGTGGAATTTACCAACTTACATACAAATCGAACCCTTAGGGCAGTGATGCACAACCAACAATGACATTTCATGCGGCCCAATATGAAAAATATCGATCACCTTTTTTCATCGGATCTTTTTGCTGACGATGGAATAACAATATAAAATGTTCATAACTTTTTTGGGAGAAGGGCCAGATAGTCAATTCTCAGATAGTTTGAGGGGCGCATGGGGAGTCGTTAAAAAAATTACAACTCCGACTCCATCATTTATCAAAAACACGACTCCGACTCCAACATTGACCAAAATAACGACTTTGACTAAAAAAAAAATAATTTCAACCTTTCCTATTTATGTGTATTCAATGAAATATCAACCAACCAATCTGGCCAATAGACAAATTTTACATATTATATGCCAGAGCTGTGGAGTCGAAGTCGTCGCGGCATTTGGCCGGAGTCGTACTCGGAGTTGGAAATTTTGAAAAGTTTGAACTTTTTATTTTTGCTTATAATATGTCAAATTTGGCTATTGGCCGGATTGGTAGGGTTGATATTTTAGGCCGGCAAATCATCGACTTGGGCCAGTAATTTCAATGATCGTGACCAGTGAAATAATGTTGTCATACAAATCTATCACTTGATACATTTTCACTGAGAATACAGTTTCACTGTAACATATATATATATAAATAAATGTTATATAAATAATGGTAGTGCATTTTTTCCCTAACATAATTATTGTGCGAATTTTTCTCTTCTTATTAATATTTATTTGTTTGCGTTTGTTCCTACAGAATGACAAATCAGGCGTGGAAAAAGTCAAAGATAAAGAGAAAGACAAAGAGAAAGAGAAGAAGGAGAAGAAAGACAAGGAGAAAGAGAAAAAGGAGAAGGAGAAGAAAGAAAAGGTGAAGAAGGTGAGCGAGAAGAAAGAGAGACGGAAAAAGGTTGCCGAGGAAAAGAAACCAAGACAGAAGAAGCCCAGAAAGCCGGCAACCAAGAAAGGTAAATTTACCATTGATTAGCTTCTATGAAATGAGTTTTTTTTTGGTAGTCCAACATCTGAGGAGTGCAGCAGGGCTTTGGAGTTGGTAAAAAAAGTCCGACTCCAGCATTTACCAAAACCACGACTTGTCGAAATCGAAAAAATCGAATAGCGATAAGACTTAGGCAGGACCAACGGCATGCTAATCGCTCTCGCTCCGCCCTAATTTTAGGATCCCTGGCTGCGGGAGGGAACATAAACAACACTGACGTCTCCGAATAGAAATCGATAATCCAATTGAAAAAAGAAACTGTCTTGACTGGGACTCGAACCCGGGTGGTCAAGGCAGAATAGATCCTAGAAATTCAAGTAGTAAAAGGAGCATATGCACTTGTAATGCAGTGTATCTTGACAGATGCCGTTCTGTGAGAACCGATGGTCATTTAGTTGCTCAACCTCTCTTTTTCAGAGAGCATAGATACAAAGGTCGTGAAAACTTTTTGCATCACTGACTCAATTTTCTCTACTTTTGAGGAGAGCCAAAAAACAGGTTTCAGCAGTAATCAATTGTATGTATTTTTTAACATATACAATTTTTTTTCTTTATTTTCTTTGATGATTTTTTTTTATCATTGCAGTGAAGCAGCTCATTCAGCCGCTGACGCCGGCGATGATAAACGCACGCCAGAAGTTCAACGACGACGCTCTCTCCGATAACTCTGAAGACTCGGTGGTGTTCTGCGAGGAGTTCAGACCGCCCGACGTCAACCACCATTCCAGGAGGCTCGCCTTCGTACCCGACAGAGATCTGTACCCTGATGGAATCAGACGTGCGTACCTATGTATATATATCTATAAAAACTAGGACTGTGGGGTCTTTAAAAAAAATACGACTCCGACTCCAGCATTCCGACTCCGACTAAATAAGTTTAATTCTGTCACGTTTTTTTCCTACCATTCTTATTTATGTGTATTGAGTTGAATACCAACCAACCAATCCGGCAAATGGCCAAATTTGACATGTTTTATGCATAAATGAAAACTTCAAACTTTCAAAAAGACTCCGCATCTGACTACGACTCCGGCCAAAACACCGTGACTACTCCGACTCCTACTCCACAGCTCTGAATAAATGTATAAATCAGGACTGTGGAGTTGGTAAAAAAAATATGACTGACTGCAGCATTTACCAAAACTCGACTCCGACTCCAACATTTACCAAAAACATGACTTTTTTTTTTACCATGCCTATTTATTTGTATCCAATTAAATATCAATCAACCAATCCGGCCAATAGCTAAATTTGACATATTATATGCAAAAATTGAAAGTTCAAATCTTTCTCAATTTCCGACCCCAAGTACGACTCCGGCCAAAAAACCCCGACTCCACGACTCTGACTCCTTTTTGCGTGTCACATTTCAAATGTGCGTATTGTATCAAACAACCAATCTGGCAGAAAGTCAAATGATACATTGTTAATCAATATTGGAGTCGGAGTCGTGTTTTTGGTAAATGCTGGAGTCGGAGTCGTTTCTTTTTTAAAACGACTCCACTGCATTGGTTAAAAGTGTCTATGTTCACTTAGGTAGTTATAGTGCAAAAATTCACTATGGATACCATAAATTCAAAAAAATATATATATCTTGGAATGTATGTTATCTTATTTGATAATTCTCCATTTGCAGCCGAGAACAACCTCCTCCAGGGCAAGCCGCCCAAATCAAAATCGAAGCCCCCAGGCCGGGAGTCGCCGATTGTCAGCCGGCTCGAGGACTCCTCGTCGGGCAACAGCAATTCCAGCAGCAACAGCGACACGTCAGACAGCGATAGCAGCGACACAACGGACAACGCCGACGACAATCGCTCCGAAAGACGAAAGATGGACGCCGAGGACAGATTGTCTGCCGACGGGGCCATCTATAACGGGATCAGCAGTCGACTAAGGTTTGTTGCATCACTCTCAATTCGTGGGTGTAGGGACATATGGGCGAAACTACAAAAACAACGAACTGAGATAAATGGCAAAACAGTTTTCAATGTTGAACTTTGTTCTTACGGATTTGCAGGAAAGCCGAGTAATATCTGGTAAACCGCTCTTCGTACAAGTTTCATATTTTTATATCCTCTAGAACTGCATTTGAGCATGACAATGCCAAATTTAACTCAAAACAGCCATTTTTGTAGTTTCGCCCGTATGTCCCTACACCCACGAATTCATCCCAGTAGAGACAGAATCCTGACTCATTTTTTTCTACACTTGAGGAGAGCAAAAAAAACAGGCTTCACTTGTAAGCAATGATACCTATTATTTATTTTTATATTGGGAAACTGCCTGTAACTCAGTTGCTCAACCACTCTTTTTCGAAGAGAGTGTGGATTGAAACGATACGAGGACTAGTGGTTAGCTAATGGCTGTCACTATGCGTCGCTCTTTTTGTGATCGGAATGGTGGGAATGGACTTTTAACAACACAAGCATCCACCGCCTTATCAACTGAAAAAATCTGCTCGTACCGGAAATCAAACCCGGGCGGTCCGTCATGGTGGCCAATGACGTTGACCACTGCACCACAGACCAGGCAGATTGTACTAAAGATAATATATAATTTGAATCCCTTGCTACGTGCCCCGCTTTTTTTTGGGATCGGAAAGCTTGAAGAGATTTTAAACGGCGCAAACACCCGGTGCCTTCGAACAAAATCGATCGAAAATCGAACCCAAACACCGAAGCCAACGACGTTGACCTTTGCACCACAGACCTGGAAATACAAATTGTCTTTTCATTATCTTTAAATGCGACACTTTGGCTTTCTGATTTGTTAAATATAAAATAGTAATTTATTCAAATGTGTTGTTTTAAGGTTTAGCGGAGCTATGAACAAGAAAGTGATTTTAATACGCATGAAATATTTTCGTTTCCACTTATCCTATCGATATGTCTCTTTGACACATAACGTAATATATTATTCTGTATCTAATGGCATTCATAATTCAAAACTGGCAAAAATCGAGTTACGTTTCTTTTATCCCAAGGGACCGACAAATGAGGGGTTTAAATGCATAACCACCTCTCTACAAAGTCGAATTGTTCAGCAATCGAAAAAAACGATTTTAATCTTCAAGTATAATATTAGTATAATTTACAAAGGGAACACAAAACGTTTGTATGGTGAGAGGGCGATAGGTCAGTGTTCCCTGGCTCGTGATTTGTGCATTTAGATTGTGGCAGTTTTGAACTTCACATATGGTGTGGAGAGAGGTGGTTATGCATTTGATCGTCATTATCGATGTTGATTTTAAATGGCTTAGAGATAATTTTTCGTTGGTTTGAAGATTGCAGGGCATAGAACGTAAGAACCGGATCATTAATCAATCATTATCTCAAAAATTATAATATATGGATAGAAGCAGGCTATGCTTTTACACCCCTCAAATAGAAACTTCTGTATTACAATTGCATTAAAAAATAATCAAGTTAGAAAGGTCGGTGGGAAAGTACATAATTCAAACGATTCGTCAGTTGAAGTACGTCCGTGCACTTACACAAATGCCTGAAGATGCCAAAAGGCGAAACCCTAAATCGTCATCATCATCTTTAAAGAATTAAGAATTTCAACTGAGGGTGCTTGATGGAATTTCAATATCAAATTTGAATCGCTTGAATTTTGCACTTTTCCATGGGTTTTATTGCACTTACATCCATGCACTTGAAATGCCTGAAGATGCCAAAAGGCGAAACCCGGGTCGTTAGCGACGAAACTCACCTTCAGCTGAAATCCTAAACATAAATGACTAATGGCATTCCTTTTCTTTTCACGCAGCGCTTCCCCTGATCGTTCGCAATCGTCTTCGGACACCGACTCGGTGTCATCCACTGCGAGGAACGAAGGCGGCAAGAGGAACGGCACCTACAGAAGCGGCACGCCTCCGCAGTCTCCCAGCTCGGCGTCTTCGGAGAACGCCGACAAAAGTTTTCAGTGCCACACCTGCAGAAAATGGTTCTCGTCTACTGTCACGCTGAGGTATGTCCGGCCATTGCAAATTACATAATTTTTCTGACCCATGTCTGTACTGTTGATAAGATCATTTTTATTCAGGGCTCGTTTCCAACTTCAATATTGAACAAAAATACGGCTCCGACTCCAACATTGACCAAAAACACAACTCTGACTCCAATTTCAGCATTGACAAAAAACACGACTCCAACTCCAACATTTACCAAAAACACGACTCCAATTCCGACATTAACCAAAAACACGACTCCGATTCCAATTCCAACATTGACCAAAAACACGACTCTGACTCCAATTCCAACATTGACCAAAAACACGACTCCGACTCCAATTCCAACATTGACCAACAACACGACTCCAACTCCAACTAAAAAAAGTTAAATTTTGTCACGTGTAAATATCAACCAACCAATCTGGCCAATAGCCAAATTTTACATGTCATGCAAAAATTATCAGGGCTGTGGAGACGGAGTCGTATGGTTCCCTTGGTTACAACTTTTCAAAAAAAAAAAAAAAAAACATATGCTCCAAGTTGGGAGTGGACATGGCTATAAAAAAAAAATGTTGTTTTAAGGTTTAGTTTTGATTGAAATATCTTCAGACACATACCTAATGTAATAAATTATTTATTTAGCAAGCCGTTCTCATAGATCATCACCTGTTGAAAGGAGTTGGAGCTTACTGCGCTAGGAATTGAAATAAAAAATAATCCATAGTAAATTTCGTGCTCTTCATTGCAGAATTCACAAAAGAAGCCACGTTTCGCGGTCGGGCAACGGATCGTCGGGGGCCCTGTCCAGCGGTGGTGGAGGGCAGCGATCGTCGCGCCGGTACGAGTGCGACTGCTGCGACGCCACCTTCACAAGACGCGAGAGGCTTGAGCAACACCGGTAAACTAACCGCCGTAGCGAGGCGTGGCCTATGAGTGGGAACTTTCTTTTTTGTCCATTGCCATTCTTATACTTTTTTATTTGGTTATTGTTATCGCTTCGTATTTTGCAAAAAAGAACTACACTATAGGAAACTTCTCATAAGAGAGGAACACTATAGGAGAGTGATGCACAATCTGCGGCCCGCAATGACATTTCATGCGGCCCAATCTGACAAATATCAATCATCTTTTTTTCTTGAAGAACTTTTAACGGACGATGGAAGAACACTATACATAGAATATAAAAATATTCAATTTTATATACACTTCCGGTCCGTGGCGCAGTGTCAACGTTGTTGGCTTGCGTGCCTGATCGCCCGGGTTCGATTCCCGGTATGAGCGGATTTTTTTCTGTCGATAAATCTGCGGACATGGTTAAAAAAAAAAATATAAACTTAAAATATTGATAATTTAATTTCCTTTTCCCATGCGGCCCTCGAACTATCTGAGAATTGATTATCTGGCCCTTCCCCCAAAAAGGCTGTGCATCACTGCTATAGGATAACACAATATCCATTACAATTTCAATATTCAATCAATCTATTGTCATAATATTGATTTGTCTATGTATTAGCATTATCAAATTGGTAGTTTCTGATCCGTTTCATGTCCTATATTTAAACTCTTTTCGTAGGTCTCTGGTTCATAAGGGGGCGCTGACGGAGAGGTGCGAGGTTTGCGGGAGAGGATTCGAAGACGAGGAGCAGCAGCGGCGGCACACGGCCCTCCACACGCCCGACGAAAGAGCCGGTAACCACTCGATTCCTATTTCCTAGTTAATTAAAATTTGAAGAAACAAACTCTGTGATCTCTGTGGGAATCGTGATTTTTTTAACGACTTTTTTCGAATGAATAAAAATATATTGAACAATACAGTTGGCTAATCTGTGGTACAGTGGTCAACGTCTTTAGCTTCCATGACGGACCGCCTGGATTCGAGTCCGTGTATGAGTATATTTTTTTAATCAATTTATCGTTTCTATTGAAGGCAATGCAGTGCTAGTAGTAATTTTTTTAACGACTCCACATCCGTGTTAGAAAAGCTGTCTCTGCATTAGGTTTCATTAAAAAATATGGTACGGAAAGAAAAATAACAATGTATTTTAGTTCTACATAAATTATTTTATATTTATTTATTTATTTATTTATTTATTTTTTTTATTTATTTATTGTAAAAAATTAAACAGAATACATGGCATTACAGCTGACGCCAATGCGCCATGCATTTGACAATTAATAAAAATAACACAAAAAGTATTACACAAAATTGAAAAAAATAAAATAAATATAGAATTAACAAATGTATGGATCAGAACAGAAACATATTAATTAATTAAAAAGAAAAAATATAAAAACAAAGAACCAAGCTCACTACCGAAGATGTCCACATCAACAGGCAGTGCATTCATCAGCCGAACAGCCCTTGTGACTGGCGACTCAAATGACCTACGTGACAAACAAGTTCTGACAAAGAACATTGATTGGCCTAGGCTACGACCACGTAGGTAGAAACTGGGAGCATGCAAGCTTAAAGTTTCAAGGATGACAGGGTTATCAACTCGGCCCCGAAGAAGAAGAGTAAAATGTTTCAACATTGAAATCGATCTGCGAGCTTCAAGAGAGTGAAACGAAAGCATTCCCAAAAGAAACTTGGTTGGATAATATTCCATTAAAGAATTATCAAAAGGAAATAGAGTGAATTTTTTGAAATAATAATAACGCAGAAATTTTATATATTTGTTGATAGCTATTTCGGCTTACGCCTTCGTCAGAACTATGTTTAAAACGTGTATTAGAGATAGCTTATATACCTTTGCTAGACAGGGTGCCCCCTACATCATCCCTTTCTGTTGAAACCATACCTACGTCACATGAAAGAATTTAAATAAGTTTGATTTATTGGTCTAAAATAATGGTGGGAAACAATAATTTGGGTATTTTTGGGTTATTTGATCATGCGAAACCACTTAAAATCTGCAATGTCTAAGTGCATCTATACTCAATCAATAAAAAATATGGTATTTATTCATAATTAAACTTAGCTAGTAGCATCTGTATGATTGTGTGACTCATTGCTTTGTGTGTACTTCAGGTCGTTGCGGAGAGTGCGGCGAGGTGGTGAACGGGTGGGAAGAGCTACGGAGGCACCGGGCTGCCCACGCCCCGACTGCAGCGCACGCTTGCCCCCTGTGCCGCAAGGCTTTCACCTATCCGCATTCATTATCCAGGTAATATTCGGGCTTAAAGTGTTATAAATTGACAATTACAGCTTTCCCCCCTATAGCGTAGAGATTGAGACTGCGCCGTAGGAATACTGTGTTATAGGGGAATAGGGACCCAGACAATATTTAAGGTTTTAGGTTCTTAAAATTTTTGCTGGCAGATTTTTTTTCAATCAATTTATTAATTTTGTTTATAGAATAAACGATAACAACATTCCCGCTAAGTAGAGGTCTACACGGGCTCGGGTAGGCCCGCTCGTGGACCAGATCGGGCCGGGTAACATAGGTTTGAGTTCGGGCCTGGGTACACAAAAAAATAAGACATAAATCCGATTATTCCGGATGTATACGCCATTATTGTATATCTATATTACATCCATATTGTAATTTGATGAGTTGGTATTAAATTATTTTAAATGTTGATTTAAATTTTGTTGAAAAGTTGTAAAAACTGTCGGACTCGGGTCGGGTTTGGGTAAGACGTTCAAGAATGAGTCTCGGGTCGGAGATTTTCGGGCTCTGGCCGGGTAGACCTCTACCGCAAAGTTTGAAATAAATATTTCTATCCGCATTTTCAGACATCTATCGAACCACTCGAAGGCTGTATACAAGTGCGTCGTGTGCAAGACGTCCTTCTCCGATGCGGACTCCCTAGCCAAGCACCTCAACAGCCATCTGGATCGGTACAAGCAGCTGAAGACATAACACAGCGGGACGCCAGCACCAGACCCTTCACATCGCAATCGTCAAACATTGTCGTGCGTTTGAATGCGCGCGTCACCGCAGTGCGCGCGACGCAGTTACTGGTTGACGTCGAACGGCCCAATTGTGACTGCGTCGGGCGTTGAAATACAAATTTTTTTCAACGAGAGCCATTCAATTAAGGTCATAGTATAAGAATCCCTTCCCGTTAACCATGCAATTTTGTTGCAATTTAACCCTTTAAGCACCCGGCATTTTTGCGGAAAACGGTCACGGATAATACCGCACATTTCGCATTTAGATTTTAAAAAAATCATATCGATGGCTTAACAAGTAAATTTGCTATCTCCGTTTTTGTCAATTGTGCAGGAGAGGGTAAAAACCAGGGCTGTGGAGTCGGTAAAAAAACAACAATGTATTTCAAATCTACAGAAATTATTTAATACATATTTGTTGATAGCTATTTCGGCTTACGCCTTCGTCAGAACTATGTTTTAAACCTGCATTAAATCATGTTTATATACAGTTGTAGACTAGGGTACACAATACATCTTCTTCTCTGTTCCACCGTCTTAGTTTTATATGGTAATAATAAGTCATTAAATGTGACAAATTGATTTGACATATTCTTGGTTTTTACGAGGGCTGTGGTGACACCGTAAAAAAAAATTTAAAAAATTTCGTCACGTTTTTTTCCTACCTTTCCTATTTATGTGTATTCAATTATATTTCAACCAACTAATCCGGCCAATAGCCAAATTTGACAAGTTGAATGCAAAAATAAAAAGTTGAAACTTTTCAAAATTTCCAAATCCAAGTATGACTCCAGCCAAAAAAACCCCGACTCCACAGCCCTGGAATAAACGTTTATTTAAAACGCGATCAGTATAAAAAATTGAATTTTCGCGGCAATTGTCGACGGCTTGGAACATCGCGGGCATTTTTTCGATTTTTTATGTACAGGCATTTCATATGAATAAAAAACACTTAACATAATTGATTTTCAGTCACTTATGTACATTTAAGGTATTCGCGCGTAAAATAGAATGAAGTTTTGGTACATACTAAAATTTACCATTGTAGTGAAGTTAGGTCCATACTAATATATAGATGTCTCTCTTGCACTAATGCTATAAATGCTCGAATTCGATTTTGACATACGATACTTCACTTTATATAGATGTCTCACTTACACTAATAGTTTACATAAGCTTAACTCTTCAAAACAATGTGTCGACTAACTTTTAATCTATCATACTCACGAAAATGTAAAAATTTCGAAATTGTCGAAACTGTAAAAGTATATTTTGACGAAAAACATAAAAAATTTCGAATTATGAATTATCGTTGTTCGAATTAACGGACGTTTACTGTATTACCATATAAAACTAAGACGGTGGAACAGAGACGAAGATGTATTGTGTACCCTGTCTACAACTGTATATAAGGATGATTTAATGCAGGTTTAAAACATAGTTCTGACAATGGCGTATCAACAAATATATAAAATAATTTCTGTAGAATTAAAATACATTGTTATTCATTATAATGGAGTTCTAACCAAGCAATTGCCGACTCAATTGACAATTTTATTACATTCGGAAGATGTCTCTGCATTAGGCTTCATTCAAAAGTATGATATTTATTCACAAATTAACTCTTGGTGGCATCTGAAAGGAGAAAGGAAAGGAAGAAAATTTTCATTTGGTGGCAGTTTGTTGTTTTGAAGCAATTTTTTTTTATAGCACCCCTTTTTTATTTTAACCACTTCAGTAGAATAAAGTCGAAAGTCTGAAGCTTAAGCCTTACAGGCCAAAAGGGTGGGGCGCTAGTGACAAATCGCTACTTTTCGGGAAAGCAAAAAAAGTGAACAAATATTTTGTGAATTATAACAACTACCATTTTGGAGTTTTTTGTCGTTGTTGTGAATGACATCCTTTTGGCAGTCGGTGCATATTCACACCACTTCTACGCCGGTATAGATCAGTGGCGCTCATGTGCGGCCACCAGAGTATTTTGTTGCGGCCACCAATAGCTTCATAGTTAATATTGTTATTTAATAAAATTGGGGTTTCACAAGTTAATTTGTCAACAAAGACACTGAGAATTATATATTTTGTTTGCATTGCATTGTGCATCATGAATTGCTAGTAAGCAATAACTCGAAGCATACACGTTTGGGTCTTTTTCGCAAAAAAGACTCGTCACAAAAATTTGGTGCGGCCACCAGACATTTCCGTAGCACCGCTGATGTTCCCAATGCGGCCACAGCCAAATTTTACGTGAGAACCACTGGTGTAGATGATTTATAATTTCGACTGAAGGTGCTTGATGAATTTTTAATATCAAATTTGAATCGTTTGAATTTTTGTACTTTTCTGTGAGTTTTGTCGCTAACGACCTGGGTTTCGACTTTCGACATCTTCAGGCATTTCAAGTGCGCAAACAATTCCTATAGTTATTTAATTTTTTTATTGAGTTTTAAACCTAAAAATCGACCATTAAAACACTTAATAAAAAGCATTTTTTACGTCTATCGCACTCATTTCAACAATTTTAAATTAATTATGTTTGGCAGCTTCAGTCCTCAGATCAGTGATGCACAACCTGCGGCCCTCAATGGCAAATATCAATCACCCGTTTTTCTTCAGAACTTTTTTCCAGACGATGGAAGAACAATATAAAACTTTCTACTAAAATTTAAAATAACTTTGATTATTCCACGTATTGTGCTACTAATTGTGACACGTGTTTCGCCTCTTTCAGAGGCATCTTCGGACTTACTATCGACAGGACTTAATAGGACAGGTTGCTCGCCACTGCTTAAATTATTTAGAATGACAGGTTTAACCCTCTCCTAATTGATTGCATCTCATTAGTTAATATTACTAGTAAATTCATTTGTTTGCTTCGCTTTGATCCTATAACCCCCTCCTTGCTTCCCGTAAAAAGGAAATATCCCAAACTCCATTTTGTAATTTTATCATTTTAAAATATTAGAATCAACAAAGTTTGCTTTATTATAAAAGCAAACTTTGCGATAGTGAGTCTGAAGATGACTATGAAAGAGGCGAAACACGTGGAATAATCGAAAGTTATCACCAAATCCATTGATTATGTGGCCCTTCTTCCAAAAAGTTTGTGCATCACTACCTTAGATTGACTATTTTAGTTTGGATTTATCTCAACGGCCAAGTTATAATGGTTGATCAATAGTGGGCGTTTCTAAATGGTTCACCCATTTCGCTCATCTGGTTTTTGTATTTATTTACTTATCTATATCTATGATAAGTGTTGACCACGCCCAAAGTGTAGTATTCCGCCCGCGTTTCGTTTGTTGAAATTTGTAAAACTGAATGACATGTTGCTGCAAAACGTTGAAAGCTGAGTAAATAAAAAAAAAACATAAAAAAATGGCACATAGTTTAGTGAATCTATCATACAATGTAAATTTTTTTTTATACATAAGTACATATACATATTATGTTATTAAAATAGATAATCTGAAACTATTATATAAAGAATTTATATAGAAAAAACAAATATATTCAAAAAAAAATCTATGTATCGCAGACAGCAGTGAAATATAGCGCATGTTTTGTTTTGAAAAAGAGCGACGTTTTGACAAAATTTCCGTGGAGAACTATCACTAAAAGGCGTGCTGTGGAATCAATGATCTAAAAACAGACAACGCCCGCTTTGCAGATTGTCTGAAAACTTGTTGTTGGTTAATATTCGAAGTTAATCTCTGGAAAATTTAATTTAACTTAAAAAAAAACCGCAATTAATAAATAAGAATATTATATCGCCCCCCTCCAAGCCAAAAGGGCAGTGCGTCAGTGACAAATCAGTACTTTTCAGGAGAGCAAAAAGAGTTGACAAATATTGTTGTCAGTTGGAACAAATTTGAATCGTTTGAATTTTGTACTTTTCCACGAGTTTTGTCGCTAACGAAACTTTAACTTGTCAGTTCAAGTTCATTCGTGCACTTGAAATGCCCAAAGATGCCGGAAGGCGAAACCCGGGTCGTTAGCGACAAAATTCACAGATAGAACAAGATAGCTTTCTCCATTTATATCATCCAAGCAAACTTGCATCATCAGACACATAAAATTGTTTGTATCAAATTTGAATCGTTTGAATTTTGTACTTTTCCACGAGTTTTGTCATTAACGACCCGGGTTTCGCCTTTTCGCATCTTCAGGCATTTCAAGTGCACTGAATGAACTTAAACTGGTCGTTAGCAACAAAACTCATGGAAAAGTACAAAATTCAAACGATTTAAATTTGATATTGAAATTTCATCACACACCTTCAGTCAAAATTTTAGATCAATTAGAACAGCTTTGTTTCTTTACCACTCCATTCCATGTATTGGTGTTTATTTTTTATGAACATCCTTTTGGCAGTCATAACTCAGAATCACCAACATGTTACTAACGCCCTTTTTGGCTTGCTTGGGAACGGTATATTGTACTATGATGCTATTAATGCTTCTCATCTATCAAGTCCTCTGTTATTTCCACCATTACAAGATGGCTGACATATAAACCGTGTGCTATATTTCACCGTCCGACGCCCGGTAGATTGTACTATTATATTAAATAAATAAAAAATACATTAAAATTCACTTTGAAACTGTTTTATATATAATTTTTTCATTTCGGTTCTAGCAATACACGTTTTTTATTTAATATTTTTTTTTTATATGAAATCGTTGTCGTGTTAAGTGAAGGCGACATTTTTTTATTGTTTTAGAAAAAATTTACTTTACATATTATCATACAAATAAAGACTTTTTTTAGGACAATTTGGTTTTGTTATTTATTTCCCCTTTTATCATCTTCCATCTTACTTCAATCAACTAAGCTCCGCCCGCTATATAATAGTAAACAAGCGAACGCTTCAAGAGATGTACATCGCTGATGCCTTGGTAACCTGGGTAGGTCTTCCAATAACAAAGGCAAGGAGTAAATTTTGCATAGATTTTGTATTTTTCAAAGAAATCCTGGCATCGTTTTGACGCCCCCTATGCTCTGTCAGCATCTCGGCGCCCATGGCGGTCACTCTATTCGCCAGCCCCTAGCATCGGCTCAGTTTCAGTCCGGTCCGTGGCGCAGTGGTCAACGTTGTTGGCTTGTAGGGTTGGGTTGTCAAATAGGAGCGATTTTTTGTTTTGATTTCATTCAAGGGAGTAGGGATTGAAAGGATACGAGGACTGGAGGTTAGCTAATCGCTCTCACTGATTATTGGGATTGGAAGGGTGGGAAGGGATTTTTAATAACACAAACACACATTGCCTTCGAACAGATTTGATAAATCGACTGAAAAAATCTACTAAGTTAGTAAGTTAGTGCCTTCTTGTTTGGAACGGCAGTATATTGAAATCCCTTCCAACCTTTCCGATCCCATAGTGACAGCGATTAGCTAACCACTAGTCCTGTCCGAGTCCTCATATCCTTTCCATCCCCCTACTCTCTTCGAAAAAGAGATGTTCAGCAACTGAGTAACAAGCAGTTCTCGTAGAAAAATATATGTTGAGATAAACTCTGTGAGGAGTCCATATATTCCAAGTTGGGAGCGGACATGGTAAAAAAAAAAAAGAAAAGAATCGGCTCTGAACCTGGACATGGATTTACAAGACTATTTAGATCATAGGCTCCCAACCCTATTTCAGGTGGCGACCCCTTTTTACAAAAGCTAAGTGATCTGCGACCCACATGTAATACAAAAAAGCATTTTTAATCGGGTAATAATTAAGTATAGACAATATATTTTTAGTTGACTGTATAAGTTGGCGACCCAAAAGTAAGAGAACCCGTGACTTAGATGGAAGAAAGAGCAGAATGGTGGTATTCATGGTTTGTATAATAATTATTATACAGTTCATCCGATCCGATTTTTCCCGGTTCGTGGTGCAGTGGTTATCGTCATTGACTTCCGTGACGGACCGCCTGGATTCGAATCACAGTGGGAGCAGATCTTTTCCGTCGATTTATCAATTCTGTTCGAAGGCAATGGGTGTTGGTGTTGTTTTAAATCCCTTCCAATACTAAAACTTCAAAAAACACATCATTTACACTCACTGCCTTCTTGCTTGGAAAGGCAATATATTGAGGAGTGCAACGGGTTAAACATTATTGCCATGCAAAAAAATCACGTGACAAAATGGCCGCTCAGTATAAAATTGCTTCGCGAAAAAAGCAATCTTGAAAAATTGTTATCAAATGCAGCATTATCTAATCATTAATTATTAACGAAGAAAAAATATTTGGCATTACAGCTTACGCCAATGCGCCAAATATTCTTAATTGTGAAAGTCATACGAGATTAACTCGATGATAAGTAATAAATCAGTTGTGCACAAAATCAACGATAAATAACATACACCCAGCCTAAGATCTCTTTTTTTTTCAATTGAAAAAATCTGACCTTACCGGGAATCGAACCCGGGTCTCCAGATCGCTAGGACAGAGCTCTTGCCACTAGACCACAGGGACCGACAATTTCACTCAAATATCTTCTCGACAATTTCATTCAAATATCTTCGCCGATAATTCGATTCAATATTGTATTATTGTCACGTTTGGTTATTTAAAAGTCATTATTATCGTCGACATATGAATTCAAAATCTTTCTTGGCGGCAACGAAATGCCATACGAACACAATCGGAGCACAAGTATGCTCAATCGAAGCGCAGTGATGATAACAAAATTATACTATGATGGCTCAAATTTTCAATATTACAGTCCAGCAACTTTCTAAAAATAATAATTACTTAAAAATATATTTGCAACTATTAAATTTATAAAATATCTGATAATTCACATAAATACGAGTAAATTAATCTTCATTTAAGAAATCGAATTGATCTTGATAGTAGTTTTAATTGTTTTGTTGACAGTTGTTATTTCCAAGCGATGTGACCTTAGTATTTATACTGCGTAAAATATATGTCATTGGTTTGGTTATTGTTGGCTATTTTGTGAAAAAAACACAAGTTTAAATTGAACAAATACAGTCCAGGTCGATGTTGGAGAAATACAATATATAAAAATACAAGGATCTGTAGTACATATTAACTGATTAATGACCATTTTCCCGAATGAATCTTTCTGAATCCTCATACATTTGAAGGTTAGTTTGTTACTGTTTTGAAAAGCGAAGATTTTTCCTTTCGTTCGAGTGTGTTTTTCTGACACAGTAAACAAAGAAACAAATGAGCTCCGACCTAACCTAAAAAAAAATTGCAATGCAAATAAAAATAAAAAAATTGATTGCAGCAAAGACATGGAAGGAATTTGTTTTTAATTTTTGAAATTACTTTAAATACTATTAAAATCAAGTATTATTTATTAGAATGTAGTTTTTTATGATACAATAAAATTATCACTTTTATATATGTGATACAAGATTCGATAATCGAAACCATTTATCAAAAGATTTCTCTAGAAAATAGCTCCTTTTGATGTGATAATAATTGAGAAACTGCAATTAGGAGAAGAAACGACGAAGCGAGCTGAAAATAGGCACATCCGTCTAGTTTTGTGGGCTCAAATCCCAGTCTGAGCAGTTTCATTTTTCAACCGAATCATTGATGTCTGTGATCCTAAAAACGGGCCTTTCCGAGACCGATTAGCTAACCACTAGTCCTATCCCGACTCACTTCGATAAAAAGAGTTTGAGCACTTTTAAGGTGTTCACTGTCAATACTTGGTGGAATGGCATTATAATAAAAATAATAACACATTTTTAGTACTTACTCCAAATTGGATTTATTGAGATCAGCACCGGTTTCTCCTCATCACGAGCATTATCATCAGTCATTCGTTGATAATGCTCGCTGTGAGTGGAACCGGTTCTGATCTCAAGAAAACCAATGTGGAATAAGTACTAAGAATGTGTTATTATTTTTACTCAAGTTTGAGCAGCTGACTAACAAGCAGCCCTCGTGAAAAAAACTTCTGTTGAAGAAAAACCCTATTGGGAATGGGAGCAGCAGAGCACTTCTGATTCTCGTGTTTAAATCAAGAAATCGGCCGATGAACCAAATAAAATATAATTTCAGATGCCGCCTATTTGCTGCGTGCCGAGGTGCTTCACCAACGACTCCGACTCGGATAACTCTTCAGTATGCCTATTTGGCTTTCCTGACGATGAAGAGACTCGAGTGAAATGGCTCCAGGCATTACCACGAAAAGACTTGACAAATTTAGACACCGTCAAAGTTTGCAGAAACCATTTCGCAGCCGATTCGTTAATATTGTCTGACCAAAATGGCCTCTTGACAGATAGACCGCTGCTTTTAAAAGGTGCGGTGCCGTCTATATTCAGTAGAACAACCGTTCAGCATGTGGCTAATATGGGGATGAAGAAAAAATTTACCACAGCCTTTCGACTTATGAAAGTACATGGTGAATTGCAGGTTTGTATTTTTTGTATTTAGGGACTGAAAGGATACAGTATTAGTGGCTAGCTAATCACTTTCACTGATTATTGGGATTGGAAGGGTGGGAAGGGATTTTCAACAACACAAACATCCATTGCCTTCGATAAATCGACTTGGGTGATCCGTCACGGAAGTTAATGCTTTCTTGCATGGAACGGCAGTATATTGAGACTAACTTATCCATTTTTAACTTTTCTTAAACCTTTAAACCAGGGCTGTGAAGTCGTTTAACAAAACACGACTCCGACTCCAGCATTGATTAAAAACACGATTCCGACTCTGACTCAAACACGACTACGACTCCGACTGAAAAAGTTTCATTTTGTCATGGTTTTTTTCCTACCTTTCCAATTTATGTGTATTCAATTAAATATCAACCAACCAATCTGGCCAATAGCCAAATTTTACATGCTAAAAGCATAAATAAAAAGGTTCAAACTTTTCAAAAGTTTCTCACGACTCCGACTACTACTCCGGCTAAAACACGGCGACGACTCCGACTCCACAGTCCTGCTTTAAACGCCAGTGTGCCACACGCAATATGCTCACAATGGTTACATTAATTAAGGATTTCGACTGAGGGTGCTTGATGGAATTTCAATATCAAATTTGAATTTTGTACTTTTTCATGACTTTTCGCTAACGACCCGGGTTTCGCCTTTCAGCATCTTCAGGCATTTTAAGTGCACGGATGTACCTGAACTGACAAGTTCCCTGACAAGACTCAGTTCAAGTACATCCGTGCACTTGAAATGCCTGAAGATGCCAAAGGGCGAAACCCGTGTCGTTAGCGACAAAACTAATGGAAAAGTACAAAATTCAAACACTTCAAATTTGATGTTTCTGATGATGATGTTTGCTTGGATGATATAAATGGAGAAAGCTATCTTGTTATATCTATGAGTTTTTTCACTAACGACCCAGGTTTCGCCATTCGGCATCTTCAGGCATTTCAATTGCACGGACAAGACTCAGTTCAAGTAAATGCGTGCACTTGAAATGCCTGAAGATACCGAAAGGCGAAACCCGGGTCGTTAGTGACAAACCTCATAGAAAAGTACAAAATTCAAACAATTCAAATGGCTATATTGACTAAAAATCATTCTAAAGACTAAATAAAAAAATTTCAGTTACCACGCTCATGCTGTGTTTTCGGATGCAGTTCGAACAGAAACAAATCTCACAAAAAGGTTCCGCGGATACCCGTATTCCCTTTTCCGAGTAACAAGCTGACGATTAAAGAGTGGCAGAGGGCGATATGGAAGAACAATTGGAAGCCTCCCGTCTCCTCGGTGGTCTGCGGCATACATTTCCAGCCTGACGACTTCATCATGTCTCGGAAGATAGTGACACAAGACGGGTCTGTTGCGATTGTTCCACTGAAGGTTCCAAGGCTGAAGATGGCTGCCGTGCCATCGAGGCTTGTCTGCAGGCGAAGAAAGAAGAAGAGAATAGTCGCCGATCCGCATGAAGCAATCAGGTAAATCAGTGTTTCTCAACGGAGGCTTAAATGCATTCGGGGGACATAATGATGATTGAATCAGTCATCTCTATCAATATTTTCAAGATGGGCATGCTATTTTTTTTGTCGGTGTATCCGAATTCTTCTGCATTGAAATTAAGGCTTCAGGGAGAGAATTTAAGGCGACGCAGACAGTGACATCTTTTGATGAGATTTGAAAAAAAAAAACAATTAGTCACCTCGATAATTGAATTAGTCATCTCTGTCAATCGAGAAAGTCAGGCGAGCTTGTTTCTTTTGCGCCAGTGTATCCGAGATCTTATACATTAAATTAAGTTTAGACTTTAAGCAATCGCCAATGGGTGCGGGAGGGAATTGAAGGCAACATAGACACTCATGTCTCAGGACAGAAATTGTCAATTAGATCGAAAAATGAAACTTCCCGGACTGGGATTCGAACCTGCTACTCCGAAAAAGAAACCAATAGCGTTGACTCTTGACCACAGACCTGCTTTAAACTAGCCGCATTTATTTTGTTGCTTTATTTTTGCACCGGTGTGTCCGAGAACTTCTGCAGTCAATTGATTTGAGGTTTTACAACAACCTTACTGATCATTTTGACCAATGGGAGTGGGGTAGTTTTTACATTGGCTTTCATACACAGACTCTGCTGTAAATTAACAGCTTTTATTTGTTGCTATTTTTTTGCGCCGGTGTATCCGAGATCTTCTGCATTTAGTGAACAGCGTTACGCGCTTCGTCTACAGACCCACGATAAATTAGCTGATTTTATTATGTTGCTAATTTCTTTGCGCCGGTGTATCCGACTCCATCTGCATTAAAATCAGTCCAATAAGTAAAGGCTTCAAACAATCGTACTGATCAAGACGAAGACTATCCAACCGAATTTTTAAGCCGAAATGTAAATTTTCTATTCCATTCTGACGCAGGATCGATGATATACACCACGAAGAAGTGATAGAAGATGAACCGTTGGCGAAGATGCACCAGGTCGTATTGGGCGATATCGTTGATTCGAACCCGACACTTCCAACTGAAGAGCTCGAATGCTGGCACAGTGGCTTTGGTGACAAAGAAAACGCCTACGTCAACACTCTGGGCTATCGAAGATCGGTGAGTTGAAACTTTCTTATTTCCGAGTTTTTGTTGGACTATTGCCAAAGTTTGTTTACACTGCCGTTCCAAGCAAAAAAGCAGTAAGTGACTGTAACAAACTTTTGAAAAAATGGCATGTAAAATGACGGGTAAATGTACCAGTAGCTGACCATTTAAGAGAAAATTATAACAAAAATAACGATTAAGGTTTAGCATTGAACCGAATGAAGGCAAAGCAAGTATACTCATATTGGATCATATGTCTTAGTTATTATTATGTAACAAAAATTACGAAAGGGCCTGTTTAAAAAAAGTAGTGCTAAATTATTTAAAGCCATGTTCCTGTTTCAGTAGTTGACCATCTCACAAATTGAAAAGTCTAGGTGTTGACCATGTCTAATCAGGGGGCTTTATAGTGAACTTTCTTTCAGGGTTGCTCCAAGTCTTTCTGTCACACCACTCTTGGTTGAATCAAGTAGCAATCGGGCGGTTCAGGAACAAGGTACACACCGTTTCTAGATTGATCACTTGAGAAATTTTAAATAATACACTTTCCTCACTAGGTGTTGTTTTCAAACAAACGGCCACCCTGGCACTCCATTGGCTATATGGTGATGTGTTAGTGGCTCATTCCGACCACAGATGCCTTGACTTGTCTGAACTTTACAATTTAGAGCAATCCCGCATCTGCATTTCATATTTTTGGACATTTTATTCTCAAAAGGTCAACTACTGGTACATGGTCAACCACTAGTACATTTAACTTAATGTGTTTTTTGAAGTGTAGTATTTTGAACTTTTTTTGAATGAATTAATTTCTTTGTAAACAAATACTAAGTGATTGCATTGACTGCCTCTTTGCTAAGGAAACTAAAGGTTTCTTTTCTTTTACAGAGTGATGTTTTGATGACCGCTCTGATACCTGAAATACGCATTGAAATGGAATCCCAGAAAAAGACTGAAAGTTACATTCAATGTGAAAAATCAAGGCAAAGTGACAAATTGAGACAATGTGACGAATTAAGGCAATGTGACAAATTGAGACAAAGTGACAGAAAGAGGCGAAAGAGTCAAAAGTTGAAACAGAGCGACGAATACACCGAAGGGTGCAAGCAGCGACGGCAAAGTGTCAAAAGTAGACAATGCGACAAGGCGGGGTATAAACGCAGAGAAATCGATTACATCCTGCCGGACTACGGCCATGCCGAGGCGGATCACGGCCGGGTGCCGTACAACGGCCTGCCCGCGCCCATCCCGGTCAAGACTGAGGAACCGCCGCACGTGCACGCCACGGTTGAAGACTTCGCAGACAGGTGGAAGTGCGGCAGTACACACCGACAGCCGCTACCCTACGTGAAGCTTTGCAAAATGGTGAGGAATTTTTAACCCACGGACCGGACTTATCCACTAAAAATATCGATAGCTTAATCACTTTTACCCATGCGTCCCTCGAACTATCTGAAAATTGATTATCTGGCCAATCTCCCAAAAAGGTGTTGCATCACTGCTATAAGCTGTTTGTAAGCCCGTGAAGCATAAATTAATAAAATACGGTAATAAAATTTCGTCTGGAATCCATGTCCGCTCCCAATTTGTAGTATATGGTGTCCATATGAAGGTATCTCAACTCATTTCTTTCACTCAACCTCATTTTAATTAGAAGAGAGCAGGGATAGAAAGGAAAAAGCTAGGATAGGACTAATGGTTAGCTAGTCCCTTTCGCTACGCCTCGTACATATTTTATCATATAATTGTTTTGTTGATAATGAATGCGATGAGCGAAACCGGTCCTGATCCCAATTCATAAATTTAGGTGTTAATGATTGTTTTTATTTTCAGGTTACGTCCAGTTCCAAATATGTCCAAAAGCCGTCGGACGATAGTGACGCGTGTACGAACGAACACGACTACGCTCTGAGCTCACGCAAGGTAAAGTTTTACACGCCTGACTCTGACCAAATGGCCGACAATCATTTTGAGGAAGTAATCATCGAGGACGTGTTCGGCGGTGTAAAGGAAGAAACCGAAGACACGGAAACCAACGAGAATAGTCTGGATATCGGCGGTGATATGAACCCTGGAGTAGGAGACGTGGATTCAGAACACTGCATGAGCTCAGATGGCAATGTTTCCGATGAAAGCGAATCAGTAAACGCTTTCTTAGAATGTCCGGCTAGATTTGACGGTTCGCCCGTCAGCTCGGTGGATGGCTTCATCGAATGCGTTGAGAGTTACAAAAAAGCCAACGCCATCAAGCACAGTCGTGCATTGCGCGATTTTCACGTACTGTTAGTTGAAGAAGCCGCCGTATGGTGGAGTGGCACTAAATCCAAAGTCAGATATTGGCGCCAAGCTCTATCCACGTTGCTTTATAACTTTACCACGCGTAGATCGACTGAAGACGTTTATAGAAGTATTATCAGAAGCGTGCGCGGTGCAGATGAAAGTCACGCGTCGTTTGTTGTCCGTATTTTAACGTTGTTTTCTGAAATGCCGTATACTATACAGTTGTTCATGAAGATCGATATAATATACGCGCTTTTGGACGACGATGTGCGTGAGTTTATACCGCGTAAACGTTTGGCGTCATCGCAAGATTTGATTGATAATTTATGTCTGTTTGACGTTAGTTTAAATTTACCGAATATAATAAATGAAAATGTAAAAAAAGGTACGAACCATACGTATAGAAATTTTGTTAACGTCGTTAAGTGCAGTCAGTGTAAAGATATGAAACGAAAGCTAGCAGCGCTGCAGGCTAAATTAGAAATTTCCGCTGTTAAAGAGTGTATCGAGTGTTATAAGAGAGGTTTGTGTGAAAAAAATAATATTAAATTGCCTTGTCAGTACTGTAAGAAACTCGGTGACAAGCTTTTAGCGCTTCAGGAAGAATATACGCTTAGCGTTAAACTGCTGGAAGGCAGAAGTATAGATAGCGGTGACGATATCTTAGATTTACGGTGTACGTATTGCTGCGTACAACGCGATCAACTGACGCAGAAGTCTAAAACGTGCACGCGATGCGTCCGGATCAACGCAGACGTGGAAAAGAGTCTCAAGAACGGCGTGGTTTGCGTGGATAACGTGGATTACATCGAAAGCAACCGTAAACTGCGTGATAAATGCGCGAGCGTGCGTACAATAGAAGCGGTTGTTAGGACAAAGTGCAGGCGTTGCGATAAAACAAACATTGATATAAACGACGACGTGTCATTTTTGACGAAAACTTGCAAACGTTGCAGCGAAATTAACGCAGGGGTGAAAAAGTGCGTTATTAATGACGATACTATTTTAATGAGAGCCATTAAAATGTCTAATTTAAATTCGGAACCAATCGATGCCACAATTGTTAGCAAAAAGAAATCTAAATTAAAAATTCCAGCGCATATTTCCTTACCTGGGATTACTATAAAACCAATTCTAAACAAAACCGCGCCTGCTAATAAAAAAAAAAAACGGTTCAGAACTCTTAAACTAAATAATGAAGTTAATTCGATACATAATACAGAATCGAATTTACGAGTCGATCAAAGTCAGATGAATCTTTTTATACGGATCATTTTGAACGATTCGATCAACGTGATGGCCATGCTAGATCCGTTGGCAAAGAATAATTTCTTGAGTAAAAAGCTGTTTCAAGTTTTAATGAAGACCAATTATAGTTTTAACGAGATGCCGGCGAACGTGTCTATCCACGGTAAAATGAGTGACGTCCAAAGCGTCATGTCCACCGTTGTCCATGTTAATATTCAGGGGAAGAGGCTGGAGGTTCCGTTTTGCTATATGGAAGGCGTCGACGATCGGACGCGGCTCGGTGCTGACTTTATCGGTGACGCTGCGATGGTCATCGATAAGGAACGGGAGGTTTGGTATTTTGAAGACCTTCCGAATTCGACTTATCCATTGGAAATGAAGGCATAACTCCTAAAAGTCCTAAGTTTTCTAGTCTAGCTTGACATTGTATCCTCATTTATTGGATTGTGTGACTTAGTTAAAGTTTGTAACATGTCGTAATGTGGTATATTTTTCGGTATTACGTTTTACCATGCTAATAAATATGCAAACCCTGTGATATTAATCAATTTATTAAATCTATTGACGAGTTGCTGTAAGGAAACAAATAATATATTGAGAGGTGCAAAGGGTTAACGATAACAATTTCGACTGAAGGTGCTTGATGGAATTTCAATACAGTGAAACACCGATTCTACGTTTTTCAATGGACCGTATGAAACAAACGATTAATGCGGGAAACGGTGAATGTGGGAATGTTTTAAATATGAATTAAATGCCGGGACTATAGAAAATGAACACACCACGCGGGAAGACGTATAATGCGAGAACGTAAGATCGGGGTTCCACCGTATCAAATTTGAATTTTTGGATTTTGTACTTTTCCATGAGTTTTGTCACCTAAAAGTGGGAATATCAGGTCAAGTTCATTCGTGCACTTGAAATGCCTAAAGATGCCGGAAGGCGAAACCCAGGTCAGTGACAAAATTCATGGAAAAGTTGAAAATTTAAAGGGTTATGTCTGGCAGCGAATTTTGAATTAAAATTTTTGTTTGAATACTTTTTTTTATTTTTTTTCAATTAATCATAAAACTTTTACTGTCTTTTTTTTCTTTCAACGAGATCTGCTTATTACTCAGTTGCTCAACTTCTCTTTTTTGAAGAGAGTAGAGATGGAAAGGATACGAGGACTAGTGGTTAGCTTATCGCTGTCACTCTTTGCGATTGGATAGGTAAGAAGGATTTTTTCACACCAAAAACACCCATTGCCTTTGAGCAGAATCGATTTATCGACTGAAAAAATCTACTTGTACCGGGAATCAAACCCGAGCAGTCTGATACTGCAGCTTACGGCGTTGAGGACTGCACCACGTATCAGGCAAATATACTCCCAATATACGGATATAGTACTTTTCATGAGTTTTGTCGCCAACGACCCGGGCTACACTTTTTAGCAACAAGCATTCCAAGTGGACAGTAAACTTGAACTTCCTTAGATCGTTTGAATCGGTTACACAAAGAAGAATGAAAGTAGATCACTGGAAACTCATTCGTACACTTGAAATGCTTGAAGATGCCAAAATGCGAAACCCGGGTCGTTTGCGACAAAGCTCATGGAAAATTACAAAATTCAAACGATTCAAATTTTATATTGAAATTTCATCAAGCACCTTCAAATCGAAGTCCTCGATTAAATAATCAACATTCATAGCAGATTTTTTTACAATAAAGGTAAAATGTGAATTCGAGTTTTGTCACCGACGACCTGGGTTTCACCATTCGGCATCTTCAGGCATTTCAAGTGTTCGAATGTACTTGAACTGACGCGTAATAAATTCCTAATAATAAAGGTACAGTGAAACCCCGATTCTACGTTTTTAAAGGGACCGTATAGAACAAACGGATAATGCGGGAAAGTTTTTAATACGAACTAAATGCCTGGACTATAGAAAATGACAGCACCACGTGGGAAAACGTAAAATGCGAGAACGTAAGATCGGGGTTCCACTGTAATAAGTTTTTACTACTTCTGATACAAAATTATCAATTAAAATTGATTCTATTTTGTTCCTCAAAATTCTATCGCTTATTTTTACTTCACCTATAAAAAAATATAGAATCTGGTATAATTATTTCTTATATTCCTACCTATATATTTATTTTATTCATAAATAATAATATTTTTCACACAATTATTACTACTGCAACACCGTATTCATCTGTTTTATTGTCTATGGTCGAAAATTTACATCTAGACAAAATACTAGCTCAAGTGAAGTAAGAAAATGAATATAAAAAAGGAACCAGAAGACAATTATTATGAAATAGAAATTCCGCCTCTAAAAGCACCGTTTGCCGAAAATTTCACACACAAATCGCGTGACCAACTTGTCAACGAAACAATTGACAGTTATACCAAAATAAAAGAAGAGAATCTTTTCGACAATGTATGTATAATAATTAAGAACAAAAATTAAAATCTATTTCCTCTGCAGACTTTGATACTGTCAAAGCTATCTTCACGTCACTTGAAATGGTTTGGTATTTTTCGATTTATTGTCTCGGCACTGTAACTTCGAACTGGTCCACACCAAATCAGCGTCCCGTCACGAAACTAAAAACAATATTTCATTCATTTATATACCCAAGTGAATTGAATAAATTGATTGAATTGGCATTTTCCTGGTAGAACTCCATTTAAACGCGATGAAAAAATGGCAATGTATTATTAATACAGCAATGTATTTTAGTTTTACAAAACTGATAAGTTGTGTATATAGATGACATATATTTCGGCTTACGCCATCGTCGGAACTATTCTGTCATCTATTGGTGGGAAATACATTTTTCTCATGTCCACTCCCAACTTGGAGCACATGGACTCCTCACAGAGCTTATCTGAACATTTTTTATTTTTGCGAAAAGTACTTGTTATTCATATGCTCAATTTCTCTGTTTCCAAGAGAGTAGGGATTGATTGGGTATGCGGACTCGGACAGGACTAGTGGTTAGCTAATCGCTCTCGTTATGCGCCATTCTTTTTGGATAAAAAGGATGGGAAGTGTTCTTTTTCAACACAAACACCCGTTGCCTTCGAACAGACAAGTCCGTAAAAATATCTGAAGAAAAAAAAGTGATTTTTGTCAAATTGTTCCGCATGAAATTTAATTTCCGGCCGCAGGTTGTGCATCACTGGTTTGAAGATAAAATTTATATGAATGCAGAAGATCTCGGATACACCGGTACACATCAATTTTAAGAGATTACTGATTTTCAATTGTCGCGGTGTGCAATTTCGTTTTTTTTTCCAAATATCGTCAAAAGATGTCATCACTGGCTAATGTATACTAAGCAATTCTCATTGGGTATCATCTGACGAGATAAGCTACAAAAAGAAACACTGTTCATATTTATGGGACGTGACAAACTTAACAAACAAGATTATATTATAATGGAGTTCTACCAAGTAAATGTCTACTCAATCAATTAACAAGCATGGCCTGTGGAGTCTTAAAAAAACACGACTCCGACTCCGGCATTGACCAAAAACACGACTCCTACTCAGACTCCGACTAAAAAAAGTTTAATTTCGTGGCTTTTTTTCTCACCTTTCCTATTTATGTGTATTGAATCGAATATCAACCAACCAATCCGTCCAATAGCTAAATTTTACATATTATATGAATGCGACTTCGATTCTAACCAAAAAACCGCAAAGACTCCGAACCACAGACTTGGAAAAGACTCATAACGAAATTTATTCCTGTTTTTATTCTAGGTTAATATAAAAAGAGAGGAAGAAATTAAAACTGAACCAAACCCACATTCGACCCATTACGATGAGCAAATGTTTTGCGATCTTTCGTATATCAAGAAAGAAGATGATTTTGAATTAAGGGAACACTCCGACATAAGTAATCATCCTAATATACAGGTAACAAACCAAAATCATGCTTTCAATACAGTTTACTTTGCTATTGTCACTTCACTTGTATTGGTTTGGTTTATGTTATTGTGCAATATTTGTTGAAAGAAATTCAAAGTGATTCGATTTTATCAAAATTTAATTAGCTTAGATTATTCCACGTATTGTGCAACTATTCGTGACACGTGTTTCGCGTCTTTAAGATGCATCTTCACACTAAATATCGCAAAGGTTGCAAAACTAATAAAGCATGATTGATTCTTAGATTTTAAAATGATGAATGACAAAATGGAGTTCGGGATTTTTCCTTTTTACGGGAAGCAACGAGGGGAGGATAGAAACAAACAAACAATGACGTTAAAATTATATTCAATAATCAAATTCAATCAATTGGGAAGGGTTAAACCCATTAGAAATTAGTTGAGCGGTGGCGAGAAACTCTCTCATATTTAGTATATTATTTAATAATACTTCCTTGGTGTTAAAACTTTGCGATAGTAAGTCCGAAGATCCTTTTAAAACAGACGAAACACGTGTCCCAATTAGTAATACCATACGTGGAATAATCAGACTTATTTCAAATTTTATATTAAGAAATAAAACGCTTTCTTTCTTTGATTTATTTGAGTGTCATTGCAGCGCATGCTGGGCACTCGCAAGTGTCTAATATTTACCATTTCTTTCAGAATATCACCGTAAAAGAAGAAATAGTACCAACTGTCAACAATACTTTCGAAACAAATGATGGATCTATCAGTGGTGCCAACACAAAAATAGGACTACCTCAGTTCTACAATGGAGAAAAATTCTCACGTTTTTTCGATTTACACAAAATCGCTTTTATAAAACTGTACAAAATTGAATTCTTCCAACGCAATTTTGTATGCTCTGTTTGTGTATTAATTTTTAGGACATTGGAGCAATTGAAAGAGCATAGAATACAATTAAATCATCATGTTTTTGTAAGTGTTGGTAAAAATGAAGAGATTATATTGCCAGATGAAAAAATCTTCATTTGTGAGCTATGTCCTTTTAAATGTAAGGCTCGCAATTCTTTAAAAAGACATCAGTTCACACATAGTAACTTGAAACCTTTCAAATGTGACGTTTGTAATTCCGACTTCAGGCAGGCCTGTCATTTAAAATCCCACAAATTAACACACTCAAATGTCTACCCCTTTAAGTGCGATATATGCGGGGTGGGGTTTAAGAACCCTAGCAATTTAAAAAGACACAAAATGAGCCACGGGAATGAAAGGGCGTACAAGTGTCTGACTTGTACGGCCGCGTTTATACAGCTCGACCATTTGAAGGTTCACGAAATGATACACGACAATGTGGCGCCGTTCCCGTGTGAATTGTGTACTATGCGATTCAGGAGGACTATTAATTTGAGAAGACACATGAAGGTTCATAATAAGAAGCCGAAAAATGTTGATGTTATGGTTGAAGAAGAAAAAACGAAAGAAGATGTGAAATTAGTTAATTGATAGCATTGCCAGGCAACCATATTTATGAATTGGGTTCCCGAACCCGAGCCTAAAATTCAGGGCTGTGGAGTCGGTACAAAAAAGTCCGACTCTGACTCCAGCATTTACCAAAACTACGACTCAGACTAAAAAAGAGTTAATATCGTCACTTTTTTCCCCCTAAATTTCCTATTTATGTGTATTCAATTAAATATCAACCCTATCAATGCGGCCAAAAGCTAAATTTGACATATTAAATGCAAAAATAAAAAGTTCAAACTTTTCAAAATTTCCGACTCTGACTACGACTCCGGCCAAAACGCCGCGACGACTCCGACTCCACAGCCCTGCTAAAATTTGATCCCGGTATTTCGAAATTGCAATAATTCGATCTCGGGATTTGGAATGGTCGATAATTTTCATATTCAAGTTACTTCATCATTAAAAATAGTTAAAAGCGATTGATGTCACTTTCTTTTTGGTGAAAATTATATTTCGGTTGTTTATGTATGATTGAAGAGAGAAAATATTTTATTGAAATATATTGTATGAAGAGTCTGGATGGAATACTTAAAATATTCCAGTTCATACACAAAGCATAAAAAGGAACATTTTTTTTAAATTTCACATTGTTTAAATAAATAAATGACATTTTAATTGATGATTAATCCATAACCATTGTATTTGTCACTCATTGAAACATTTTTTATCACCATAAATATATTATATTCGATGCCGTCATCAATGCGTAACGGAGCAAATAATTTACTCACGAGCATCCGGCGTTTCAAAAATGACACGTGCAAGTACACGAAGCATTACGATTTTTTTAAAAATAATAATTCCTTAATGCTTGGTATATAAATCAATCAGGATTATGTTTTCTAATCCTGGGATTCATCAGGTATTAATAATCCTCGGGATCCCGGAATTGGATACTTTGATTATGAAGATTTGAAACAATCATGTCGTCTTTTTGACCAGGGTGACTACGTCAGTGAAAAAACAAATTGGGATCCTCGATAGATCAAAAATACCTGAATCAACCTCATCCTTCCCATTCAAAGCACTGCTTTTTTGTATTAATTCTCTGTAAAAATGTAATTAGATTTTCATTTGGTATAGTTTTAATGAATAAATGTTAACTATAAGACTTGACATGTTTATCGGAAAACATTCTATTCCGTAGTAAACCTTGTCGAAGTGAGAAGCATCTTCAGTCGAATTTTTTATTACAAAGCAAATGTACCAGTGGTTGACCTTTTGAGAATAAAATGGCCCAAAATAAGAAATGCAGATGCGGAATTGCTCTAAATTGGAAGTTAAGACAATTTTAGGCATCAGTGGTCGGAATGAGCCACTAACACATCACCATATAGCCAATGGAGTGCCAGGGTGGCCATTTGAAAACAACACCTCGTAAGGGTAGTGTATTATTCCAAATCTATTAAGTAATCAATTCCTTGTTCCTGAACCACCCATTGCTACTTGATTCAACCAAGAGTGGTGTGACAGAAAGCCTTGAGGCAACCCTGAAAGAAAGTTCACTTTAAAACCCCCGATTAGACATGGTCAACACCTAGACTTTTCAATTTGTGAGATGGTCAACTACTGAAACAAAAACATGACTTCAAATAATTTAACACATCTTTTTTAAACAGGCCCGTTTATAATTTTTGTGACATAATATTAATTAAGACATGATCCAAAATGAGTATAATTGCTTTGTCTTCATTCGGTACAATGCTAAACCTTAATCGTTATTTTTTTTGAAATTTTCTATTAAGCGGTCAGCTAATGGTACATTTACCTTACATGTTTGTGATGTCATTATTTATTTATACAAATAAAAATATATAAAAAGAAACAATATTGTGATTTGTTTTGTTTCTATCAACCCCTCCTAATCTGTTTCTATCCTTAATATGACAGGTTGCTCGCCACTGCTTACATTATTTCGAATGACAGGTTTAACATTTCCTAATTGATTTCATCACATTAGTTTATATTTTGTAATTAATAACTTCATTAGTAGTATGATTATTTGATTGCTTTGCTTTGATCCTATAACCTCCTCATTGCAGTAAAGAGGAAAAATCCCAAACTCCATTTTTGTTATTTTTTCGTTTTAAAATATTAGAATCAATCTTGCTTTATTACTGAAGCAAACTTTGCGATAGGAAGTCCGACAATGTATGAAACACGTGTCACAATTAGTTACATAATAAGTGGAATAATCAAAGTTATTTTGAATTTTATATTAAAGCAAGATGTGTTTAAATTATTTGATGAATACAAGAAGAAATATTTTCACAATAAATCAATTATTGGGCATCTTCTCTTTTATGACCAATTATCAACGGCGAAGAAATTAGACTGTTATAATGATTGAGCCCGTGAGGTCAGTCACTATCCTCTGTTTATTTGCCATGTCCGCTCCGTACATGAAGAATATTGACTCCTCGTGGAGTTTACCTCAAAGTCATTTTTTCTACGAGAACTACTGTTTTCTCAGTCTCTCAACCACTCTTAGACTCGTAGAGAGTAGGGATTTAAAAGGATGAAGATAAGGACAGGACTGGTGTTTGGCTGATCACTCTCGTCTCCCGCCACTTTTTAGGATCGGAAGGGTCGTAATGGATTTTTGACATAACAAACACCCATTGCCACAGAATTATTAAATCAACTGAAAAAAAATGTAGCTCGAACCCGTGAGGTACGTCACGAAATCCAACGACGTTGACCACTGCATCATGGACACTTGCTCTCAATAGGGAGCGGAAATAAAAAAATGAGTTCCTTTCTAATGAAGGTGTCTACGCACACTTTTTACCACGGCAACTGCTTGTCATGCTTAGATTGTTTTTTTTAGCATGTCCGCTCTCAACTTGTCGCATATGAACTCATCGCGGAGTTTATCTCAACATGCGCACTCAGAGAACCGGTCGTTATTCTGGCTCTGCTTCTCCTTTTTTAAGAGATTGATAGGATAAGAAGATTAGCGGTTAGCAAATCGTTCTCGCTCCACCCCACTTGGAGAATCGAATGGGCTGGAAAGAGTTTTCAGACAACACAAACACCCATTGCCTTCGAATAGAATCGATAAATCGACTTAGAAAAATGCTTGCGGGCTCTGTCATTAGGCTGTGAATAGGAAGAGAAAATTAATAAAATAAAAATAGTTTGGCACGGATGTCGATTTTATGTCTTCAAAGTAATATGAACCATAATTCTAACGATGGCGTAAGCCGAAATAGCTATTAATCATATACAAAATAATTTCTGTGGGCTAAAATATACTGATTTTTTTTTTCACCGAGTCATATTGTAGTTCTACAAATTCAATCAATTCAATAATTTTCAAAGAGAACTGCTTGTTACTCAGACGCTCAAACTATTTTCCGTTGGAAAATGGGCCGGAAGAAGTTTTAAAACAATAAAAACACCCATGCCTTCGAACAGAAAAAATGATCCCGCGAGGTCTGTCATTATACTATTAGGAGGAGCATATGGAAAAAAATAATAGATACAGGTATGTTTGTCGACTTTATGTCTTCAAAGTTATATGCACCATTTTGTGCTTCTTCAATTTGGCATACGTATCACATTTGAAGTCACAATCGTCGCATTTAAAATCATTCTTGACGACCTCGTGAATTACTTTATGCCGTTTCACATCGTTAGAACGCTTCGAACTATAGTGACACTCGTCACATCGGTACGGTTTCTCACAGCTGTGCGTCTTTTGGTGATCTTTAAGATTGTAAAGGCTGCCGCACCTGAAATCGCAGCGGCCGCACGCGAACGGCCTCTCGCCCGTGTGCGTAAGGATGTGAGTCTTTAGATAGTTGGACGTGGCGGTGCTATAGTCACAGCTGTTGCATTTGTACGGCTTTTCTTCGGCGTGGTTCACAGAGTGTCTTTTCAAGTTTTCCCAATATCCAGTCACAAAATCGCAAACATTACATTTGAATTCTTTTTCTCCCGTATGTTTTATTTGATGCCTTTTTAAATAGCTCGGTTTTTCACACGTATATTGACAATGGTGACACTTATAGTTTAGTTTTTTGTAACACTTGACTAATTTACTTGAATTACACTGGAGTTTCTTTCTGTGTTCTTTCAGAAACTTATTACTTGAGAATAATTTAAAACAACCGCTGCAAACAAAGTTTCTTTCGTGGTATATTAAGCGTTCTAAAATAATAGCGACGACTAGATCGTTTTTAATTTCTTCACGTTGGTCGATCTGTATTTCGTAACATGGTAACGTTTTGTAGGGAACAGGGGAATCCGGTAAGACTTTAGTGTCTTTCGATGAAGAACTGACGACTGGAGGCGCCACCAACTGAAATAATAAATAATTCATATTTGATTACTCTACTAAATGTGGCACGTGTTTCGCGACTTTAAGAGGCGTCTTCGGACTAACTATAGCAAAGGTTGCTTAATTAATAAAACAAGAGTGATTTTTATATTTTAAAAAGGGTAATTTATAAAAATCGAGGTGGCGGTTTTTGCTTTTTAACGAAATCAAAGAGGGAGGATAGAATCACAACAAAAAATAATTTTACATCTACTACCTACAGCCCAGATCCAAATAAATAAATCAGTATTAAAATTGTTTTGTTATTTTTCAATGTAATGTAGTTGTTACAGTGAAACTGTTTTCTCATTGAAAATGTATCAAGTAATAGATTTGTATGACAACATGATTTCACTGGTCACGTTCACTGAAATTATTGGCCCAAGTCTTTGCAAAACTTTGGTTTACTTCAATGAAACAAAATCAGCAAGTACACTCTTTCATAAAAAGAGAACTAAAGAAAAACACAGACAAACATAGGGAAATTTGATTTCAATGACAGCTTAGTGAATAATATATTTTCACTGAGAATACAGTTTCACTGTAACATAGTTATATTCACTCGAATTGACTTTTTTTTGTAATTTTAACAACATTTCAAGATGAACTAGAAGTTAGTTTATCATAGTCAACAAGAAAAGTTAAATGTTAAAGACTAGGTGGGTACGATTTTGATCTTATATATAAAACCGAAACGGCGTATGTATGTCTGTGGGTCTGTAATTCCCTTTTGCATTGTTGGTCATTAAGTTGCCATAAAAACGAATATGAAAGAAAATATGTTTGAATTTTTATCGGCGAAGACATTTAGTCAAAATGTAATAAATTAGTCTTCTACCGAACTTTTCCCGGCTTTTATTATTAATAATAATGTTTATTATTTACGTGAAGGTATAATTTGAAATTTCTTTGACAGCAAATTAGATTTTTTCCTTGAATTTGGACATTTTAATGGGCAAGAATGGGGGCTGTCATCAAATTAAATAAAGTTTGTGATTTTATTTTAACTCTATTTTGGATGTTAGATTTTGTGATATATTTATGTCGAATGATATAACATTAAATAATTATTGGTCGCTTAGTCCGAGCGACGCCGGGTAGCAATACTAGTATCATATAAACATAAAGGTCATACATATGCCATTTAGCACACATCGATATCGACAAATCGTTCTCTTCCTTTGAAAAGGTTCTAATTGACATTTTTGCCTAAAATGACCTTTTGCTCGGAAAAGCTTTAATTTACCTTAATTTCTATCATATATATGAATTTCAGAATTATCTATGATTGAATAACGGAGTTACACTGCTTCTGCACACTTTTTTTACTAAATTCATTTGACAAAGTTCAAAGATTAACATGATTATTTCCATCATGAGATCTTGAAGATCATTATTTCTCAGCATGATTTGTGAAAATATATGCTAAAAATAAGTAATTTGAAACATTTTTACATGCTCATTGTTACGAGGGAATTTTAATCAATCGAAACTTCGAACGCTCATATCTCAAAACAGAGTCAAGAGCAGTTTGAACCTATTAAAAGTAAGGTGTCGTAAAAATAGCTAATCAAAATTGAAATCAGTTTGACATAAAAGAACAACAGTTTCATTGCTTTTTTATGTAATTTATTTATATTTTTGGGTAATTTTGGTTAGCTTTTTGAAATAAATATCAGATCCCAATGTGTCATAGAGGTATTTCAACATCTCTTTTTACTTCAATGAGAGTATAAAAAGAAAGAATAGGTCTAGAAAAGGACTGATTGTTAACTGGCCGCTCTCGTTACGCCCCCCGCTTATAGATTCAGACGGGTGGTAGCGAATTATTAGGCGACAAAAACACGCAATGCATTCAAATAGAATTGATTGAAAAAATGCTGCTCGTAACAGGAATTGAGATCGTGAGGTCGGAAACTGAAGCCAATAGCGTTTACGACTGCACCACAGAATTAAATTGAATAGAATTAGTTCACATAGTTACGCATAAAGATGTAAATGCAAGTTACTTACTATTGTTTCTTGGAAATTTTCGCCATATCGATTCTCTTCCTGTTTGACATGAGTTTTGTATTGATATACTTCTTCTTTCTTTAAGTCTACTTTCAAATTGTTAGAAACCATTCCGTCATATTCGATTTTTAAAATATTTAACAAAGGAGTGTCGCTCGGTTCTTTCTTTATATCCATTAAAAGGTGTTTCTTTAATATTTATAAATACATATTAACACACGACCACACATCAAAAGTGGTTCAAGGTAATAATTTTTTGTTCCATAGACAATAATATACTATTTGACAGATAGCCTCTCGTATTAAACGTTGTAACGGTGAATGGGGTCAGTTTGTCTTTGCCTAGTCCATTTTTTTTCTTAAACTGCTCAAAATGAAATTGTTTGAATGTATATAATATCTTATGTGTGTTTTTGTAAAAGGTTCTATGCTGGTAGCAGTAATTCTTTTAAATTGATTCTTATATTACAATATTGATCAGGCAAAGTGGCCCCATTTGATGGTACCTTCTAGATCTAGAACCTAGAATGGTATACACTGGACCGTAACTCCTCGACTTACATGATTTTGAATACACGATTTTGGACTAACGCGAAACTTTAAGTCCTATGTCAAGTCCTGCTCGACTTTGTACAACTTAAATTAAAAAATATTTTTTAGTTATTCTTCAACTGATTTTTTTGTGGACCGAGCCCGGGCGGTCTATCACAGTAGCCAAAGACGTTGACGATTGCACCAAGGACCGATAAATCGTTTCTTTTTGAAGGAAATGGGTGTTTGTGTAGTTAAAAATCCCTTCCCACCTTTCCAATCCCAAAAAGCGGCAAGTAGCGAGAGCAATTAGCTTACCGCTAGTCCTAGCATCCTTCCAATCTCTTCTCTCGTTGAAAAACTATCGATAACAGTCGAGAACAACTCTACAAAAGCTTACATACACCCAGTCGAAGATTTCTATTTATATTTAAAAAATCTGACCTATCCGGTAATTGAACCGAGGCCCACGTGATCGCTTGGGCAAAGTTCTTTCCACTAGACCACAGGAAACTACAAATCATGTTGAGATAAAATCCATGAGGAGTCCATATGCTCCAAACTGGGAGCGGACAAGGTAAAAAAACAAATCAACTTTAATTTGAAATATATTTAGAAAGATGTTTAAAGATACGTTTAAGCATAATAAACCATATATTTATTGCACTCTATGCTTGTAAAGTAGTACCGCTGGAGTATTTATTAGACCCTCTCTCGAGCGACGCATTTTTTTTCGAAGGTTAATCAAAATGAGCAGTCTTATGTCGCTTCAGATTGCCAGCATGATTCGATTTAAAATCGCATTTGTCACATTTAAAACTTTTCTTATTTAAATGTACATTTTTATGAAACTTTAAATGCGATTTTCTTGCGAATTTAAAATGGCACTCATCGCACTCAAAAGGTTTCTCACCGCTGTGTTTTAATTTATGTATCTTCAAATAACTGGCGTGATTACACTGATACTGGCAAACGTCGCATTTGAAAGGTTTGTGTATCATTTTGTGCTCCTGCAACTCGGCCGAGTTACTAAATTTCGAATCACACTTGTCACAGTGTAAGTCTTTGATAGTAGCATGAGATAATTTGTGCAATTTTAAACTCTCAGACCGTGCACTTGAGTAATCACATTGGTCGCATTTGAATGGCCTAACTCCACTGTGAGTATATTTATGAATTTTCAAATAGCTCGAATATAATGTTTTAAAGTCGCAAATCTCGCATTTGAACGGTTTATCCCCTGAATGCGAAACTTTGTGACGTTTCAACGTATGAAGCCGTGTAAATTTACTATCGCATTGATTGCATTCGAATAGTTTTTCAGGTTTATTTTTTTTATCCTTTGTTTTTTCTTTTGTAGCAGCAACACAGTTCGATTGTTCTTTTTTTGAATTCACTTCTTCGTGATTTAATTTATGGCTGTCGAGTGTATTCGTAGACGGCAATATGTGATAGCAAAAACCACAAATGAAATTATGTTCGTAAAATATTGTTCTGTTTAATTCTATTTTTACTTCAGAGAGCGGCACCTGAAATAAAGAAGACACAATTTTGAACTCAAATTAGACATTGATTCCACAAAAAAATATTTTCGGATCTGGACCGGTTTCATTCATCGCGGGCATTTTTAAGTGATTTATTTAAACTTAATGCCATTCCACCAACCATTGACAGTGATAGTGAGTAACTTTATCTCGTGATCTTTGCTTTGAACGCTTTGCCCAATCGATCGTGCGGGTTCGGGTGGAGTCGGTTTCGCGCACAGCGAGCATTATCAACCGATTACTTGATGATAGTGCACGCTATAGCGAAACCGAGTTTCCTGAGCTAATAAATTGAATGTGAAATAAGCAGGACTGTAGAGTCACAGTTTTTTGGCCGTAGTCGTAATTGGAATCGTGAAAAACTTTTGAAAAGTTAACTGTGAAACAAATAAAACATTTTTTTGGTCGAAGTCGTGTTTTTGGTGAATGTTGGATTCGGAGTGGTATTTTTGATAAATGCTGGAGTCGGATTCATGTTTTTTAATAAAAACACATTAGTGGTACGACAAAGTACAAAAAATGTTTTTTTATTTTAATGTCATTCCACCAAGTATTGACAAAGAACAACCTAAAAAGCGATAGTCTTAACCATGTCCGCTCCCAATCTGGAGCATATGGACTCCTCATGGAGTTTATCTCAACATATGTTTTTCTACGAGAACTGCTTGTTACTCAGTTAACCTCTCTTTTTCGAAGAGTAGGGATGGAAAGGATACGAGGACTAGGACAGGACTAGTGATTAGTTAATCGCTGTCACCATGCGTCACTCTTTGGGATCGGAAAGGTGGGGAGGGATTATCAACAACACAAACACCTTCGAACAGATTTATCGACTGAAAAAATCCACTCGTACCGGGAATTGAACCCTGGCGGTCCGGCAAGCAAGTCAAAGCCGTTGCCACTACGCCACGGACCGGACGTAAATCGTATAGGTACCTAGATTTTATTCTTATACAAGTTTTTGTTTGATTAAAGCTTGACGTGTTGTGCTATACTACATGCTTATATAGACTAGAGCTCTTTCAAGGAAATGACAATTGTGAAGATACTAATTAGCTAATCGCTGTCTGTGTCACTCTTTGGGATCGGAAAGGTGGGGAGGGATTGTTAACAACACAAACACCCATGCCTTTGAACAGATTTAACGACAGGAAAATTCCCCTCGTACCGGGATTCAAACCCAGCCGGTCCGGCACGCAAGCCAACAACGTTGACACTGCGCCATGGACCGGACCTCTTTTAGTTTGTTAAAATAAATGAGATATTTTATGTGTTTTGTGTATTAAATAAAGTTACCTGGTTAGGTTTAAATTCAACAGAAGAAGAGCTTTCAAAATTATCTCGTTCCTTTTTAATAGCACCTACGTCATCATTTATTTGGTCTTTGAATTTTCGCCATTCCAAATCATCTTCACTTTTTAAATTTTTCAATTCAACCTGAAAAATCAAATGAAATAAACTCTTTAAATAAATATCATTGAAACAGAAGATAATTACATATTTATTTATGCCGTTTCAAGGAAGATGACAGTTGAGAGCACAATTTCTGAAATTGAGCTATGAATGTCATCTATTCTTATGCAAACAAGTTTTTACTAAGGTAAATGTACCAGTAGCTGACCGTTTAAGAGAAAATTTCAACAAAAATAACGATTAAGGTTTAGCATTGTACCGAATGAAGGCAAAGCAAGTATACTCATATTAGATCATATGTCTTAATTAAAAGTATGTAACAAAAATTACAAAAGTCCCTGTTGAAAAAAAGTTGTGTTAAATTATTTGAAGTCATGTTTTTGTTTCAGTAGTTGACCATCTCACATATTGAAAAATCCAATAGTTAACCATGTCTAATCAGGGGGCTTTATAGTGACCTTTCTGTCAGAGTTGCCTCAGGGCTTTCTGTCACACCACTCTTGGTTGAATCAAGTAGCAATGGGTGGTTAAGGAACAAGGTACACAGCGTTTCTAGATTGATCACTTAAGAAATTTGAATTAATACACTTTCCTCACTAGGTATTGTTTTCAAATGGCCACCCTGGCACTCCATTGGCTATATAGTGATGTAATAGTGGCTCATTCCGACCACAGATGCCTTGACTTGTCTGAACTTTATAATTTAGAGCAATCCCGCATCTGCATTTATTATTCTGGGCCATTTTATTCTCAAAAGGTCAACTACTAGTACAAAGACAATTACTTGTACATTTAACTTACCTGATTTTCCACGTAATCATCGTCAAAATCGATCTTTTCTTCTTTCACTTTTACTTCATATTGACATTCGGTTGAATGACCCTCTTGATTAAAGTCGTGGTTTGTTGTACCACCATCGTAATCGATTTGCAATTCATTTGTTGTCAGTTCATCCTCTGGCTCAATTTTAATATCCATTATAGGACTGTTTCATAAAAAAACATTATTTTATCACAAAATACGTCGTGAAGTATCATCTATTCATAGACAATATAATAACTCTACTTAGAGATGGTTCGTATGTGTGTTCATAGACAATTTAATGTCGCTTATGACATATGTCGATAGACAATATAATTGCTATTTAAGCATAGATTGCAATATAAACAACAAAATGATTTATTTTGCTTTCACGTATCTTACTACACCTTTCTAAATTTATTTCAAAATAAAGTCGATTTTTTTTAACATGCCCGTTCCCAACTTGGAGCATATGGACTCCTCACTAAGTTTATCCCGACATGATTTATCGATCTCTGTGGTCTAGTGGCAAGAGCTTTGCCCAAGCGATCAGATTGGCCTCGGTTCAATTCCCGATGGCCATTTTTTTTCAATTGAAAAAATCTTGAACTGGGTGTATGTAAACCAGGGCTATGGAGTCGGTCTAAAAAAGTCCGACTCCGACTCCAGCATTTACCAAAACCACGACTCCAACTCCGACTCCGACTAAAAAAAGGTTAATATCGTCACTTTTCCCCCCTTATTTTCTTATTTATGTGTATTCAATTAAATATCAACCCTATCAATGCGGCCAAAAGTCAAATTTGACATATTAAATAAAAAAATAACAAATTTTAGCTTTTCAAAATTTCCGATCCCGAGTACGACTCCGGCCAAAACTCCACAGCATTGATTTAAACTTTCATAGAGTTGTTCTTGACTGGTTCATTATTTATCATCGATATGATTTTGACGATCAACACTCAAATCACAATCCGACCGACTCAAATCATCAAAGCAATTTTCAGTCGATAACATCAATAACCATATTTCGAATGGTGTAGGTCTCTACTATTATTATTACTTGCAAATGTTTTGAAAAGATTTAACTAGATGGCAATAATACGATCATATTTGAAGAGACAGAATATCACTTCAAAACGCGTTACCGGGACTCACCGAATAGCTAACGTATCACATCAAAACTCGGCTCAGGGATAGAGTGTTAAAAATATTTGGCGCATTGGCATCGGCTAAAATACCAAATATGCTTTTAAAATTATCGGCAAAATAATGATTTTTCTACGAGAACTGCTTGTTACTCAGTTTCTCTACCTCTTTTATTTCAAAAAGAGTAAGGACTAATGGTCATGGTTGGTGATTCCCATGTGAGTGCATCGATGCCAATAGATGTGCGCATAGAAAATGATGGGAAATATTGAACCCAGCAAGTCCATCTGCTGGCCTCCCCGCGGCGACCATCGGGCAATGCAGCTTAGCTGTAGCTAACAGCAGGGGGCGAAAGGCGAACCATCCAGCGCCTCAAAACCGGTCTTCTGGCTAAGGGAAGGGAAATCCCCGACAGAAAAACCGGGTTGAGCCAACCTGTAGAGCCCCTCGTGACTCAGGCCTCGGAGGCGCAGGGGTTAATCACCCTGTCCTCTTAAAAAAAAATAGATTACGATACCACCACCGCAGAAGCCTCGGGCGCCCTGTTCTGCTCTTCGACGACCCAGCAAGAAAAAGGACATGATACTCTCCAATAACTGCTCAATGCGCATAGGCGCATATAATGTGCGTACTATGCGCTCCCCAGGAAAGGACTTACACGCCACCCGCATCATGCAAACCTACAAACTTGACGTTTTAGGGCTGAGTGAGGTGCGTTGGAAAGGCGCCGGGAAAAAGTTATTGGAGGGTGGATACACAATTTTATATTCAGGCCAGGAGCAATACCACCGCCAGGGAGTGGCAGTATTGATGTCGGGGAGGGCAGCCCGCTGCCTTGTCAAATGGGAACCCATCTCAGAACGACTGATACGAGCCACCTTTCGGACGTCTGATAGCTCGGTAACTGTCCTTCAGTGCTACGCCCCACCGAAGATGCCGACACACAGGTTAAGGAAACGTTTTATGACTCTCTCCACGCTGCAATCTCAACAATCCCTAACAGAGACCGCGTGATAGTAATGGGGGATCTTAACGCTAGAGTCGGAACTGACCCTTGCTTGGCCCAACAGTGATGGGCAAACATGGCCTCAGTGTAGCCAACGACAACGGTGAGAGACTCATCGAGTTTGCAACTATGAATGAGCTCACCGTTGGCGGTACAATCTTCCCCACAGAAAAATCCACAAATACACGTGGACCTCCCGGATGGTCGCACCAAAGCGCAAATCGACCACTTCCTCTACAGCACGAATCACCGAAGGGAACTTCTTGACGTACGAACCTACAGGGGTGCCGACATATACAGCGATCATGAGCTGCTTGTCGGCAAAATTCGTCTCAGACTCAGACGCCCCGCAAGGCCTCCAACTCGGAGTAGAATCGACGTCGAAAACTTCAATTTCCTCGAATTCAGCTGAACTTTTGATGTTGCTATGAGGAAAAACGTCGCCAACAGTGCCAATGATCGGCAAAACCCACGACCCGACGCCATAGAATCAGAATGGTCCAGTATTAAGAATACTGTCGCGTCAGCCGCTCATGAAGTGCTTGGAATTCGGAGAGGTGATCAACCAAAGTGGATGTCCGACGACACGTGGAGGAGTATTGCAGAAAGCGCTCGGCTTAAAACACTGAGGGGAAGTGAGACAGACCCAAACCGGATCGAGGACCGCCGGACTGACTATCATAACCATGATAAGATAGTTAAAAAGTCAGTGCGACTCGATAAACGCCGATTCTTAGATCGCCAAATTGAAGCAGCAGAGGAAGCATCACGCAGAAGTGATACGAGAAAATTATTTAAAATCACGCGCGAAATTTGCGGGAGACGACCACCGACCTCCGGGCCTATACGTAGTCCAAGTGGGGCAATAGAGTCGAGCGCGGAGCGTGTCAAAAAGATCTGGAGAGATCACTTCTGCGGGCTGTTAAATCGCCCTCCTCCCTTGAACCCATTTGATATACCCAATGAAGCCTTACTTGTAGATATTCCCCGAGCGTCGAATATGCCCGACCATACGCCTACGCGTGCTGAGATCACCTCAGCCGTGCAGCGTTTGAAGAATGGGAAGGCGCCCGGTGTAGATGGTATACACCCAGAGTTTCTCAAGTACGGCCTGGAGGCGCTTCTGCACCCCCTTATACCAACTTATTAGTAAGGTGTGGGATCAGGAGCGCTGCCCAAGGGACTGGGTCAACGGTGAGATAGTCACCATCCACAAAAAGGTGACCCACTATGCTGTGACAATTATAGAGGTATAACGCTGCTCAGCGTGCCCGGCAAGGTTTTGGCACAGATAGTCTTGGCGAGAATAAGGATCCCAATAATGCGTATCCTCAGGAAAATCAGGCCGGGTTCCTACCTGGCCGATCCTGTGTGGACCAAATCCACAACCTTAGATGCCTTCTCCAGCAAAGCAATGAATTCAATAGCTCGCTTGCGTATTTGCTTTGTCGACTACGAGAAAGCCTTTGATAGTCCGCATAGGCCTTCCCTATGGGCCATTTTAAAGCTTTTATGGGATCCCACCCAAGATAATCGCCATCATCAAATGCTTGCACGAGGGCAGTGAATGCTGCATAAGAATCGGTGACGTAACTACGGAATGGTTTGGCATCACTACCGGCGTCAGACAGGGCTGTGTTCTAGCTCCGTTCCTCTTTATAATAATCTTCGACTTCATCCTGAGGAAGTCAATTCCACCTGACCGAGGAGTAACCGTTGCTCCCAACCTGAAACTATGTGACCTCGAGTATGCCGACGACGCTGTCATCTTTGACAAATCAGTTGCGGGTATCCAGGAAACAATGGATAGACTGCAGAGCAACTCGTATCGCGTTGGCCTCAAAATCAACGCGAGTAAAACCAATGTGCTCTGCAACAGCGCCTGTCTAGATCCAGACTACTCTCTGTTGAGTGCGGGGCAAGAAATCGAGAGAGTCGATGGTTTTAGGTACTTGGGAGTACACATCACGGGAGATGGCAACCCGCGTAATGAGCTCGCGATCCGATTAGGGATAGCTGGAGCAACATTTAATTCAATGCGGAAAGTCTGGGACTCACGGCTGTACTCGGTCAGAACCAAGTGCCACTTGTTCAACGCATGCATACTGACTGTGCTGCTTTACGGTTGCGAGTCATGGCACATCACAAAAGCACAGGGTAACCGTATACTGTGCTTTGAAAACAGATGCCTGCGGCGAATACTAGGAGTACAGTGGTTTGACTTTGTCAGGAATACGGAGGTAAGAGAGCGGACAAACCAGCCCCTTATTACGTCCAAAATTAAAAGGCGACGATGGACCTGGCTTGGACATGTGCTGCGGATGCCCCAGGGGAGCCTGAATCCTGCCTGCCTCTTCTATCAACCTGATGGATCCCGACGCCGCGGAAGGCCTCTGATGACCATCCATAGGATGTACTCAGGGGAGCTGAGGGACGCCGGGATGACCTGGGAAGATGCGAGGAGGTTGGCGGGAGACAGAGAATCTTGGAGGCACCGTGTGGCGGCCATATGCTCCGAATAGGGAGCGGATATGGAAAAAAAAAAAAAGGACTGAAAGCATGCGAAGACTGGAATCGAAATGGTAGGAAATGATTTTTAGCAACATCACCACCCATTGCTTTCGAGCAGAATCGATTTATCCGTTATCGGTCCGTTGTGTAGTCTTAAACGTCGTTGGCCTCAGTGACAGACCGCCAGGGTTCGAGCTCCGGTGCAAGAAATTTATTTTCATTCGAAGGAAAATTTAAAATTGATAAACAATATGAATTAGGGCCTAAAACTGAATGCATTGGAACAGCTTGAAATTAATAGGTATAATCAGTCCAATGAAATTCTTAACGATCAGATCACAATTCATTGTTCACCTCTGTTAAAACCTTTAACAAACAATAAACTTAAAACAATTTCAATAAGATGCACTTAGACATTGCAGATTTTAAGTGGTTTCACACGATCCAATAACCCAAAAATACCCAAATTATTGTTTCCCACCATTACTTTAGACCAATAAATCAAACTTATTTAAATTCTTTCTTGTGACGTAGGTATGGTTTCAACAGAAAGAGATTATGTAGGGGGCACCCTGTCTAGCAAAGGTATATAAGCTATCTCTAATACACGTTTTAAACATGGTTCTGACGAAGGCGTGGGCCGAAATAGCTATCAACAAATATATAAAATAATTTATGTAGAATTAAAATACATTGTTATTTTTCTTTCCGTATTATAATGGAGTTCTACCAAGTAAATGCCTACTCAATCAATAGATATTTTTCTGACTTAGTTGTCCAAAGTCAAGCGGCACTTGATATTGCCCATAGCCCTTTGATTAGTATCGCCGTACTGATACGGTGGTAGTATGTTGTCATCTATTATCTATTGCCATTCTATTATTGTTTATTGAAATGTTATTATTTTTTCATATATTGAAACTAGAGGTGTCAATCAGTGATTTTTGATAGTCAACTTATTTTTATTATATGTTTGAAATAAGCAAAAGAGTTTTATAAAAAGGTTAATATTTGGTAAGAAAACTGTGGCCATATATTATAGAGTGTAAAAATCCATTTCAGTTAGATACGCTTTCTAAAATCACCGTCAATAGAGAACCACATGTTGACAGATGAATGCAATAAAGATCCAGACCCAAATTGGATGTAAAAGCTTCTAGATAATTATTTGAAAGTAATATTTAATTATTTGAATATTTTTTTAGAATTTGCGTTTTAAAATTGCTGAATTAATATAAATTCCTTAAGCAAACTTTGCGATAGTAAGTCTGAAGATGCCTCTGAAAGAGGCGAAACACGTGTCACAGTTAGTTACACAATACGTGGAATAATCAAAGTTATTTTAAATTTTATATTAAAATGAACTTCCACAAAGTAACCGCCGAAACCATCGAAAATATTAAATATAAATTCCTTCAGTAAGTAAAAATATTCTACTTAGATTTACGGATAACAAAAAAAATAATGTTTTTATATTTTTTTTGCCGGCTTTTATTTTTATCCAAAACAACTCACCACTCAAAAGGTTAAATTTATCACGTTAGTAAGAAATCGCGTAAGTCAAGGACTTAAAGTTACAATTGAGATGACCTAGCTCACGTCTCCCCAAAATATTGGGAGACAGCTGTCGTTCTTGATGTTCGGAGATGGAGCTTCGGGAAGAAGGGAGAGAGGTGTAGCTCTTGATGAAAAAGATCAATGATTAAGAGAGGGTAGTTTCTCTATTCGAGGACCGGCAAATTTATTTAACACAAAATTATGAATTTTATACAGTTACGGGTCGTCTTTGCTGGGCGAGGCGATCCGGCGCAACTTTGAAAGCGGCAGAGTTTTAAAATATCAAACGAACCTCGCCCATGCAAGTGTCATATGTGGGCGAAGCGATCCGGTCAGGACGGTATATGTCGTAAGTCGACTCAAGTGCCTGACTCATGGCGCGCGCGAATCGCTTGAAAATATCAAACGGTCCAAGCTCACCAGAGCGTTAATATCGTCTGGCCGAGCGATGAAACATAAGACCTTTGATCAACTACGTTTTAAATTGACTGAATTCGCCTAAATTCGCTTGCCGGTTCGCGTCGCTTACCTAAGACACGGGGTTATAAAGCTTATAACAACATAGAACGCGCGTTTTTTAAGTACAGTAAGTAATTTAGGTAACTTTTAATTGAACATAAAGATCGCGTAGATACATTGTCATATAGTAGTATCTATCAACTGTTTTGTGGAGACTGTAAAGCTTCTTTTATGTTGGGCAGACAGGTAGAAACTTTAATATTAGAATTAAAGAATATATACGATGTCTAAAAAGTAACAATTTTTCTGAGTTTACCAATCATTTGATAGAAAACGAACAAAATTTCAATCAGAGTTGTAATTCAGAAAAACTCAACCGAGTATATAAAAAGGGTTTAAAGATAAAAATAAATAAAACACTTAAGTATTATTAAATAATATTCTTAATAGGGCTTTGATAAATAATACCAGGGCTGTGGAGTCGGAAATTTTGAACTTTTTAATTTTGCATTTTATATGTCAAATTTGGCTTTTGGTCGCATTAATAGGGTTGATATTAAATTGAATACACATAAATAGGATAGTTAGGGGAAAAAAGTGACGATATTGAACTTTTTTGGTCGGAGTCGGAGTCGTGTTTTTGGTCAATGTTGGAGTCGGAGTCGGACGTTTTTTCACCGACTCCACAGCCCTGGTAAATACATTTGTCAAATGCATGGCGCATCAGAATCAGCTGTAATGCCATGTATAATAATTTTATGTTTTCCAATTTACTATACTATACTATTCAACACATTTGATTGACTTTTCACGCGAATGTTTCGATTGGTGTATTTTCAAGTCATTTCTACGAGCAGATGAATAGTGACATTGATCGCATTTGTGAGGTTTCTCACCAGAATGAGTCATTTTGTGCCTTTTCAATGCATGTTTAAGAGCACACGTAAACTGACACTGATCACATTTGAATGGCTTTTCAGCCGAATGTGTCTTTTGGTGTCTTTTAAGGTATCCTTTTAGAGCACATGTAAACTGACATTGACTGCATTTGAATGGCTTTTCACCCGTATGTGTAATTAGGTGATTTTTCAAGTCTTGTTTACGAGCACATGTATACTGACATTGATCACATTGTATTGGCTTTTCACCCGAATGAGTCACTTGGTGACTTTTCAAGTGTTCCTTACGAGCACATGTAAACTGGCACTGATCGCATTGGTATGGCTTTTCACCCGAATGTGTCATTTGGTGTAGTATCAAACTAGCTTCACGGACAAATGTATACGAACATTGATCGCATTTGAATGACTTTTCATCCGAATGATTCAAAACGTGACTTTTCAAGTTTTGCTTAAGAGCACATGTAAACTGACACTGATTGCATTTGAATGGCTTTTCGCCCGAATGTGTCATTATGTGTCTTTTCAAATCATGATTACGAGCAAATCTATACTGACATTGATTGCATTTGAATGACTTTTGATCCGAATGATTCATAACGTGACTTTTCAAGGTTTCTTTACGAGCACATGCATATTGACACTGATGGCATTTGAATGGTTTTTCACCCGAATGTTTCATTTGGTGTATTTTCAAGCTAGCTTTACGGTAACATGTATACTGGCATTGGTCGCAATTAAATGGCTTCACACGCGAATGCGTCAATCTGTGTTTATTCATGTTTTGAAGGGACGAAAATATACTGAAACAATCACTGCAAACGAAATTCGTTTCATAGAACACCGTTCTTACCAATTGTATAACCACCACAATCGGTTGATGTTCTGTATTCTCTTTTTTGATATCAAATTCTTTGATATCGATATCAACACAGGCTATCGGAAGACATGTCTCAGGAGATGGAATCTAAGAAAAAAAAATTAAAAAGTAAAACAAGATTTTTGTATGAAATAAGAAATATTAGAAAATTCAGCAACCGAATCCACGCTGACACACGCAACCTGAGTATGAAAAACGGTTAAGATTGGGTCAGGATAAGTTTGAGTAAGTAAGAAAGTCCGGTCCGTGGCGCAGTGGCAACGGCTTTGACTGCGTGCTGGACCACCCAGGCTCGATTCCCGGTACGAACGAATCTTTCAGTCGATAAATCTGTTAAAAGCCATGTGTGTTTGTGTTGTTGAAAATCTTTTCCCACCTTTCCAATCCCAAAGAGCGACGCGTAGTGACAGGTATTAGCTAATCACTAGTCTTGTCCTAGTCCTCGTATCCTTTCCATCCCTACTTTCTTCGAAAAGAGAGAGGTTGAGCAAGTGAGTAACAAGCAGCTCTCGTAGAAAATCATATGTTGAAATAAACTCCTAGAGGAGTCCATATGCTCCAAGTTTGTAGCGGACATGGTTAAAAAAAAGTAAGTTAAGTTAAAGTTTGGTTTGGCTTAAGTTAGTTGAGGCTTGATTTGAATTACGTTCAAGTCGTGTTAAGGACGGAGTTAGCATACCAACAACTCAATCAATAATGTTCTTTAAAGATTCGGAATATAAGTATATAAAAAGCATACGAAAGATTCATAAAAATTAATTAAAACGGACAATGGCAGCTCAATTTAAGAAATAATTAATCACCTCTTTCTGTTTAGATTCATTCAAAACATTTGAACACTCGCTGGCATCGAGATTATTTTCTGTTTTTAAAGGGTACGTCAATGGTTCAAATTCTTCAAATTTGCAGTTTTTCGATTCGTTTTGCGCTTTTTCTTCTTCTTTATTATCCTTCAAAATGAGCGTGACAGCCTTGAAAATAGAAAAATAATTATGTTCAATTAATTAATGATTCAAGAAAGAATTAAAAGAGTCCGTTCAATACTGAGCTGTTTCGGTTATGATGACAGGAACTTCGAAGAGGCGAAACACGGGTCACAATTAGTAACACAATACGTGGAATAATCAAAATAATTTTATATAAGGTAATGTAAAATTGCGTTGGGCTTACGTTAGTTGAGGGTAGGTTTGGTTATGTTCGGGATTTGTTTGGGTAAGGTTAATGATAGTTCAGGTTTCATTAAATATAGAAAAAAATGCTAATCTATGATGTATTTCAATACTTGTGGTTGTTTTATTCTATAATATATGTCGGTCCCTGTGGTCTAGTGACAAGAGCTTCGTCCTAGCAATTAGGAGGCGCGCGTTCGATCCCCGGCAAGGTAATTTTTTTTTAAGAGAAAAAAAGAGATCTTGGCCTGGGTGTATGTTAATACTTCCGATGGTTTCGGCGGTAACTTTAGGAAGTTCATTTTAATATAAAATAACTTTGATTATTCCACGTATTGTGCTACTAACTGTGAGACATGTTATGCCTCTTTCAGAGGCATCTTCAGACTTACTACCGCTTGTATGACTTTCACAACTAAGAATATTTGGTGCATTGGCGTAAACTGTAATGAACTTATTGAAGTTTGCTTTTTTTCGAATTGTCATTGGTACTGTCCTCATGTCAAAATAGGCTCTTCTTTCTAGGCATCTTTCTTAAAAGCAAACTTATACAGTTGAAAACCCATTTAAAAAGACATTGACGATTATATTAAATGCAAGTATTAATAAATATACAATAGAAATACTATAGAAGTCGTTTAGGAATATTTTGAGTACATTAAAATGTATTTTTCATATTATACCCAAAGATCGTTTAAAGAAAAATACAGTTAACAATGTGGCAGTATAATGAATGAGAAATTACTTAAATGATTTTAGCAACTTTTCTTACGATTGAACACTGGGAATAGTCACCCAGATTTCAATTAATGATTAAACTGACGAATTGTTCCACTTTCAAATATTTTTTAACAGCAGATACAAAAACATAGTCAAAATGAAAAATTTGAGCGGCCATTACCGCTTATGTTTTTATAAAAGCTACAATATTAAGTAAGAGTGCTGATCTCGAGTCAAATTCATGGGTGAGGTCTAAAAATTTGGGCTACAAACCTCTTCGGCCACGCGGTAACCGTCATCGTCGATTAATTCTTCTTTCTTCACTGGCACGAGGTAATCTTCATGAACGAATAACTCGTCTTGCTTCACTGGCACCAGGTCACTGCGGCCAGTCGAGAGACCTTCATTTGGATTATTTAGAATGCCAATCGTATCATTATGCAGGCAATCATCATGGTTGCTGTTCAGCCATACATTAGAGAACAACGATCCATCGTCAGGTTCTATTTTTATATTCATTTTTAGCAGTTATACGACTTTAAAGGCGATACTTTTGTAAGACGACCTGTGACGATTGACTTGGAACCATAGATAAAATGGTTTATTTGTACGAATAGACGAAAAGAGTTTGTCTATTAACCGTTCTATAGCTAACGACACACCGGTCTGTCGCATAAGAAAAAGTTCTGACAGCTTAGAACTCACCGGTGGGCAACTATGTTTAAGGTTTCAAAATATAATATTTATCAAATTATCTTACATATTTATCGATAATACCCTAAAATTATTTTAGATATTCCTATAATACAGGCACGGGCAAACTGCGAACATTCGATTTTACGTGATTTTTTGGACGGCACCGTGATTTATTCGTTATTAGGCGATTTTTTTTTACAGCAGACAAAATAGTACGCAAACTCATGCAATATTATTGGTGACTCTGCTCTGAAACTTATTTGAGCTCAATGCATTTATAAATACGTTAAATAGCACGTTTCCCGGTCATAAATTTTATCACAGAGAGTTACTATGTCAAATAAATGCACTTCAGACTTCCAAATATTTTAAATGCACAATAATTAATACGAACTTAATATATAAAAAATATTTTTGAATGAAATTGAGAATGTTTAAGGTATATTTTTATGCAAAAAAAAATATTTTAGGTCGAATTGGAAAAATAATTTTTGTTTTTTCTTGTATTTTGGATACTTTTTTTCGTGATTTTTTTAGGTGCGCCACTTTTTGAAACCAACGTATCGCGTTAAAAACGATAGGGGTGTATATCTAAAAATAGTATTTTCCTTGCGGCCCGCTGCTCATTTTGAATTCTTGAAATTGGCCCTCGATCCGAAAAGTTTACCCCCCTCTTCACTAGACACATAAAAAGTATTTATATCGACAATAATCGAACACGATTGATAAAATCAATATATCACATTTCTTTTGGTTGTACAATACATATAAGTTTTTTTGTGTATTAGAAAATATTTATAATATAAGAAAATATAAGTCAATGACCAAAGATTGGCGATTTCTGTATTAGTATTTCATGCGAGACGATAAAACAAATTGTTATTTTTAGTTACGTCTATTGATGGGGTTTTTCGAGAATGTTCAAACAAAGGGTCATAAATTTAACTGTTCATGTCGCGTAGCGATAAGAAGCCTTGTGTCTCATTTAGCAATTGACGTAAGAAGGTCTCCGGCTAAGAGAGAGAGAGAGAGAAGCATAACGACTGATATGGGTGAAATAGGTATGCTGCGCCAGACGCGTTTGGGGCACGGAACGTGTTAATATTAAGTTCAACAAAAAAAAAAATCATCATATAGTTGACAGCATTTTTAGATGACACCCTTTTCAGAGATATGAAGGTGTATTGCCTTCAACTTTGAATAATATATTTTTTGTAAAACTATATTATTCAGACTGTGAGTTTATCTTTGCTTATGACGTTCGATGGTTTCGGCGGTTACTTTGTGGAAGTTCATTTTAATAGATTTTTTTTTGATTATTCCACGCATTGGTGGAATAATCAAAGTTATTTTAAATTTTATATTATCTTTGCTTGATAGACCAACTCTTTTCGTCTATTCATAGAATTAGAACATTTTGTCTATGGTCCCAAACCATTGGTCACAGATCGTTATGCAAAAGTATCGCCTCTTAAAATCGTAAAACTGCTCAAAATGAATATCAAAATAGAACCCGAAGATGAATCGTTGTTCTCTAATGTATGGCAGAACAGCAACCATGATGGTAACGTGCATAATGATACGATTGGCATTCTAAATAACCCAAATGAAGGTCTCCCGACTGGTCGAACCGACTTGGTGCCAGTGAAGCAAGAAGAATTATTCGCTCATGAAGATTACCTCGTGCCAGTGAAGAAGGAAGAATCAATTGACGATGATCATTACCGCGTGGCCGAAGAGGTTTGAAACCCACATTTTTAGACCTCTCACAGTATATTGTAGCTTTTATAAAACAAGCGGTAATGGCCGCTAAAATTTTGCATTTTGACTATGTTTTTGTATCTGTTGTTAAAAAATATTTGAAAGTGGAACAATTCGTCAGTTTAATCATTAATTGAAATCTTGGTGACTATTCCCAGTGTTCAATCGTAAGAAAAGTTGCTAAAATCATTTAAGTAATTTCTCATTCATTATACTGCCATTTTGTTAACTGTATTTTTCTTTAAACGATCTTTGGGTATAAAATGAAAAATACAATTTACTGTACTCGAACGATTCTTAAACGACTTCTATAGTATTTCTATTGTATATTTATTAATACTTGATTTAAATATAATCGTCAATGTATTCTAAAATGTGTTTTCAACTGTTTAAGTTTGATTTTTAGAATGATGAGACGATCAAAGTCGAGTCTAATTTTGACATCGACGACAGTACCAAAGACAATTCAAAGAAAGCAAACTTCCATACAAAAGCGAATTTATTTAATCCCTTATCTGTCTCTTAATCATGCCATAATTTGGTGTCACATTAATATTACAAATAACCGTTATTTAAACTGTTGTAAACAACCCTGTGAACATAATTAACCACTTCCCCGGCAAATTATTTTAACAAAAATGTTTTAAAAAAAAATGTATTTTTATTTTCTTATAATTTGAAGCATATAAACATTATTTTTATTGAATTTTATTTTTTTTACATCATCGAAGTTTATTTTCTTTACATTTTTTTTAAAAATTATTATATTATATACTGAGACGACCTTGATTCGGGTTCTCTTGTAAAACAAGAGAAAACCTCCGTCCGTCACTCGAGATAGGAATTTAGGGATCGCAGATGGACAATCAGGATGCTCTTTAATAAAAACGATCTCAAAATGTTAAGCAGTGCTGTCGCACAGACACATATAATTTATTCACTTGTCATAAGACAAAAACACAGTTACACGATAGAAAAAAGTTATACAATTGCGACGCCCATATCAGTACTTGTACGCGATTTAATTTTATTTTGGGGGAAGATTGAGAGCTCGAAGGCTACTTTTCAGTATTCCAAGTGGGATGACACCTCAACTAAGCTTGCGAACAAGTGCAAAGTCGAGGAGCTTCAAACTCTAACTGACTGTAAAAAAAGCGGTTCTTGTAGGTAGAAGACCGTTGGAACAAAATATCGTTAAAAACGTCAAGCGAGATAAGCAATTTTATTTATGGGTTATTGCACTTAACATGAGATAAGTGCACTCGGAGTGACACAGCCAGAGACATTTCGGAGCGAGCCGCCCTTATTACAAGAATTAATTTATTTCCTGAATTCCAAAAGATCGTTCGAGAGAGTGCTGATGTCCTACCATACTAGGAGGTGTCAATACACAATACCATATCATGAAATAGTGTCATACAATGTCAGAAATCGTGAAATTACATGAAACACGTATTTGCTTGAGCGACGATTTTCAAATGCTCATACGGCCGCGCTTCGGGTATCACACGTATTTGCGTGAGTGCCGAAATTGGAACACTTTTTTTACACGTATTCGTGTGAACGCCGGGGAAGCGGTAAAAGAAGTTCCTGTCATCGATTGCCAAACGGTTCAGTTTTAATTAGATGAACGGACTCTTTTAATTCTTTCCTGAATCAAAAATCAATTATTAATAAAACATGATTCTTTTTTTATTTTCAAGGCTGTCCCGCTCATTTTAAAGGATAATAAAGAAGATGAAAATGCGGAAAACGAATCGAAAAACTGCAAAGTCGAAGAATTTGATCCGTTGACGAACCCTTTAAAAATAGAAAATAATCTCGATTTCAGCGAGTGTTCAAATGTTTTGAATGAATCTGAACAGAAAGAGGTGATTAATTATTTGTTCAATTAAGCTGTTAGTAGTATAATTATTTGTTGGCTTTGTTTCGATCCTATAACGCCCTCTTTGCTTCCCTTAAAAAGGAAAAATCCCAAACTAAATTTTGTAATTTTATCATTTTGAAATGTTAAAATCAGTCTTGCTTCATTACTTTAGCAAACTTTGCGATAGTAAGTCCGGAAATCAAGGCTGTGGAGCCGGTATAAAAAGTTTGACTCCGACTTTAACATTTATCAAAATCACGAGTCCGACTCCGACTCCAACATCGACCGATAACACGAAAATTAAAATTAACTTCAAAAAAGTTACAGCGAAACCATCGAAAGTATTAAAATTATAACTATTACCTGTCAACCTCTACGAGCTGATGTCAGTACGGTTATTTCCCGCGCGGTATACTCAGAATGCGTGTCAGCGTGGATTGGGTTGCTAAATTTTCTTATTCATTCAATAGTCGACTTACGACAGGGTTCTGTTCCATCACCTATGACGTAAGCCGAAACAACCGTGAGTGTCAACGGGCGCAGGCTTGCGTGCCGGATCGCCCGGGTTCGATTTCCGGTACGAGCGGATTTTTTCAGTCGATAAATCTGTTTAAAGGCATGGGTGTTTGTGTTGTCTAAAATCCCTTCCCACCTTAACGATCCCAAAAAGAGCGACGCATAGTGACATCGATTAATTAATCACTGGTCCTGTCCTAGTCGTCGTATCCTTTCTATCCCCACTCTCTTAGAAAAAAGAGAGGTTGAGCAATTGAGTGACAAGCAGTTCTCGTAGAAAAAAAACAATTTTGTTGAGATAAACTCCGTGAGGAGTTCATATGCTCCAAGTGGGAGCAAAAATGGTTAAAAAAAAAAATAATTTAAAGGAATAAAAATGATTTATACCGATTATCCAGATTTGTCCTTATCCGGACTATCTTCATCCCCAATTAGTCCGGATAGTCGAGGTTCTACTTTAAATTACTTTAATGTTTGGATGGGTTTCGTCTAAGTGTGGTTAATGACTCAGGAAAGCAGACATTTATCAGCAATTATTTTTATTTATTTTTCCTTTTTAGTTATTTGTTTTAAATTTTGGTCTCCATCGTAAGTCTAAAACTAACTGTTTAACTTATTTTATACAAGAATCTTGTTTGATTTCAATTATGTGTACCATTCTTTAAATTTTTTTTTTTTTTAGATTCCATCCCCTGTGACCAGTTGTCCGATATCGTCTGTTGATATCGATATCAAAGAGTTCTATATCAAAAATGAGAATTCAGAGCCTCAACCGATTGTGGTGGTTATACAATTAGTAAGAACGGTGTTCCATGAAAAGAATTTTGTTTGCTGTGATTGTTTCAGTATATTTTCATCCCTTCAAAACATGAATAAACACAGAATAACGCATTCGCGTGTAAAGACATTCAATTGCGACCATTGTCAGTATACATGTAGCCGTAAATCTAGCTTGAAAATACACAAAATGACGCATACGGGTGAAAAGCCATTCAAATGCAATCAGTGTCAATATACATGTACTCGTAAATATATCTTGAAGAGTCACGTTATGAACCATTCGGATGAAAAGTCATTCAAATGCAACCAATGTCAGTTTAGATGTGCTCGTAATCATGACTTGAAAAGACACATAAAAACGCATTCGAATGAAAAGCCATTCAATTGCGACCAATGTCAGTACACATGTTTTCTTAAAGCTAGCTTGATACTTCACCAAATGAAACATTCGGGTGAAAAGCCATTCAAATGCGATCAGTGTCAATATACATGTGCTCGTAAAGATACCTTGAAGAGTCACGTTATGAACCATTCGGGTGAAAAGTCATTCAAATGCAACCAATGCAAGTTTAGATGTGCTCGTAATCATGACTTGAAAAGACACATAAAAACGCATTCGGATAAAAAGTCATTCATTTGCGACCAATGTCAGTACATATGTTTTCGTAAAGCTAGCTTGATACTACACCTAATGACACATTCGGGTGTTAAGCCATTCAAATGCGATCAGTGTCAATATACATGTGCTCGTAAAGATATCTTGAAGAGTCACGTTATGAACCATTCGGATGAAAAGTCATTCAAATGCAACCAATGTCAGTTTAGATGTGCTCGTAATCATGACTTGAAAAGACACATAAAAACGCATTCGAATGAAAAGCCATTCAAATGCAATCAGTGTGATTTTACGTTTGCTCTTAAGCAAAACTTAAAAAGTCACGTTTTGACTCATTCGGCTGAAAAGTCATTCAATTGCGACCAATGTCAGTACACATGTTTTCGTAAAGCTAGCTTGATACTACACCAAATGACACATTCGGGTGAAAAGCCATTCAAATGCGATCAGTGCCAGTTTTCATTTGCACGTAAAGAACACTTGGAAAGTCACCAATTGACCCATTCGGGTGAAAAACCAATACAATGCGGTCAATGTCCGTATACATGTGCTCGTAAGCAAGACTTGAAAAAACACCAAATTACACATTCGGATGAAAAGTCATTCAAATGCAACCAATGTCCGTATACATGTGCTCGTAATTATGACTTGAAAAGACACATAATGACGCATTCGAATGAAAAGCCATTCAAATGCAATCAGTGTCAGTTTACATGTGCTCTTAAGCAAAACTTGAAAAGTCACGTTTTGAATCATGCCGATGAAAAGCCATTCAAATGCGATCAATGTTCGTATTCATTTGTACGCGAAGCTAGCTTGATACTTCACCAAATGACGCATTCGGGCCTTAAGCCATTCGAATGCATTCAGTGCCAGCTTACATTTGCACGTAAAGAACACCTGAAAAATCACCAATTGACCCATTCGGGTGAAAAGCCAATACAATGTGGTCAATGTCAGTATACATGTGCACGTAAACAGGACCTGAAAAAACACCAAATAACACATTCGGATGAAAAGCCATTCAAATGCAGTCATTGTCAGTTTACATGTGCTCTTTTAGTTTACCTCAAAAGACACCAAAAGACCCATTCGACTGAAAAGCCATTCAAATGTGATCAGTGTCAGTTCTCATGTGCTCATAAACATGTATTGAAAAGACACAATATAACTCATTTGGATAAGAAACCTCTTAATTGCGATCAATGTGAGTATACTTGTGCTTATAAACATGAATTGAAAAGGCACAAGATGACTCATTCTGGTGAGAAACCTCTAAAATGTGGTAACTGCGACTATACATGTGTTCGTAGAAATAACTTGAAAATACACCAAGCGAAACATTCACCCAGCCATTCAAATATGTCAAATAGTATATTATAAGTTATTGGAAAACAAAAACAAAATATAAATGGCATAACAGCTGACGCCAATGCGTCATGCATTTGACTAATTTAATACAAATATCTTTTCACATATAGCACAAAATTTTAAAAAAAAACATAAAACAGAACGGAAACATATGGGTAACATAAAAAGAAAAAAAAATACAAACACAATACCAAGTTCACTGCTGAAGATGTCCACATTAACAGGCAGTTTATTTATCAGCTGAGCAGCCCTTGCGCCCGCCGACTCAAAATACCTAAGTGACAAACTCTGGCAAAAAAAACTAATTTGCCTTGGCTTCTATCACGTATGGAAAAACTGGGGGCATGCAAACCTAGTCTTAAAGAATATCAGTGTGTCACCTGTTTTTTAAAATGTGACCTTGAAACGTGCGACATTTTACATGGTGTCCCCATATTAAGTCATAGATCTTTAGTCTAAGTAGGGAAAAACTGGAAGCATGCAAGGCTAAAGTTTTAAGGATGTCAGGGTTATCAATTCGGCCCCGAAGAAGAAGAGAAAAATGTTTCGATATTGAAATCGATCTTCGAGTTTCAAGAGAGTGAAACAAAAGCCATATAAAATTTAGATGGTGGAACAGAGAAGAAGATGTATTGTGTATCCTGTCTAGCCGAGGTATATAAACTTGTTCTAATGCACGTTTAAAACAAAGTTCTGACGAGGGCCTAAGCCGAAATAGCTATCAACAAATATTTTGTTGGATAATAACTCCATTAAAGAATTCTCACACTGAAAATAGTTAATTTTTCTGAAATAATAACATCGTCGATATTTTGTGTGTACTCGCTCTAGATGCGACTTATAGACATTTTCATATTGACCCCAAATAATAAATCCATATTCAAGTTTGTTTAGAACTAAGAAAACATTACGAGTATGAAATTGAATGACCTTTTAAAAAAAAATGCCTTTTTGTTGTTTTTTGTAAACCTTTGTTGGTTATTTTAGCATTCTAGTGTTTTAGGGCATAATAGTTTTTGTAATGCCCTTAATTTGAACGTCAATTTACCATCCAGTGTTTTTTTTTTTTTTTTTTAAATATTTGGCATTACAGCTTACGCCAATGCGCCAAATATTCTTAGTTGTGAAAATCATACGAGATTAACTCGATGGTAAATAATGTATCAGTTGTGCACAAAATCAACAATAAATAACATACACCAAGCCCAAGATCTCTTTTTTTTCAATTGAAAAAAATTAAAAGATTCGCTAATCTCTATTCCTGTCCTAGTCCTCGTATCCTTTTCATCCCTACTCTCGTCGAAAAAGACAGGTTGAGCAACTGAGTAACAAGCAGTTCTCGTAGAAACAACTTATGTTGAGATAAACTCCGTGAGGAGCAGGAAGAATTGTATTTCTATCAGTTTTCCGTTAGCCGTGAACTCCTCGAATGCAATTAACGACGAATAATGCAAATACATTAGAAGACAAGCTTTCTTGAGTATATTATTCAACATCTGACTTTATCAGCCTTAACTCATTAGCCGGCAAAGGTGTCCAGATGGACACACAAATTTTGCACAAGTTTTTTTTTTTGTTTCAAAAATATTTTTTTTTCATTTATTATGTATCAGCATTTTAAATGAAAGTAATTATTAAATTTTAAATTAAAATATTACTTTTACTTTCGTAGAGAACAGGTATGTCCACATGGACACGCGTGACACTTAAGGTTTATTTTTAAATTTAACATGAATTATTCAATATTGTTAAAATGTAATAAAACGTGGATATATTTAAGATTCTTTATTTTTATAAAATATTAACAGTATGATAATGTTCAAAACATATGATACACAAGCCAACATCGCATTTTAAATGCTCAATAAATATACCATAAACAAAATTATCGCTATTCTTGGATATGTTAATGTTAACAATGTATGCTTATAATTCATTTAATGAATGAAACATTATTCTTCGAATCAATATTATCAGAAAAAAATACTTACGTAAAATTTGAGTTCATCTTTTCTCGTCGGTAAAATGATGACACACTTTGACAACCGATATTATTTTAATTTAATTAGCTAGAACTCCAAAGTGACGTCTAAGTGAAGCAATAAACCTTTGTCAACTGCAGTGACGGCTGGTGACGGGGTGTTGGGGGGGTGCAAAGGAAGATTCAACCACTTTTGCAAGAGTTCTTTCCTATTAATTGGATTTTAAAACACTTCTATAGTATGGACTTCAAATCAGATGTTCACAATACCAACTGTTTCTCTTCCGTAGTACGGAAAAATAGTTGAATCTTCAGTCATCGGCCGTCACTGGTCAACTGATATATGTGAAACAATATTTATGACTATATCCATTGACAATTTTCTTATCACTCGTAGACAACAATAAATGCGTGTCCAATTGGACACCTGTGACATTAACGTGAGCAATTGGGTTCGGCACTAACGAGTTAATTTTATGATTTATGCTTATACACTAGAGCCCCATCAAGGAAATGACAATGGTGACAATTCTTCAGCGCAAGATGTACGCCACTCGACCACCACCAAATTCGAAAAAAAAATTGTTCTTATTCAGGCTTTATTTTACTTTTTAAAAATATGTTTTTATTGTTTTTTTTTATCGATATCTAACATAGATCGCGTTGGGGAAGAGACAAGTTTCTATGAGTATATTATTCCGCCTGTAACTAAACCTATGACAATGTCATTTTGTCTATGCATAGAATTTTGGTTTTTGTCTATGGTCCCAAAGCCAATCGTCACATAACGTCATAAAAATACTTCTTCACAAATCGGAAAACTGTGCAAAATGAATATCAAAATAGAACCCGAAGATGAATCGTTGCCCTGTAAAGAATGGAAGAACAGCAACCGCGATAATTATCTTCAGAATAACACGATTGGCATTCTAAATAATCTAAATGAAGGTCTCTCGACTGGCCGCAGTGACCGCGTGCCAGTGAAGAAAGAAGAATTATTCGCCCATGACGATAACTGCAAGGCAGAAGAGGTATGAAGCCTAGATTGTTACACCTCTCACATGAAATTGACTAGATTAGTGTGCTTCACGTAACATTGTACTCTGGTATCTTTAACCTTGGAAAGATGATTCTTGAAAAAGTGATCCGAAAGTCTGCCAAAAAATAGTGGCTTTACTGACATAGATTGCACTAACAATTTTTTTTATAATCCTTCAACGTATCTTAATACATCATTTTAAAAAAAGAAAATATATATATATATGTTACAGTGAAACTGTATTCTCAGTGAAAATATATTATGTAATAGATGTGTACGACAGCATGATTTCACTGTTCACGATCATTGAAATTATTGGCCCAAGTCGATGATTTGCCGGCCTTAAATTTTGATTCGCTTCAATGAAACAAAATCAGCAAAAAGTCGCTTTCATAAAAAGAGAACCAAAGAAAAACACTAACAAAAATTGGGCTGAAGATAGGGCGGTCAAATTTAATTTCAATGACAGCTTGGAGAAGGATATATTTTTTTACTGAGAATACAGTTTCGGGTCGTCTTAGCTGGGCGAAGCGATCCGGCGCCGCTTTGAAAGCGGCAGAGTTTTAAAATATCAAACGGTCCTCGCCCACGCAAGTGTCATATGTGGGCGACGCGATCCGGTCAGGACGGCATATGTCGTAAGTCGCCTCAAGTGCCCGACTCATGGCGCGCGCGAATCGCTTGAATATATCAAACGGTCCAAGCTCACCAAAGCGTTAATTGCGTCTGGCCGAGCGATGGCACATAAGACCTTTGATCAACTACGTTTTAAATTGACTGGATTTGCCTAAATTCGTTTGCCGGTTCGCGTCGCTTACCTAAGACACGGGGTTTCACTGTAACATATATGTATATCGATAGTTTTCTTAAAATAATTCATATTTTAAGTCGAGCATGAAACAGACAACCCGATGCTCATAACAGACTGTTATCAAAACTATGAACGCGAAAGCTTATCTAGGCCTTTTAATGTTAAAAGTATCCTCTTGAAAAAGTAAAAATCCCAAACTCCATTTTGTAATTTTATTATTTTAAAATATTATAATCAATCTTGCTTTATTACTTAAGCAAACTTTGCTATAGTTAGTCTGAGGATGCATCTGAAACAGGCAAAACACGTGTCACGGTTAGTAGGACAATACGCGGAATAATCAAAGTTATTTTAAATTTTATATTAAAATGAACTTACCCACAAAGTTACCGCTGAAACCATCGAATGTATCAAAAGCATCCGTTTGAGATAAGATAACGTTATCTTATCGCGTATGACAGTGAATTTTGATTCCTGGTCATTTGTAGCGACGATATGAATGGTTTTCGGCCATAAATAGTCCGACTTATTTTTTTTTTATTTAATTGCAACGATACTTGTCAATAAATACATTTTTCTTGCTGCAAAAGATGTAAAAAACAATGATTTAAGAATACCAAAAGTTTACAAATAGTATCGCTAATATTCAGATAGATATTTAAGATTAATTGGCAGCGGTGGTCTAATGTCTCAATTTTGTACTTTTCATGTGTTTTGTCGCTTACGACCCGGGTTTCTCCTTTTGGCATCTTCAGGCATTTCAAGTGCACGGATTTACTTGAACTGACGCGCAGTTAACAGTTTAAATCGTTTATATTCAAAAACAGAAGTAGATCACTAAGTAAAATTGTTAATTGAAAGATAATTGCTAAGGGAAAGTTTTGGGTTTAGGCTCAGGTTAGATCGGGCTGTTTAAAAGTGGATTAGGTAAGATAAACGAACTTTGTTACTTCTTTCTCAAATCAAATTGTGTGTCTATTTTAAATATAAACCATTACTTTTTCCAAGGTTGCTTCGGTATTTTTGAGGTGTTGCTAAAACGGAAGAAGAAGCAAAAAACTTAAAAATTGAAAAATTCGAACCGCTGACTGACCCTTTGAAAACAGAAAACAATCCCGATGCCAGCGTGTGTTCATATGATTGGAATGAATGTGAACAGAATGAGGTAACTAATTGATTTTTTCTATTAGACTATTTTGAATGTTTTTATTTTTTACCTTCATCATGTTAGAATTTTACTGATCGATTCGGTGTTCACCCAGCTTAACACCATTATTGTTAGGTCGTTCAAGATTAATATAACAATAGCGTTATAATAAAAAAATAAACGTCCGGTCCTTGGCGCAGTGTCAACGTTGTTGGCTTGCATGCCGGACCACCCCGGTTCGATTCCCGGTACGATCGCATTTTTTCAGTCGATTAATCTGTTCAAAGGCATGGGTGTTTGTGTTGTAGAAAATCCCTTCCCCTCTTTTCTATCCTTACGCATAGCAATACCGATTAGATAACCACTGGTCTTTTCCGAGTCAACGTATCCTTTCCATCCCCTACTCCCTTCGAAAAAGTGAGGTTAAGAAACTGAGTAACAAGCAGTTTTCGTAGAAAAATATATATTGAGATACGTGAGGAGTCCATGTGCTCCAAGCTGGGAGCGGACATGGTTAAAAAAAAAAAGTAATCTTCTTTCTAATTTGAACTGGTTTTTATTCTTTCAAAAAAAAACATAAATAAACATTCATGAACTCATTCTCGTACCATTTTTTTTAGGCTCCACTTTCCGAGATTTCTTCTCAAGAAAACTTTCCAATATCCCCGTCGATATCGAAGAATTCAATATCAAAAGAGAGATGTTTGGACATCAACCGATTGTGGTCGATTTAAAATTGGAAAGAACGGTAACCAATGACAGGAATTTTGTTTGTAGCGGTTGCCATGGAACATTCTCGCCGCTTCCTAGAAATGCACAAAGGGAACAGACATACAAATGCGGTCAATGTGAGAGCGAATCGACCCGAAGCTCTCAATTGAAATCACTCACACAGGCACAGTCGGTGGAAAAGACATTCAAATGTGACGAATGTCAGAGTTTATTTAGAAAGAATTCTGACTTGCGTAGACATCTAAAAATACATTCGGGCGAAAAGCGGTTCAAATGTGAAACGTGTTTATATGTGAGTGCTAGAAAATCTTATTTAATCTTACACCAAAGAACACATTCTGGCGAAAAGCCATTCAAATGCGATCAATGTCTCTTACTATTTGCTCGTAAAGAAAACTTGATAACGCACCAAAGGAATCATTCGGGCGAAAAACCATTTAAATGCGACCAATGTCATTATAAAACTTCTTCGAAAACGTATATGGGAATGCACAAAATGACACATTCGGGTGAAAAGCCATTCAAATGTCATCAATGTCAGTATGAATGTGTTACCAAATCTAGCATGACGAGACACCAAATTTTGCATTCCGGTGAAAAGCCATATGAGTGTGATCACTGTCAGTATACGTGTGCTTCCAAATCGAATTTGACCAAACACCAAATGGTGCATTTGGACAAAGTACAAATGTACTGTGACCAATGTCGTTATAGATGTACTCGTATGTCTTCTTGGCTAAAACATCAAATGAAACATTCGGGCGAGATGCCATCCAATGATCAAAATCAAAATAAAATCATTGAAAACACACAAATTTAAAATCTGTTTGACTCAAGTGTTTGTCAACATTAAAGGTCCAATTTGCAACCACTCGACATTTTAACCTTAACCCGAAAGGCTGTCCTTAAAAAATAACTCTTATTTGGCCGAAGGGGGTCTTAAAAAAGCCCCAGTAATATGGCCCTTATTGGCAAAGACTGCAATAAAAAATTGATTGATTATGTTTTGACGTATCTTTATACATCGTTCTAAAAGAAAAATATATAAAAATTGATAATTTTCCTTTAATTTTTTTCATATTTCAAGTCATCTATCAAAAAGACAACCTGATCGTGTCCTTGTTTATTCTAGACTAACGATTTTAAAACTGTGAACGCGACTTCTTATCTACACCTTTAAATCTAAAAAGCATTCATTTGAGTTGGAATGTTCGTTGAAAGAGGCACGTTTGAGATAAAATAACGTTATCTTATCGCGTATGGGCGGCGAAGTTTTAATCCTGGCAAGTTGTAGTGACAATATAAATGGTTTTCGGCTAATAATAATAGGACTTATTTTCTTTTTTTATTTAATTCTGACGAAACTAGTTTTCAGTATACCAAAAGTTTACACATTGTATCAATAATATTAAGATCAAGTAGCATTGATGGTCGACTGTTTCACTCTCGGCCAGGCAAAAGTTATCTGCGAGTTCGAATCAACGTAGGTAAAAACTCTTTCATTATCTTGGCAACAAAATGTTTGTTTTGTGCATCCATAATGTGTTTGGCAATAAATGTAGGAAAATGTATTGTGGAAAAAGTCTAATAAAAAACCAACTTTATACAAAACAAATGTATATTTCTTTTATTCATTCTAATAATTAGGCACTTTCTTATTTTTTGTTTAAGGAGAATTTATTAAAAAAAATATTATTAATTGTGAAAGTCATACGAAATTAACTGGATGATAAATAAAGTAACTGTTGTGCCTAGAATCAACGATAAATAACATACACCCAGCACAAGATCTCTTTTAAATCTGACCTTGCTGAGAATTGAACCCGGGCGCCTTGACCGCTAGGCCAAAGCTCTTGCAGCTAGACCACAAGGACTGAGGCATTAGCAACCTTTCCTAGATCTCAGGCAAAATTATCATTCTGTCTCCGAGTCAAGGGCCGGACCAAATTTAAAATATAAAGTAATATTTAATTCAATTAAACACGTTGCTACATATTTTTATTTAAATAATGAACGACATAATGTTTTTATTATATACGTAAAAAGGGGTGAATAGAGACACTTTTTACCCTTCACGACTATGTACCTTCATACCTGCGCAACAAAAAATTCGAACATAAATGGCTTGAAACTTGTCACTATGGTCCTTCTACACATTCGTGACAATATTTTTCAATTATTCACTATCGTTATTAAGACACAGCCAATTTTGTTCGATATTCACATTGAATCGGGGTGAATATTTATTCAAAATATGTTGTTATTTTCATTATATCAATTTATTATCTTCCTTTTTTTTTAAAGTAGTTTTCATTTTCATTGTAATGCAATTAAATCAATAATAGCCATCCGTAAGATACGTAGGCATGAGAATAATTCTTTTTGTCTATGCTTAAAATTTATACCTTTTGTCTATGGTAAAATATCGTAAAATTTTGTCTTACAGAAGATAATTCTTTACAGGTCGAATAACTGTTCAAAATGGATATCAAAATAGAACCAGATGACGATTCTTTGTCCTGTAATGAATGGCAGAACAGCAACCGCGATGATTATCTTCCGAATGACACGATTGACATTCTAAATAATCCAAATGAAGGTCTCTCGACTGGCCCTTGTGACCATGCGCAAGTAAAGCAAGAAGAATTATTCGCCCATGGCGATTACAGCGTGGCGGAAGAGGTATGAAGCCCAAATTTTTACACCTTTCACTTAAAATTGACTCTAGATCAGTGCGTCTCACGTCACATTGTACTCTATCTTTAAAAACATCAGGGATAGTGGCCGCTTCCATTTTTCCATAGATCTTATCTAAAATTTGCCACTCAATAATTATACCATAGCTATTTTTCAGGTGTTCACTGTCAATACGCGGTGGAATGGCATTATAATAAAAACAATAAAACACTTTTTACGAGTACTTTTTAAACATAAGATATATCGGATCAGGACCGGTTTCGCTCATGGCGATCATTGTCAACTGATAAGAAATACAACAAAACAGTGATATAAATACCAGGGCTGTGGAGTCGGTAAAAAAAAGTCCGACTCCGACTCAAATATTGAACAAAATCACGACTCTGACTAAAAAAGTTTAATATCGTCACTTTTTTTTTGCCTAATTTTCCTATTTATGTGTATTCAATCAAATATAAACCCTACCAATCCGGCCAATAGCTAAAATTGACAAATTATATGCAAAAATAATATGTTCAAATTTTCAAAATTACTGACTCCGAGTACGACTCCGACTCCGACTCCACAGCCCTGATAAATACAGTTGTATTTATAAATATCACTGCTTTATTTTTTTTCTTATCAGTTGATAGTGCTCGCCATGAGCGAAACCGGTCCTGATCCAATAAATTTTACGTGGAAAAAGTACTTGAAAATGTTTTATTATTTTTAACATAGTAATTCTTAAAATAATTCTGCCTTTTTATTATACAGGTATGTATGTATGACTGACTGGCCATGATTAAAAAAACTTAAAAATTTGTCGAAACATGTGAGAAATTATCAATAAGTTTTATGTCATATACAAGTTACTAGTATTGGAACCCGGCATCGCTCGGACCAGTTTGGGGTTATGTTCAGCTCGGCGCGTAAATTCAGACGGGCCAAGTTGAAACAACTTTTTTCAAAATTCAAAAGTCTAGGTCAATTAAAATGGAATTAAAGTAAACATTTCAGACTGGCATTGACATTTCACAGCCCCTTTCATATATTGACAGCCCCATTCTCGCCCATTAAAATGTCCAAATTCTAGGAAAAAGTTTAATTTGCTGTCAAAGAAATGTCAAATAATACCTTCACGTAAATAAAAACATTATTATATTAATAAAAGCCGGGAAAAGTCCAGTAGAACACTAATTTATTACATTTTGACTAAATGTCTTCGCCGATAAAAAAATCAAACATATTTTTTTGTTATATTCGTTTTTATGGCAACTTAATGACCAACAATGCAAAAGGGAATTACAGACCCACAGACATACATACGCCGTTTCGGTTTTATATATGTACTACTCGATACTCGAGTAATTGGAGTCTCTACACACACATTGATAAGGAAACAAATTTACCGTCGAAACTTTCGCGAGCGAAATCAATTCGTTTGTTTGAACTTGCAACAACAATGCAAAAGGGAATTGCAGACATACATACCCCGTTTCGGTTTTATATATAAGATTCAATTTATTAATTAATCAAATTATTATTGATTGTTGTAATTTAAGAAGTTACCTTTATTTGAATTGTTGTAGACAACCTTTTGAATGTTATTGATAGAATTTCGTGCCATCGATTGCCAAACGGTTGCTTGGTTGTAATAAGATAATCGAACATTTTTACTTCTTTCTTGAATCAATAATTATTGAAACATAAACCGTTTCCATTTTCAAGGCTGTCACGGTCATTTTGAAGGATGTCAAAGAAGAAGAACCAGAAATTGAATTAAAAATCTACAAAAACGAAGAGTTTAATCCGTTGACGAACCCTTTGAAAACAGAAGATAATATCGATGCTAGTGTTTGTTCATTTAATTGGAATGAATGTGAAAAGAGGTAATTCGTTTAATTTTCTTTTTACGGGAAGGAAAGTGGGGGTAATAGAAACAAAACAAACAACAAAGAATACTTCTTCTGTTGGCATGGCACAGTATTAACTCACTTTTAAGGTGTTCACTGTCAATACTTGGTGGAAAGGCATTATAATAAAAATAATAACACATTTTTAGTACGGAAAGAAAAATAGCAATGTATTTTAATTCTACATAAATTATTTTATATATTTGTTGATAGCTATTTCGGCTTACGCCCTCGTCAGAACTATATTTAGCAAATATATAAAATAATTTATGTAGAATTAAAATACATTGCTATTTTTCTTTCCGTATTATAATGGAGTTCTCAACTCAATCAATACATTTTTAGTAATTTTTCCACATGAGATTTATTTCATCAGGACCGGTTTCGCTCATGGCGAGCATTATCAACTGATGATAATGCTCGCCATGAGCGAAACCGGTCCTGATGAAATAAATCTCATGTGGAAAAAGTACTAAAAAATGTTTTATTATTTTTATTACAATATTAACTGATGAAATGCAATCCATTGGGAAGGGTTAAAGTCATTGGAAATAAATTAAGGAAGGGTGATAAATCTGTTTTATTTTTTTATACTATTGAAGAAAAGTTCTTTACAGTACGTTAAGTATTCTTCTATTGTTTTGTTGCTTATGAATTCGACGTTTATTTCAAGACGGCTGCCGTGTCGGCTGTAAACGAAACTCTTATACCAGATACATTATTGTTTCGATGTAAATTCTACGTGTTCGAACATGTATAAAACCGAAACAGCGTATGTATGTATGTCTGTCTGTAATTACCTTTTGCATTGTTGGTCATTAAGTTGCCATAAAAACGAATATGAAAGAAAATATGTTTGAATTTTTATCGACGAAGACATTTAGTCAAAATGTAATAAATTACTCTTCTACTGCAATTTTCCCGGCTTTTTTTATAAATAATAATGTTTATTATTTACGTGAAGGTATTATTTGACAGCAAATTAAATTTTTTCTTTGAATTTGGACATTTTAATGGGCGAGAATGGGGCTATCAAATTAAATAATGTTTGTGATTTTATTTTAACTCAATTTTGAATGTTAAATTTTGTGATATAATTATGTCGAATGATATAAAATTGAATGATTATTGGTCGCTTAGTTCGAGCGACGCTGGGTAGCAATACTAGTTATCTTTAAACTATGAGACTTACGTGTCTCTACCAGTAATTTTAGATGGCAGATGGATCAATGAACCATAGATATACAAATAAATAACTTATCGAATTAAAATAAAAGAGCTCGTGAAAGTCCTAAGGTGCCTCCAAAAGAGGCGAAACACGTGTCAATTGTTTCTTCGTGGAGTAATCAAAGTTTTTTTTAAAATTGAATGTATTGTTGAGTCGTATAAGTAAACTAGCTGACCCGGCGAACTTCGTACCGCCTCAGAATCAATAGATGTGTTAACGTATTAGCTGAATTAAATTTAGTTTTTTATTAAGTCAAAATCAATACTCAAAATGAATATGCAAAATAAATGTGCAAAAATCAAAATGAAGTATTTAAATTAAATTGAAGTGAATGTAAATGCCGCGCCTTCTGTGATTTAACAACAAAAATAATAAATAATGACAGATGTCAGAAATATTAAAATACGTCCTGATAGAGACATCCTTCGCTTAGCGGTATGAAATATATTTTACAAACTTTTCTAATATCTAACAAATATACATACAAAATTTCATAATAATCGGTCGAGCCGTTTCGAGGAGTTTGGCCACAAAGATTTGTGTCGAGATTTTTTTATATATATAGAGATAGAGATTGGAAATGCGATTATTTCTGAAGGCAATTTGTATACAACTTTCATATTCACAAATGATCCTTTTTATAAATTATTGAGTAATTTCAGCTTTTTTCTTGCACTGGTATTTCAAACACAGCGGCCATCTTAAAACAAACATCAAACTCATTTTAAATTCTATTCATTTACTTGTTGAAGTGTTTCTACATTACTTCTCTTCTATATTTGCCACTACTTTCATGAATATTTCGTGGTTGCCTAACGTTTTCCCTTTATATTTTAAGAATATTATTGATCGAGTCAGTGTCACCCAGCTTAACTCCATTATTATCAGGTCGTTCAAGATTATTACTTAAAAAATCTATATAATTAACTTGGTCTTTAACCTGTTGATAAAAAGCACCTCTACTCTCCAATTTGAACGGATTTTTGATTCTTCCAAAAAAAGTACAGTTCATGAACCCATTTAAATACCTATTTATTTTTTAGGCTCCACTTTCCGAGATCTTTTCTCAGGAGATCTTACCAATATCCCGTGTCGATATTGAAGAATTCAATATCAAAAGAGAGATGTTAGAACATCAACCGATTGTGGTGGATATAAATCTGGAAAGAACTATAACATATGACAAGAATTTTGTTTGCAGTATTTGCTATGATATATTCTCGTCGCATCGTTCACTGTGCATACATAAAAATTCACAATGTGAAAGCAAATCGATCCTAAGATCTCAATTGACATCACTCGGAGTGACAAATTTGCTTAAAAAGCAATTCAAATGTGAGGAATGTGATGGAAGATTTGTAACGCAATTTAACTTGCGTGTGCACCAAATGTTGCATTCGGGCATAAAGCCATTCAAATGCGATCAGTGTCCTTTCACATGTGCACTGCAAAAATACTTGAAAATACACCAAACTACACATTCAGATGAAAAGCCATTCGAATGCGATCAATGTGATTATACATGCGGTCTTAAAACAAGGTTGAATGAGCATCGAAAGACTCATTGGGTCCAAAGGCCATACAAATGCGATCGGTGTGTGTTTTCATGTGTGCGTAAATACGACTTCAATATACATATAATGAAGCATTTACGTGAAATGCCATTCAAATGTAGTCAATGTCATTATAAATGCAAACGTAAATCTGCCTTGAAATCACATCAAAAGTTTCATTCGGGCAAAAAGATATTCAAATGTGACCCGTGCCAGAGTACATTTGAAAGGAAATCTGACTTGATTCTCCATAGAGTGTTACATACCGGAGATAAGCCATTCAAATGTGAAAAGTGTTCATATGCGTGTGTTCAAAAATCCGCTTTGATATTACATCAAAGGAAACATTCGGACGAAAAAACATTCAAATGCGACCAATGTCAGTATGCAAGTGTTATTAAATCTAGCATGACAAGACACAAAATGACACACACGGGTGAAAAGCCATTCGTATGCGACCAATGTCAGTATACGTGTGCTTCCAAATCTATATTGACCACACACCAAAAGACACATTTCGACAAAAAACCATTGAAATGCAACCAGTGTCCGTATTCATGTATTCGTAAATCTTCCTTAGTTAGGCATGAAATGAAACATTCGAGCCGGATTCCTTCCATTGATTTAACTCAAAATAAAATAATAAAAATCACACAAAATGGAAATTAGTGTGACTTAAGGATTCAAGAATAACGACAACACCAATTTCGAAAACCTCGGCCTTCTAAATTCGGTTTGCCGATATACGTTTGAAAGTTGTAAGGTTATAGTTACCACGGTGTTAACCGCACAAAAATATTCCTTGAAAAATAGTTGATAGGCTGAAGGGGAGTCTTAAAAAACCCTAGTGGTATGCAGTGACGGCTGGTGACGGGGTGCTGGGGGGTGCAAAAGGAAGATTAAACTATTTTTCCGTACTACGGAAGAGAAACAGTTGGTATTGCGAACATCTGAATTGAAAGTCCATGCTATAGAAGTGTTTTAAAATCCAATGAATAGGAAAAAACTCTTGCAAAAATGGTCGAATCTTCCTTTGCACCCCTCAACACCCCGTCACCAGCCGTCACTGGTGGTATGACCTCATTGGCATAGACTGCAATAAAAAATGATTGATATGCACTGACGTATCTTTATACATCGTTCTAAAAGAAAAATATATAAAAATTGTTAATTTTCCTTTAATTTTTTTCATATTTCAAGTCATGCATCAAAAAGACAACCTGATCGTGTCCTTGTTTGTTCTAGACTAACGTTTTTAAAACTGTGAACGCGACTTCTTATCTACACCTTTAAATGTAAAAAGCATTAATTTGAGTTGGAATGTTCGTTGAAAGAGGCACGTTTGAGATAAAATAACGTTATCTCATCGCGCATGGGCCGTGGAGCTTTAATCATGGCAATTGGTAGCGACAATATAAATGAACGATTCTTTTAAAAAATCGATAATTTCACTATAATTATTCGCGCATACATGAAATAAAGTTCTGATCTTGTTCTTGTTTGATCTTGACTGGCGATGCGAACTGTGAATGCGACTTCTAACCTATACCTTTTATAATTAAGTATTTCAACTGAGGGTGCTTGATGGAATTTCAATATCAAATTTGAATTGTTTGAATTTTGCACTTTTCCATGAGTTTTGTCGCTTACGATCCGGGTTTCGCCTTTCGGCATCTTCAAGCATTCCAAGTGCACGGATGTACTTGAACTGGCTATACCTTTTAATGTAAAAAGCATCCATTTGATTTGAAATGTTCGTTGAAAGAAGCGCGTTTGAGATAAGATAACGTCATCTGGCATTTGCATGGCAATTGGTAGTGACAATATATTCGGTTTGCGGCCAGTAATAGTCCGACTTTTTTTCTTTTTTATTTATTTGCGACGAAGCTAGTCTATCAAAATAATATTTATTGAATGCAAAAGATGTAAAAAACAATGATTTAAGAATAATAAAATTGTACACACTTTATCTCTAATATTAAGTTATATTTAAGATAAAATAACAGTGGTCGTCGACTGTTTCATCTTCAGCCTGGCAAAAGTTACAGTGACATTTGTCAAATGTTTATTAGTGTTTAGTAGTGTCAAAGTGACCAATTTTACATTTAATGAATTAGCTATCAACAAATATATAAAATTTATGTAGAACTAAAATACATTGTTATTTTTCTTACCGTATTATAATGGAGTTCTACCAAGTAAATGCCTACTCAATCAATAAATATCAATATGAATAAGCAAAATTATCCCTAGCCATAAAAGATACACTAACTTTGAGTGCATCAAGGAAAAGTTAATGTTTGTTATGGATTTTGGCCCGGCAGAATCATCGGTGAACAGTGACGACTGCTAAAGATCTATGATAAGCGACTCATTGCTGGTCAAATTGGATGATATAAAAATTGACATGTGGTATTGTAAAATCTTAAATTTCTTTGTGAATTAATATTTTCCATATAAATAATTTATACAAAAATTAAATTTTTTTAAGGGGCCGGAGTTTGTTGACCGTAGCTTCAGATTATATATCTCAAATGACAATTGTTCTTTTATAACAATAATAAATAGTCAATATCTCTTTAATTCGACGATAGTAGGGATAGTGATGAAAAGGCTAGCATAGTACTAAGATAAATGTACCAGTCGTTGACCATGTACCAGTAGTTGACATTTTGAGAATAAAATGGCTCAAAAAAAGAAATGCAGATGCGGGATTGCTCTAAATTGTAATGTTAATACAATTAAAGGCATCTGTGGTCGGAATGAGCCACTAACACATCACAATATAGCCAATGGAGTGCCAGGGTGGCCATTTGAAAACAACACCTAGTGAGGAAAGTGTATTATTTCAAATTTCTTAGGTGATCAATCTAGAAACGGTGTGTGCCTTGTTCCTGAACCACACATTGGTTCTTTACTCAACCAAGAGTGTTGTGACAGAAAGTTTATTGAAACAATAACATGACTTTAAATAATTTAACACAACTTTTTTTCAACAGGCCCTTTCGTAATTTTTATAACGTAATATTAATTAAGACATATGATGCAATATAAGTATTTTTGCTTTGAGATCATTCGGTACAATGCTAAACCTTAATCGTTATTTTTGTTGAAATTTTTTCTTAAGCGGTCAGCTACTGGTACATTTACCTTAGTTTTTGGCTGATTTTTCTCGCTACCCCTCACCTATAGGATCAGTCGGAATTAGAGGAGAAGGGAATCTAAAAACTGCACAAACACCCATGCATAACAGAATTGAAACAAATTGTGCACGAAACTAGAACACAAACCCGTGAGGGAAAGGCTGAAATGAATCAAATGCTGATCGATTTTATTCTGGAAGTATTATTTGGATTTACTCAGGTTAAAGCGTCACGTCGTCTGCCAAGATACATGCTTATGGACTGGTGCAATGGAACAGGGGTTATGATGAATGTAAAATAAAATCGTTTTCATCGAGTTGATTATGTCAAAGGCGACTAATGTTGAAATGTTTTTGACTTATCTATTATTTCTAATCGAGTTTATCTTACGTAAATGACACACAAATACTACACAAATCAAAAATATTTGGCGCATTGGCATTCGATGTAAAACGGAAAAATTAAAATAATTGTGTATCTCATAATTGAATTCCCATAAATACAAATTTGATACAAAGAATTTTACTGAACACAAATCGGTGTATATTTATATATATCTGATCAGTTGATAATGCTCGCCATGAGCGAAACCGGTCCTGATGAAATAATTAAGATGTGGAAAAAGTACTAAAAAATGTGTTATTATTTTTATTACAATGCCTTTCCACCAAGTATTGACGGTGAACACCTTAAAAGTGATATATCTGATCGTCAGAAATTCATAACTTATTATGAAATTGTTAGTAAACATTGTGTCTGTCGACTATTTGGCACGCCAAAATATTAATCCGCCTGTGATCTCGCTTTTGTTTAATAGACAGACTATTTTTGTCTATGCGTATAATTTAATGCTTTTTGTCTATGGTAACAAGCAAACATTTTACAGAAATTTCGCATTAACGTATCGAAAACTGCTATCAATGGATATCAAAATAGAACCAGGCGACGATCCTTTGTCCTGTGATGAATGGCAGAACAGCAACTGCAATGGCAATCCTCAGAATGACACGATTGATATTCTAAATAATCCAAATGAAGGTCTCTCGACTGGCCACAGTGACTTAGTGCCAGTGAAGAAAGAAGAACTATTCGTCCATATCGATTACCGCGTAGCAGAAGAGGTATGAAAACCAAATCTTAACACTTCTTTTATATCAAATTGATAACGGATCAGCGTTCTTCAGGTTATATTTTACTCTGGTATCTTAAAAAAACGTCAGCGGTAATGGCTGCTTCAAATTTTGTACCTTGATCATGTATTTTAATTTGTTGTATTAATTTCTTGGAGGAACAATCCAGTTCATTTACAAATAAACATGTCGGTCTGTTTTTATTCAGAAGCTCACGTGACTATGAATTTATTATTTGATAGTTTTAGACTTTTTATAAGACAGAAACATATTTCACTAATCTAATGTGAAAAAATCTAATTTGCTGTCAAAGAAATGTCAAATAATACCTTCACGTAAATAATAAACATTATTATTAATAATAAAAGCCGGGAAAAGTTCTGTAGAAGACTAATTTATTACATTTTGACTAAATGTCTTCGCCGATAAAAATTCAAACATATTTTCTTTCATATTCGTTTTTATGGCAACCCAATGACCAATAATGCAAAAGGGAATTACAGACCCACAGACATACATACGCCGTTTCGGTAAAATATATAAGATTAGAAATGTTACCAGAAAACGTCGACGCGATGATGTCAGTGCGGTAATGTCCCTTGCGGTAATAATGCTTCACTTTTTTCATACTTAAAAAGTAAAGTGAGTCAGCGTGGATTCGGTTGCTGAATTCACTAAAATAACTTGTCATACAAAAATACGCTAGAAAAAATACTATACAGCTTACGCCAATGCGCCAAATATTCCTAATTGTGAAAGTCATACAAGATTAACTCGATGATAAATATGTAATGAATCAGCTGTGCACAAAATCAACAATAAATAACATACACCCACTCCAAGATGTCTTTTTTCAATTGAAAAAATCTGACCTTGCCGGTAATTGAACCCAGGCCCCCTGATCGCTTACGGGTCGTCTTAGCTGGGCGAATCTGGGCGAGGCGATCCGGCGCAGCTTTGAATGCGGCAGAGTTTTAAAATATCAAACGGTCCTCGCCCATGCAAGTGTCATATGTAGGCGAAGCGATCCGGTCAGGACGGCATATGTCGCATGTCGCCTCAAGTGCGCACTCATGGCGCACGCGAATCGCTTGAAAATATGAAACGGTCCAAGCTCACCAGAGCGTTAATTGCGTCTGGCCGAGCGATTGCACATAAGACCTTTGATCAACTACGTTTTAAATTGACTGGATTCGCCTAAATTCTCTTGCCGGTTCGCGTCGCTTACCTAAGACACGGGGTTAGATAAAGTTCTTGCTACAAGACCAAAGGAACAATTGACGTATTGTATGGTACAGAGTGTATGTGTGCCGTTCTCTTACAAACTCTTCTTTTTTTTAGATTCTTTCTTCAGAGATCCCGTTTACTTTTGAAGTTCCACTCCTCGTCGATTCTCCTGAGACAAGTTCTCCTACATCCTGTATTGATATCAAAGAATTCGATATCAAAAAAGAAATTTCAGAACATCAACTGATTGTGGTGGTTATACAATTATTTAGAACGGTGTTCCATGAAAAGAATTTTGTTTGCAGTGATTGTTTCAATATATTTTCGTCATTTCAAAACCTGAAAAAACACAGATTTACGCATTCTGGTGAAAAGCCTTTCAAATGCAATCAATGTCATTTTGCGTGCGCACGTAAATCTAACTTAAAAAAGCATCAAAAGACACATTCGGTTGAAAAACCATTCTTTTGCGATCAGTGTCAGTATACATGTGCTAGTAAATATTACTTGAAAAGTCACATAATGAAACACTCAGTGGAAAAACCATTCAAATGCAATCAGTGTCACCATAAATTTTCTTTTAATCATCAGTTGAAAAGACACGTAGCAACACATTTGGATGAAAAATCATTCGAATGCGAGTTGTGTCAGTATTCATGTGCAACTAAATCTAGCTTGGATAGACACCGTATTAATCATTCGGGAAAGAAACCATTCAAATGTAATCAGTGTCAGTATCAATCTGCTTATAATTTTCAATTGAGAAGACACCAAGCGACACATTTGAATGAAAAACCATTCAAATGCGATCAGTGTAATTTCAAATATTTTAGTAAATCTGACTTGAAAGTACACCGGACGATACACTCGGGTTTAAAGCCATTCAAATGTGAGCTGTGTCAGTTTACATGTGCTCGTAAACCTTATTTGAAAAGTCACGTTAAAACGCATTCGGGTGAGAGACCATACAAATGTAATCAATGTCAGTATAAGTGTTCGCGTCAAAAATATTTGAATATACACGTTATGAAACATTTGGCAAAAATATAACATTTTTAAAAATAAATTTAGTCTAAAATTGTTGGTATCTCATTGTTTCCTAAAAAGCTATTCTATCTTATAAATGGAGACACGTTTTTTGTTACCTTTGTTGGTCATTTGAGTAGTATTGTGACTTGCTATCGCAAAGTTTACTCAAGTAATGAAGCAAGATTGATTCAAAATGATAAAATTACAAAATGGAATTTGGGATTTTCTACTATTTACGAAGAAATGCACAAGAAAATTCGTTCATGTAACTCTAAGCCACTGTTAATTCCAATTTATTCTTCATGTGCCTCTTTTCATATAATATATTGTATTTGTTTTAATGTATCTTGCTTACCGTTTTGAAGTTATACTTCTTTAGGCGCGAAATTTTAAGTTGCGCGCGCATCACCGTCACACACTTAATTCACAGGTTGAAGCTAGTCACGCATGTTGGCACGCTCGTTCAGTAGTGATTGAAATTAAATATTTTGATTAACTACCCACTAGTGAAAAAAATTGTGCTACTTTTTAAAGTGCAACAATATAATTGAGGTTAACTATCCGTATATATTATTTATTGATATAAATTAAAATATGATTATTTAATAAAATTAATACTTAATATTATTAAATTTTTAATGTTGAATATTTATTATTAGTTATTTAATTCAAAATTTGTTATAACAATGAAAAGTGAATATAAAATTAAGAAAATAATAAATATTTAAAATTTACAATTTTTAATATTTATTATTAATATCTAATATCTTATTCTCTACACTTATTAAATGAAGCGAAAGAAGTAGAACTTCTGACGCGCGTACATAAGTACACGGAACCCTTTCTTTATTTTATATTCAATGTTCATAGCAAATTTTATTGTAAAAATTAAAATTTAGAATAAATAATTCAATTCTGATGATCAGATTGAATTTTATAACTGTAAATGTGTAAAATTTGAAAACCGATTGAATATGCACCGTCCAATGTTTTGTTTCATTAGTCTTATTCTGGCTAAAACGCTACAATAATGGTATCTGTTTTAATCAAATTGAAACTATAAATTTATAATTGAACGTTTACCTTATCAAATAAAGCAAAAAACTTTTCTTTAAGATTCGGCTATATTTAATAGTAAGGTAAATGTACCAGTAGTTTACCTTTTGAGAATAAATGGCCCAAAATAAGAAATGCAGATGCGGGATTGCTCTAAATTGTAAAGTTAAGACAATTTAAGGTATCTGTGGTCGGAATGAGCCACTCACACACCACCATATAACCAATGGAGTGCCAGGGTGGCCATTTGAAAACAACACCTAGTGGGGAAAGTGTATGATTTCAAAGAATGCTGAGCCACCCATTGCTAATGAATTCAACCAAGAGTGGTGTGACAGAAAGCCTTGAGGCAACCCTGAAAGAAAGTTTACTATAAATCACCTAATTAGACATGGTCAACACCTAGAATTTTCAATTTGTGAGATGGTCAACTACTGAAACAAAAACATGACTTCAAATTATTAAACACATTTTTTTTTAAACAGGCCCTTTCGTAATTTTTGTTACATAATATTAATTAAGACATATGATCCAATATGAGTATACTTGCTTTGCCATCATTGTTGAAATTTTCTCTTAAACGGTCAACCACTGGTACGTTTACCTTATTTATCGTGGTAAATAAATTATTATAATTATAGCTATTTTAAGCCTAACATAAACATATATTTATATACTGGTTTGGAAAAGTTATATAAAACGTTTTCTCATCTTTAATTAGATCCTAATTTTATATTGAAATAATACTTGAAAGGGTGATTATTGTTTTTTGGATTACTTCAAATAAATTTTAATTTGGGTTTTTATTAGTAACATCAATGAATTGGCATTTGATTAATACAAAAATTGAAAATATCATCAATCCAATGATATTTTATAGGATCAAGTAAAGATCAGTTAATAATCATTACTCAGACCATTACAGATGGCTTTTGAAATTTATTTAAATAAATTTTGTTGAAAACGTTTTGGACGTTGATCACCACTTAAAAAAGTAAATATGTTCGTGTTCAGTTGCCTATTTGTACAATTGTCATGTGTTCAGATGTATTGCGTCGAGTTGTCACGGAACCTATAAAACCAGGGCTGTGGAGTCGTTGCGGTGATTTGGCTAGAGTCGTACTCGGTTTCAGAAATTTTGAAAAGTTTTAACTTTTTATTTTTTCATATACCTAATATGTCGAATTTGGCTATTGGCCGGTTTTGTAGGGATTATATTTAATTGAATACACATAATTATGAAAATTCGGCAAAAAAAAAGTAAAATGTCGAGTCGTGTTTTTAGTCAATGTTGGAGTCGGAGTCGTGGTTTTGGCAAATGCTGGAGTCGGAGTCGAACTTTTTCTACTACTCCACAGCTCTGCATAAAACGTGTAAGTGACTAGACAAGCTTCTTTGAGTTTATTATTCTGCCTGTGACTTAACCAGTGATTAATAGACAAAACCTTTGTCTATGCGTTGAATTTGTTCTTTTTCGTCTATGGTCACAGCTGATAGTCACAGATCTTCTTGCCAATGTTTCGCCTCTAAAATTCGAAAAATTGTTCAAAATGAATATAAAAATAGAACCCGACGACGACTATGTGTCCTGTAATGTATGGCAAAGCAGCAGTCGCGAAGAAAATCTTCAGAATGACACGTTCGACATTCTAAATAATCCAAATGAAGGTCTCTCGACTGGCCGCAGTGACGTCGTGTCAGTAAAGAAAGAAGAATTATTCTCACATGACAATAATTGCAAGGCAGAAGAGGTATGAAGCAAAAATTTTAAATCCTCTCACACGAAATTGCGCATCTCACGTAATATTGTACTTTGGGTAAAGGTGTAGGCCATGTACCCCGAGTGATTTTTAACCGAAATTAACCGTTTGACTTGTTCGAACAATCAGTTCGCGTCAGTCAGTTAAGATGACAGGTAGAGAGCGCACCCGTACGAAAATCGTGGGAGTGGATCAATTGATGGATATCGAAGAAATAGTGGCCGAGACGTATAACATAGAGAAATTACCAAGATCACTTTTAAGGTGTTCACTGTCAATACTTGGTGGAAAGGCATTATAATAAAAATAATAACACATTTTTAGTACTTTTTTCACATGAGATTTATTTCATCAGGACCGGTTTCGCTCATGGCGAGCATTATCAACTGATAAGGAATACAATATAACAAAGGAAAATGTATTATTTCAAATTTATAAAGTGATCAATCTAGAAACGGTGTGTACCTTGTTCCTGAACCTGGAACCACCCATTGCTACTTGATTCAACCAAGAGTGGTGTGACAGAAAGCCCTGAGGCAACCCTGAAAGAAAGTTCGCTATAAAGCCCCCTGATTAGACATGGTCAACTAATGGATTTCTCAATATGTGAGATGGTCAACTATTGAAACATGAACATGGCTTTGAATATTTTAACATAATTTATTTTAAACAGGCCCTTTCGCATTTTTTTTTACATAATATTAATTAAGACATATGATCCAATATGAGTATACTTGCTTTGCCATCATTCGGTAAAATGCTAAACCTTGATCGTTATTTTAGTTGAAATTTTCTCTTAAGCGGTCAGCTACTGGTTCATTTACCTTACCTTCATTTACTTACTCAAAACTTAACCGTTCCCATTCGTAGCTTTGTGTAATCAAATCCGAACATTAGCTGAACCTGAACTTCAATTTTTATCTAATATTTTATGTTTATTCGGTGTAATTTTCCTCGTCGTTGGCTACCGTGTAGGATCGCCCAGGCTCGATTCCCGGTACTAGCAGACTTTTTCAGTTGATAAATTGATTGTGCTCAGAGGCAATGGTTGTTTAATCCTTTTTCGTATCTTTGCCATCCCTATTCCCTTCAAAAAAGAAAGGTTAGTAACTAATAAACAAACGGTTTTCGTAGAAAAACATATGTTGAGATAAACTGCGTGAGGAGTCTATATCCACCAAGTTGGTAGCGAACATGGTTAAAAACAAAATGATTAGTGCGCAAATGTCGACGCGCTGATGTCAGTGCGGTAATGTCCCGCGCAGTTATAACGCTTAACCGTTTTCATACTGGGTTGAGTCAGTCATCAGCATGTATTTGGTTGCTAAATTAAGTAATATTACTTTTTTATTACCAAGACCGTTTTTTACTTCAATTACATGTATTTTTTTTATTTATTTTATTACTATTTAAAACAAAAATTTGGTATTCTAGCTAACGCCAATGCGCCAAATATTCTTAATTGTGAAAGTCATACAAGATTAACTCGATGATAAATCACTTTTAAGGTGTTTACTGTCAATACTTGGTGGAAAGGCATTATAATAAAAATAATAACACATTTTTAGTACTTTTTCCACATCTGATTTATTTCATCAGGACCTGTTTCGTCCATGGTGAATTCATGGCGAGCGTTGATAATGCTCGCCATGAGCGAAACCGGTCCTGATGAAATAAATCAGATGTGGAAAAAGTACTAAAAGTTTGTTATTATTTTTATTTTTTTTGATAATGCTCACCATGAGCGAAACCGGTCCTGATGAAATAAATCAGATGTGGAAAAAGTACTAAAAAAGTGTTATTATTTTTATTATCGATGATAAATAATGAATCAGCTGTGCACAAAATCAACGATAAATAACATACACTCAGCCCGAGATCTCTTTTTTCAATTGAAAAAATCTGACCTTGCCGGGAATTGAACCCAGGCCCCTCGATCGCTTAGACAAAGCTCTCGCCACTTGATCAGATGGACCGACAATTGATGCTTTGTATTGTACAATTGTATGTTTACCGTTTTCTTACAAATTCTTCTTTATTTTAGATTCCATCTTCAGAGATCTCGTTTCCTTTTGAAGTTCCACTCGTCGATTCTCCTGATACGAGTTTTCCTATATCCTGTGTAGATATCAAAGATTTCGAAATCAAAAAAGAGATTTCAGAACATAGACCGATTGTGGTGGTTATACAATTGGTAAGAACAATGTTCCATGTCAAAAATTTTGTTTGCAGTGATTGCTTAAATATATTTTCGTCATTTCAAAACTTGAATAACCACAGAATTACACATTTGGGTGAAAAGTGTCAGCTTCGAATTGCTTATAGAAATGACTTAAAATTAAATCAAAGGAAACATTTACAAGAAAAGTCATTCAAATGCGAGCTGTGCCAGTATACATGTGCTAATAAAACTAAATTGCAAAGTCACTTAATGAAACATTCGGGTGAAAAACCATTCAAATGTGATCATTGTGAGGTTCAATGTTCCAGTAAACAACACATGAAAAGACATAAAATGACACATTCGGGTGAAAAGCCATTTAAATGCGACCAGTGTCAGTTTACATGTGCTCGTAAATATGACTTGAAAATACACCAAACGATACATTCCGATGAGAAACCATTCAAATGTACTCAATGTGAGTTTAAATGTGCTGTTAAAGAACGTTTAAAAAGACACCAAGTGATACATTCTGGTGAAAGGCCATTCAAATGTGATGAGTGTCAATATACATGTGTTTTTAAACATCACTTGAAAAGACACCAAGTTACTCATTCTGGTGAGAAGCTTTTCAAATGTGAGCTGTGTCAGTATACAAGTAAGCGAAACTATGACTTGAAAAAACATCAAGCGACACATTTAGTTGAAAAATCATTCAACTGCAATCAATGTCAATATACATGTATTCGTAAACATAATTTGGAATTACACCTTATGAAACATTCGGTAAAAAAATGACTTTCTTAAACATAAATTTAGATACGGAAAGAAAAATAGCAATATATTTTAATTCTACATAAATTATTTTATATATTTGTTGATAGCTATTTCGGCTTACGCCTTCGTCAGAACTAGTTCTAGTTCTGACGAAGGCGTAAGCCGAAATACCTATCAACAAATATATAAAATAATTTATGTAGAATTAAAATACATTGCTATTTTTCTTTCCGTATTATAATGGAGTTCTACCAAGTAAATGCCTACTCAATCAATAAATTTAGATTGTTGATTTATCTTATATATTTGCATCTTTTTGTGTCTTAGAAGCACCGTTTGATATCATAAATGGAGACACTTTTGTTACCCTTGTTGGTTATCTTAGTATTTTAGCATTTTAGGGCATTTTTTTTATGCCCTTAATTGTTGGTCCTTGTGGTCTTGTGGCAAGAGATTTGTCCTAGCGATCAGGGGGCTTGGGTTCAATCCCCGGCATTGTCAGATTTTTTCAATTGACAAAAAAGAGACCTTGGGCAGGGTGTATGATATTTATCGTTGATTTTGTGCACAACTGATACATTATTTACCATCGAGTTAATCTCGTATGACTTTCACAACTTAGAATATTTGGCGCATTGGCGTACGCTGTAATGCCAAATATTGTTTCAAATTTTAAAATAAAAAAAACTGCAGCTGTATTTCATATAATAAACAATTTCTTGAAATTTCACTTGATTTGATCTACTTATTTAAACGAAATTGACTTCAGTAATAAAGAAGAATTCTGTTATAATTTTTCAGTAAAATCCACGAAAATCAAATGTAGTTTAAATGAAATAAAACAATACTTTTAAGGTTTTTACTGTTAATACTTGTTGGAGTGAAATTTTATTAAAAATAGTTAAACATTTACGTAGTTATTTCACACAAAATTTATGAGAATTGGGCTAGTTTCGAATACAGTAAGTATGAGATAACTGGGTACAAAACAACTGGACACACCGCTTCTCCTTCAAATCAATCTTTGTAAAAAAACTGAACGAAGGGACTAATTAATTGAAGAAACACCCCTGGATCACTAGAAAAAATGAATGCCCGCATAATGACGCCTAATTTGCAAGTTCGATTATGAAAAATCAACCCCTTATTATCCAACGTAACAAAGTCCAGTCCGTCACGGCGTTGGCTTGCGTGCCGGATCGCCAGGGTTCGATTCCCGGTACGAGCGAATTTTTCAGTTGATAAATCTGTTCAAAGGCAAGGTTGTTTGTGTTGTTGGAAATCCATTCCCATATTTCCGATCCCAAAGAGCGACGCAGAGTGACAGATATTAACTTATCTCTAGTCCTCGTATCCTTTCCATCCCTACTCTCATAAAAAAAGAGGGGTTTAGCAACTGAGTAAAAAGCAGTTCTCGTAGAAAAATATATGTTTAGATAAACTTCGCGAGGAGTCCATATGCAAGTGCTCCCAGTACAGAATAATGATTCTTTATTATTTCAAATTAAAAAAAAATCATTATTGTTAATGCCATCGAATGAACTTAACCCAACTAAACCTTAAGTTACTCGAGATTTACAATTTATTCAAAATTTTTCATTTTGTTGAAATTGAACATATATTATGGGAACACTTATACGGCGGTCATGGTGGATTAACGTATCTACTGTCAAAATAAGAACGGCCGCTTAGAACTATACTTTATAATGACCGCTAGTGTAAAACATTACCGATTTATTCATTCATAAGTGTGAATTGAAGTGAACTAAGAAATAATGTCCTTTGAATACAATAAATTCAGAGCGAATATGAGTGGTGTCATAACATGGCGATGCACAAATTACAACTTTTCAAAATATATGGTCTTTTTAATAAAAAGTGAATGTATTTTTCTCAGAGAGCTTCGCATTGCCATGAATATTTTGCGCAAAAAGTCTGGCCCGTAAAGCAGTGGTCAACGTCGTCAGCTACCGTATCGGACCACCCAGGTTCGATTCATAGTACGAACAGATTTTTTCAGTCGATAAATCGATTCTGCTCAGAGGCAATGGGTGTTTGTATTGCTAAAAACCTCTTCTAATCTTTCCTATCAATAGGAGTGACGTATAGTGACAGCGATTAGCTTATCACTAGGCCAGTCTCAGTCCTGAAATCCTTTCCATCTCTAGGTACTCTCTTCGAAAAAGAGAATTTGAGTAACTAGCAGTTCTCTTTGAAATAAAAACGTTGAAATAAACTATGTGAGAAGTCCATATGCTCCAAGTTGGGAGCGGACATGGTAAAAAAATATAAGCCAAAATTTGTATGAGTAGTATGAAAGACAGCCTAAAACAAGTTGATGCCACCACCAGAAACTTCAGGATAAGGAAACGTTGGCTCAATCCCAGAATTTTCTTCAGTTGCAAGAAGCTTGCATACAAAAATGCTGTTCATCCAGGAAACCTAAATACCTACAGGTGATTTAATAATCCCCACAAAATATCACAAAATAATTCTTCATTATTTAAAAGCAGATTATCTGACTGAAGTGGCTTTTACTGCCAAGATACGGATAAATTAAGAATGTCAATCTTGTAATTCTGAAGATCAAAATTACTCTTGTTATTCTGCCATACATACGAGGACAACGATTTTTCGTTTGGTTATATTTTGATATTCATATTGAATAGTAAATTTTTTATACAAGTTTTGAAATTTTGCGTAGGACCATAGACAAAAAGAAAAATTAGTTTATTTAATCTTATTATTCTATCGTCAATAGAATTTGCGCAGCTTAGCCACTATACGTCAGTAGATTATAGTCACTCCCCGAACAACATTTTGCGTTGAATTTTCAATATTAATATTGCATTCGCAACTCGGTGGCAAGTAAAAAAATATTTTCATATTCTTTATGGATTGTCCTAAAGTGTCTTTCAACATTGGCCCTTTATTTGAAGTTCGACGCTTGAAAGACAAATAATGCAAATGCATTAACCGGATGGCTGCCACAGACGTCTTAAGGCGCGAACTTTTCCGTGAACGAAACGTCAATCATACAAAAAGTGACGTCTTAAGACGCTCGCTTTCAGCGGGTCTTCACCAACTAAAATCAATTGTCACCAGGGCTGTGGAGTCGGAGTCGTCGAGGCGTTTTAGTCGGAGTCGTACTCGTAGTCGGAAATATTGAAAAGTTTATTTTCGCATTTTTTATGTCAAATTTGCCTTTTGGCCGCATTGATACGGTTGATATTTAATTGAATACACATACATTGGGAATTTAGGGAAATAAAGTGACGATATTAACTTTTTTTAGCCGTAGTCGTGTTTTTGGCCAATGTCAGAGTCGGAGTCACGGTTTTGGTAAATGCTGGATTCGGAGTCGGATTTTTTTAACCCTGATTGTCACTAATGAGTCATAAAAATTATAATTTTGTAATTATGAATAAATGAAGGCACAATCGCATCTCAATAGGCAAGTTTTATCAAATAAACATTTAAAACAGATATATTTAGTATCGTGGCGTGCGATTATTCGGCCTGTGACTATCAGTGCAAGCTCTTTTTGTCTATGTGTAAATTAAGTAATTTTTGTCTACGGTCCAAACCCAATCGTCACAGAGCGTTTTATAAATGTTTCGCCTTCACAAATCGGAAAAATGTTCAAAATGAATATCAAAATAGAGCCCGACGATGGATCGTTGTCCTGTAATGTATGGCAGAAAAGCAACCGCGATGACAATCTTCTGAATGACACGATTGACATTCTAAATGTAAATAATCCAAATGAAGGTCTCTCGGCTGGCCGCAGTGACCGGTTGCCAGTGAAGAAAGAAGAATTATTTGCCCAAGACGATTACCTTGTGGCGGAAGACGTATGAATACATAATTTTAAAATATCTTATAAATCACATCAAGGAAATTTTTTACTTTTATTTCAAATCTATATTTGTTTTTATTTTAAACATAAACCAATTCTATTTCCAAGGTTGTCTCGGTCATTTTGGGACACACAAATACGGAAGAAGAAGAGAAAAACTTACAGTTTGATGAATTTGAACCGTTGACGGACCCTTTGAAAACAGAAAACAATCTCGATGCCAGCGTGAGTTCGTATGATGGGAATACATGTGAACAGATAGAGGTTATAAATTATATGTATTATTCATTTCATTTGATAATTTTATGAATATTTCCTATTTTAAATGTTTAAGCTTCATATTATAACCCGTTATAAGCTTGAAAAATATCCCAATTTTTGGCCTGTACGCTACGACTTTTTGAAAAATTAAAAAATGGACAATACCTTATAACGTCTTACGTTATTTAAGGGCTTAGATGTCTTTGATCCCTCATGAAAGCAATTCTATGTTAATAACCATACCACATAGATTTTAGAGCGTATTCACACAGTTTATAATATTATGTTAATTTTGCACCTCGATTGGCTATCATAAAATATTTTTTTGTTTAATTTTTTTTATGATTTATTTAATTTTTGTTATTATTCAATTGGTTTGAAACATTAAGTAGCACCCCGATCTTACGTTCTCGCATTATACGATTTCCCGCATGGTGCGTTCATTTTCTATAGTCCCGGCAATCAGTTCATATGTAAAACTTACCCGCATTCATCGTTTCCCGCATTTAACGTTTGTTTTATACGTTCCCTTGAAAAACGTAGAATCGGGGCTTCACTGTATATACAAACATGTATAATAATATTTACGTATCAAAAATTTTGACAGCCTTAATAACCTCTTTACACTTTTTGTTGAATATCTTTTAAGAAAACTATTAAAACGAAAAGTTTATATTCATCTTGTAAGCCTTAAGAAATCTCGGACGCTTTTAAACATAGTTGCCCACCAGTGGGTTATCAACTGTCAGAGCTTTTTCTTATGCTACACACCAGTGTGTCGTGAGCATTAGCACGGTTAGTAATTTTATTGATTGAGTCGGTAGCACCGAGCTTAATTCTGTAATATTAATGATTTGATCTTCAACCTAGTGATAAGAAACACTTTACTCTCCAATTTGAACGGATTTTAGATTATTTTTAAAGAAAATATACTTTAACATTCATGAACCCATTTTCTCACCAATTTAATGTTTTTTAGGCTCCACCTTCTATGATCTCTTCTCAAGAAAACTTTCCAATATCCTGTGTCGATATCAAAAAAGGAATGATTGAACATCAACCGATTTTAGTAGATATTAAATTGGAAAAAATGTTGGTCCATGGCAGGAATTTTGTTTGCAGCGGTTGCCACGATACATTTTCGTCGCGTCGTTCACTAAGCATACATAGAAATTCACAAAGTGAAAAAACATCCACATGCGGGCAATTTGAAAACCAGTCGAAGATTAAATCTCAATTGAAATCACCGGAAATGACACATTCGGACGAAATGCCATTAAAATGCGAACAATGTGACTATACGTCTTCAACAATAACCTTCATGAATATTCACGAAATGACACATTTGAATGAAAAGCCATTCAAATGCGATCAGTGTAATTTTGTTTGTATACGTAAGTCAAATTTGACAACGCACCAAATGATACATTCGGGAAGTACGCCTTTCAAATGTGAACAATGTCCATTTAAATGCATTCGTAAAGAATCCTTAAAAAATCACCAAATTACACATTCAGGCGAAAAACCATTCAAATGCGATCAATGCCTCAAAACTTTTAGCACAAAATCAGCCTTGAACAGACATCAAATGTTGCATTCGGGTGAAAAGACATTCAAATGCAATCAGTGTCAATTAACATTTGCTCGTAATTATGACTTAAAAAGACACCAATTAAAGCATTCTGGTGAAAAGCCATTCAAATGCGATGAATGTAATTATACATGTGCTCTTCAATCACGATTGTATAGCCACCGAAATATTCATTCGGTCCAAAAACCATTCAAATGCGACCAGTGTCAATATTCATCTTCTCGTAAATATGACTTAAATGTACATCAAAAACAGCATTCGGGCGAAAATATAAAAAAATGCGACTAACGTCTTTAATATGTGTTTTTCAAAATCCTTCATGAATCAGTACAAAATAACACTTTCGAGCAGGGCTTGGAGTCGGTTAAAAAAAGTCCGACTCCGACTCCAGCATTTACCAAAACCACGACTCCGACTACGACTAAAAAAACTTTAATATCGTCCTTTTTTTTCTCTAATATTCCTATTTATGTGTATTCAATTAAATATCAACCCTATCAATGCGACCAAAAGCCAAATTTGACATATAAAATGCAACGACTCCGAGTACGACTCCGGCCAAAACGCCGCGACGACTCCAACTCCAACTTCACAGCCCTGCTTTCAAGTCAAAAGTCACTACAAGCGATCACATGCATGTCTTGTACACCAATACTGCATTCCGAAGAAAAACCATTTGAATGCGATCAATGCCAATATTTATTTTCTTCCAAATCCAATTTAACTCGTTGGCTGTTAAGATATCGCATGACCTGCAAAATGCTATACCTTCGAAAGCACAAAAGTTTGTTGAATATAAGAAATTATAATTTAAGGCAATCCCGCATCTGCATTTCTTATTTTGGGCCATTTTATTTTTAAAAAGTCAACTGGTTCATGGTCAACTACTAGTAAATTTAACCATAAATTTTATCTCAGTTTTGTGGCTTGCAAGGACATATACACAATGGACATCGAATCGCCTTTAGCCATTAGAATTATTTCCTTACCCTTGCTATTTCTAGACGCGCCATTAGACATGCTTTTAAGGCACGTTCACACTTTATACGTATATTAAGCATTTATGTACTTTTCATTTGGAATGGAATATTATCGAACCTTTTTTACTTTGTCTGGTTTCATAGCAATTTATTTAATTTACTTCAAATGTTGTTGATAATATTTTTTTTTGTGACAAGTACACGAAAAAGACACTCCGATTTAAAAATATAAAATTTCGTTAAAATGTTGGATTCACACCACTTTTTGTTAATTTAAAAAAATCTTAAAAATTCATCCATATTAATCAAGAAACAAAAAAAATATCATCTATGTTTAAAATAAAGATATATAAATAAACATTTTTAGTACTTATTCCACATAAATTTTATTGGATCAGGACCGGTTTCACTCATGGTGAGCATTGTCAACTGATCAGGAATACAACAAAACAGTGATATTGATACAAAACTTAAGTTAGAATCACAAGGTATGACAAACAAATGGTATTACAACTTTTTTCTTTCATTATTTTTTTTTTCGCTTATTTACAATTTTGCTTAGTGATTTTCTTCTATTTTTGTATATAAACTATACAAACTGTTTACTACGCGTCAGTTCAAGTACATCAGTACAAATTAAATGCCTGAAGATTTGTATTTGAATAAATAAAAATTATTTGCTCCTTGAGTTTTGGTTTTTGAGGCGCCGAAAGCGCCTCGCACACAGGCGCGAAAATTCACGGGCCGGCCCTGTATATACAAGAAGAAGCAACGTGTTTTATTGAATTAAATATTACTTTATAACACGGGCACCCAACCCATGAGTCGTGACCCCCCAAGGAGTCGCGGTGGGTTTTCTGTGGGGTCACCAACTTATACAGTCAAGTAAAAAATATATTCACTTTCATGAATCTTTGTTGTTTTTTATAATTTCTTAATGAAAAATGATATTTTTAATTCCATCTGGGTCGGTTTTATAAAAAGGGGTCGCAACCCGAAAGAGGTTGGGAACCTATGCTTAATTATGTAACCTATGCTTTACTTGTAAAAAATTGGTCCGGCCCTTGATTTATAGACAGAATGATAATTTGGCCCCAGGCCTAGGAAAGGTTGCCCATGCCTGGCTTAAAGCCTGAAGTGTTGTGCTATCATACGTGCTAATAAGCCAGAGCTATACCAAGGAAATGACAATGGTGAAAATTCTGCAGCGAAAGATGTACCATTGACATTTGACCGCTGCAAATTCAACAATAAAATTCTTCTCATTGAGTTGATAATTTCCAAGGCTTTATTTTTCTTTCCAAAAATCTGTACATAAGGTCTTTTCATCGATATCTAACATTGAAAACAAGTTAAAGAATGTCTTTTTGTCTATGCGTAGAATTACTCCTTTTTGTCTATGGTCCCAAGCCAATCGTCACAGACTGTCTTTCGTTACCAAAGTTTCGCTTTCACACACTGTTCAAAATGAATATCAAAATAGAACCATTTGACTATTCCTTGTCCTGTAATGAATGGCAGAACACCAACCGTGACTACAATCCTTCGAATGACATTCTAAATAATCCAAATGAAGGTCACTCAACTCGACGCATTGATCGCGTGCCAGTGAAGAAAGAAGAATTATTCGCCCATGACGATAACTTCAAGGAAGAAGAGGTATGAAGACCAAAGTTTTACACCTCTGACAAGTAATCGACTTGATAAGCGCGCCTCACGCTACATTGTACTCCGTTATTCTTAACCTTTGGATACGGTCCCTGAAAAATAACTTGTGATTCGAAGGGGGGTCTAAAACTACTCCAGTGGTATGGCTTTATTGCAGCCATACTCAACCTGCGGTCTGCGGGCCGCATGCGGCCTTAATCAGTTCTTATGTGCGGCCCTAAATAATTATAGTCATCAAATATTTTTTTATTGTTATTTTGGAAATTATTTTAAAGGAACGAAGCAGGAAAGGGAGTATGAAGAATTATGGAAACTAATAACCGAAAAATACAAAAAATGTGCCCAACTTCTCCTCGCATTATTCTCATCGACGCATCTCTGTGAATCGTCATATTCTTAAATGAAATATGCTAAGAGCGTACATCTTATATAAAGGGTCTTTTTATAAGGACGCTTAGTTTTGAAATCTAAATAAAACAAGTTGTTTGTGAGATTTCGACTAAATTTTAATTTCATTTGTAAGTATATTTTACGGCATTAAATATGGAATATAGCATCAAATGTCTGCCAATATCCATTCATTATAAAATGGGCCATGTAGCTAAAGTTGACTTTTTTGACAAATTTGGGTAAACTTCCAACTGCTCCAGAACCCAATCGGGCGTTGTCTGCGGTCATTTACCTAAAGTTCCTTGGTTAGTTGGATTTTATACGGGTGCAGACATAAGGCCCGATTCAAAATTCGCCAAGTTGAAGTCGCAGAAAAGCCAAGTTCTTGTGAACAACGAGAAATAATCTGCCTTGGGTTTTCCTGTACACTTTCACACACAGCAGCAATGTTTTCACCAGATATTGTATTTTGATGACGTACAGGTAGGTGTTGGCCGATTATTTACCAAACCGGTTGACTCAAATTTGGCCACTAAACAATGAATAATCTACTCAGCAGGACAAAGTAACATATTTTGAGCGTCCCTATTGAAATATCCTTTATAAAACCGAAACGGCGTATGTATGTCTGTGGGTCTGTAATTCCCTTTTGCATTGTTGGTCATTAAGCTGCCATAAAAACGAATATGAAAGAAAATATGTTTGAAAGTTTGTGATTTTATTTTAACTCTATTTTGGATGTTAGATTTTGTGATATAATTATGTCGAATGATATAACATTAAATAATTATTGGTCGCTTAGTCCGAGCGACGCCGGGTACTAGTAATTCAGTGACGGCTGGTAACGGGGTAGTGGGGGTGCAATGGAAGATTCAACCATTTTTGCAAGAGTTCTTTCCTATTCATTCGATTTTAAAACACTTCTATAGCATGGACTTTCAATTCAGATGTTCGCAATACCAACTGCTCTTCCGTAGTACGGAAAAATAGTTGAATCTTCATTTTGCAACCCCCAGCACCCCGTCACCAGCCGTCACTGACTAGTATGTATATATAAATCGGCTTACTGATTCTCACCTTGATGATGTTTTCATTAAGGGTAGCCTGTAGTAATCAGGAACCTGATTTGACCAAGATAGTTAAAAGTTTGACTTAATCTCAATTTGTGAAAATTTACTCCGTAAGAAATTCAATATTATTTATTATAGAAAAAGCCATAGCGTCGACTGCATACCTATTTCTTCGTTGCCACTTTTTTTTATTAAAAGAAAATTCAGTTCATTCAAGTTTGGTAGTTTCCAATGATTCAGTTGCTTTGACATTTGTTTCAAGATGTCCATTTTGTCCTGGCGTTTTTTTCAAACTGCCCGTCTTTAGCAAGTATAAAAAATTGTTCTCTAGAAAGATTCGTGTTAAATAATGACACATCGCGGATGCCTCTTTTAAATGAAATGTAATAATTTATTAAAAAGAGTAAGCACCTTGAAAAAAAATAAAATGGCTTAGGTAAGTTGTGGCTCGGTTGGAGTAAAGTAAGATGAGAAAAAATTTGGGATTGGTTTCAGGTTAGATCGGGTTAGTATAAGTGGATTAGGTAGGAAGAACGAACTCTTTTACTTCTTTCTCAAATCGATATTTGTGTCTTTTTTAAACATACATATTGAGACGACCAGGGTTTCTCTCTATCTGATTGTGATCAGACAGCATCCTTCCAAGGCTTTCGGTGACGGCGCTTAGGGACAGGATGGGGTGAAAGGTGTCTCGCAAAGATTTCAAACGGTTTATCTTTGCCGTAACTCTATCCCAGAGTAGGCTAGTTTATTGTTCTCAATTTAGATTGTCAGTTACAAAAACACAGATATAATTGTAGTTGCGACTATATTTCAAAGCGTAAGACCAAATGAATATGTTACTACGCCTGCCGCCCGAGGCAAGCGTGGAATAAAACTGATGACTTTTGAAAGAAGGATAACGACTGACTGACTTGGCGGTTATTTTTTTTGACAGTCACATTTATACTCCGTGATTCTAGTATGAAAAACAGCTCGACCAATCCACGCAAATCATTCTGGCCTGAGCTGAATTCAACCAATCACTGCGAAGCCGTCGCAATGAGTCTGTTACATGATTTTATAACAATTTGAATGCATTTATTCGCGTTATATTACTCGTTTGGTCTTATTATCATTGATTTAGGTGATAAATAAGATCGTCCGAGAGAGTTCTGATACCATACAACATCATGCGGTATCAATATCATTTTTTTTTCCTAGGTCGACTCGGTCATTTCGACGGATGCTTATATGGAAAAAGAAATAAAAAACTTCAAATTTGTAGAAATCGAAACGCTGGCAGATCCTTTGAAAACTGAAAATAATCTCGACAAAAGTTTAAGTTTAGATGATGGATTCCCATGTGAACAGAAAGAGGTTATTATTGATTTCTTTTATTCATTCTTATTAATGTTTCGTATAGTATTTTTGTTTTACCTTCATCATGTAAGAATATTAGTTTTCAAGTCTGTGTTCACCCAGCTCTACACCATTATTGTTAATTCTTTTTTAATTAAAATAGCACAATACTGAATTTAGTCTTCAACCCGATGATAAAAAGCACCTCTTCTCTCTTATTTGAACGGATTTTCGATGAAAAAAATATTAAATAAACCATTCATGATTTCAATATAAAATTTAAAATAACTTTGATTATTCCACGTATTGTGTAACTAACAGTGACACGTGTTTCGTCCCTTTAAAGGAAAAATCGCAAAGTTTGCTTGAGTAATGAAGCAAGATAAATTCTAACATCTTAAAATTTTAAATTATGAAATTACAAAATGGATTACGGGTTTTTTTTCTTTCTAAAGGAAACAAGGAAGGGGGTGATAGAATCAAAACAATGCAATAACATATTTAAAATCAATCAATCAGATTGGGATTTTTTCCTTTATAAGGGACGCAAGAGAGGGTTATAGAATCGAAACAAAGCAAACAAATAAATATATTCCTAATGACGTTAAACATTACAAACTATTAAACCCAACCTAACTGATTGATTGCAGCTCATTAGTTTATGGAATAATCAAAGTTATTTTATATTAAAATGAACTTCCACAAAATTACCGCCGAAACCATCGAAAATATTCATGATTTCATTTACTCACCAATTTTATATGTTTTAGTTTCCGCCTTCCAAGATCTCTTCTCAAGAAAACTTTCCAATATCCACTGTCGATATTAAAGAACTCTATATCGAACAAGAGACTTTTAGGACATCAACCGATTGTGGTGGATATTAAATTGGAAAGAACTTTGGTCTATGACAGGAATTTTGTTTGCAGTGGATGCTATCATATATTCTCGTCGCATCTTTCACTGTGCGTTCATAGAGATTCACAAAGTGAGAAAACATCCAAATGCACTAAATTTGAAACCAAATCGATAGAAAAGACTCCATTGAAATCATTCAAATGGGCCCATTCAGGTGAAAAACCATTCAAATGCGATAAATGTTCTTATACATGTACCCTTAAATGACGATTGAATGAGCATCAACAAACTCACTCGTTCCAGAAGCCATTCAAATGCGATTAGTGTTACTATTCATGTCAGCATAAAACTTAATTGAATTTCTCCATTCCGGTATAAAATCATTCAAATGCGAAAATGTGACTTTACATGTGCTCTTAAATACAGCTTGATAATACAGTAAAACCCTCGTTAACACTATGGTCGGGACCGTGCTATATAACGTAGTGAAACGGGGGTGTGCCACTCATACAAAATTAGAGATTTCGTTTTTTTCCGTGAAAAATGCAAACTAAGATTATATATTAAGTTTTGCAAAAAAAATATATGAACGAAATATTAACGTAGATATTTGGTTGCTAGGTGATAAAACGCTTCCAAAATGCCGCACACAGACAGTCGGCGCGTTGTGCGTGTATTGTCTGGCACGTGTTGATTATGAGGGTATGCGAGTGTATGCACCATAGAGACGGCCAGCCGTTTGGCTGTGTGTGTGCAACCGGTCTCGGCGGAACCCATTTTTTGTTTCTACCAGTCGTCCGAGGATTATTACTCGAGTGTATTGAATTTTTGCGGTGTCGTCAACCTAATCGCACTTTAAAAGTAAATACATATTATTAAAAACTTTTAACTTTATTTATAACATAAAATCAGGGACCCCTAACCGTTATTTATTCCGACCCAGTTTTCGTTGCGGTTCCACAAAGAAAAATTGTTTCGGTTCAGCTCGTATTTTTTAGATGTTAGCATGATGCAATGTGAATATGTACACATACACGTCTATACATCTTTTAACACGATTTTCACTGTAACTTGAGTTGATACAGTGGAACCCCGATCTTACGTTCTCGCATTATACGTTGTCCCGCGTGGTGCGCTCATTTTCTATAGTTCCGACATTTAGTTCATATTGAGAAGACCTTTATTCCGGCTCCCTCGTAATCGAGAAGGAGCCTCCTATCCGACACTCAGGAGAGGGATTTTGGGGACGGAGTAGGAGAAACATGGTACTCTTTAAAACAAAACACGATCTCAAAGCGTTATGTGGGTGTGCTCATTCGCACCCATTATTTAATCGTCAAGGATTTACACAGACGTTATACAACACACAAATATTACGATAGCGAAGAAGATATCAGGAATTTGACGCGAATTTAATTCTGAGGGAGAGGATTAGGCGCGTGCATTCTCAATGCAGTCCAATCTCTCACTTCTGTATGAAAACAAACGGTTACTTTAGAAAGAAAAAACAATGGCCGTTTCAAAAATCGTTAACACATGCGCCCGCTGATAAGGGATGATTTATCGCCTTATGAACTTTTTATGAAGCACATGCATTGTCGGGCGTCAAGAGATAAGAGAAATTGAAATAACTCTACATTGCACCGCTATAGATTGCAATATAGATTATTATAAGAATGAATTTATTTCCTGATATCGACTGACTCATTGACTGAGGTGAATAATAGATCGTTCGAGAGAGTTCTGATGACCTACCACATAAGGCGGTGTCAATATATAAAACTTTCCGTTTGTTTTATACGGTCCCTTGAAAAACGTAGAATCAGGGTTTCACTGTACATACATAGATCAGGGTTTCCCAACCTTTTTAAAAACATATATACGTACATGTGGACAAAATCATCTAAGACCTAAAAACCGAAAATAAAATTCGGTTCGGTTCCGGTTTTCGTTCCTTCAAAAATAACGGCTAACGATTCGGGGCCCTGCATTAAATTAATTATAATTTTTAAAAATTTTTACTGACTGCACTATTTAATATTTAAATATTCTTTCAGCCATGGAAAAAAACGCAATAAAAAATAAAAGAAAACGCATTTCTATGAAAGAAAAATATACCATTTTGGATAAACTTAGCAGAGGTGAGAGACCTTTTGTTATTTCCAAAGAATTAAATTTAAATGAATCTACAATTCGAACCATTAAAAGAAATGAATCTAAGATAAGACAATGGGTGTCTATCGGTGCACCTGATAGTATAAAAAGGGTTTCTCGTATAACAAACACTCTACTGTCAAAAATGGAGACATGTTTAAAAATATGGATAGAAGATTGTAATGAAAAACATATGCCTTTAAGTGTGCGAATTGTAAAACACAAAGCATTAAAAATCTATGCATATTTTTGAAACAAGAGAATCATGATTTAAATTTACTTCTCGAAAATCATTCCGAATTTAAAGCCAGTAATGGCTGGTTTGACCGCTTTATCATTCGTTTTTCCCTGCGCAGGATTAAAATGAACGGCGAACGTTCATCTGCCGACGACGAAGGTGCTGAAAAATTTAAAGAAAAATTTAAAAAAATTATGGACGATGAAGGTTACACACCCGACCAAGTATTCAATGCTGACGAAACAGGCCTCAATTGGAAAAAAATGCCAGAGCGCACATTTATTTCCGAAACCATGAAATCCGTACCTGGATTCAAAGTTGGTAAGGATAAAATAACCGTTCTACTTTGCAGTAATGCATCGGGCAGTTATAGAACGAAACCAATGGTCGTCAATAAATATTTAAATCCACGAGCGTTCAACGGAATCGATAAGTCTGATTTGCCCGTTTACTGGAGGGCAAATAAAAAAGCGTGGATTACGGGAATATTATTTCGCGATTGGTTTTTCAACTGCTTTGTTCCTGAAATGGAAAAATTCACTTCTATGAAAAGTATTGCTTTCAAAATATTATTGTTGATTGATAACGCTCCTGGCCATTCTACGGAACTCAATCATCCAAATGTTAAAGTTATGTTCTCTCCTCCAAATACAGCTTCAATTATTCAACCTTTAGATCAAGGAATCACAAAGACATTCAAATCTTACTACATCCGCAGAGTATTTGAATACATTATGGAAAAATCCGACAACATTCCAAATACGACACAATTGCAGTTTTGGAAAGATTTCTCCATTTTAAACTGTGTAAATTTTATTAATTTGTCTATCAATGAAGTAACATCGTCCACATTAAACGCTTGCTGGAGAAATATTTGGCCAGAAGCTGTCATGGACGGAAGCAGTGTAACTCCAATATCCCACGAGACTAATCGCATAATCAGGTTGGCACACTCCCTGGAGGGTAATGGATTTAACGACATAAATGAATCTGATATTAACGAAATGATCACAAATGATTCTTTAGAATTGGATGAGGAATCATTAATTTTACTTTCAAATGACTATGAACAAAATGACAATGAAGTAAACGGGTCTGATATTAGCGACCGGATCAACAATGACTCGGTAATGGATGGAGAAGAATTAGTTTTACTTTCAAATGACCCCGTACAAGATGACAATAAAGTAATCGAATGTCGAACCGAAGGTTTAAATTTAGATAATTTACAAGAAATATTTCAACTGAGAAACAAAATGGAGTCCCTCATAACTAGAATTGATCCCTCGGCCGAGCGCTCTGAAGAAATTAAGAAAAAAATTAACGATTCTTTAGCCCCTTATTATAACATACTGAAAGAGCTGCAAACTAAAAAAGATGGAGAGGAAATAATTCCAGTAATTCCGGCATCGTTGGAACCGAATATTTTCTGACAGTGAATGATGTATAATACATAAGGTGTACACATTCTTAATGTATTTGTATTTTAATTCTAAATTTAAGTACTTGATATAATTCGTATATGTATTTAGGTACTATTGATTATAACAGAAAGACTGTCTTAAATATTAATAAAGTTAAAAAAACTACATTTTTCTTCCATACTTAATTGTGAAAGACATACGAGATTAACTCGATGATAAATATCGAATCAGTTGTGCACAAAATCAACGATAAATAACATACACCCAGCCCAAGATCTCTTTTTTCAATTGAAAAAATCTAACCTTGCCGAGAATTGAACTCGGGTCCCTTGATCGCTAAGGCAAAGCTCTTGCCACTAGACCACAGGGACCGACTTCGCGGAATCAAAAGACGTTGGCCATTAGTCAAAAAGAGAAAATCATTATTGACATATTTTGTATTATTTATTAATTCGTAAAAAAAATACAAATCATGGCATTACAGATTACGCCAATACGCCATGCATTTGACAAATTTATTTATATATACATACATACTTGTATACACATAATAAAAATTACAAATTGTAGCCATAAAACAGAGAGAAAAAATTATAAAATCACATTAGAAATTTTAAAGATGTTAACCGAGAGAGTTCCGACAAAATCAACTTTTATTCATAAAATATAGTATTCGTCTGAACTCACTCACGTCAATATGAAATATGTCGAGATCCGAAGCAATGCCGTTTAAAATTGTTAAAGCTCTACCCAGTGGCATAATAATGAGAACTCATTATTAATAGGTCGGATAAACCCAAGATTTATTTAAGATATTCATTTTTTCTGGCCATAAATTTTTTCAAAAATCCCTACAATTAAAACAAATCCACTTATTTCATCAAAACTTGTTTGTTTTAAATTTTCCTTGATTTAAATTTTTTGGTGATGTACTTTTATTTTTGTATTTAAACGATACAAACTGTGCAAGACTGTGGACTTCAAATGCGAGAAGATGCCAAAAGGAAAAACCCGTGTCGTTAGCGACAAAACTCATGGAAAAGTATAACATTTAAACAATTCAAACTATGACAATGTCTTTTTGTCTATGCGTAGAATTAACACTTTTTGTCTATGGTCCAAAGCCAATCGTCACAGATCGCCTTCACAAAATCGAAAAACTGTTCAAAATGAATATCAAAATAGAACCTGACGATGGGTCGCTGTCCTGCAAGGTTTGGCAGAACAACGACCGCGACGACAATCTTCCGAATGACACGATTGACATTCTAAATAATCCAAATGAAGGTCTCTCGACTTGTCGCAGTGACCGCGTGCCAGTGAAAAAAGAAGAATTATTCGCCCATGACGTTCACTTGAAGGTAGAAGAGGTATGAAGCCCAAATTTGTACACTTCTCACAAGAAATTGACACACGCTTAGCGCGTCTCACGGTACACTGTATCCCGTTTTCTTTGACCTTTGTAGACAGTCCCCGAAAAATAAATCGTGATCCTTAGCAGAGGTCTTAAATTAACTCATTGGTATGGCTTTATTGGCAATGATTGCATTAAATAAAATGCCATATAATTCTTCAACGATTCTTTATACATCGTTCTAAAGTATAGAAGGTAAATATACTAGTAATTGCCTATGTACCAGTAGTTAACCTTTTGAGAATAAAATGGCCCGAAATAAGAAATACAGATGCGGGATTGCTCTAAATTGTAAAGTTCAGACAATGCAAGTGTAAGTCCTGTAATGTATGGCAGAGCAGCAGTCGCGAAGAAAATCTTCAGAATGACACGTTCGACATTCTTAATGATCCAAATGAAGGTCTCTCGACTGGTCGCAGTGACCTCGTGTCAGTCAAGAAAGAAGAATTATTCTCACATGACGATAATTGCAAGGCAGAAGAGGTATAAAGCACAAATTTTAAATCCTCTCACACGAAATTGCGCATCTCATGTAATATTGTAATTTGTTTTTTTTTAAATCATCAGCGGTAATGGCCGCTCAAATATTGCTCTTTGGTTTAGGTTAATGGATTAAAAGTTGTCCTTTTGAGAATAAAAATGCCCGAAATAAGAAATACAGATGCGGGATTGCTCTAAATTGTAAAGTTCAGACAATGCAAGGCATCTGTGGTCGGAATGAGACACTAACACATCACCATATAGCCAATGGAGTGCCAGGGTGGCCATTTGAAAACAACACCTAGTGAGGAAAGTGTATTATTTCAAATTTCTTTAGTGATCAATCTAGAAACGGTGTGTACCTTGTTCCTGAACCACCTATTGCTACTTGATTCAACCAAGAGTGGTTTGACAGAAAGTCATGAGGGAACTCTGACAGAAAGTTCACTATAAAGCCCCCTGATTAGACATGGTCAGCTACTGGAGCAAGAACATGGCTTTAAATAATTTGACACAATTTTTTTTAAACAGGCCCTTTCGTAAGTTTTGTAACATAATATTTATTAAGACATTTTTTTTTTTTTTTAATTTATTCAAATAGAAAAAATATTTGGCATTACAGCTTTACGCCAATGCGCCAAATATTCTTAATTGTGAAAGTCATACGAGATTAACTCGATGATAAATAATGAATCAGTTGTGCACAAATACAATGATAAATAACATACACCCAGCCCAAGATCTCTTTTTTCAATTGGAAAAATCTAACCTTGCCGATAATTGAACTCGGGTCCCCTGATCGCTAGGACAAAGCTCTTGCCACTAGACCACAGGGACCGGTTATGATCCAATATAAGTATACTTGCTTTGCCTTCTTTCGGTACAATGCTAAACCTTTCTGAAATTTTCTCTTAAACGGTCAGCTTACATATAAATGAATATTTTTTTTGTAATTATTATTTTTTTAAGTCGCGTATAAAACAAACAACCTAATCGATTTGATGCTTGTTATCAAATCGTTGACTGAGCGCTTATCTAGGCCTTTTAATGTAAAAAGCCACCGTTATCTTATTGCGTATGAGCAGTGAAGTTCGAATCCTGGTAATTTGTACCGACAGTATAAATGGTTTTCGGCCAGTAATAATCTGACTTATTTCGTTGCACGGAACTCAGACAGTAAAAATCATATTTTCGTCATGCATAAGGTAGGAAAGCCAATGATTTAAGAAAACCAAAATTTACTTATTGTTTCACTAATATTCAGATAGATACTTAAGATAAAAAGGCAGTGGTGGTCGTCTGTTTAACCCGAATCCGTGATAACTCGGCACAAGTCAAGTTGGGATAGGAGATGGAAAACAGGATGTCATGTAAAACATCTCAAGGTTGACACATAGACAATTCGGCACCTAGACATCTTGACAAAATTTTTGTAATACAGTGAAAAAATGTATTTGAGCTCTACAAAAATAATATATTGTTACTGGTTATTTCATAATAATGCTTGAATTGTGACAAATTGATATTATATTTTTCTGGAAATGAAAGCAAATCTGGGTTTTTATTGAGTGGCAATGAACGTACATTAGTTTTATATCAATATGATTTTAGTAAAATGGCATTAGCGATCTGTAATGATCTGAGTATTGATGTTTGTTTTCTCATTACAATGTCATTGGATTGATGATATCTATTCATTTCTAATTGTTTTAATGCATTTATCTAAGGGTAAATTAATAACGATCAATTGATCGAGAATTCTGTACTGGGAGCTAGGTGTCGTTGCGCATGGATGGCTATGATAGATTGTAATAACGACATGATTTTTCATAATCTAGCATGCAAATTTTGCATACCATCTCAGGCATTCGTTCCTCTAGTGTGTCAGAAGGTTTTTTTTCCATAAAAACTCCCTTCACGGGTATTTGACGGAGATCGAATAAACATAGGAGCGGTTTGTCAAGTTGTCTAGGTGCTGAAGTATCTATGTGCCAACTTGTCATGTGCCGACTTGACATGTGCCGACTTGAATTGAACCGATTGGTCTGGTCACCGTCTCACCCATCGGTATGAAAGGTTTAAAACGTCAGCGATAATGGAAGCTTTCAATGTTACACCTTGATAATGTATAATTTTCAGTTGTAATCAGTTTATTGGAAAATTAACATGTCGGTATTTATTCACGTTTAAGCTACGTTATTTTACATAAACAGTTAACTGTTTGGGGAAAAATTGACAAAATCAATCAAGCAATCTTTGCTCATTCATTCTATTGACATGACAGACATGGGCATGTAACTACGACGTTCCAACATGGCCGCCGTGTCAGTATACTTAATTTATGTAGATACTAGTATTGCTACCCGGCGTCGCTCGGACAAAGCGACCAATAATTATTTAATGTTATATCATTCGACATAATTATATCACAAAATCTAACATCCAAAATAGAGTTACAATAAAATCACAAACTTTATTTAATTTGATGACAGCCCCATTCTCGCCCGTTAAAATGTCCAAATTCAAGGAAAAAATCTAATTTGCTGTCAAAGAAATGTCAAATAATACCTTCACGTAAATAATAAACATTATTTTTAATAATAAAATCCGGGAAAAAGTTGGTAGAAGACTAATTTATTACATTTTGACTAAATGTCTTCGCCGATAAAAATTCAAACATATTTTCTTTCATATTCGTTTTTATGGCAACTTGCAACAACAATGCAAAAGGGAATTACAGACCCACATACATACATACGCCGTTTCGGTTTTATATATAAGATTGCTTAAACAGTAATTAAATAACTCCACTAGACTGAAAATTACTAAATAATCCCATCTTGTTGAATCATGCAATGTGCGTGTCCCGGTAAAATTCTATTACGAAATCTTCTTTGATTGCATCGGAAAAACGTTTTAGGAAAATTTGATAACGACATTGCCGTGCTTAAACCTACACTGCTAATTATCCAAATTCACCATCTTCTATAGTCACCTGTCATGCTTTCGTTTTTTATTCAGTAGTGGTACAAATAAATCGTTTGAAAGTCCTATTTAAAATTTTTCCCGATCGGTTTGAAAATACCTTATAAATCATTTTTTTGCGCAATCGCGTGCGCAATTGACAAAAACGCTGATAGAAAATTTCAGGGCTGTAGAGTCGGAGTCGGAGTCGTGGAGTCGCAGCTTTTTGGCCGGAGTCGGAGTCGTCGCGGCGTTTTGGCCGGAGTCGTACCCGAAGTCGGAAATTTTGAAATGTTTGAACTTTTTATTTTTGCATTTAATATGTCAAACTTGGCTTTTAGCCACATTTATAGGGTTGATATTTAATTGAATATACATAAATAGGAAATTTAGGGAAAAAAAGTGACGATATTAACCATTTTTTAGTTAGAGTCGGAGTCGTGTTTTTGGTTAATGTCGGAGTCGGAGTCGTTGTTTTGGTAAATGCTGGAGTCGAACTTTTTTTCACCGACTCCACAGCCCTGGAAAATTTACTCCTTCAGAAATCGATATTATATATAATAGAATAGGCCATAGCACCGCGTTAACTGCATAACTATTCCTACATTGCCACTTTTGTTTTATTGAAAAAAAAATCATTTCATTTATTTTGAAATCTCTTTTGATTTAGTTGCTTATTGAATTTGCATTTGTTTTACGATGGCCACTTTGTCTTGGCCTTTTTTTTCAAGGTGCCCGTCGTGTGGCCAATATACAAAATTTTGCTCTCGTAAAACTAGTGTTAAATAATGACACGTTTTAAATGAAATATAATACATTTTTAGTAGGTTTGGCTGAGGTTAGTTGAGGCTTAGGTCGGAGTAAGGTAAGATGAGGAAAAGTTTGGGTTTGAGTTCAGGTTAGAACGGGTTAGTAAAAGTGGATTAGGTAGGAAGAACGAACTCTTTATAAACCTCTTTCTCAAATCAATATTTGTGTCTTTATTAAACTTACATCATTTCTATTTCCTAGGTTGACGCGGACATTTTGAAGGATGCTTATATGGAAAAAGAAACAAAAAACTTCAAATTTGAAGAATTTGAACCGCTGACAGATCCTTTGAAAACTGAAAACAATCTCGATGAAAGTTTGAGCTTAGACGATGGATTCCCATGTGAACAGAAAGAGGTTATTATTGATTTCTTTTATTCATTCTTATTAATGTTTCGTATAGTATTATTGTTTTACCTTCATCTTAAAGTCGGTGTTCACCAAGCTCTAGACCATTTTGTGTAAGTCCGTTTTTAAGAAATATAGCATAGTACTGAATTTAGTCTTCAACCCGATGATAAAAAGCACCTCTTCTCTCTTATTTGAACGGATTTTCGATGAAAAAAAAATAAAAAATAATCCATTCCAGATTTCATTTGCTCACATATTTTATATTTTTTAGTGTCCGCCTTCAAGATCTCTTCTCAAGAAAACTTTCCAATATCCTGTGTAGATATTGAAGAATTCGATATCAAACGAGAGACTTTAGGACATCAACCGATTGTGGTGGATATTAAATTGGAAAGAACTTTGGTCTATGACAGGAATTTTGTTTGTGGTGTTTGCTATCATATATTCTTGTCGCATCGTTCACTGTGCATTCATAGAAATTCTCAATGTGAGAAAATATCCAAATGCACTCAATTTGAAAGCAAATCGATAGAAAGGTCTCCATTCAAATGCGATAAATGTTTTTATACATGTGCCCTTAAAGGACGATTGAATGAACATCAACAAACTCACTCAGTCCAAAAGCCATTCAAATGCGATCAGTGTTCCTATTCATGTCAGCGTAAAAATACATTGAATTTACACCAAGTTCTCCATTCCGGTATAAAATCATTCAAATGCGAACAATGTGACTTTTCATGTGCTCGCAAATACAGTTTGATAATACATGAAAAGAATCATTCGGGTGATAAGCCATTCAAATGCGATAAATGTAATACTTCGTTTGTTCTTAAATCTGTCTTGAAAAAACACCAATTAAAGCATTCGATTGAAAAGACATTCAAATGTGAGAAATGTCAGAGTAAATTTAAAAGGAGGTCTGACTTTCGCAGACACCAAATGTTGCATTCCGGTGAAAAGCGATTCCAATGTGAAAAGTGTTTTTATAGTTGTGTTAAAAAATATGCTTTAATAACACACCAAAGAATACATTCGGGCGAAAAGCCATTCAAATGCGATCAATGTCACTTTACATTTGCTCGTAAAGAAGGCTTGACAATGCACCAAAGGAATCATTCGGGCGAAAAACCTTACAAATGCGACGAATGTCAATATATATGTTCTTCAATAACGTATATGAAAATGCACAAAATGACACATTCGGGTGAAAAGCAATTTAAATGCGATCAGTGCCAGTTTGCATGCGTTCTCAAATCCAGCATGACAAGACACAAAATGCAGCATTCGGGTTTAAGGCCATTTAAATGCGATCAATGTCAGTATGCATATGTTTCCAGTTCTGCTTTAACTTACCACAAAAATACACATTTAAACAAAATACCATTCAAATGCGACACTTGTCAATATACGTGTTTTCGTAAATCTTTCTTAATCAAACATCAATTGAAACATTCGAGTGAGATGTCACCCAATGATCAAATATAAAATTACAACAACAAAAAACACTTTACGAAAACTATTGTGACAAAAGGATTTAAAAGATACGTCAACACACCAATTTGCAACACCTCGGGCTTTTTACTGTTATATGCAGGGCTGTGGAGTCGGTAAAAAAAAAAACGACTCCGACTCCAGCATTTCCCAAAACCACGACTCCGACTTCGACCAAAAAAAGATTAAAATCGTCACTTTTTTCCCTTATTTTCCTATTTATGTATATTCATTTAAATATCAACCCTATCAATGCGGCCAAAAGCCTAATTTGACATATTAAATGAAAAAATAAAAAGTTTAAACTTTTCAAAATTTTCAACTCCGAGTATGACTCCAGCCAAAAAGCTCCGAATCCACGACTCCGACGCCGACTCCACAGACCTGGTTAAATGCCGTCATTCTTTAGATGTTTCTTAAGAAAACACCATTTTGTTGTAGTGATATGTGTCGAATTCATTGTGAAATGTTAATTAATAAAAATAATAAAACATTATTTAGTATTTATTCCACAGATTTTTTTTGGATCACGACCGGTTTCGCTTATGGCGAGCATTGTCAACTCATACAAAACACAATGAAACAGTGATATTTATACAAAAGTTAAGTAAGCATTACAAGGTATGACAAACAATTGGTAGTACAACCAAGCAAATAAATAGTCTATAAATTAAATATTGAAGACCTCATAGCAATGCAAGCTGTAATAGCTGTAATAGGGGGGGAGGGGGTGTACGCCAGAAAGTTTCGCGGAAGTGTAGAAGAAATTTGTAAAAAATTTGTTGTTTTTTGGGGGGGGGGTTGTTTGGCAGGGTGGGGTTTGGGGGTCGTATGGGGCGGGTATGCCAAAAACCTTCGAAGGTGTGAACTCGAAAAATTCATGAAGTTTAAAAAAAAAATTTGGGGGTGGAGGTTGAGGGGTAGTTGGGGGGAGGGGTTGGTAGGCCAGAAACCATTGCGGGAGTGTACTCAATAAATTTTTAAAGTTTCACATCGATCGGTCGAGCGGTTTAGTAGTCCATAGCGGACATACATACAGACATTTATTTTTATATATCAAATGCAAGCTGTAATCAAAAACCAATTCAGGATGAATTATCGTTATTAAAGTAAAAGCCCAAAAAGTATGCATTTAAGAGATCAATTAGACGTGGAGAGACCAGGATCGAGTTCATTCCAACGAAAATAAAATCCTTATAAATTTAAGTATAAGAATGAAATATAATAAGCTTGAATTAGACTGATGAAACGGATATTACAAAAGAGATGATGCAAAACTAACTTGCTGATTCATTAAAGACTACTTATTATTTGGTCAATTTGTAATTCGATAAATGATCAGTTATAAAAACTTAAAATGGTCAGTAATAAATATATAAAACGGTCAGTTAAAAATAATAAATGGTCAGTTAAAAATAATAAATGGTCAGTTAAAATAATAAATGGTCAGTTTACACTTATTAAAATAACATCTTCTTTCGAATAACTGAACTTAAGAAATTATTTCATTTCATAGCAGATGTCATAAATTTGCCTCTTACGACCATATTTGATAAAATTCACAACTTGTCATGTGCCGACTTGACATGTGTCGACGTGGCATGTGCCGACTTGACTTGTGCCGATTGGTCTGGTCACCATATTTTCGACTTATTGGAACTTGTATTCGGGTAACTCACTGTGAGTAAATGAATAACGCTAAAATAAATTGAATTTTTATCATAAATATTAAAAAGCAATAAGAAAAATGTACATGAAAACGTTAGACAGATGAGTGACATGGAATAGCAACGCCGTCGACGCTTTGGCCACTCTTGGGTTATAACAACCATGTTACGTGATATTTGTTAAATTCGGTGTTAGATGTTTTTTTGTATACAAAAAATTAATATGTGAGAATCCAGAATAAAAACAAATGATGCAAATACCTACTGGGACAAGAACCCTTGACGGACGTCACGGAATCAAAAAGAGATAGACATTCAGTCGAAAAGTGAAAGTTTTAATTGTCGGTCCCTGTGGTCTAGTGGCAAGAGCTTTGTCCTAGCGATCTGGAGACCCGGGTTCGATTCCCGGCAAGGTCAGATTTTTTCAGTAGAAAAAAAAGAGATCTTGGGCTGGGTGTATGTTATTTATCGTTGATTTTGTGCACAACTGATTTATTACTTATCATCGAGTTAATCTCGTATGACTTTCACAATTAAGAATATTTGGCGCATTGGCGTAAGCTGTAATGTCAATTTTTGTTTTTTAAATTTTTAAAAAAAATCTAAAATAATTTATATAATGAGTGGTTTTATTCTAACACAATTTGTTTGTATTGAAGCCTAAATTGCTATGATATACGCTAATAAGCCAAAGCTCTATCAAGGAAATGACAATGGTGAAAAATCTTCAGAAAAAGTAGTACGATTGCTACTTGACCGTCGCCAAATTCGGAAAAAAATTATCTCATTGAGTTGCTAATTTCTTAGGACACTCAGGCTTTCTTTTTCTTTTTTAAAATATGTACATAAAGTTCTTTTCATCGATATCTAACAATGAACACGTTGGGGAAGAGACAAGTTTCTATGAGTATAGGATTCCGCCGGTAACTTAACCTACTACAATGTCTTTTTGTCTATGTGTAGAATTAATATCTTTGTCTATGGTTCCAAGCCAATCGTCACAGAACGTCTTGCAAAAGTTTTGCCTTCACAAATTGGAAAACAGTTCAAAAATGAAAATCAAAATAGAACCCGACGACGGATCGTTGTCCTGTAATGTTTGGCAGAACAGCAACCACGATTATGTTCTTCAGAATGACACGATTGACATTTTAAATAATCCAAATGAAGGTCTCTCGACTGATTGCAGTGACCGCGTGGCAGTGAAGAAAGAAGTATTATTTGCCCATGACGATAAGTGCAAGGTAGAAAAGGTATGAAGCCCAAAGTTGTACACCTCTCACAAGATTGACTTTAGATCTGCGCGCCTTACGCTACATTTTACTCCGTTATCTTTATCCTTCGGGAAATGGTCGATGGTCTGACTGATTTAATAAAAATAAAACGGTGTAAATATATCCCTTTTAAGTGTTTATTCGTAAAAACTTGCCGATTACGATGCGATTGTGCCATTATTTATCCATAATAACAAAATTAAAATATGTTTATACCATCGGTTACAATTAATTTTAGTTAGTTAATTCCCCATTAAAGCGAGCGTCCAAAGACGTAATTGGTGGGCCGTACACGCAAAAGTTCGCATCTTAAGACGTTTTGTGGTAGCTATCGGTTTAAAAAAAAAACAAAAATGAACCTTTTGTATCAATAATATTCAGATAGATATTTAAGATAAAGTGGCAGTGGTGGTCGAAACATGGTTTAAAACGTCAGCCGTATTGGCCGCTTAATGATGCACCTTGATACTGTATTTTTATCAATTGAATTAACTTGAAAGTGGAATAACCTTTCAGTTTATTGAAACATGGACATGTCGGTATATATTCACGTCTAAGCTACGTGACTATACATACAATTAGAGACTCCAATTACTCGACATCTCAACTACTCGAGTATCGAGTATCGAGTAGTAAAATTATAAAATACTCGAGTATACTCGAGTAGTTTCAGATGTACGATTTATTTTTTATTAATTCAAATTTGTGTATTTAAATGAATGATTAATAAATAAATAAGCGTATTTAATTGATTATGCCACAGCTGCATCCATAGTCGGAAAATCAAGACTATTTTTCAATATTTTATTTTGTCCCTTGTCATCATAGTCGTTGATAAGATAAGTCAGCAGGACCAAAAGCAAAAGTAACAAAAGACAACGGCAAAACCATTATAAATAAATATTACCTGAGTAAAACCACGCGTAAGATTCAGTTAAACGCAACGATGAAAATTATATATATATATTAAATAAGTAAATAAAATTTGGAAATATGTCTTCATTTATAAATTACGAGTATTACTCGAGTATTTTTCAATAAACTCGAGTATCGAGTACTTGAAAAATGGACGAGTATACTCGAGTATCGAGTACTCGATACTCGAATTGGAGTTTCTACATACAATATACTGTTTTTTGTAAAATCGACAAAATCCATTAAGCAATCTTTGCTCATTCTGTCGATTGATATGACAGACGGGCATGTTAGTCCGACGGTCCAATATGGCCGTCGTGTTGTCAGTATACTTAATTTATTATTTTTCACAATCCTAGACCAGAAATAATATACAAATAGATAGTGCTCTAAGAAATCGATTTTATATATAATAGAAAAAACCATAGCGTTGACTGCATACCTATGCCTTTGTTGTCACAATTTTTTTTTTTAAAGAAAATTAAATTCATTCAAGTTTGGTAATTTTCAATGGTTTAGTTACTTTGACATTGGTTTCAAGATGTCCATTTTGTTCTGCCGTTTTGCCGTTTTTTTCAAGCTGCCCGCCGTGTGGCAAGTATAAGAAATTGTTCTCGAGAGAAACCAGTGTAAAATATTGACACATCGCAGAAGCCTCTTTTAAATGATATATTATAAATTTATTTAAAAAAACAATAAACCACCTTGAAAATAAAGCTAGATTTCTAGGTTGTAAGCTTAGTAGGTTTGGCTTAGGTAACTTGAGGCTCGGTTGGAGTAAGGTAAGATGAGGAAAAGTTTGGGTTTGGGTTTCAGGTTAGATCGGGTTAGATAAAAGTGGATTGGGTTGGGTGAACGAACCCTTTTGCTTCTTTCTCAAATCAATATTTGTGTATTTTCAAAATAAATTATTTCATTTTCCTAGGTTGACTACGTCATTTTGAGGGATGCTTATATGGTAGACGAAACAAAAATCTTCAAATATGAACCGTTGACGGATCCATTGAAAACTGAAAACAATCTTGATGAAAGTGTGGGCGTAGATGATGGATTCCCATGTGAACAGAAAGAGGTTATTTTTTTATTTCGCTTATTCATTCTTATTAATACGGAAAGAAAAATAACAATGTATTTTAATTCTACATAAATTTATTTTATATATTTGTTGATAGCTATTTCGGCTTACGCCTTCGTCAGAACTATGTTTAAAACGTGTATTAGAGATAGCTTATATACCTTTGCTAGACAGGGTGCCTCCTACATAATCTCTTTCTGTTGAAACCATACCTACGTCACATGAAAGAATTTAAATAAGTTTGATTTATTGGTCTAAAGTAATGGTGGGAAACAATAATTTGGGTATTTTTGGGTTATTGGATCGTGTGAAACCACTTAAAATCTGCAATGTCTAAGTGCATCTATTTTAAATTGTTTTAAGTTTATTGTTTGTTAAAGGTTTTAACAGAGATGAAATATTAATTGTGATCTGATCGTTAAGAATTTCATTGGACTGATTATACCTATTAATTTCAAGCTGTTCCAATGCATTCAGTTTTAGGCCCTTATTGCAGGAATGTAAACGAATCGGGACCGAATTTGGATTATGTGCTAATTCTATAAGGTGATTTGCATATTGTGAATCAGTTTTTCCATTGTAAATTTTTTGTTAAAGGATCTAACATGTTCGTTTGCGCGAATGGATATTTACTACCAGTCTGTCCGACATATACTAAATCACATGTACCGCAAGTCATCTTATATATACATCATTCTTATCAATGTTAAGTATAGTATTATTGTTTTACCTTCATCTTGTAAAAATATTATTTTTCAAGTCGGTGTTCACCCAGCTCTACACCATTATTTTTAGCTAAATTTAGTCTTAGACCCGACGATGGAAAGCAACTCTTTCTTATTTGAACTTATTTTTAATGAAAAAAATGTAAAATAAACTATTCAATATTTCATTTTCTAACCAATTTTATACTTTTTAGTGTCGGCCTTCCAAGATCTCTTCTCAAGAAAATTTTCCAATATCCTGTGTTGATATTGAAGAATTCGATATCAAACGAGAGACTTTAGGACATCAACCGATTGTGGTGAATATTAAATTGGAAAGAACATTGGTGTATGACAGGAATTTTGTTTGCAGTGGTTGCTATCATATATTCTCGTCGCATCGTTCACTGTGCATTCATAGAAATTCACATAGTCAGGAAAAATCCAAATGCACTAAATTTGAAAGCAAATCGTTACAAAAGTCTCCATTGAAATCACTCAAACATACACATTCAAGTGAAAAACCATTTGAATGCGATAAATGCTCTTATACGTGTGCCTTAAAAGGACGTTTAAATGACCATCAACAAACTCACTCTGCCCAAAAGCCATTCAAATGCGAACAATGTGACTTTACATGTGCTCGTAAATACGGCTTGAAAACTCACGAAATGAAACATACGGGTCAAAAGCGATTCCGATGTGAAAACTGTTTATATGCGTGTGTTAAAAAATGTGCTTTTATAACACACCTAAGAACACATTCGGGCGAAAAGCCTTTTAAATGTGATCAATGTCACTTTACATTTGCACGTAGAGACAACTTGAAAGTACACAAAAGGAATCATTCGGGTGAAAAACCATTCAAATGCGATCAGTGCCAGTTTGTATGTGTTCTTAAATCTAGCATGACACAACATAAAATGAAGCATTCTGGCTTAAAACCATTTAAATGCGATCGATGCCAGTATGCATGTCTTTCCAGTTCCGGTTTGACTAAGCACAAAAGAACACACTTGGACAAAAAATCATTCAAATGCGACCGCTGTCAGTATAACTGTATGCGTAAATCTTTCTTGCTAAAACATCAATTGAAACATTCGAGCGAGATGTCGTCCAATGATCAAACTTAAAATTACACTAAAAAAGACGCTTTATGAAAATTAGGGTGACAAAAAGATTCAAAAGAAGTGTCAACACACCACATTGCAACACTTTCGGCCTTATAACTTTAACCTTCGTAGGACTATCCTTGAAAAATTAAACTCAGGCCGAAAAAAGACACCCCAGTGTTTGGGCCTTATTGGCATAGATTGCTATATACATCTGTCTCGAAAAAAAAATCTCTATTTTTCCTATAATTATTCATATTCAAGTCTCGCATGAAAACGACGACGTTTCCATTCCAACGGCTATGGCGGACTAACAAGCCAATAACCGTGCACGAAGTCACATTACCTTATATCTTATCGCCTTTTATTGTTGCCAGATATGAAACAATCCATCCATGTTATCTATGACACACTATGGTCACGTTCTTTTATCGCTTATGTGCGTGAAATTTTATGTCAGCGCTTCCCAGAGATTGCTAGCATTGGCAATTAGACTGAAAATTTCTGACTTCTTCTTTTTTAATCGATTACGGCGTAACTAGCCAATAAATATTATATTTTTTTCCTGCAAAAGGTGTAAAAAACTATGATTTAAGAATACCAAAAGTTTAGACATCGTATCACTAGTATTAAGATTGATATTTAAGGTAAAGTAGCTGTCGGGACAAAATATATACTATTCGGGATGGCTAGGTGCCAGATGGCTATGTCGACATACTTTCGATATTTCTTAAAAAAACCATGTTTTAGTGCCATTTGACGAATTCATTGTGAAATTTGAATTAATAAAAATAATAAAACATTATTTAGTACTTATTCCACATAAATTTTATAGGATCAGGACCGGTTATTTTATGGCGAGCATTGTCAACAAATAAGAAACGCAACGAAACAGTGATATTTATACAAAAGTTAATTAAGCATTACAAGGTATAATAAAAATAATAACACATTTTTAGTACATGAGATTTATTTCATCAGGACCGGTGTCGCTCATGGCAAGCATTATCAACTGAAGCGTTATCATTTGAAAATAAACCTCATGTGGAAAAAGTACTAAAAATGTGTTATTATTTTTATTATAATGCCTTTTCACCAAGTATTGACAGTGAACACCTTAAAAGTGATATTGCATTCGTTAATTCATCTGTTCCTTGAAATGAAAAGATGTTTTTATACCAGCTTTGCATATTTGTATGAACCAAGTGTTCCGTTAAGCTTGCAGAAAAGAAATGACATATTGTTGTTTCTAATGCCTGATGTATACATGATTGAGTCTAGAGCTCCTTCCATACTGAGAATTTTAATTCGTAATGATATAATATTTATTTATTCATTCATAAAAACAATTCAGATCATGGCCATAAAGCTTACGCCAAAACATGTAATTGACAAATTTATTTACATATACAGTAAACCCCCAAAAATGAAGAGATAGGGGGATCATTACTGGGGGGCTCATTATTGGGGGGTTAAGATTTTCAATTGATTTTTTTTTATTTAAAAATCCGGATTTACATATTATTTTATAATTAATTAATTGATCATTAATATATATTATTATTCTATTTCAAATACATATTACTTTTTAAAATAGCGAAATTTATTTGAACTCGGCGATAATCGATGACGTCATCTCATGTTTCAATCTTCTTGCAACGTGCGGGCAGAGAAGTTCAACGCGAGTTAATTTTATAAAAAACTCAGCTGTACCCTGCGCGCTTTGCTACGCCAGCAATTGTAGGGGTGGGTTAGGGGAAGGGGGGAGGTGGTGTACGCCAGAAAGTTTCGCGGAATTGTACTCGAGAAATTTGTAAAAAATTCGATATCATTTTTTGGGGGGTAGGGGGGTTGTTTGGCAGGGTGGGGTTTGGGGGGGCGTATGGGGGGGTATGCCAGAAACCTTCGAAGGAGTGAACTCGAAAAATTCGTAAAGCTTAAAAAAAAAATTTGGGGGTAGAGGTTGGGGAGTGGTTGGTGGGAAGGATTAGTAGGTCAGAAACCTTTGAAGGAGTGAACTCGAAAAATTCATAAAGTTAAAAAAAAAATTGGGGGGGGAGGTTGGGGGGAGGGGTTGGTAGGCCAGAAACTATCGCGGGGGTGCACTCAATAAATTTGTAAAGTTTCACATCGATCGGTCGAGCGGTTTAGTAGTCAATAGCGGACATACACACAGACATTCATAGATAGATATAGATAAAGTATTCGCCTGAACTCACTCATGTTAATATGAAATTTGTCAACATTCGAAGCAATGGCGGTTATAATTGTTAGAGCTCTTCCCAGTGGCAGACTGGTTTTCCCCTTTGGAAGAGCAAACCACTCATCTTCACAATTCTTCAATATATACATAAGGACACTAGTTTTTGTAGAATTTCCATCGAGGCATAACATGTGTGCCAATCGGCGCTTTCTGTTGGAACCTAATATTATCGGTTTGAATATCAATCAGTTAAAGCAGTGATGCATAAATGCGGCCCGTAATGGGTTTTTTGTGGCCCAAAATAACAAATATTTCACTAAATATGATAAAAAATAGTATTCGATATGTGAAAAATTTTCAGTAGCAACGGTGTATAAAAAAATCAACCCCTTCTCAGTATCCATCAATGAGGCCGATTCATCATTGCAACTAGAGTTGATCGATTTGCAGAACGATCAATTGAGATCGAAATATCAGGAAGGCGGTCTGCAGAGTTATTACAAATATCTCCCCGAAGAGCAGTTTCTTAGCCTACGTAAAAAGGCTGCGCTTTGTGCAAGTCTGTTTGGAAGCACATACATTTGCGAGCAAGCATTTTCCATATTAAAACTAAATTAGTCTCTACACAGAAACCGCTTGAACAATGATAATCTCAGTGATGTACTGAGGATAGCAACCACAAACATTGAACCCGACATCAAAATGCTTGCTGCCAGTATACAGTGTCAGAAATCTCTCTTAGTTCCATCGTGCAAATCTGCACGTAATGTGGAACGGAGAAGGATCGAAGTTGCTGATAAAATTATGTAATTATTAATTTAAAAAAATATATATCTCATCTAGTGTAATATATCAATATTTTTCTTCACTTTTACCCTTTGCGGCCCGCGAAAAATTTTAAATGGATAAATTGGCCCTTCTCTCAAGAAGCTTGAGCACTTGTCGTTTATGTCTATAGTGATATCAGTTTCGTTTCCAAAGAAGTAAAGACCGATGATTCCGTCGGACCAAATCTTTAGCAAACAGTTAATTTCTCACGATGAATCCGGTGCTAGTTTTTTGGCTTGGAATCGATCCGAACTCAATTGACAATATTGCTTTTTTACTTGGAAAATGTTTCTACTATAAAGCAATGACAGATTAGAAAATTTTATGATTTGCGCACACTGTTATTGCTTATATTTTCCATTGGGATTTGCCGTACACTACTTTACATCTGACACTCAATTTAGTAGATGTCATTTTAATCACATGGTTGCTTTGATACATTCGATGGATTCAGCGTTTACTTTGTGGAAAGTCATTTCAATATTAATATTTTATACTTTTAATTGCTTTACTTATTGTGCCTACTGTATGTACAGACAATTTTGAGATGAATAGTCCGAAGATGACGCTGAAAGAGGCGAAGCACGTGTTATGATTAGAATAACAATTTTCATATGATGTTATTTTTAGTTTGATTATTGGATGGCACCTCATTCAAATGTTAAATTTTACTTTTTACCAGGGCTGTGGTGTCGGCGTCGGAGCTTTTTGGCCAAAGTCGTACTCGGAGTCGGAAATTTTGAAAAGTTTGAACTTTTTATATTTGCATTTTATATGTCAAATTTAGTTTTTGGTCGCATTGATAGGGTTGATATTTAATTGAATACACATAAATAGGAAAATTAGAGGAAAAAAATGACGATATTGAACTTTTTTTGGTCGGAGTCGTGTTTTTGGTCAATGTTGGAGTCTGAGTCGGAGTAGTGGTTTTGATAAATGCTGGAGTCGGAGTCGGAATCGGACTTTTTTTCACCGACTCCACAGCCCTTCCTTTTTCTAAAGAAGATTAACGAAATCACGTATAATATCACTGGTATTTTAGTATTTGGTCCAAATGTGTCATTTTGTGTCTTGTCATCCTTGATTTGCGAACACATGCAAACTGGCACTGATCGCATTTGTATAGTTTTTCACTCGAATGTGTCATTTTATGTATTTTCATGTAGGCTTTAGAAGAACACATATATTTACATTGGTCGCATTTGTATGGTTTTTCACCAGAATGATTCCTTAGGTGTATAATCAAGTTGCCTTTACGACCAAATGTATTCTGACATTGATCGCATTGGAATGGCTTTTCACCCGAATGTGTTCTTTGGTGTAAAATGAAATCAGATTTTCGAAAAAAGGCATACGAACACTTTTCACATTGGAATCGCTTAACGCTGGAATGTGACATTTGGTGAGACTGCAAGTTAGATTTCGTTACAAATTTACTCTGACATTGGTCGCATTCGAATGGCGTTTCGCCCGAATGTCTCATTTGGTGTATTTTCATGACAGATTTAGAAACACATGAATAATGACACTTGTCGCAATTGAATGGCTTTTTGGGCGAATGCAACATTTGGTGTCTTTTCAAGTCATATTTAAGAGCACATGAATAATGACACTTATCGCATTTGAATGGCTTTTCACCCGAATGCAACTTTTGGTGTCTGTCCAAGTCACGTTTACAGCTAAATGTTTTGGGACATTGATTGCATTTGAATGACTTTATGCCCGAATGTGTTTTTGGTGTTTTTTCAAGCCAGATTGTTGAACACATGAAAACTGGCATTGATCGCATTTGAATGGTCTTTCGCCCGAATGTATTTTTTGGTGTTCTCGCAAGTCAGATTTAATCGCAAATTTACTCTGACACTGGTCACATTTGAATGCCTTCTTGCCTGAATATCTCATTTGGTGTATTTTCAAGACTGATTTAGAAACACATGAATAATGGCAATTCTCACATTTGAATGGTTTTTCATCAGAATATGTTGTTTTTGGTGATATCGATTGAAACGTTCCGTTCGATTTGCATTCAAATTTACCGCATTTGGATGTTTTCTCAGTATTTGAATGTCTATGTATGCTCAGTGAACGGAGCGACGAGAATATAAGATAGCAACAACTGCAAATTAAATTCCTGTCATTGACCAACGTTCTTTCCAATTTAATAACGGCCACAATCGGTTTAAGTCGTAACATTTCTTTTTTGATATCGAATTCTTCAATATCGACAGAAGATATTGGAAAGTTTTCTTGAGAAGAGATCTTGGAAGGCGGAGACTAAAAAGTATAAAATTGGTGAGAAAATGGGTCCATGGATTTTTCGATAGAATCAAAAGAGAATAAGTGACGTCATAAAAGTGGTGATTAGCTGGGTGAACACCGACTTGATCAGTTTAACAAGATTAAGATAAAACATTAAAAAAATACGATATACTCTTAAAAATATTAATTAAAATGAATAGTACAAATAATTAATTACCTCTATCTGTTCACGTGTATTCCCATCACATGAACTCACGGTGACATCGAGATTATTTTCTGTTTTCAAAGGATCCGTCAACGGTTCAAATTCTTCAAATTTTATTTTTTTCGCTTCTCTTTCGACCAAGTTAACCTTGGAATAATAAGAAATGATTTATGTTTAAAACAAATATATAAAATGGTTTAATGTAGAACTAAAATATATTGTTATCTTTCATACCGTAAATATCATTTCGTCCAGTAAAAGAGCGAATCGATACTAACTGACAAAAGAATTTAAAAAAAAAAACATTTAATATATGTTTATTCACGTAGCTTTTAAATAAATATACACCGTTATGTTAATTTGAGAATAAACTGGTTTGTTTCTATAAAAAGTTAACACATTAAATATATTATCAAGGTGTAAAACTTGAAGCAGCCATTACCGCTGACGTTTTTAAAGATACCAGGGTACAATGTTCCGTTAGGCACGCTATTTCATACCTCTTCCGCCATTTGGCAATCGTCATGGGCGAATAATTCTTCTTTTTTCACTACAACGAGGTCACTGCGGACATTCGAGACACCTTCATTTAGATTACCTCGAATGTTAATCGTGTCATTCGGAGGATTGCTATCGCAGTTGCTGTTCTGCCATTCATTACAGGACAAAGGATCGTCATCTGGTTCTATTTTGATATCCATTGTTAGCAGTTTTCGATCCGTTAATGCGTAACTTCTGTAAAACGTTTGGCTACTTACCATAGACAAGAAACATAAATTTTATACATAGACAAAAAGAATTTTTCTATTAAAATTGAGAGGTCACAGGTGGAATAATATTTTGGTGTGCCAACAAATAGCTGAAAAACAAACTTTTTACTGAGATATTATAGAATAATTTGCAAAGGGAACACAAAACAGTATGGTGACAGGGCGGTAGGTCGGTGTTCCCTGGCTCGTTATTGGTGCATTTAGATTGGCATGTATTTAATGGGTCAGTAACTAATTAAAGTTTTGGTCAGTTAAATAAATAAATGGTCAGTTAAAAATCAAAATGGTCAGTTAATATTATAAACGGTCAGTTGTCAATGTGTCAGTGTGAATGTGGTCAGTTATTAAATAAAACGGTCAGTAATATATTTTAATGGTTATTTATTTATTAAAAACGGTTAGTATTTAATTTTAATGGTCAGTTATTTATCATAAATGATATGTCTTAGTTTGATAGCTTGTGAATTTTATCAAATATGGTCGTATGAAACAAATTTATGACATGTTCTATGAAAAATAAGCGCATCAAATGACATTTAATATTTTTTAACTGACCATTTATTATTTTAACTGACCATTTATTATTTTTAACTGACCGTTTTAAGTATTTATTACTGACCGTTTTAAATATTTATAACTGACCATTTATCGAATTAAAAACTGACCAAATAATTAGTAGTCATTTTAGATTGTGTCGGTTTTGAACTTCACATATGGTGGAGAGAGGCGGTTATGCATTTGATCGTCATTTTCGATGTCGATTTTAAATGGCTAAGAGGTAATTTTTTGTAGGTGTGAAGATTGCAGGGCATAGAACGTAAGAACTGGATCATAAATCAATTATTATCTCAAAAATGATAATATATGGAAAGAGGCGGTTATGTTTTTACATCCCTCAATTGTCATTTGAGATGTATAATCTGGAGAATGAATACAAAATATTTACTTTCTGTTTGCTTTTTTATTCGATTTTTACTAAAATACATAAAATTAAACATGCATTACGTATTACTATGCAGATAATACATTACCAAAGAAAAACATATTTCTGTTAATACAATATGTGAAGAAACATTGCACTCGTTCATTCATCTGTTCCTTGAATGAAATGATAACGAACATCTATAAACAACGGTCGTTGTTGACGTTTATAGCGGTGCCAGTTTTCTTTTGTAGGAAGAAAGGGCCGATGATTTCCGCTAACAGTGTCTGTCTCACGATGCATTCGGTCCAAGTGTATCATTTTTGGCTAAGAATAACCCCGAATCCGACATTTTAACAGTTACATTCATCCAAAAATGGAGAAGGTTCTCAAACGGAGCAGTGACTTTGATTGACGGAAATTGTTAAGCCCCATAACTTTCTTTTGGTAATTTCTGTACACTTCTTCACATTTAGTAGTTATCATTTGCACAACATTGTTCCTTTAACCGTTAAAATTTCAAGAATACGTCGGCATACCGCAGTTGGAGGGTCGATGTGTTAAGCTTGGTTTGTTAAAGTTTCATTTGACACGCACTTAAGTAAAACCTGTTTCCATTATGTCTTTGTTAAATGATATTATATTAACTTTTGCTAGGCTGAGGGTGACACGGTCGATCACCACTGTTACTTTATCTTAAATATCTATCTTAAAATAAGTGATACAATGTGTAAACATTTAGTCTTCTTAAATCATTGTTTTTGCCATTTTTTGGCATAAAAAATATAATTCTGATAAACAAGTTTCGTTAGAATTAAATAAAAAAGAAAATAAGTCGGATTATTACTGGACAAAAACCATAAAAATTTGCGCTTCCAATTGCCAGGATTAAAACTTCACTGCCCATATGCGATAAGATGACGTTATTTCATCTCAAATGCGCCTCACAAAAATTACAAATGAAGTGGATGATTTTTACATTGAAAGGTGTAGATAAGAAGTCACATTCACAGTTTTGATTTTGTCAGTCTAGAGCAAACAAGATCTCATGCGCGACTTAAAATATCAATATTATAGGAAATTATCGATTTTCATAGAACGATGTATAAAGATCTACAGAGCATTATCATTTTTTTTAGTGTACTCTTTTCCAATAAGGCCATACCAATGGGATCTTTTTTAGACCTTCCTTTGGCCTACGAGTAATTTAAGGGACAGTATTTCAAAGGTTAACAACACAGTTGCTATAACCTAACAAATTTCATATGTTTGTCGGCATTTCGCAGTTAAAGGGTCGAGTTGTTGTAGTATCACTTGGATATATTCATTTCACACGCACTTCAGTCAAACCGATTCCCATTTTGTGTTCGCTCAACCACTTCCCCGGCAAATTATTTTAACAAAATTGTTCCAAAAATGTGTTTCTTACCCTTCGAAGTCTATTTTTTACATTTTTTTTTATTTATTATTTTTTTCTTAGAATATTATATACATAATACCATATCATGAAATAGTCCCATACAATGAGAGAAATCGTGAAATTACATGAAATACGCCGAAAATCGAACGGCGATTTTAAAATGCTCATATGGGCGTGCTTCGGGTATCACACGTAATTGCGTGAGCGCAGAAATTGGAACACATATTTTTTACACTTATTCGTGTGAACGGCGGGGAAACGGTTTATGATTTCTTTAAAAGTTTGATCATTGGAAGGAATCTCTTCCGAATGTTTTATTTGGTGTTTTATCAAAGAAGATTGACGAATATATGAATACAGACACTGGTCACAATTCAATGGTATTTTTTCCAAATGTTTCATTTGGTGTATAGTCAAATGAGATTTTGAAACACATTGATCGCATTAAATTAGCTTTTCACCAGAATGCAGTTTTTGGTGTCTTTTCATGCTAGACTTAAGAACACATGAAAACTGACACTGCTCGCATTTTACTGGCTTTTCACCCGTATGTGTCATTTTGTGCATTTTCATATAGGTTTTCGAAGAACACATATAATGACATTGATCGCATTTGAAAGGCTTTTCTCCCGAATGATTCCTTAGGTGTAGTATCAAGCAAGCTTTACGAACAGTTTTAAACTGACATTGACCGCATTTAAATGGCTTGTCGCCCGAATGTTTCCTTTGGTGTATTATCAAAGAAGATCTATGAGCACATACATAAAAACACTCATCACATTTGTATGGCTTTTCCCCTGAATGTGTTTTTTGGTGTCTGCTTAAGTCATAATTCGTTCCAAATGTTCTCTGACATTCGTCACATTTAAATGGTTTTTTGCCAGAATGTTTCATTTGGTGTAAAATCAAGCCAGATTTAAGAACTGATGTAAAAGGACACGTATCGCATTTAAATGGCTTTTCGCACGAATGTGACATTTGATGTGTTATCAAGTAAGATTTACGAATGCATTCATATGGACATTGATTACATTTGAATGACTTCTCACCCGAATGCTTTATTTGGTGTATACTCAAGTCATATTTTTGAGCAAACGTAAAATGACACCGATCGCATTTGAATGGTTTTTCGCCGGAATGCTTCATTTGGTGTCTTATCAAGCCCGATTTACGAACACACGCAAACTGGCATTGATTGCATTTGAATGGTTTTTCACCAGAATGTATAATTTGGTGTCTGGCCAAGTCGGATTTCGTTCTAAATGTACTTTGACATTCGTCACATTTGAATGGATTTATGTCCGAATGCTTCCTTTTTGGTGATTTCAATTGAGTTCTTCGAGTCGATTTGTTCTCACTTTGACTGCATTTGGATGTTTTATCACTTTGTGATTTTCTATGTTTGCACAGGTAACGATACGAAGAGAATATATCATAGCAACCACTGCAAACAAAATTCCTGTCATAGAACACTCTTGTTACTAATTTTATAACCACCACAATCGGTTGATATATTAAAATCCCTCTTCTGACGTCGAATTCTTCGATATCATAATAAGGTTTTGAATAATCCTCCTGAGAAGCGATTCTGGATCGTGGAAGCTAAAAAAAATAAGAATCGGTATAAGAATGGGTTGATGTATTCAAAAGGAAAACCATTTGATGAATGAAATCTTGTTGCGAAAATGATACTTAATTTAAATAAATAAAAAATAATATTTGGCATTACAGCTTATGCCAATGCGCTAAATAAGATAAATAATGAATCATTCTTAAACAATTCAACGATAAATTTCATACACCCAGCCCAAGATTTCATTTTCATGTGAAAAAATCTGACTTTGCCGGGAATTAAACCCGAGTCCACCTGATCGCTAGAACAAAGCTGTTGCCACTAGACCACACGGGACCGATATTTGTCAAGTGTAAGGTTAATTGATAAGCAGTGTACGGTTAATCACAATTTTATGTAAAAGCGTTAAACAACGTTTGAAAATTGTCAAATTTTATTATCAAAGTCAATGCTGCTCCGTCAGGGAAACCTCCCCTTATTGTGAATGAACAAGCAAAATTATCGATTGCAATTGAGATCCACACAAGAAACACCAGTTCCAAATGTATCCCGAGTAAGTCATTGTTTGATGAACACTTTATCTTGCGGAATCATCGGTCCGTTCTTCTACCGAAAAGAAGCTAGCATGGCCATAACCTTCAATGTCGAGCACTGCAGATCGATGAGCACCCTCTTTCGACCTAAACTAAATGATTTGAATACCGGTAACATGCGGTTTCGATAGGATAGCGTTGCGTGCAGTTGCGATGGATATTCTCAACGTCCTCATTGAAAGAGCTTCTTTCAGTGAATTGAGCATCCGAATCATCGCTGACATTTTTAAACCATGATAAATATATGCATTCTCGAAAAAATCGAAAATCTTTTCAATCAAAATTTAGTATTATACTATTTTTCTTTCATCTTGAAAGACCTGACAAAAAAGGTGCCAGTTAGTTGTGGTGATAATGGTTTAAGAGTAGTAATTATTTGGTCAGTTTCTAATTCGATAAATGGTCAGTTATTAATTATTAAAACGGTCAGTAATAAATACTTAAAACGGTCAGTTAAAAATAATAAATGATCAGTTAAAATAATAAATGGTCAGTTAAAAAATAATTAATGGTCAGTTCAAAAATTATAAATGGTCAGTTAATAACTAATTTTGGGTCAGTGTTTTATTGTAAAATGGTCAGTTATTTTCTGTAAACGGGTCAGTAGATATCATTTTACACCAATAAGATATTGTGTTTATTACTTCGTTGTGATAGGTGTCTGATGAGAGGGACACAGCACCGACACGACCTTATTTATTTATTTAACTGACCGAAACTTGAATTAGTTACTGACCCATTAAATACATGCCAATGGTTAAGGCTGAAAACCAACTCAATCAATAATATAACAAGATAAAAATAAAACATAAAACAAACACGAAATATTCACAAAAGAAGTGGCGAATTAGGAAAAATTCTTACATTTCTTTTAAAAAATCAAATCAAATCTTAATCTTAGTATAGGAAGAAAGTAAATAAAAATAATTTTAAATAAGTTTGATGTTTGTTCCAATATGGCCGCTGTGTTAATGATAGATATGTTAATGACTGTGGTAAGAGAAACAAAGAAATTACTCAGGAATAAATAAAAGGATCATTTGTCTTTAGTTTAGAAGAAAAAAAATATTCAGCTTAGTCCGTTGTGCAGTGGTTCGATACTTTATTGATTTGCGTTCCGGATTGCCCGGGCTCGATTCCCGGTACGAGCAGATTTTTTCAGTCGATAAATGGATTCTGTTCGAAGGTATGTGTTTTTGGTGTTGTAAATACCCAAACGTATTACGAAAGCGATAAGCTTACCACTAATCCTATCCGAGTCTTCGCATCTTTCAATCCCTACTCTCTTCATTTTATATTTTGTTATACAAACAACAGAAGAAGTAAAATTATTTGTTTGATTTGTTTATATTAATTCTTCCTTTGCTTCCCGTTATAAATAAATAAAATAAATTACCTCTTGTTCACATTCATTCCAATCATTTGAACAAACACTTACATCGAGATTATTTTCTGTTTTCAAAGGGTTCGCCAACGGTTCAAATTCTTCGTATTTGCAGTTTTTGAATTCAATTTCCGGTTTTTCTTCTTTAGCATAGATCAAAATGTCCGTGACAGCCTTGAAAATAGAAAAAAATTATATTTTATCAATTATTGATTCAAGAAACAAGTAAAGGTGCAAAAGCCGTCGAGCAATCAATGACACGAAGTTCTAGCAATAACATTCTAGGGTTGTTTACAACAAATTAAATAAAGGTAAATTCTTATATTACAACATTTAATAATAATTCAATTGATTTATAAATATAATAACATATACTTGACAAGAAACTTATTGGTAATTTCTTACAAATTTTACCGTTTTTTAAGCAAGGCCAACTGTCATAGCAGAATTATAAATACGCAAGAGTATTTGAGGAATAATTAAAGTATTATTATTGAAAGGCAAATTTGAGATAAGGTCTAAAAAAAAATGGAAGCGGCCATTACCACTAAGGTATTAAACGTTCATACGCCACGGCGTGCAGGCACCCAAACGCCACTACAAGTTTATATATGAATAAGAATCGTATTTTTAAATGAAACCTTATGCCGAAACATCATTTCAAGACTATGTGATTGTTAAAATATCGATATTTTAAGCTTTTTAAATTTTATTCGAGATTAAGCTTACAGGGATTTTATTTCACTAGAGCTTGTACCTTATTATGGTATGTAACTTGGCATTATCATCGAAAAATCGATGGTTGAAAATAGTGGCATGTGGCAAAAATCCATGGAATTGGCTTGGTGTTAGAAGGGTACAAAGTTACAGATTACAAAGTAACGTGAGACGTACTGATCTAGAGTCAATTGAATGAGAAATATTTAAAACTTTGGGCTTCATACCTCTTCTACCTTGCAGTTATCGTCATGGGCGTATAATTCTTCTTGCTTCACTGGTACGCGGTCAGTGCAGCCAGTCGAGTGACCTTCATTTCGATTATTCAGAATGTCAATCGTGTCATTCGGAAAATCATCATCGGGATTGCTGTTCTGCCAGTCATAACAGGATAAAGAATGGTCGTCCGGTTCTATTTTGATATCCATTTTGAACAGTTTTTTCACTTGTGAAGTCGAAACTTCTGTAAGTAGAAATTTGACGATTGATTGGGACCATAGACAAAAAGTATAAATTTTAAGCATAGACATCTATTGTTTAATGACAATTCATACTTAATTGATTTTTGATGTAAAAACTTGCATTGCTAAGAGGTTTTTAACTTTTTTATTAAATCATTCTTTTTCTTCTTTTGAATTTGCTTCAATTTATTTGCTTAATTTATTTACTAATTGTTTGTCAAACCTTGTAATTCTAACTAAACTTTTGTATACATATCACTGTTTTGTGGTATTTCTTTTCAGTTGACAATACTCGCCATCAGCGAAACTGGTCCTGATCCAATTAAATGTTTGTGGAATAAGAACTAAAAAATGTTTTATTATTTTTATTATAGACAAGATATTATTCTCTGGCATAGCAAAATTATTCAGGCTTACCTATCATACGAATGGTCAAATATGTTTCAAAAAATATTTTGACATACCTATTGGCTAATGTTTATTTATCGCATCACAATAAATGTGAAAAAAAATCTAAAAACTTGTTTTTCAAACAAAAAGAAAATAATAAATTGGTACAATAAAAATAATAACATATGTTAAAAAATTATTTCATATCGAATTTTTTGAGACTTCAAAATTCTTATAAATACTTTAAGGAAATATTTTAAGGTGTTCACTGTCAATACTTGGTGGAATGGCATTATAATAAAAATAATAAAACATTTTTAGTAGTTATTCCAATTTTTTTTCTCGATCAGGATTGCTTTCGGTCATGGCAAGCATTGTCTACTGATGATTCCATCAGTTGCATTATTATTTGGTGGAAGAAAAATGCTTATATACCACAGCACGAATGAAACCGGTTATGAATCAATTAAAAATTTGAACGAGGATAACAGATGGTATTACTGAATATTTTATTATATTAATAAGTTGCAATGTGTTTTATTCAATCAATCTTCAAACAAATTTTTTTATTTTTTAATTATTTGGTCTAAATAAATGAGTTCAAAGACAGAGTGATAATATGGCCCCAAATCTTGGAAAGGTGAATGACTTATGGAATAAATAAACATTTTTTGTGATAGGTTTAATTTTTATTATACTTTTCCTAAAATACATTTTCCTACATTAATTGCTTTACAAATGGAACTCACTGAGGGCGAAATTTATTACAACCGTGAGTTCTGCTTTTATGAATTAGAAACTGACCAAATATAAAAATATAACCGTAATAGCAATGTACACTAATTAGGTAAAACTGACAAGCCAGGAATGGCATTATTATAAAAATAATAAAACATTTGGTTTGACTTTTATCAGAACACGCTCATGGTAAAATTATCAACTGATGAATCCATGACTTTGCATCATGTGCAGGACAATGCCCGTGAGCGAAAGGTGAGCCTGCCTCTTTTATCAACCTGATGGATCTATTGACGCCATTTGTTAGGCCTCCGATGACCATGCAAAGAATGATAATTTGGCGGAGCTAAGGGACGCCGGGATGACATGGGAAGATGCAGTGAGGTTTTCGGGATAAACAGACGTTAAATCTTTTATATGTGAACTAAATGACGGCGTATTGAAAATGAGCGCACCTGAAAAGGGTATAATGCGGATATGGAGGAAAAAAATTGCTTAAATCTATGAACATATTATGGATGCACAAGACCAACATTTTTGTGTAAAGATACTGGAAAGAGTCTTTGGATTCGTTGATTAAAACTCGCAGTTAAAGGGTTGAGATGTTCCAAATTGGTTTGCTGTCGTTTTTCTTGGATTTTTTTTGTTTAGTCACCTGTTAGTCAGACTGGTATTCAATTTTAATGATTTTATTTTCATTTTGAACATTGGATGGAATCTCCACCGAGTGTTTCATTTGATGTTTTATCAATAAATATTTACGAAGGCATCTATACTCACACTGGTCGCATTTTAATGGTTTTAGTACCAAATGTGTCATTTGGTGCCTGGCCAAATAAGATTCGGTAACACATGTATACTGACACTGATTGCATTCATATAGCTTTTTACCAGTATGCAGTATTTTGTGTCTTATCATGCTAGCTTTAACAACACATGCAAACTGACATTGATCGCATTTGAATGGTTTTTCACCTGAATGTGTCATTTTGTGCATTTTCATGTAGGTTTTTGAAGAACACGTATAATCACAGTGATCGCATTTGAATGGTTTTTCACCCGAATGGTTTCTTTCGTGTAGTTTCAAGCAAGATTTACGAACAGTTTTATAGTCGCATTGTTCGCATTGAAATGGCTTTTCGCCCGAATGTTTTCTTTGGTGTATTATCATGCCGTGATTGCTAACACATGTATAGTGACATTGATTGCATTTGAATGCCTTTTCAACTGAATGTGTCTTTTGGTGTAATATTAAGTTAGATTTACACCGACATTGATAATTACATTGATCGCATTTGAATGGCTTTTCGCCTGCATGGATCAGTTTGTGTCTGAGTAAGTCACGATTTGTTTCAAATGCCCTTTGACATTCGTCACAACGGAATGGCTTTTTGCCCGAACGTATCCTTTTTGGTGATTTCAATGGAGACTTTTGGATCAATTTGCTAACAAATTGACTGCATCTGGATGTTGTATCACTTTGTGAATTTCTATGTATGCACAGTGAATGAAGCGACGAGAAGATATGATAACAACCACTGCAAACAAAATTCCTGTCATAGGTTACCATTCTTTTCAATCTTATATCAACAACAATCGGTTGATATATTAAAATGCCTTTTTTGAAATCGAATTCTTCGATATCAGCACATGGTATTGCAAAGATTTCCTCAGAAGACATCCCGGAAGGTGGTATCTAAACAAAAATAAGGAATCACGATTGGTTGTTGAAATGAGGCAGGGGCCGGATCGAAATATTTAAAAACTTGGCGGGCCGGATGACAAATAAATTCGTTATGGAATCCACAATGAATATTAATTTATACGTCCTTATATAATAATATGGCATGTATTTTATGGGTCAGTAACTAATTCAAGTTTTGGTCAGTTTCCCGAAATTAGTTATTAACTTACCATTTATAATTTTTAACTGACCATTTATTATTTTTTAACTGACCATTTATTATTTTAACTGACCATTTATTATTTTTAACTGACCGTTTTAAGTATTTATTACTGACCGTTTTAAGAATTTATAACTGACCATTTATCGAATAAGAAACTGACCAAATAATTACTAGTCTAATAATATTATGTTAGCAAATGTAATTTTAATTGGAATTTATAAAAGAAAATATAAGTTATATTTTACGGATTGGTTATGTTAATAGTTTCGAATTCAAGGATGAACCATAAAATTAATTTATTTTCAAAAACCGTGAATTTTTGGAGGGCCGAATAAAAATCTTGAGCGGGTCAAATGTTCTTAGATCTGTCTTTTCAAAATGAATCTTTTGATTTCGCTACAGGATATTGGAAAGTTCTTCCGAGACGAGATTCGGTTCATGAATGGTAAATTATATTTTTTCCTATAGAATTTTTAAAATCCGTTCAAATAAGAACGATTTCGTTTTAAACCATGTCCGCTCCCAACTTGGAGCATATGGACTCCTCACGGAGTTTATCTCAACATATGTTTTGTTACGAAAACTGCTTGTTACTTAGTTGCTAAACCTCTTTTTTTTTCGATGAGAGTAGGGATGGAAAGGATACCAGGACTAGGACATTCATTCCAATCATTTGAACAAACACTTACATCAAGATTATTTTCTGTTTTCAAAGGGTTCGTCAACGGTTCAAATTCTTCGTATTTGCAGTTTTTGAATTCAATTTCCGGTTCTTCTTCTTTAGCATAAATCAAAATGTCCGTGACAGCCTTGAAAATAGAAAAAGTTTATGTTTTATCATTTATTGATTCAAGAGAGAAGTAAAAGCGTTTATCTTCGTATTAAAACCAAGCCGTTTGGCAATCAATGATACGAAGTTCTTTGCAATAACATTCTATGGTTGTGTACAACAATTTAAATTAAGGTAATTTCTTATATTACATTTAATAATAATTCAATTTATTACTAAATTTAATAACTTATAAGTTCTTGACAAGAAACTAATTGGTAATTTCTAACATGTGACGTTTTCACGTTTTTTTTATGCAAATTAGCAGGAATTATTAAAGTATTATTATTGAAAGGCAAATTTGAGATAAGGTCTATAAGAAATGGAAGCGGCCATTACCACTAAGTTATTTAACGTTCATACGCCACGGCGTGCAGGCACCCAAACGCCACTACAAGTTTATTTTTGAATAAATATCGTATTTTTTAATGAAACCTAATGCAGAAACATCATTTTAAGAAGATGTGATTGTTTAAATATCGATATGTTGAACCTTTTTTTTTAAAATTTTATTTGAGATTAAGCTAAGAGATGTCACTAGGCTTGCACCTTATTACGGATTAAGGCCATGATTCTTTTTTTTAATTTACACTTTTGATATTGTTTTTTATTTTTATTTGAAAACCTTAAATAAATTGGAGATAAAATGATTTAGCGGGTATGTAACTTGACATTTTTAGGGAAAAATCGATCGTTTAAAATGGTGGCCTGTGTCAAAAATATCATGGAAATGGCTTGGCGTTTGAAGAGTTAAAGGTGACAGACTACAATGTTGCGTGATACGCATTGATTGAGAGGCACTTTTATGTGAACTTTGTTAAACTTTGGGCTTCATACCTCTTCTACCTTGCAGTTATCGTCATGCGCGTATAATTCTTCTTGCTTCACTGGTACGCGGTCAGTGCGGCCAGTCGAGTGACCTTCATTTGGATTATTCAGAATGTCAATCGTGTCATTCGGAAGATCATCATCGGGATTGCTATTCTGCCAATCATAACAGGATAAAGAATGGTCGTCCGGTTCTATTTTGATATCCATTTTGAACAGTTTTTTGACTTGTGAAGTCGAAACTTCTGTAAGAAGAAATTTGACCAGTTGTTGGGACCATAGACAAAAAGTATAAATTTTAAGCATAGACAATTATTGCTTAATGATAATTCATCCTTAATTTATTTTTGATGTTATAGTTTGGATTGTTAGGTAAGAGGTCTTCAAAATTTTTGACAAATCAATATTTCTTGTATTTTGCTTCAATTTATTACTAATTGTTCGTACAACCTTTTAATTCTTACTTAACTTTTGTATAAATATCAATGATTCGTTGTATTTCTTATCAGTTGACAATGTTGGCCATCAGCGAAACCAGTCCTGATCCAATAAAATGTATTTGGAATAAGAACTTAACAATGTTTTATATTTTTTATGATAGACAAAACTTTTTTTTTGCATAGCAAAATTACGTATTTTTTCATAGTTTTTATAAAAAAATACGTGTTTTAAGGAAAATGATGGTTGATAAAGATAATAACAGGAATAAATAATATATATATGAAAAAAATTATGTTGTTTTATATTTTTCTTATGAACAAATTTTCTTAAGTATAACTGGGTTTGCTTTTAAATAATAATGGAATACTTGGCAGGATTTTTTTAAAAATTACTTTAACTAACAACATCGCTTTAAGTACACCGACTTGTAATTGCGTTTTTCTGTCGTCCAAAACTTATTCATCTGTGAAAAGACTCTTTCAATGGGTGCATTTGTTCCGGGCAAGCAAAAAATGAATTCAATGAATACTCAGAAGTTTTTATGGATCTAATTATTATTACGAAATTCAATTTATTGCACTTTTTTGACGCGACAACGTCTTATGAACGCCCGCTGCACGCACGAAAAAAACATGACTCATTGTCCCGTTTGTCGCGTTACGCCGAAGGCAAGCGTGCGAGCGAGAGCGCGGATAAGCGGTAGAGAGGCACGATCGGCCTACCATTCGGATTGTGCCGCATCTATCTCTCTTCCACTCGATCGGTCGATGCGTCTGAGTAGAAAAGAGACAGCGGCAGCACACAACTTATACACCTACAGTACCTACACGTGATCTGTTTACAACTGTTTATAAAGTGAAGTGAAATGTTAATGTGGTTTTCATTGTTTATATTACAACAACAATTGCGGCAATAAAGGTAATTAATTCTTGCATATTAAAAAATCTGATTAACGTATAACAAATATATAAAATATCGTATCCATACAAAATAATGATAATTCAATAAAAATGATTCCATTTTATTCATAAAAGTATGCAATCATTTCATCAATGTTTTCTTATGACGTTGTCACGTTAAACTATCGTCCGTAAACCGACTTTACAGACACCAATTTTTTTTTAAAACTCTTACCGTGTGTTGCCCTCATTTTGAAAACGGTACATTTCGACGCTCCGAAGCTGTACTTGGGGACAACGGGACAGGCTACCTTAAAACGGGACGGTTCCGTTCAAAACGTGACGTATGGTCACTTTTATGATACGAATAGTCGACAAAAAATATTTTTACATTTTTGCTATTGCTTAAACTACTTTTTCAAACAAAATTAAAATAATAACATGAATAAAAATAATATTGCATTTTTAGTCTTTTTTCCACATAAAAAATATTTCACCAGGACCGGTTTCGTTCATGGCGAGCATTGTCAACTGATAAGGAATACAATAAAACAGTGATATTTATACAAAAGTTAAGTAAGAAAAATAACTAAGCATATAACAAGAAAATGGACTACAAATAAAATGTTGATGACCTTTTATCAATTCAAACTAATACATTGAAAATCAATTAAGTATGAATTATCATTATCAAAGTAAAAGCCCAAAAATGAGTGCGTTTAGTAAAATAAATAAATCTGCATGTCTGTCAACCATAAATAGATGGAAATCCCGGTAATGAGTTCAATTGAGCCAACGAAATAGTTTCCTGTGAACAGAATAAAACGTTGAGTAGTTAGCAGTTCTCGCAGAAAGAAAAAAATTATTTAGATAAGTTCCACAGTACATGTTGAGTCCATTTGCTACATGTTGTGTGTGGACATGTGGTCAAAGAAATGATCAGATTTGCCAAGTGTTTAATCAATACTCTGATATTACGCATAAGCATTTGTCATAAGGATGTATATATGAGCAACCACCCGCCCACTGAGCCATTGTGTGCGGCCCTTATTCATCTCAGCGAAGCGTCTTTCGTTATATTGGTTCGTCCAGCCAGCAAACTTTTACAACCAATTTAACAACCTTGAATTTGAATTTTTTGAATTTTCCATTAGTTTTGTCGCTAACGACACGGGTTTCGCCTTTCGGCATCTTCAGGCATTCCAAGTGCACGGATGTACTTGAACTGACGCGTAGTAAACAGTTTGTATCGTTTATATACAAAAATATAAGTAGGTCACTAAGTTAAAAGGTTATTAAAATGTAAATTAGCGAAATTTTAATGAATACAAGTTTCAATGATTTAAGTGGGTTTGTTATAATTACGGGGATTTTTGAAAATATCAATGACCCGATGATAACATAAGAATATTTAAAATAAATCTAGGGTCCTATCTGACCTCTCGTTAATGAGTTGGTTGATTTCAAGCTTTTATTATTATATTACATAAATGATTGTAAGTGAATTGATATTTAATAATAGCAAGTGCTTGAATTGTAAATAAATGACGATAAATTAAAAATAACAATTATTTTAAAGGGTACAACAATGGCGAACTAGGCAAATAAAGTTGCTCGTTCAAAATTGACAGACCGTTGCGCTGAGCTCGATTAATCTCTAAGATTTCTTGATAAAATAGTTTAAACTCACCCCTGTTAGTATGTAAAAAATTGACGGATTTTTATAAATTATATTTGGTGGAAGAAAAATAAAGAAATTAAGTCTTATATAGTCTTTTACAGCACGAATACGTGTTTACAGTATTTTTCGATTATGAAACACACTTAATTAAAATTTTGAACGAGGATAACAGATGGTATTCTAGAATTCTATGCGATTATCACTAAGCAATATTCACGCCAATATTGATAATCTCGCAAATCAAGTACAAAGCCAATCTACAAACTAAATTTTGTTATCAGTATATAATATTAACATTAGATATATCGCGGCATGTATTTAATGGGTCAGTAACTAATTCAAGTTTTGGTCAGTTAAATAAATAAATGGTCGGTTAAAAATCAGAATGGTCAGTTAGTATTATAAACGGTCAGTAATCATTGTATCAGTGTGAATGTGGTCAGTTATTAAATAAAACGGTCAGTAATATATTTTAATGGTTAGTTATTTTAAACAAATGATAAGTTTTTACCAAATAGGCAATAGGCAAATTTATGCATGTTCTTTTTATTTAAACTGATCATTTATTATTTTAACTGACCATTTATTATTTTTAACTGACGGTTTTAATAATTTATTACTGACCGTTTTAAGAATTTAAAACTGACCATTTATCGAATTAGAAACTGACTAAATAATTAGTAGTCATATATCGCTCATTATATAAATATAAAAATATGTAATAAGTAGCAATTTACACTAATTAGGTAAAAACTGACAATACTTGGTGGAATGGCATTATTATAAAAATAATAAAACATTTTTAGTACTTATTCCAATTTTTTTATCTCGATCAGAACCGGTTTCGCTCATGGCAAGCATTATCAACTGATGAATCCATCAGTTGCATCATTGCCATCAGCTGACAATGCTCGCCATGAGCGAAACCGGTCCAGATCCAATAAATTTTACATGGAATAAGTACTACTAATAATTTATTATATTAATAAGTTGCAATGTAATTTTATTGAATTTATTATTAACTTGTTATGATTAATAATCTTAACCTTGACTCGGAGAAAGAATAATAATTTGGCTTCACATTTAAGAAAGGTTTCCCATGCCTGATTTATGACATGAATAATAGAATTACAGTGAAATCTCGATTCTACGTTTTTCAAGGGACCGTCTAAAATAAACGTTGAATGCGGGAAAGTTATATATATGAACTAAATGCCGGCAATATAGAAAATGAGCGCACCACGCGGGAAAACGTATAATGCGAGAACGTAAGATCGGGTTTCCACTGTATGCATTGTTTGTGAAAGTTTGAATTTTTATTAGACTTTTCCTATAATACATTTTCCTAAATTAATTGCTTAGAACTATAAACATAATATGGCTTCACAAAACCAACATTTTTGTGTTATCATAATGATAGAGTCTTTGGATTCGTTGATTAGAACTCGCAGTCAAAGGGTTGAAATGTTGCAAATTGGTTTGTTGTCGTTTCTCTTGGACCTCTTGTGTTCTTAGTCAGACTGGTATTCAATTTTAATGATTTCATTTTGATTTTGGTCATTGGATTGAATCTCCCCGAATGTTTCATTTGATGTTTTATCAAGAAATATTTACGAAGACATCTATACTCACACTGGTCGCATTTTAATGGTTTTAGTGCCAAATGTGTCATTTGGTGCCTGGCCAAATAAGAATCTGAAATACATGTATACTGACACTGATCGCATTCATATACCTTTTTACCAGTATGCAGTATTTTGTGTCTTATCATGCTAGCTTTAACAACACACGCAAACTGACATTGATCGCATTTGAATGGTTTTTCACCTGAATGTGTCATTTTGTGCATTTTCATGTATGTTTTTGAAGAACACATATAATCACAGTTATCGCATTTGAATGGTTTTTCACCCGAATGGTTCCTTTCATGTAGTTTCAAGCACGCTTTACGAACAGTTTCATACTGACATTGACTGCATTTAAATGGCTTTTCGCCCGAATGTTTTCTTTGGTGTATTATCATGCCGTGATTACTAACACATGTATACTGACATTCATCGCACTTGAATGGCTTTTCAACTGAATGAGTCCTTTGGTGTATTTTTAAGTTAGATTTACACCGACATTCATAATTACATTGATTGCATTTAAATGGCTTTTCGCCTGCATGTATCAGTTTGTGTCTGAGTAAGTCACAATTCGTTCCAAATGCCCTTTGACATTCGTCACATCGGAATGGCTTTTTGCTCGAACGTATCCTTTTTGGTGATTTCAATGGAGATCTTTGGATCGATTTGCTATCAAATTGACTGCATTCTGATGTTTTATCACTTTGTGAATTTCTATGTATGCACAGTGAATGAAGCGACGAGAATATATGATAACAACCACTGCAAACAAAATTCCTGTCATAGGTTACCATTCTTTTCAATCTTATATTAACAACAACCGGTTGATATATTAAAATGCCTTTTTTGATTTCGAATTCTTCGATATCAGCACATGGTATTGGAAAGTTCTCCATAGAAGACATCTTGGAAGGTGGACTCTAAAAAAAAATTACACTTGTTAAAAGAAAAGGTGATTTTATGGAAAGAAAACACGATTGGTGAATGAAATAAGGCAAGGGTGACCAGAATTTTTAAAAAACGGGCCGGATTGAAATTTATAGAAACTTGGCGGCCCGGTGACAAATAAAATCGCATTATAATGGAGTTCTACCAAGTAAATGCCTACTCAATCAATAAATAAAATCGCATTAAAACACAAAAAGAATATTCATTCATATGATCTCCAATAATAATGTAATGTAAACAAATGGAATTTCTTTTTGAATTTATAATAGAAAATATTAGATATAATTTACGAGCTCGTAATTTCTCGAATCAAATAAATACCAATTGATGAATTGAAATAAATAGTTTCAAATTTAAAGATAAATCATGAAATTTAAATTAATAATTTATTTTCAAAAATCGAAAATTTTCGGAGGGCCGGAAGAAAATCTTTGGCTGGCCAAATTTTCTAACATATCTCTTTTCAAATTGAATTCTTTAATATCGACACAGGACCAGGATGAAAATAGTTAAAAAACCGTTCAAATAAGGAGGAATAGGTGCTTTTTATCACCGGATTTTAGAACAAAATTTAGTTTTACGCTATTTAATATGGAACGACTTAACAATTATTGTTTTAGGCTGGGTAAACACCGACTCAAATATTAAAATGCTTAAAAAATGAAGGTAAACATAAAACAAATATTAATTAAAATGAAAAATACAAATATGTAATTACCGCTATCTGTTCACATTCATTCCAATCATATAAACATACGCTGGCATTGTTTTCTTTTTTCAAAGGGTCCGCCAGCGGTTCAAGTTTTAAAGTTTTTCGCTTTTTCTTCCGTATAAGCATCTTCAAAAGTGACCGAGACAACCTAGGAAAAAGACATGGATTATATTTAATATAGACACAAATATTGATTTGAGAAAGCAGTAAAAAAGTTCGTTCATCTTCTTAATAAAATATATTTAAATTATTTATAGCCGTTTGGCAGTCGATTACACGAACTTCTTTCAATTACATTCACAGGGTTGACAAAAAATTTTCAAAATTACGTAATTTTTTATACTAAGCATGACTGATTTATTCTATCTGGAGCAACCGCTTAAGATTTTGCCTGGCTGAGAGTGAAACAGTCGACCGCCACTGCTACTTTATCCTAAATATTCATCTTCATTGATTGATTGAGTAGGCATTTACTTGGTAGAACTCCATTATAATACGGTAATAAAAATAACAATGTATTTTAATCCGGCATAAATTATTTTATATATTTGTTGATAACTATTTTGGCTTACGCTCTCGTCAGAACTATGTTTTCCATGTGGGGTTGGGATAGTGAAGCAGAGGGGGGGATGTATGGTATACCCTGTCTAGTCTAGGTAAATAAGCTATCTCTAATACACGTTTAAAACATAAATCTGACAAGGGCGTAAGCCGAAATAGCTATCAACAAATATATAAAATAATTTATGTAGAATTAAAATACATTGTTATTTTTATTACCGTATGTATCTTAATATTAGTGATACAATGTGTAAACTTTTAGTTTTCTTAAATGGTGTTTTTTTTACATGTTTTGCAGTAAAAATATATAATTTTGACAGACCAGTTTCGTCGCAATAAAATAAGGCTCGTATTTTAACGGTCATAATAGTAATACAGTTGTGGTCTGAATTTATAATAAGATGGTCAGAATCTTTATTACAGTGGTCTGAATTTATATTAAATGGTCATAATGTATTGGTTAGAATACAGAGGGCAGAATAAATTATGAATGGTCAGTATTTAAACAAATTGATCAGAATTTAATCGAAATTGGTAATATTTAATAGTATTTGGACATATTTATTTTGACATCTGTCAGAATTTTTTTTGGAGATCGAATAGCGTTTCTATTGGTGCAAAGTGATGTCATACGACAAATGGTTCAATGGGCGGTAGATTCTACTAGCGCCGCGGCCATTGAATAAATCACTAGTATTTACGTTAATTTGACAGCTGTCAACATTAAAAATTAAATATCAAAATGAGGAGAATTTTGATGATGAAAGTCACCGAGAATTCAGAATTTTAATTTCAACAAATCGGCTTCTCAAAAATGCAAAAATCAGAAATAATGTTCATATTGCGCAATATATAAATTAGTATGGGAAGGGATGCCCGTTATTGTTCTTGGAACCTCGGATATGGATACAGTTCTATCCAAGGGGAATGGCTGTGTGCTTTGGTGAGAACACACGCAATTATGAGATTATAAATATATGAACCCAAACCTTTACCGAATTTTATTCTGACGTTTTGTTTTTATTTACCATTTCAGACCAAAATTGTTACAAATTCTGATCATTTTATAATTTTATTCAGACTACTAAATAATTTTATTCCGACCGTTTAATAATTTTATTCTGACAATCATTAATTTTATTCAGACCGTTACTATTTTTTTTATGACCTTATATTGAATTGTATTCTGACCAAGGAAACCATTTTTATTCTGACCGAAACATCATTTTAATTCTGACCATTTATTTTGTTGCCATAAAATAATTAAGAAAATAAGTTGGATTGTTAATCGCCGAAAACCATCTTTATTGTCGCTACCAATTGCCAGGATTAAATCTGCAATACGCGATAAGATAACGTTATCTTATCTCAAACGCACTGCTTTCAACGAACATTTAAAATCAAATGCGAGGGTTTTTACATAAAAAGCTGAAGATAAGAAGTCGCATTCACGGTTCGCATCGCCAGTCTAGAATAAACAAGAACACGATCAGGTTGTCTCATTCATGCGCGACTTAAAATATGAATATTTTTAGGAAAATTATCGATTTGTTTTACCGAACGATGTATATGAATGCGTCAAAGTATTATCAATATTTTTTTTATTGCAGTCTATGCCAATAAAGCCATACCACTGAGGTCTTTTTTAGACCCCCTTTCGGACTACGAGTTATTTTTCAAGGACAAGTTTCAAAGGTTAATTAGTTGCTCCGCTCCGACATATAGCTCCCGTTTCACTCCTACTCCAAATAGTTAAAAAAAGGGGGTTATTTATTTATTACTTTATTTATATAGGTTAAGAAAAAAACATAATGGTTTTGCATTTCTTGTCAGGATAGTATCAATTGATACCAGGGTCATGAAACAGACAATATCTATGCCAATTAAGTGACACCACTAGGCAGGGCTTTCTTTTCATTTAACGCGGTGGAATGGCGTTCCGGCACCTTTTTTCACGGTATTTTTATTTCGCAAAATTTCAAAATCATTTTGGCGAAACAATGTTTTTGCTCACATAATTACAATCTTTATTTATATAATTCATAAAAATTATAAAATATGGGATTGTACACGTTCCCATTGGTCACTCGTATCCAAGGACTGAAAACGGACAATAACGTCTAATGCATAGTATTATATAGTTTCTGTTTGTGATTGAACGCACGCACCAAGTGATTGACACTGTGCGGAACATTTTATGAACTAACTTTTAATTTGTGAATTTTATGAAATAGAAAAAGCTGCTTTAAATTTCATTTAGATGTTATTTGAATTTCATTTTATTTGGTAAAAAGCTTGACATTAAGTTAGTTCTGACACCTTTTTTTAAAAAAAAAAAGCCTAGCCACTAGGGTTTTTTACGACTCCTTTCGAATCATAAGTCATTTTTCAGGGTCCGATTCCGAAGGTTAAAGATAACGGAGTACAATGTAATGTAAGACGCGCCGAACAAAAGTCAATTTTAGCGACAGATAAAACAATTTGGGCTTCATACCTCTTCCGCCACGCGGTAATTATCATGGTCGAATAATTCTTCTTTCTTCACTGACACGCGGTCACTAAGGCCAGGCGAGAAATCTTTATTTGGATTATTCAGAATGCCAATCGTGTCATTCTGAGGATTTCCATCGCGGTTGCCGTTCATCCATTCATTATGGGACGAAGAATCGTCGTCTGGTTCTATTTTGATATCCATTGATAACAGTTTTCGACACCTTAATGCGAAACTTTTGCAAAACGGTCGGCTTGTGACCATAGACAATAAACATATATTCAATGCATAGACAAAAACAGTTTGCTAAAAACCGTTTTTTGCTTATTTAATGTTGAGATATGTCAATATACTACATGCTACAAAATAAAATTGATTTTGAATTTAAGAAAATATTTGTGCATTAGAGCGAGTGAAACAACACTATTTATTTTTTGATTGTGAAATTCAAGTGAGATAAGCTCGGTGATAAAATGGTAAATCATTCGAAAATGACTCAACAAAAAATTTTAAAATACACCAGCTTAGATTTTTTTTTTAATTGAAAAAATCTGTTCTTGCCGGGAATTGAACTCGGGCCAAAATGTTTCATTGTTCAAAGTTCTTACTATGAAAAAATATAAAACTCTTGTTCTCCCAGAATAGAATGAGAAAAATCAAAGAATCATCGTCTGGTTATAAAGGTATTTTAATAGGGACGCTCAAAATATGTTACTTTGTCCTGCTGAGTAGATTATTCATTGTTTAGTGGCCAAATTTGAGTCAACCAGTTGTGTAAATAATCGGCCAACACCTACCTGTACGTCATCAAAATACAATATCTGGTGAAAACATTGTTGCTGTGTGTGAAAGTGTACAGGAAAACCCAAGGCAGCTTATTTCTCGTTGTTCACAAGAACTTGGCTTTTCTGCGGCTTCAACCTGGCGAATTTTGAATCGGGCCTTATTTCTGCACCCGTATGAAATCCAACTAACCGAGGAACTTCAGGTAAACGACCGCAGACAACGCCTGATTGGGTTCTGGAGCATTTGGAAGTTTACCCAAATTTGTCAAAAAAATCAACTTTAGCGACATGGCTCATTTTATAATGAATGGATATTGGCAGACATTTGATGCTATATTCCATATTTAATGCCGTAAAATATACTTACAAATGAAATTAAAATTTATTCGAAATCTCACAAACAACTTGTTTTATTTACATTTCAAAACTAAGCGTCCTTATAAAAAGACCCTTTACTTGTGGAATCATTTTGGTGTCTTTATGGCACTTTATTGTCGGTATGTCAATTATGTATTCAGCTCGCTTTGATATATTTTCAATATATATCAGCAGGACAAAGTAACATATTTTAAACGTCCCTATTGAAATACTCTTTATAAGTTTGGTAAATTTTTATTAAAATAAGAACAATAGTACAAAACTCAATAAAGGTAAATGACATGTTGTCAAACATGAAAATGAGTGTCGAATCTTTCACTGTTGATAATATACCGGGCATAAGCCGAACCATAAATCATTCATTTAAATTTCATTTTCATGTAGGTAACGAGTGTTTTAAAATGACGATCAAAGTGGTCCCTGCAGATTTAAAACACATTCATTTTGAATCATTTGACGGCATTTTGCAAACTGTTAGTGGCCAAATTCGAATGGGTTTCCAGACCTCATTTTTATTCGGTTCGAATTCGATCAATAAATTTGTAAATCTTTGTTCTCCATATTGTTTAATATTTTATTAATTTTTGCCCGTATGTTTCATTGAGCGTATTTTTAGAACAGAACTTCAAATAGAAAAACAGTGTCAATCAACACAATAGCTTTCCATCTGAATGTGTGATTTGGTGTGAGGTATTTAAAATTACATTTATCGCACTGATAGAGAAGGCGAATGTTTTTTTTTGTGTCTTGATAAGTTAGACCTATGTGCAAACATTGATTTACATGTATCGCATTTGAATGGCTTTTCGCCCGAATGTGTCCTTCTGTGTGACTGCAAGGTATCTTTTAAGGCAAACATTGCATGACATGTATCGCATTTGAATGGCTTATCAACCAAATGTGTCATTTTGTGTGACTGAAAATTATCTTTTCGAGCAAACATTGAATGACATTCGTCGCATTTAAATGGTTTTTCACCCGAATGTATCATTTGGTGTTTTTTCAAATCTGCTTTTCGAGCAAACTTTGAATGACATTCATTGCATTCGAATGGCTTTTCACCCGAATGTGTCATATTGTGTTTCTGCAAATCACTTCTCTGAGTAAACATTGAATTACATTTGTCGCATTTAAATGGTATTTCGCCCGAATGCCTCATTTTGTGTAACCGCAAAAGAGCTTTTCGAGAAAACAATGAATTACATGTGTCGCATTTGAATGGCTTTTCAACCAAATGTGTCATTTTGTGTGAATTCAAGTTAGTTTTTTGAGCAAACATCGCATGACATGTATCGCATTTAAAAGGCTTTTCACCCGTATGTGTCATTTTGTGTGAGTGTAAAGTAGCTTTTCGAGCAAACATTGAATGACATTTGTCGCATTTAAATGGTTTTTTACCCGAATCACGCGCCATTTTGTGAATCATCAAGCCAGAAGTTTTAGTTTGATGCTGTTTTGAGCAAGATCTTTTTTGGTTTCTGTGGATTAGAAGCGAACGAAGCGACGAGAATATATCGAAGCACACCCTGCAAACGAAATTCCTTTCATAGAAAACAGTTTTTACTAATTTCAAGGCCACCTCGGTCATTTGTTGTCTAACAATCTCTTTTTTAATATCTACTTCTTCAATATCGATACAAGATAAAGGCGAGCTTTCCTCGCAAGCTTGACTCGAGATCATCGGAGGTGGAATCTAAAAAAAAAAATATGAAAAACAAATTATTGAGATATTCATTTTTTTTTAACCATGTCCGCTCCCAACTTGGAGCATATGGACTTCTCACGGAGTTTATCTCAACAGATGTTTTTCTACGAAAACTGCTTGTTACTCAGTTGCTCAACCTCTCCTTTTCGAAGAGAGTACGGATGGATGGAAAGGATACGACGACAAGAGACAGGACTAGTGGTTAGCTAATTCGCTGTCATGCGTCGCTCTATGGGATCGGAAAGGTGGGAAAGGGATTTTTTAACAATTCAAACACCCATTGCATTTTGAGCAGAATCGATTGAACGACAGAAAAAATCTGCTCGTACCGGTGATTTAACCGGGGCAGTCCAACGCGGTAGCCAATAACGTTAGCCACTGCACCACGGACCGGGCATATTCCGGAGATATTCATACTTGAAGGAAAAGATAATTGGCTTTTGTAATAAATTTATCTAAGCTTCAGACTCGAAACCACCTTCCACGACATTATTCCACGAGACCCCAAGATGTGTAAATGAACAAAATTCAATTTTCTATTATATTTACATTGAAGAATTGTTTCTGCTGGCGATTTTAAACATAGACCGAACGGTTTTCCATTTTTTTTCTGATGAAAATAGGTATTAACCGTCTCATTCATGTTTTAATGGTTACTACTAGAATTATTATAAAACTCAAATTTAAACTATATAAAATAAATATACGGAAATACCAGAACAACTGTGAATATTTTTTCCTGATTTTTCCAATATGGCCTTATTTTTTCAAGCCGCAATTTTGCGAAAAAAGTATTTTTGTTTTTAGTAAATGCAATTTTGGCCTTTTGACTGATTCAGAATATATGTAACTTTCTTTTTATTTGACATGACTAGAAGATTAACCACGGCGGGCCGTTTTTTGAGACTCTCTACTTTGCCGACCCTTAACTCCTTAGGTTTATTGGTTTGAATTTTTGTTTGTATATTCTTGAAATATTAAAAGAATATTCTTTAAAATGGTCGAATAAATGTTATTTTTTTAGTCCCACTTGAAAAATTTCAATTTTTTTTTTTGTTTTTGAATTTTGTACTTTTCCATGAGTTTTGTCGCTAACGACCCGGGTTTCACCTTTCGGCATCTTCAGGCATTCCAAGTGCACGGATGTACTTGAATTGACAGTTCAAATTTGATATTGAAATTTAATCAAGCACCCTTAGTCGAAATACTTAATTTTAACAAATTATTATAAATGAACAAAATCGAGAAACAGGGTTTCTTTTGACACCGCCCTATATGGTAGGTCATCAGAACTCTCTCGAACGGTCTATTTTCCACCCCAGTCTATGAGCTTAAGTCGATATCAGGAAATAAATTCATTGTAATAATACTATATAGCGATTCAATATAGAGTAATTTCAAATTTCTAAAAGAGACATTTATGCGGACGTCTCGCTCTAAATGTCTCTTGACTCTTTCACGCCCTGAGTGCATGAGATACGAGGTATTTCACGCAAAGTTCGATGGACAATAAATAATGTGTTATCGGGCGGACTTTTAACGGTCTTTAATAGTCGTGTATTATAGAACGTAACGTGTATTGTAAGACTATCTTTGTTAAATCCGTGTGTAAAGTCTGTGTAAACTATAAACAATTAAATAATGGGTGCTAACCGCACCTACATTACGCTTCGAGATCGTCTTTTGTTTATAAGAGCACCATGTTTTTCCTACTCCGTTCCCAAAATTCCTCTGCCTGAGTGTTGGATAGTAGGCTCCTTCTCGATTTACGAGGGAGCCGAATCAAAGTCATTCTCAATTGGCGCCCCACGTTGGGAGTAATTATTAGAATGAATTTATTTCCTGATATCGACTTAATCTCATAGACTGAGGTGGAAAATAGATCGTTCGAGAGAGTTCTGATGACCAACCATATAGGGCGGTGTCAATGTTAACACATAAAATTGAAAAAAACGTTTTAATAAAAAAATCAGTTCTTAATTTTCGGTCCGAGTTCCACGTCAACCGCTACTCATGTTCATCAAATAATGACCAAGGATTTTTAACAAAGTTCACCAATCAGGACTACACTGTGAAACATATGTGATAAATCGGTCACAAAACAAAGTATGGAAACCAACTGACAAATGAAGAAGGCAACCATCAAATTAATCTTTTCGATTCTTTTTAAATAAGAAGACAACAGAATGTTTGTAATTGAATAAACTGAATAAAGCTGTTTCTCTTCAAAGTAAAACTATATGTCTTCGCGAGACATTTTCATATTACCGCTTACGGTTTTACAGCGGCCAGAGTAAGTGAAATGTTACTTGAGAAGCGCTGATATTATCAATTTTATTTGAGGGGAAAAAAACGTTGGGCGTATTACCTCTTCCGCGACGTGGTAAAGGCCATCGGCCAATATTTCTTCTTGCTTTATTTGAGCTTGACTGAAGCCAGTCGAATGACGTTCATTTAGATTATTTAGAATTTCATTCTGAAGATCGTCTTCGCGGTTACTCTCCTGCCATACATTGGAATCGAACGATTCGTCGTCTGGTTCTTTTTTGATATCCATTTTGAACGATTTGCGAATTGTCAAGGAGAAACTTTTACACGATGATTTATGACGATTGGCGTAATACAATAGACAAAGAAAATGTGTTAAATTCCTTCCCATAGACGAAAGAGATTGTCGATTGGTGATAGAATAATACGCATACCTATTATGTACTGGAAGAAACAGCTTTTACAAATTTTAAAAACTATGCGGGTATAATATAATATATATAAGGTTTTAGATATATTGCGTCCACGTCCACGTCATATTTCAAAGACAATATTTAGTTTTGAACAAATTTATTTAAATGTAAAAAAACAATTAAAATTTAAAAGTAAAAAATCTCTCCACTATTTACAGCCGAGTACTTACAATAACTGATTGCAAGCATTTATGAGAACACGGTAAGAAAATAACAATTTATTTTAATTCTACATAAATTATTTTTTATATTTATGATAGCTATTTCGGCTTACGCCGTTGTCAGAACTCGTCAGATAGTTCTGACGAGGCCGTTAGCCGAAATACCTATCAACAAATATACAAAATAATTTATGTAGAATTAAAATACATTGTTATTTTCTCCACCGTATTATAATGGTGTTCTACCAAGTAAATGCCTACTCAATCAATAATGTATTAAGAAATTTATGACGACTTCAAAATTTCATTATTTTTTATTAATCAATAAATAAATATTGTAAGTAGCCTATAAAATTTTTGATTTTAAAGATAATTTTTTCGAAATGAATTATTTAACCAATTGATTATTTCTTTCCTCGCTCCTGGCTTCAGTTCACTGACAACCTAACAATGACAATGCAAGCTGCATGACGTACTATTACGCGGCTGCTGTTTTAAAAGTCATCGAGTAACGCCCCATAATTTAGATTCTCGCTTCGCTCAACAATTCTGAAATATTTCATATGTTTTTTACGTTCTAAAGGGCGTTGAACAGTGACGGCTGGAGACGGGGAACTGGGGGGTGCAAAAGGAAGATTCAACTATTTTTCCGTACTACGGAAGAGAAACAGTTGGTATGGCGAACATCTGAATTGAAAGTCCATGCTATAGAAGTGTTTTAAAATACAATGAATAGGAAAGAACTCTTGCAAAAATGGTTAAATCTTCCTTTGCACCCCCCAACACCCCGTCACCAGCCGTCACTGGCGTTGAAATAGCAACAAGGCATATGAAATAAATTTTAACGTTACAAATAATATATCTTTGATCCTTAATGATCGGAAATGAAAAATATCATTTAACATACGACGATATGAATGAAACTGGTGAATGAACATTCATACCTGTGTAAGGACGGACCACAGTCGACGATTATTCTGCGCGTTCCGAATTCACACGATGGTTGCCAAATAAAATGAAAAAAAATTACCAAACAAATATAACTAAACAATCAACGAGTTAACCGTTTTTTGCAAATTATATACTGAAGGCGTTTTAATTTAATGGAAATATTTTTTATTATACTCTATTATAGGTACGAATCCGTGATAACTCGGCACAAGTCAAGTCGACACATGTCAAGTCGGTGCATGACAGGTTGACAAATAGATAATTTAGCACCTAGACAACTTGAAAAACCGCTCATATTTTTATTCGATCTCCGTCAAAATAGTGCACGAAGGGGGTGTTTTATGGAAAAAAACACCTTCTGGCACACAAGGGGAAGTTAATGCCTACATAATACGTAAAATTTGGATGCTAGATTATGAAAAATCATGTCGTTATTACAATCTAACATAGCCAGTCATATCCATATCTAGCTCCCAGTATAGAATTACGTTTAATTGGCCTTTAGATAAATGCATTAGAACAATTAGAAATTAATAGATAGCATCAATACAATGACATTTTTAACGAGAAAACCAACATTAATACTCAGATCATTACAGATCGCTAATGCCATTTTACTAAAATCATCTTGATGTAAAACTAATGTACGTCCATTACAACTCAATAAAAACCCAGATTTGCTTTCATTTCCAGAAAAACATAATATCAATTTGTCACAATTCAATCATTATTATGAAATAGCCATCAACAATATATTATTTTTGTAGAGCTCAAATACATTTTTTCACTGTATTACAAAAAGGAAATTTTGTCAAGATGTCTAGGTGCCGAATTTTCTATGTGTCAACCTGTCATGTGCCAACTTATCATGGATACATTGAAAGATGGTAAGAAGGGTACGTAAACTTACTTTTCTTTTCGACATTACAGGAGAGCTCAATGAATTAAATTTGCAACATCAAGGAATGAACAAAAGATTAACCGAAATTTATTAGCGATGTGAATGCAGTTATGAAGAAACTGACATCCCAAGAAGAACACTCGAGGAAAAGACATTTGAGGGTTGTAAAGCATATATTATCATTTTTTAGATAATGATTGATTAATGATCCGGTTCTTACGTTCTATGCTCTGCAATCTTCAATACAACGAAACATTACTTCTAAGCCATTTAAAATCGACATCGAAAATGACGATCAAATGTATAACCGCCTCTTTCCACCATATGTGAAGTTTGAAACCGCCACAATCTAAATGCACCAATCACGAGCCAGGGAACACTGAACTACCGCCCTGTCACCATACAAACGTTTTGTGTCCCCTTTGCAAATTATTCTAATATTATACTTGAGGATTAAAATCGGTTTTTTCGATTGCTGAACAATTTGACTTTGTGGAGAGAGGCGGTTATGCATTTAAACCCCTCATTTAGAACAATATGGCAGCTTAACCTTATTATAATAATACATATACTATTTATTTTTTGATTTTGAAATTCATGTGAGATAATTTCGGTGATAAATCAGTCGAAAAAGACTGAACAAAAAGTTAATCAAAACACCAGCTTTCAATTCGTGGGTGTAGGAACATACGGGCGAAACTACAAAAACAACGAACTGAGATAAATGGCAAAACAGTTTCCAATTTTGAACTGTGTGCTTACGGATTTGCAGAAAAACCGAGCAATATCTGGTAACCCACTCATCGTACAAGTTTCATATTTGTATATCTTATAGAACTGCATTTGAGCATGACAAGACCATATTTAACTCAAAACAGCCATTTTTGTAGTTACGCCCGTATGTTTCTACAAACCACGAATTGAAAGAATCTGTTCTTGCCGGGAATTTTTACTCAAGCCAAAATATTTCATTGGCCACAGCTCTTACTATGAAAAGATATACAATTGCTGCTCTGCCAGAATAGAATAAGAAAAATCAAAGAATCGTCGTCCGGTTCTATTTTGATATCCATTGTTAGCAGTTTTCGATAACTTAAAGCAGGCATGGGCAACCTTTCTTAGGTCTCGGGCCAAATTATCATTCTATCTCCGAGTCAAGAGCCGGTCCCATTGGCGGATCCGAAGGGGGGGGGGCATAGGGTCCATGCCCCCCCATTATATATTTATAAAATAAACGACATAATAGTATATACTGATTACAAAATTTTGTGTGGCTGAGTGTGGGAGTAAGATTTGCCTCGTTCTTGTATTACGAGACCATCAATATGTCTTACCCTTGTTCGAATTTTGATTTAGTGTGTTTCATCCTGGAAAAATACAAATGTTTGTTCTTGGAAAAGCGAATAAATTTATTTATTTTTCTTCCACCAAATATAATTTATAAAAATCCGTCAAAGCAATGTTGTAAAATTGTGGTTTTAGCACTAAATCCCCTTGAAGCTCAATAAGTTCCATCTGTAAATTTGCTGCCACATTATTTTCATTTGCATCCACTGGACGAGCAAATATAGCGAATGTGGAGTATTTGTTTTGGAAGTCAGCAAACCTCTATCAAATTTCTATATTAGTGCCTTCAGTTCATCTCCATAATTATTGTATGTGATGTTTGAATGAGCTGATAGACTAGGAAAATAGAAACAATTGCATCCCTCCAGGAAATATTAATTTATTTCTCCATTACTTTGCCAAGATGAATAAGGGCCGGATAAAATAGCTCGGCGGGCCATGTTTGGCCATGTATGCCTTAAACTTTAAGGCGTAAAGCGAAACTTCGAATTTGTTCAGTAAATTTGTAAATCTTTGTTCTCAACATTTTTGATATTTTATTTATTTTGCCCGTATGTTTCAATGAGCGCATTTTTAGAACAGAACTTCAAACAGATAGAAAGTGTCAATCGCCACAATAGCTTTCCATCCGAATGTGTGATTTGGTGTGAGGTATTTTTAATTACATTTATCGCATTGATAGTGAAGGCGAATGTTTTTTTTTGTCTCTTGATAAGTTAGACCTATGTGCAAACATTGATTTACATGTATCGCATTTGAATGGCTTTTCACCCAAATGTGTCATTTTGTGTGACTGCAAATTATCTTTTCGAGCAAACATTGAATAGCATTCGTCGCATTTGAATGGCTTTTCACCCGAATGTATCATTTGGTGTTTTTTCAAATCTGCTTTTCGAGAAAACTTTGAATGACATTCATTGCATTCGAATGGCTTTTCACCCGAATGTGTCATATTGTGTTTCTGTAAATCACTTCTCTGAGTAAACATTAAATGACATTTGTCGCATTTAAACGGTTTTTCACCCGAATGCCTCATTTTGTGTAACTGTAAAAGAGCTTTTCGAGAAAACATTGAATTACATGTATCGCATTTGAATGGCTTTTCTACCAAATGTGTCATTTTGTGTGAATTCAAGTTAGTTTTTTGAGCAAACATTGCGTGACATGTATTGCATTTGAAAGGCTTTTCACCCGCATGTGTCATTTTGTGTGCCTGCAAAGTAGGTTTACTGGCAAACATTGAATGACATTTGTCGCATTTGAATGGTTTTTCACCCGAACCGCGCGTCATTTTGTGAATCATCAAGCCAGAATTTTCAGTTTGGTGCTGTTTTAAGCAAGATTTTTTTTTGTTTCTGTGGATTAGAAGCGAACGAAGCGACGAGAAAATATCGAAGCAAACACTGCAAACGAAATTCCTTTCATAGAAAACGGTTTTTACTAATTTCAAAGCCACTTCGGTCAGTTGTTGTCTTGAAATCTCTTTTTTGATATCAACTTCTTCAATATCGATACAAGATAAAGGCGAGTTTGCCTCGGAAGCTTGACTCGAGGTCTTCGGAGGTGGAATCTAAAAAAATATATATGAAAAACAAATTAATGAGATATTCATACTTGAAGGAAAAGACAATTGGCATTTGTAATAAATTTTATCAAAGCTACAGACTCGAAACCACCTAGACACCATTCCACGAGACTCCAAGATGTCGTAAATGAACAAGATCCAATTTTCTTTCAATAAATAATAAAATTAAGGATTCACAAATCTATTATAACATTCAAGAATGTGCGGTTTTTAACATTTTTTTTTCTGATGAAAGTGGTTGTTAACTGTCTGATTCATTTTTTAATGGTTTCTACTCACAAAAGCACAGGGTAACCGTATACTGTGCTTTGAAAACAGATGCCTGCGGCGAATACTAGGAGTACAGTGGTTTGACTTTGTCAGGAATACGGAGGTAAGAGAGCGGACAAACCAGCCCCTTATTACGTCCAAAATTAAAAAGGCGACTATGGACCTGGCTTGGACATGTGCTGCGGATGCCCCAGGGAGCCTGAATCCTGCCTGCCTCTTCTATCAACCTGATGGATCCCGACGCCGCGGAAGGCCTCTGATGACCATCCATAGGATGTACTCAGGGGAGCTAAGGGACGCCGGGATGACCTGGGAAGATGCGAGGAGGTTGGCGGGAGACAGAGAATCTTGGAGGCACCGTGTGGCGGCCATATGCTCCGAATAGGGAGCGGATATGGGAAAAAAAAAAAAAACTAGAATAATTATACCGTAGAACCTCGATTATCCGGACTGATTGGGGATGAAGGTAGTCCGGATAATCGAAAAAATCATAATTGACAGGAAGAGACAAGTATATTCAGTATAAATCATTTTTATTTCTTTAGATTAATACATAGCCTTAATAATATTTAATTTTTTATTGAAAAAATCAATTATCAAATTCTGCTTAAAGCTAGCTTTTCTTTTCGATGTTGCCAAATCACGAATACTTTTAAGACACAAACGTTGTATTGAATAGCACACTTATTGACTCTCAAGCCACTTCATGGCGAAATCTAGACACTGAAAAGCTTCAGAATGTGTAGGACCAATATCTCCCCCCTCGCAAATCTCTTCTACGTCCTCTCAATCTTGTTCCTCTGAGGTTGATATTTCTTTAATTATTTTGTCATCGTTAAAAATTTGGAATCCAGGATCGTTTGCATCGCAATTTAACCACTCGGTTATATCTATTTCGTCGCATTCAGCACATATTGAAAGTTGTGTCATTGCTTCCGCAATGTCTCGTCTATCATTTTCTACTCCGTTACTGGAACTTACTAATGGTCTTTTCAAAATTTTGTTCCATGATTTTTTCAAAGTTAAAACATCTAAAAATTTCCAACTTTCTGCTGCCATGTAGCAACAATATTTAAAATTGATACCGCCTGATATTGTAGGTCATCAGGACTCTCTCGAACGATCTTATTATCACCTCAATCAATGGTAATAAGGCCTCAACTAAACGATTAAATCGCGAATAAATTCAAAAATTTGCAAAACCGACAGGCGAACCAATCCATGCTCAGCAAACATATCCCTGCATATTTGAACGCATCCATGCTCAGCAAACATGGCCCGGCATGTGAACGTAGCCGTTCGGTTGTAAGCGCGTCGGCAACAAAGCCGATATGACAGTTGTAATTGAGTCGTAATGGAGTTTTGTTAGAATCGTGATTCGTCCGTAAAATCTCCTGCTTTCGGACAGGCAGGAAGTAAAGAAAAGAATTAGTCGTTTAGCTTATGCAATTGTATCTCTGTGTGTAATCGACGATGTAAAAATGTAACTTAATCTAAGAAAATAAACTAGCCGACTCTAGGGTAGAGTTTCGGTTAAACGAATACCGATCGAAATCTTTATAAGAGACACCTTTCTCCCCATCCTATCCCTAAGTTCCCTCACCGAAAGCCTTGGAAGGATGCTGTCTGACGCAGTCAGATTGGGAAGAAACCCTGGTCGTCTTAAAATTTATTACTTTTCCATGAGTTTTGTCCTTAACGACCGGGGTTTCGCCTTTCAGAATCTTCAGGCATTCCAAGTGCACGGATGTGCTTGAACTGTCGCGTAGTAAACAGTTTGTATCGTTTATATACAAAAATATAAGTAGATCACTAAGTTAAAAGTTTATTAAAATGTTAATTAGCTAAATTTGAATGAATACAAGTTTCAATTAATTAAGTGGGTTTGTTATGATTATTGGGATTTTTGAAAATATTAATGACCAGATAATAACATATTTAAAATAAATCTAGGGTTTTATCCGACCTATCATTAATGAGTCGATTGATTTCAAGACTTTGAAATGATAGTAAGTGAATTGATATTTAATGATAGCAAGTGCTTGAATTGTAAATAAATGACAATTATTAAAAAATAACAATTATTTAAGAGGGTATAACAATGGCGAATTAGGCAAATAAAGTTGTTCGTTCAAAATTGGCAAACTGTTGAGCTGAGCTCGATTAATCTCAAAGATTTCTTGATAAAATAGTTTAAACTCGCCCCTGTTAGTATGTAATAAATCAATGCCTGAGTCAAAATTAAACGTGTGATTTTCAAGAATTAAATGGTTGGCGAAGGTGGAGGTATCTTTTTTTAAGCGAAAAGCGGCTAAATGCTCAGCCACTCTTTTATTTAAGGTTCTAGCAGTTTTACCAATATAAAAAGACCCTCAGTCGAAATACTTAATTACATATTTATATAAATTTAACTTCTTGTGAAAGCTGATTATTATTTCAAACTATTCTTCATTATTTTCATCTGCTAGCAATAGTCGTCGATGCATCTCTTTTCTATTCTCTGGCGTTTGAATGTTTCTATTACACCCTGATCCATAGGATGTATTATCGATGTCTCTGAGCTTCCATCTTCTGACGTTAAACAATAAGGTAAACTTCAAGATTTTTTCATTTTGTTTTTTTATATCCGAGACGTTCTGACACCGATATTAGACAAACAAACTTCCCGATTCACCCCGTTTCAAGGCATCGATTATATCCAATTTGTCTTTTAATGAAACTAAGAAACGTTTTCTTTTCGTTGACATATCGGTAATATTAAAAATGAATATTTAAATCGTGATCGATTTTTCAAGAAACAAACGTTCAATGCGTATTGACTTAGGACGATAACTAACCCATATTTTACACAGGACTTATTTTTAGAACAAAAGCAACGGTCAAAATATTAAGACTGCATTCCATCACGTACGTACGTACGTAAACAGTGACGCAATTCGCCACGTGCATATCAGCAAATTTGTAATATTTTTGTTTATTTTGACCAATCCGTATAATCGAGGTTCTACTGTAAAACTTAAATTTAAACTATATAAAATAAATATACGGAAATATCAGAAAAACTGTGAATTTTTTTCCTGATTTTTTAAAACCGCAATTTTGCGAAAAAAATATTTTTTTTTTTGTAAATGCAATCATGGCATTTTTAATGATTCTCAATATAACTTTCTTTTTATTTGATGTGACTAGAAGAGTTACCCCGTTTTTGTTTGTATATTCTTAAAATATTAAAAAATATATTTTTATAAATGGTCGAAATAATTTTTTTTTTATTCCACTTTAAAAAAACTTTCAATTTGTGCCTCTAGACCAGAAAACCACTTCAAAGACATTTCACCACAATTCAAATTATTATAAACGAACAACTTCCGGGAAACTGGGTTTATGTTAACACATAAAATTGAAAAACCGTTTTAATAAAAAATCAGTTCTTAATTTTCGGTCCGAGTTCACGTCAACCGCTACCCATGTTCATCAAATAATGAAAAAGATTTTTTTTACAAAGTTCACCGATCAGGACTATACTGTGAAACATATGTGATAAATCGGTCATAAAACAAAATATGGAAACCAACTGACAAATGAAGAAGGCAACCATCAAATAAATATTTTCGATGCTTTTTAAATAAGAAGACAACAAAATGTTTGTAATGGAATAATCTGAATAAAGCTGTTTCTCTTCAAAGTAAAACTATATGATCAAGCAGCAAAATTTGTCTTCGCGAGACATTTTCATATTACCGCTTACGGTTTTACAGCGGCCAAAGTAAGTGAAATGTTACTTGAAAAGCGCTGATATTGACAATTTTATGAGAGGAAAAAAAAGTTGGGCGTATTACCTCTTCCGCGACGTGGTAAAGGCCATCGGCCAATATTTCTTCTTGCTTTATTTGAGCTTGACTGAAGCCAGTCGAATGACGTTCATTTAGATTATTTAGAATTTCATTCTGAAGATCGTCTTCGCGGTTGCTCTCCTGCCATACATTGGAATCGAACGATTCGTCGTCTGGTTCTTTTTTGATATCCATTTTGAACGATTGGCGAATTGTCAAGGAGAAACTTTTACACGATGATTTATGACGATTGGCGTAATACCATAGACTATAGAAAATGTGTTAAATTCCTTCCCATAGACGAAAGAGATTGTCGATAGGTGATAGAATAATACGCACACCTATTAAATACTGGAAGAAACAGCTTTTACAAATTTTAAAAACTTTGCGGGTATAATATAATATAAATAAGGTATTAGATATATTGCGTCCACGTCCACGTCATTTCGTTCATTTCCAGAAAAACATAATATCAATTTGTCACAATTCAATCATTATTATGAAATAGCCATCAACAATATATTATTTTTGTAGAGCTCAAATACATTTTTTCACTGTATTACAAAAAGGAAATTTTGTCAAGATGTCTAGGTGCCGAATTTTCTGTGTCAACCTGTCATGTGCCAACTTATCACGGATTCATTGAAAGATGGTAAGAAGGGTACGTAAACTTACTTTTCTTTTCGACATTACAGGAGAGCTCAATGAATTAAATTTGCAACATCAAGGAATGAACAAAAGATTAACCGAAATTTATTAGCGATGTGAATGCAGTTATGAAGAAACTGACATCCCAAGAAGAACACTCGAGGAAAAGACATTTGAGGGTTGTAAAAGCATATATTATCATTTTTTAGATAACGATTGATTAATGATCCGGTTCTTACGTTCTATGCTCTGCAATCTTCAATACAGCGAAACATTACTTCTAAGCCATTTAAAATCGACATCAAAAATGACGATCAAATGTATAACCGTCTCTCTCCACCATATGTGAAGTTTGAAACCGCCACAATCTAAATGCACCAATCACGAGCCAGGGAACACTGAACTACCGCCCTGTCACCATACAAACGTTTTGTGTCCCCTTTGCAAATTATTCTAATATTATACTTGAGGATTAAAATCGGTTTTTTCGATTGCTGAACAATTTGACTTTGTGGAGAGAGGCGGTTATGCATTTAAACCCCTCATTTAGAACAATATGGCAGCTTAACCTTATTATAATAATACATATAGTAAAATATAAATTAAATGAACTGGGGAGAAAGTTTTGTTTTAATGAAAAGACTTCGTACATACATAGGCAGTTACTCTATTGTAGAAAAGCTAGTTTATTAAACTCGAAATTTACTTTAGGCAGAGATATTACAGTTGATGATATATATAGTTTCCATATCCGCTCCCTATTCGGAGCATATGTCCGCCACACGGTGCCTCTATGATTCTCTGTCTCGCGCCAACTTCCTCGCATCTTCCCAGGTCATCCGGCGTCCCTTACCTCCCCTGAGCACATCCTATGGATAGTAATCAGAGGCCTTCCGCGGCGTCGGGATCCATCAGGTTGATAAAAGAGGCAGTAAGGATTCAGGCTTCCCTGGGGCATCCGCAGCACATGTGCAAGCCAGGTTCATCGTCGCCTTTTAATTTTGGACGTAATAAAGGGCTGGTTTGTCCGCTCTCTTACCTCCGTGTTCCTGACAAAGTCAAACCACCGTACTCCTAATATTCACCGCAGGCATCTGTTTTCGAAGCACAGTATACGGTTACCCTGTGATTTTGCGATGTGCCATGATTCGCAACCGTAAAGCAGCACAGTCAGTATGCATGCGTTGAATAAGTGGCACTTGGTTCTGACCGAGTACAACCGTGAGTCCCAGACTTTCAGCATTATATAGATAGATTTTTATATAGATTATTATTATATAGATTTTAACACCAAATCTTATATATAAAACCAAAACGGCGTATGTATGTATGTGGGTCTGTAATTCTATTTTGCATTGTTGTTGCAAGTTGCCATAAAAACGAATATGAAAGAAATATGTTTGAATTTTTATCGGCGAAGACATTTAGTCAAAATGTAATAAATTAGTCTTCTACCAACTTTTTCCCGGCTTTTATTAATAAAATAATGTTTATTATTTACGTGAAGAACATTTCTTTGACAGCAAATTGGATTTTTTCCTTGAATTTGGACATATTAATGGGCGAGAATGGGGCTGTCATCAATTTAAATAAAGTTTGTGATTTTATTTTAACTCTATTTTGGATGTTAGATTTTGTGATATAATTATGTCGAATGATATAACATTAAATAATTATTGTTCGCTTAGTCCGAGCGACGCCAGGTAGCAATACTAGTAAATGATAAAACACTGTGAAATAGACTATAATATTAATAAAACAACATTTTGTCTCTGTTGCCATAGAGACACCAAAAGATTCCACGAGATTATGTTGGGAACATTTGTATTCAAATTTGAACATAGTTACAAAACTTTATATGGGTATATGACATTTCAAACATGGGGAAAGGGTGTCGGTTCTTTTCATTTTGATATCGGACGTTTCACATGTTGTTCGCAAAAAAAAAAAACAAAAGATCATTCATTCAAATTTCATGCAGTTAAAGAGTGTCGACTTGACGTTCAAATTTGTCGCTGTTGATTTCAAACAAATGACGTTCGAATCCTTCGTGGCTTTTCGCAAACTGTCATTGAAAGATTTGGAATCGTTCTCACGCGTTTATTTCGCCTTATTCGAAATCGAACAAAATACATTTGGGAATCTTTGTTGCCCACTTTGGTCAGTTATTAATTATTTATTCCCTGAATTTATCTTTAGTGTATTTTTAAGACAGATCTTCCAACAGTTTACAAAAGTGTCAATTTATCGCCGCAATGGCGCTTTATACAAATGTGTGATGTGGTTTATTTTCAAGTGAGATATTTTTAATTACATTTATCGGATTAATCGTGAAGCCGAATGTTTTTTTTAACGTCTTATAAATCGATGAACGCCCGCTGCACGCACGAAAAAACATGACTCATTGTCCCGTTTGTCGCGTTACGCCGAAGGCAAGCGTGCGAGCGAGAGCGCGGATAAGCGATAGAGAGGCACGATAGGCCTACTGTTCGGATCGTGCCGCATCTATCTCTCTTCCACTCGATCGGTCGATGCGTCTGAGTAGAAAAGAGACAGCGGCACCACACAACTTATACACCTACAGTACCTACACGTGATCTGTTTACAACTGTTTATAAAGTGAAGTGAAATGTTAATGTGGTTTTCATTGTTTATATTACAACAACAATTGCGGCAATAAAGGTAATTAATTCTTGCATATTAAAAATCTGATTAACGTATAACAAATATACAAAATATCGTATCCATACAAAATAATGATAATTCAATAAAAATGATTCCATTTTATTCATAAAAGTATGCAATCATTTCATCAATGTTTTCTTATGACGTTGTCACGTTAAACTATCGTCCGTAAACCGACTTTACAGACACCAATTTTTTTGCTTCATTTTGGACCTGTATAGCTTGGCGCAGATGGATTTCGTTAGATTTTGTGGTCGTGGTGCAGTTTTGAAGTTTGCAATTTTGTGCGTTTTTCACCGTGATTGATGGTGAGTTCACCTAGGGACTTTCGTGTGGTTGTAGTTGGTTGCATTGTTGGATGGTATAGGTTAGGTTAGGTTAGGTCACCGAATTTTTTTATCTTCTTTTAACCTAACCTAACCTAACCTAATCTTCTTATTGCCCCGCACAACCACAGTTTTGCCGCAAGCGTACCGAAAATTTGGTGAAAAATGCACAAAACTGCAAACTTCAAAACTACACCACGACCACAAAATCTATCGAAATCCATCTGCGCCAAGCTATACAGGTCCAAAATGAAGCAAGGAATCCAAAACTACCAAAAAGAAGCGTCAGAACAATATTAGCCACGTGTCTGTATTCTGCAAATTTACCATACATTTGGGAATCTTTGTTCCCCACTTTGGTCAGTATTTAATTATTTATTCCCTGAATTTATCTTTAGTGTATTTTTAAGGCAGATCTTCAAACAGAATACAAAAGTGTCAATTTATCGCCGCAATGGCGCTTTATACAAATGTGTGATGTTGTTTATTTTCAAGTGAGATATTTTTAATGACATTTATCGGATTAATCGTGAAGCCTAGTGACGGCTGGTGACGGGATGCAAGGGGGTGCAAAAGGAAGTTTCAACTATTTTTCCGTACTACGGAAGAGAAACAGTTGGTATTGCGAACATCTGAATTGAAAGTCCATGCTATAGAAGTGTTTTAAAATCCAATTAATGGGAAAGAACTCTAGTAAGCCAGAAAGTTTCACGGAATTGTACTCGAGAAATTTGTAAAAATTCGATATAATTTTTTGTGGGGAGGGCGGTTGTTTGGCGGGGTGGGGTTTGGAGGGCGTATGGAGGGGGAATGCCAGAAACCTTTGAAGGAGTGAACTCGAAAAATTCGTAAAGTTTAAAAAAAAATTGGGGATGGAGCTTGGGGGGTGGTTGGGGGGAGAGGTTGGTAGGCCAGAAACCATTGCGGGAGTGTACTCAATACATTAGGTTTAGTAGTCCAGAGCGGACATACACACAGACATTCATTTTTATATATATAGATAGAAAAAGAAAACACCGTTAGATTTTTTTATTTCCAATAACCTAATCAGTCGGTCGGATGGAGACCGTTTACCACCTTTTTTTCGACATGGGTCCGTTTGGAGTGGTGCACCACACATTGTGATAAAGATTTTAGTCTGTTAATATTTTGACTTACTGTTAAAATGTTAATAAACATATGGTAAGGTTTTCAATTTGCTACGTTAATAAGGTTCGTCAAAATAAAATCCTAAAAAAAGTTGAAATAACTGACCGTCAAATCGGGGGACCCCCTTAACTTTCAATACATTTGAATAAATTCATGCGAATGTGTCGAGTAGTGTTTTTTTAGGTCAGATATTCATGACATGTTTTAATGGCTTTTCACCAGAATGTGTCAGTTGATGACTATTCAAGTGACCTCTTTGCGCAAACATTGAATTACATCTATCGCATTTGAATGGCTTTACACCAGAATGGATCATTTTGTGTACTTTCAAAGTAGCTCTTTGAGCAAACATTGAATTACATGTATCGCATTTATATGGCTTTTCACCCGAATGTGTAATTTTGTGTCTTTTCAGGTCACCACTCTGAGAAAACATTGAATTACATGTGTCGCATTTGAATGGTTTTTCACCCGTATGGGTCATTTTGTGTCTCTGCAAGTTTGCTCTGTGAGAAAACATAAAACAACATATATCGCATTTAAACGGCTTTTCACCCGAATGGGTCATTTGGTGTATTTTCAGAGTACCTCTTCGAGCAAACATTGAATTGCATGTAACGCATTTGAATGGCTTTTCACCTGAATGTGTCATTTTGTGTCTCGTTAGGTGACCTCTTTGAGAAAACATTGAATGACATATATTGCATTTAAAAGGTTTTTCATCTGAATGAGTCATGTTTTGTATTTTCAAGTCAGTTTGAGTTTGGTGTTGTTTTAAGCAAGATTGTGACTTTTTTCTGTGTATCAGAAGTGAACGAAGCGACGAGAAAATATCGAAACAAACACTGCAAACGAAATTACTGTCATAGAAAACGGTTTTTACTATTTTAAAGTCACCACGGTAGGTGATTGTCTTGAAACAATTTTTTGTTATCTTTTTCATTGATTTTAGCACAAGATATTGGCAAGCTTTCCTGATGAGTTAATTAAAACTTGGCTCGAGATCTTCGCAGGTGGAATCTATAAAGAAAAGTATTTTTTAAGGCAATGATTTATCCAAATTTAAAAAATATTCTTCCGTTTCTCAAATAATGAAAATAAAAAAAAATCTGTAGCAATTTGAATTGTTTGAATTTTGTACTTCTCCATGAGTTTTGTCGCTAACGACCTGGGTTTCGCCTTTCGGCATTTAGTCAAAATACTTAATTATGCCTGAAGATGCCGAAAAGCGAAACCAGGGTCGTTAGCGACAAAACTCATGGAAAAGTACAAAATTTAATGAATTCAAATTTGATATCGAAATTCCATCAAGCACCCTCAGTCGACATACTTTATTATGCCTGAAAATGCCAAAAAGGCGAAACCCGGGTCCTTGGCGACAAAACTCATGGAAAAGTACAAAATTCAAATAATTCAAATTTGATATTGAAATTCCATCAAGCACCCTCAGTCGAAGTAAAAATAATATTTACCACATTTTTGTTCATTATCATTATATGAGCTCACGTTGACATCAAATTTTTTTTCTGCTTTTAAAGGGTTCGCCCTTTGGTGAAAGTCTTTGAAACTCGCAGTCAAGAAACATTGAATCATTACACATCTTTGCAGGTGTTATCTAGAAATAATTTTAAAAATAATGGATATCGATAAAGCAAAATTGATGGAAGACAAGATAAGTGTATAAAATAAGCTCTAAGTTCGAATTCAAGTTGTCACTTGACCACAGGCACCAGGGCTGTGGAGTCGGAGCTTTTTGGCCGGAGTCGGTGTCGTCGCGGCGTTTTGGCGTATGGCCGGAGTCGGAAATTTTGAATTGTTTTATTAAATGCTGGAGTTTGAGTCGGAATTTCTTTTACCGACTCCACAGCCCATACAGGCACTCAATTAAGTAGAAAAAAACAATATTCTGAATCCTGTACTTGAATTTTATAAATGGATTGACCATTACCAATGGAAGCTTTTTCTACAACTAAATAATTACCTCTTCCTGTTGACTCCCGCTGACATCATATTGATTTTCTGTTTTAAAATGGTTCGTCAAAGAGCCACGTTCTTCAAAATCGTATTTTTGGAATTCAATTTCTACTTCTTCACCTTTTACATTCCTGAAGTTTACCGGGCCAGCCTAAGAAATAGATTGAATGAAAGTGTATCTACTTTACTAGGAGCAAATTTTTTGAGGCAGACATTTTGTATACAGCAGTATACTAAATTGGGTAAATTATGGATATATGGTAACGGGACAGAATCCCAATCCTCTCGAGAGGAGTAATAATAATAACATATGTTAAATATATATATTATTAATTGGTCATTAATATTTTCAAAAATACCCATAATTATAACAAACCCACTTAATTCATTGAAACTTGTATACATTCAATTTTCGCTAATTTACATCTTAACAGCCATTTAACTTAGGATCTACTTATATTTTTGTATATAAACGATACAAACTGTTTACTACGCGTCAGTTCAAGTACATCCGTGCACTTGGAATGCCTGAAGATGCCGTAAGGCGAAACCTGGGTCGTTAGCGACAAAACTCATGGAAAAGTACAAAAATTCAAAAAATTCAAATTTGATATTGAAATTCCATCAAGCACACTCAGGCGATTTTTTTTTTAACCATGTCCGCTCCCAACTTGGAGCATATGGACTCCTCGAGGAGTTTATCTCAACAAAAGTTTTTTCTACAAGAACTGCTTGATACTCAGTTGTCTAACCTCTCTTTTGAAGAGAGTAGGGATGGAAAGGATAGAGGAGTAGGACAGGACTAGTGATTAGCTACAATCGCTGTCACTATGCGTCACTCTTTGGGATCGGAAAGGTGAGAAGGGGTTTTCAACAACACAAACACCCATGCCTTTGAACAGATTTATCGACAGAAAAAATCCGCTCGTAATACGGGAATCGAACCCGGGCGGTCCGGCACGCGAGTCAAAGCCGTTGCCACTGCGCCACGGACCGGACATCAAACCAGGCGAAATACTTAATTATAATGTCTATCTTTCTTTTAAATGAATGCATCGGATAAAAATAGACGAAAGAGACATTTTCATACTGCCGCTGAAGTTTTTTAAGCGGCCAGAGTGCAATGTTAAGTGACAAGTGTCAATTTGATGCGACAAGAATATAATATTTGGCTTTCTACCTCCTCCGTCACGCGGTAAACGTCATCGGCATCCAATTCTTCTTGCTTCACTTGCGCGTGGTCACTGCCGCCAGTCGAAAGACATCCATTCTTCAGATAATAATCGCGATTACTGTTCTGGCATACATAAGGCGAAAATGATTCTTCATCTGGTTCTATTTTGATATTCATCTCGAACAATGCTTGATTCTTGAAGGCGAATCTTTCACAAGACGAACTATGGCCTTTGGCGTTAGACCATAGACAAAATATTAATTCCTTCCCATAGAGAATTTTAGTTTGTCTAAGGAAGACAGAATAATATATATACCTATATTAAAGTTTAATAAAAAGCATGTCCATAATAATAATGCAGATTTCAGTAAAACATTTACAGCTCAAATTCAGTTAAAAAACTACAAAATAATTTGCGGTCGATAACATCTTTAATGTAAATTCAACTACAGAAGAATCTGACTATCCGGACTAATTGGGGATGAAGATAGACCGGATAAGGACAAATCCGGATAATTGACAGGAAGAGACAGTATAATTCATTTTTATTTCTATACATGGTAGAGGTCTGCACGGGTTCGGGTTTGGGCCGTGGGCCGGGTCGGACCGGATAACGAAGGTTTGTATTCGGGCCTGGGCCGGGCTTGGACGCAAGCATACAACAAAATATAACAAAATCGGGCTTTTTTCGAATGGCCTCACCATTATTGTAAATCTAAATTTAATACTATAATAAACTTCACGTACTCGTATTTAGTCATCTTTTCGACCAATTCGAAAGAACAAAATGCATTGTTTTGAATTTAATTATTTATAGTAATTTTAATGATGTCTGCTTCATAGGAGTTTGTACAATACGCATAATGAATTTCATAATATGACCCTGACTTCAGTATTTCTTATATGATTATTTCGATCGGTCGCAATTCGATTTGTTAGGTTGATTTTTTTAAAGTTTACCGACAAGAAAATATTAACACAAAACCGAAGAGTGCAGAATATATTTCTGTTTAACCTAGCCACCCCGAACAGTATAGATTTTGTCCTAATAGCTACTTTACCTTAAATATCTATCTTAATACTAGTGATACGATGTCAACATTGCAAAATTAATGGTCGCTTAGTCCGAGCGACGCCGGGTAGCAATACTAGTAAGCGATAAGAGAACGTGACCATAGTGAGTAATAGATAACATGGACGGAGTGTTTCATATGTGGCAACAATAAAAGGCGATAAGCGATAAGGTAATGTGAATGCGTGCACGGATATTGGCTTGTTAATTCTGGTGAGTCCGCCATAGCCGTTGGAGTGGAAACGTCGTCGTTTTCATGCGCAACTTAAATATGAATAATTACAGGAAAAAACACTGGGGTCATTTTTTATCCCCCTTCGGCCTGAGAGTCATTTTTCAAGGATGGTCCTACGAAGCTTAAGAACACTTTTCTTTTGTGAAATAATGAGTAAAATAAATTTACTAAGTATTTGATGTATAACATGAACGTTGACGCAATACTTCGAATGCCTTAGTAATAATTTATTATAAATGCAAAGTAGAGGTCCGCACGGGCTCGGGTTTGGCCCGCGAGCCGGGTTGGACCGACTTACGATGGTTTGGATTCAGGCCAGAGCCGGGCTCGGGCTTAAGCATACAACAAAATATAACAAAAAACGGGCTATTTTCGAATGAGCTCACCATTATCGTAAATCTAAATTTAATAGTATAATAATCTTGACGTACCTTCTCGTATTAGTCATCTTTCGACGTCTTCACTTATGAACACCCATTCGAAAGAACAAAATGCATTGTTCATAATTTAAAAACTTCTGACGAAATAATTTTAGTATTTTTTAACGATGCCTGCTTTTGAGAAGTTTTTACATTACAAATTTCATAATATGATCCTGACTTCAGTATTTCTTATATGGTTATTTCGATCGGTCGCAATTCGATTTGTTAGGTTGATTTTTTTTATATTTACCGGCAAGAAAATATTAACACAAAACTGAAGGGTGGAGAATATATTTCTTCAGTAAAAACCCATGGGAAAAGTAAACTGTGGAAATCATTTAGTGAAATCATAGAGGTGGCTACAGACAAAACATTGGATAGATACGTTGAGTGTAAAAAAATGTTAAATGCACTTCTCCCTTGAATCGTTATTCCTGTAAAACAAACAAAAACTAATTTTCATTAGGAAGAAATTTATTTCGCAGAACTTTACACACACGATAATTGGTGAGTGAATTTTTAATATTTTGCATAACGAGAAAAAATTGCTCCCTTAACCTATTCATCCCGAACAGTATAGATTTTGTCCCAACAGCTACTTTACCTTAAATATCTATCTTAATACTAGTGATACGATGTCTAAGCTTTTGGTATTCTTAAATCATAGTTTTTTACACCTTTTGCAGAATAAAAATATGATATTTATAGGCTAGTTGCGCTGTAATCTATTAATAAATAGAAGATATCGGAATTTTTCGGTCTAATTGTCAATGTTAGCTGGGAAGCGCTAACATAAAATTTCACACCCATAAGAGATAAGAGAACGTGGCCATTGTGAGTCATAGATTACATGGACGGAGTGTTTCATATCTGGCAACAATAAAAAGCGATAAGCTAAGAGAAAAGGTTACTTCGTGCACGGTTTTTGGCTTGTTAGTCCACCATAGCCGTTGGAGTGGAAACGTCGTCATTTTCATGCGCGACTTAAAAATGTATAATTATAGGCAAAATAAGGATTTTTTTTCAGAAAGATTCATTTTTTTATTGCAGTGTATGCCGATAAGACCAAAACATTGGGGTATTTTTTTAACCCCCTTCGGCCTGTGAGTCATTTTTGTCGCAATTTTTCTGTCTACTTGTCAATATTATCAATTGCTGGAAAGCGCTAACATAAAATTTCACGCCCATAAGCGATAAAAGAACGTGACCATAAACCGTCCCGATCCAATTGAATGTATGTGGAATCAGTACTTAATATTTTTTTATTTTTTATTGGTTAATTATGAATTTGACAGCTGTCACTTTAACAATATGGTTTTTTAACTAAAAAATTTAGAATGTATGTCGGCATCTGCAGTTAAAAGGCCAAAGTGTTGCAAATTAGTGTGTTGACGGTTCTCTTGAATTCTTTTGTCACATTAGTCCATATTGACTTTTTTGTTTGATGTAATTTTAAGTTTGATCATTGGATTGGATGTCTCTCGAATGTTTTAATTGATGCTTAATCAAGAAAGATTTACGAATACATGTATACTGACAGTGGTCACATTCAAATGGTTTTTTGTTCAAGTGTGTCCTTTTGTGCTTAGTCAAACCGCAACTGGAAATACATGCATACTGGCATTGATCACATTTGAATGGCCTTAAGCCGGAATGCTTCATTTTGTGTCTTGTCATGCTTGATTTTAGAACACATTCAAACTGGCACTGGTCACATTTGAATGGCTTTTCACCCGAATGCGTCATTTTATGCATTTTGATGTACGATTTTGAAGAACACATGTATTGACATTGGTCGCATTTGTATGGTTTTGCGCCCGAATGATTTCTTTGGTGCATTTTCAAGTTGTCTATACGGGCAAATGTAAAGTGACATTGATCGCATTTGAAAGGCTTTTCGCCCGAATGTGTTCTTAGGTGGTTAATTAATGCGTATTTTTTAACACACGCGTACGAACACTTTTCACATTGGAATCGCTTCTCTCCGGAATGTACCAAGTGGTGTCTGCTTAAATCAGAACTCCTTCTAAATGTACTCTGACATTGGTCACATTTGAAAGGCTTTTCGACCGAATGCTTTAATTCGTGTCTTTTCAAGACAGATTTATTAACAAATGAATAATTACACTTATCGCATTTGAATGGCTTTTCGCCCGAATGCAACATTTGGTGTCTTTTCAAGTCAAATTTCGTGCGTAATGTTTTGGGACATTGATCGCATTTGAATGGTTTTTCTCCCGAATGTGTGCTGAGGTGAATTTTCAAGTATGATTTAGTGACACATTTAAAAAGACAATGATCGCATTTGAATGGTTTTTCGCCTGAATGTATCGTCAGGTGTCTTTTCAAGGTGTCTTTACGAGCACATGTAAATGGACATTGATCGCATTTGAATGGTTTTTCACCGGAATGTGCCATTTGGTGTTCTTTTAAGCCAGATTTAGAATTAAATTTAAAATGGCACTGATCGCATTTGAATGGCTTTTCGACCGAATGTATTGCTTGGTGTCTGAGCAAGTCACATTTTCTTCTAAATGCACTTTTACATTCGTCACATTCGAAAGGCTTTTCACCCGAATGTATCATTTGGTGTTTGAGCAAGTCGCATTTTCTTCCAAACGCTTTTTTACATTCGTCACATTTGAATGTCTTTTCTTTTAATTCTGTCTGTTTGAGTAATTTCAATGGAAACCTTCCGGTCGATTTGTTTTCACATTGACCGGATTGAGATTGTTTTTTACTTTGTGACTTTCTATGAATGCACAGTGAACGATGCGACGAGAATACATGGTAGCAACAACTGCAAACAAAATTACTGTCATAGACCAAAGTTCTTTCCAATTTAATATCCACCACAATCGGTTGACATCCTGACATCTCTTGTTTGATATAGATTTCTTCAATATCGACACGGGATATTGGGATGTTTTCTTGAGAAAAGATCTTGGAAGGTGGAGACTAAAAAATATAAAATTGGTTAGAAAATGGGTTCGTGATTGGTTTATTATATTTTTTTCGAAAGAATAAGAAATCCGTTGAAATATGAGAAAAGATGTGCTTTTTATCATCGGGTTGAAGACCAAATTTAATATCACGCTATTTTAGGTTAAATTGTTCTCACAATAATATTGTTAAGCTGTGTGACACTGACTCGAATCAATAAATTATTAAAAGATGAAGGCAAAACATAAAACAAATTTTAAATATTCATTAAATTATTAAATTGAAATGAATAATACAAATAATTAATAACCTCTTTCTGTTCACATGTATTCCTATCATCTAAACTCACGCTGGCATTGAGACTGTTTTCAGTTTTCAAAGGGTCCGTCAGCGGTTCAAGTTTTTCAAATTTAAAGTTTTTTGCTTCGTCTTCCGTATAAGTATTCCTCAAAATCACTGAAGCAATCTAGGAAAAAGAAATGGTATATATTTACTAAAAATTGTCACAAATAATGACATGTGGGAATGAAGCAAAAGAGTTCGATGATCTTATCTTATCCACTTTAACCTAACCCGATCTAACCTGAACCCAAACCTTTCCTTATCTTACCTTACCCGTACCGGAGCCTCTTACGCCTGTAGAATTCTAACTAAAATATTTTTGATTGAGTAGGCATTTACTTGGTAGAACTCCATTATAATACGGTTAGAAAATAAATATGTATTTTAATTCTAAATAAATTATTTTATATATTTGTTGATGGCTATTTCAGCTAACGCCTTCGTCAGAACTATGTTTTAAACGTGTATTAGAGATAGCTTATATACCTACGTTAGACAGGGTACCCCATACATCCCCTCTCTGCTCAACCATACAAACGCCACATCGAAAAATTTTGATTAGTTTCAAGTTATTGGTCTGTAATTTAATTATATTTTAGTAATTTTTAAGACTTATTTTTTAAAGTTGTTGTTTTTAATTTTTTTTTATGGGGGTTAAATTTTTTTAAATATATTTTTTTTATTTCATTAAAATATTCAACGCTAATAGAGGCATCCGCGATGTGTCAATATTTTTGTCGAGTTATTCTTATACTTGCCACACGGCGGACAGCTTGAGAGAAACACCAAAACAAAATTGACATCTTGAAAGAAATTTCAATGCAACTAAATAATAGGAGATTATCAAACTTGAATTAATTGAATTTTCTTTTAATAAAACAAAAGTGGCAATGCAGGAATAGGTTTGCAGTCGACGCTCTGGCCTTTCTATTATAATATATAATATCAATGGCTTTAAAGAGTAAATTTACTTTCTCCGTTTTTATGTCAATTGTGCACGAGAGGGTAAAAAATGAGTATTTAGGCATTTTCAAAGCGATCAGGAAAATTTCAAAAGAACTTTCGAACGTTTATTTGTAAAACCGCTGAAAACAAATAATGAATGACAGGTGACAGTAGAATTTCATTTTCATTAGGTATTTGTCTGTTGTTTTGAGGACTTGGGCGTTAGCCTAATCCTGTTCATCTGGATTTTTGTTATAGACTTAGGTCATGGTGCACGGAGCTGATTAGCGTTCCGTGCACCAATCTATCTGTCGTTCATTTTACAAGTGACGTGGTGAGCTACTGGATGCTGCTCACTGCTCGGGCGGAATTATCTGTTTCCGGTTTAGTCAAACAGCACCGTCATACCGAGGGTTCGTACGCTGTATATCGTCGTCGTTGAGTCGTTGAGGAGTCGTTTCCGTATCGATGTCATGCTTATGTGTCCGGTTTTCGCGCGCGCTGCTTCTGTGATGTGTCCTTGTTAATGATGATGTGTGTGTTTGGTGGTGTGAAGATGATGGTCTTGAACTTGTGCTTGAGTTTCAGCGTGGGTTGATGCGGTGTGCCGTTCGGTCCGGTGCTCAACTGCACCGAAAAACCCACAATCGCTCACGAGCAGGTGCTTGAATACAAGGCAACGACGCACCCAGGACTTGATCCACGTAGCCGAGCTGTCCGAGTAGAGTGTGCAAGAGGCTGGGTGTGCTCGGGGGTGTGGTGTTCGGGCAGGGCGTTGGTCCTTGCGACAGCCGGTTGGCTTCGCGTTGTCATGAAGTTCTTTTTCGTTTCTACTTCTTCTCCTTCTATGTGTGATAATGGTGTGTAACTGGTAATGATGCGTGTGTATAAGGTATTGGTTTTAAACTTGTGCTTGAGTTTCAGCGTGGCTTGATGCGGTGAGAAGATGTGGGGGTTGGATAATAAGCAGTGTAGGTTTTAGGACGACAATTGATTTATCAAAACCACTCTTTAGCCATTTAGACGCCACGACGTGCAGGCACGCAAACGCGATTACGAGCTTATTAATGAATAAATTAAATATGTTTAAATGCAATATGATGCAGAGACACATTTTGGAGGCAATGTGATTGTTAGAATACACATATTATATATAAACCGTTTTCTTTTTATTTGATGTTGGGCTAACAGACTTCACTAGGGCCTTATTATCGCAATGATCGCTCGATTGATAGAGCACATCAGAGTGAGAAGGGAATAGCTAAATATCAGTAAGTGCGAGTAGACAGCACACAGCATTTTGTGCTATTTATAAAATATAGTTTATTATAAATAAAATAAGTTTCCAGTCATAACAAAATTATTCTAATTTATTCATTAATTACATTATTTTTTTGTGGCAGCCCTAGATGTTATTTGTAGTAATACGGTAGGAAAAATAGCAAATTATTTTAGTTCTTCATAAATTTTATATATTTGTTGATAGCTATTTCGGCTTACGCCTTCGTGAGAACTAGTTCTGACGTTCTGACTGAATTTAGTTCTGACGAAGGCGTAAGCCGAAATAGCTATCAACAAATATATAAAACGTATTATAATGGAGTTCTACCAAGTAAATGCCTACTCAATCAATAATTTGTGCTACCTATATAAATTGTTTTATTCTAGAATATATATATATTTCATATTTTTATTTATAAAATTTATTGTTTTTGGCAGCCCTTGAGACGTTTTTTAAATCTTGTACTTTTGATATAATTTTTTCACTTTTCTATGAAAATCAATAATAACTTGAGTATAAAATTATTTTACGGGTATGTTACGTGATATTTTCATGGAAAAATCGATGATTGAAAATGGTGGCGTAGAGCGAAAATCCATGGAATTGGCTTGTCGTTTAAAAGGTTAAGTCATCGATATATAAATAAGTATTTTGACATCACGAGGGCCATGTTAGCGTCGAAGTTACATGCAAACGTCTGTCATGTGAATTGAAAGAATGAACAAATATTGCTTCATTGCTTTTGTCAATTTTTCCGAAAACAGTAAGGTAAATGTACCAGTCTTCAACACCTAGTGAGGAAAGTGTGTTATTTCAAATTTCTTAGGTGAAATCTAGTAAAAACCTTGTTCCTGAACCACCCATTGCTACTTGATTCAACCAAGAGTGGTGTGACAGAAAGCCTTGAGGCAACCCTGAAAGAAAGTTCACTATAAAGCCCCCTGATTAGACTTGGTCAACACCTAGACATTTCAATTTATGAGATGGTCAACTACTGAAACAAAAACATGACTTCAAATAATTTAACTTTTTTTAAGCAGGCCCCTTTCGTAATTTTTGTAACATACTATTAATTAAGACATGGTTGCTTTGCCTTTATTCGGTACAATGCTAAACTTAAATCGTGTTAATATAAAATTTAAAATAACTTTGATTATTCCACGTATTGTGTAACTAACTGTGACACGTGTTTCGCCTCTTTCAGAGGCATCTTCAGACTTACTATCGCAAAGTTTGCTTAAGTAATGTAAGTAAGTAATTAGTTACACAATAGGTGGAATAATCAAAGTTATTTTAAATTTTATATTAAAATGAACTTCCACAAAGTTACCGCCGAAACCATCGAAAATACTAAATCGTGTTTTTTGTTTAATTTTTTTAAAAAAGGTCAGCTACTGGTTCATTTACCTAATTATGTTTATGTATAAACACGTAGCTTATACGTGAATATATACCGACATGTTTATTGTTGAATTAACTGATGGTTGCTCCACTTTCAAGTTATTCAAACTGATAAAAATACATTTTCAAGGTCAAACATTTAAATTGGCCATTACTGATGACGTTTTAATCATTTGTTACCGGTAGGTAAGACAGTTTTTTGCGAGAAGTGTAACAAAATGGGTTTCAAACCTCTTCCGAAACGCGGTTATCGTCATGGGTGAATAATTCTTCTTTCTTCACCTCCACGTAGTCACTGCGGCCAGCCGAGAGACCTTCATTTGGATTATTTACATTTAGAATGTCAATTTTGTCATTCAGAAGATTGTAATCGCGGTTGCCGTTCTGCCATACATTACAGGACAACGATCCATCGTCGGGTTCTAGTTTGATATTCATTTTGAACAGTTTTTCGATGTATGAAGGCGAAACTTTTGTAAGACGATCTGTGACGATTGACTTCGAACCATAGACAAAGATATTAATTCTACGCATAGACAAAACGACATTGTCATGGTTTTAATTTTGTACTTTTCCATGAGCTTTGTCGGTAACGACCCGGGTTTCGCCTTTTCGGTATGTTCAGGCATTTCAATTGCACGAATGTTCTTGAACTGACGTGGAGTAAACAGTTTGTATCGTTTATATCAGGGCTGTGTAGTCGGTCAAAAAAAGTCCGTCTCCGACTCCGACATTGACCAAAACCACAACTCTGACTCCAACTAAAAAAGGTTAATATCGTCACTTTTTTCCCCTAATTTTCCTATTATGTGTATTCAATCAAATATCAACCCTATCAATGCGGCCAAAAGCCAAATTTGACATATTAAATGCAAAAATTAATGTTCAAGCTTTTCAAAATTTCCGACTCCGAGTACTACTCCGGCCAGAACGCCGCGACGACTCCGACTCCACAGCCATGGTTTATATACGAAAATAAAAGTAGATCACTAAGTTAAATTGCTATTAAATTGTAAATCAGAGAAAATTTTATGTAAAAAAGTTTCTATGAATTATGGGTTTGTTTTAATTATAGGGATTTTTAAAAATACAAATGACCAGATAATAACATAAGAATATTTGAAATAAATCTAGGGTTTTATCTGACCTTTTATTAATGAGTTGTTTGATTTCCTGTAAGTCCCTGAATTAATATTTTATGATAGTAAGTGATTGAATTATTAATAAATGACAATTATTTTAGGTCTAGTTACAATTGGAATAATATGCTCCAACGCATTCATTTTATGTTAGATATCGATGAAAAAAACGTGAGACATCTTTCGCTGAAGAATTTTTACCATTGTCATTTCATTCGAAGAGCTCTAGTGTAGGTCTAAGCATGTATCATATCACAGCACGTCAATCATTGATTCAAACAAAATTGTGTAAGAAAAAAACCGCTCATTATATCAATAATGACTTTCTCTTTTCTATTGATGGCCAACGTCTATTGATTCTGTCCGGTCCGTGGCGCAGTGGATACGGCTTTGACTTTCTTGCCTGACCGCCCGGGTTCGATTCTCGGTACGAGCGGATTTTTTCAGTCGATAAATATATTCAAAGTCATGAGTGTTTGTGTTGTTGAAAATCCCTTCCCACGTTTCCGATCCCAAAGAGCGACGGATAGTGAGAGAGATTAGCTAATCTCTAGTCCTTGTATCCTTTCCATTCCCTATTCTCTTCGAAAAAGAGAGACTGAGCAATTGAGTAACAAGCAGTTCTCGTAGAAAAACATATGTTGAGATAAACTCCGTGAGGAGTCCATATTGAGACGACCAGGGTTTCTTCCCAATCTGACTGCGTCAGACAGCGTCATTCTAAGGCGTTCGTCGACGGAACTTAGGGACAGGATGGGGAGAAAGGTGTCTCTCGCAAAGATTTCAAACGGTTTCTCTTTGCCGTAACTCTATCCCAGAGTAGGCGAGTTTATTGTTCTCAATTTAGATTGTCAGTTACACAGATATAATTGTAGTTGCGACTACATTTCAAAGCGTAAGACCAAATGAATAATGCGACTTCCTCCTGTCCGAGAAAGGAGGGCGATAAAAAAAACTGATGACTTTTGAAAGAAGGATAACGACTAACTCGCTTGGCGGTTATTTTATTTGACAGCCACATTTATACTCCGTGATTCTAGTATGAAAAACAGCTCGACCAATCAATGCAAAGCATTCTGGCCTGAGCTGAATTCAACTAATCACTGCGAAGCCGTCGCAATGAGTCGGTTACATGAATTTATAACAATTTGAATGCATTTATTCGCGTTATATTACTCGTTTGGTCTTATTATTATTGATTGAGGTGATAAATAAGATCGTCCGAGAGAGTTCTGATACCCTACAACATCATGCGGTATCAATATGTTCCGAATTGTGAGCGGAGATGGTTGTTAAAAAAAAAAAATGATTCTCTGATGGACCTCAATGGTTGGTTCTTGTCCCAGTATATGCTTCATTTGTTTTTATTCTCGATCCTCACATGTTGATTTTTTGTATACTATTAAACATCTAACACCAAATTTTACAGATATCACGTATCATGGTTGCCCAGTAGCCCAATAGCCCAGTAGCCCAGTAGTGGCCAAAGCGTAGATCGCATTAAACTAGTTAACGGCGCTGCTATTCCTAGTCGCCCATCTGTCTGACGTGTTAATGTAAACTTCTCTCAATTTTTTTTTTTTTGTTGATAGTTCATTATATTTTAGCATTATTTATTTACTCACAATGAGTTTCCCGACCACAAGTTACAAGAAGAAGGGAACAGTGTTGTTATCCACGATGCAAAAGTATAATCAATATATGTTTTACCATTATTTGTTCTTCAAGCGTCACACTTTGAAAATTTGCCTGGCTGAGGGTGAAACAGTCTGCCACCACTGCTACTTCATCTTGAATATCTTTCTTAATATTAGTGATACAATGTGTAAACTTTTGGTATTCTTAAATCAGTGTTTTTTACATCTTTTGCAGTAAAGAAATATGATTTTTACTGTCTAGTTTCGTCGCAATTAAATTTAAAAAAAAATCGGATTATTATTGGCCGAAAACCATTTATATTGTCGCTTTCAATTGCCAGGATTAAAACTTCTTGCGATAAGATAACGTTATCTTATCTCAAACGCGCCTCTTTTAACGTACATTTCAAATCAAATGAATGCTTTTTACATTAAAAGGTGTAGATAAGAAGTCGCATTCACAGTTTTGTTATTGCCGGTCTAGAATTGTCAAGAACATGATCAGATTGTCTCATTCATGCGCATCTTAAAATATGAATTAGTTTTTGATTTTTTTTATATAACGATGTTTAAAGATACGTCGAAGCATAATCAATCATTTTTTTATCATTTGAAGTTCAACTGTTTACAGCAGCACTGGATGGTAAATTGACGTTGAATGAAGGGAATAAAAACAGGTATTATGCCTATAAACATGAGATTGCTCCATGAATGAACCAACAATGGTTATTAAAGTGTCCCCATTGATAATATGAAACATTTTTTTTTAACTCAAAGATGCAAACACGTGGGCTGCGTAAAAATCGCACGCTTAAAAGAGATCCTGGAATAACCAAACTTTCGAAACCAAAAACGTTTGTTAAATATTATAAATTACTAGCTGACCCGGCGAACTTCGTACCGCCTCAGAATCAATAGATGTGTTAACGTATTAGCTGAATTAAATTTAGTTTTTTATTAAGTCAAAATCAATATGGAAGATAAATGTGCAAAAATCTAAATAAAGTATTTTAATTACATTGAAATGAATGTGATTCACGTGGCAGCAAGGCATTTGCTATATTGAAGAGAATCAAAATGATTCGCGTAGCATTCTTGCACTGCTTTCTGTTAAACTATTTGCTGGATATATATTTTCATATAAACTTTGATGTGATATATTTTCATACGATTATGAAAAGCGCCTCTTGCGACTGCTTTGCAAAGCTTAAATTTAATTCGCTGTATGAAATGTCAAACTTCACGCGCGCCCTCTGTGATTTAACAACAAAAATAATAAATAATGACATATGTCAGAAATATTAAAATACGTCTTGATAGAGACATCCTTCACTTAGCGGTATGAAATATACTTTACAACCTTCTCTCATATGTGACAAATACACATACAAAATTTCATAATAATCGGTCCAGCCGTTTCAAAGGAGTTTGGCGACAAAGATTTGTGTCGAGATTTTTATATATATAAAGAAGAGATTATTTTGTATGTTATCTCAGTTCTGGCGCTTACAAGGTCATTTATACAAAAGACATTGATGCGCCTTTAGCCATTTACAATGTTTCCCTACCAGAACTTACTTTCACTAGAACACTATTAAGGAATGTTCACACTATCATTTTTGGTATTTATCTACATTTTATTTGAAAAGGAATTTTATCGAACCTTTTTACTCTGTGTTCATAGTACAAGATCAAAACAATTTAATCAACATCAGATGTCGTTTATTTTATTTCTAATTGCTGTAAAAGTAACCGAAAAAGACACTTCAATATAAAAATAGTTATACTTAGTTTCCACAAAAACAATATAATATATTTCTTAAAAATCTGTAGGATACATACATACATATAATTTGAGACACAACAAAATATTATCGCTTTAATATTCAGTGGAACCCCGATCTTACGTTCTCGCATTATACGTTTTCCCGCGTTTCCCGCGTGGTTCGTTCATTTTCTATAAGCCCGGCATTTAGTTCATTTATTCCCGCATTAATTGTTTGTTTTATACGGTCCCTTGAAAAATTTTGATTCACTGACAAAAACTGAATTCGTCCATCTTTTCATTGAATATATCAATCAATGGTTTTATTTTACCTAAACTTTAACTTTCTTCTTCATTATATAATTGAAATGAAAAGATCTCTTTATAAGAAAAAAAAATCTCGGCACATTAACAGAGAGTATTCTCTATTTTAATTTTTTTTTTTTTAATTAAAAAAAATATATTTTGCATTACAGCTTGCGCCAATGCGCCAAATACTCTTAATTGTGAAAGTCAAACGAGATTAACTCGATGATGAGTAATAAATCAGTTGTGCACAAAATCAACGATATATAACATACATCCAGCCCAAGATCTCTTTTTTTTCAATTGAAAAATTCTGACCTTGCCGGGAATTGAACCCGGGTCTCCAGATCGCTAGGACAAAGCTCTTGCCACTAGGCCACAGGGACCGACATATATCAATCAATGGTTTTATTTTACCTAAAATTTAACTTTCTTCTTCATTATATAATTGAAATGAAAAGATCTCTTTATGAGAAAAAAAAATCTCGGCACATTAACAGAGAGTATTCTCTATTTTAATTTTTTTTTTTTTTAATTAAAAAAAATATATTTTGCATTACAGCTTGCGCCAATGCGCCAAATATTCTTAATTGTGAAAGTCATACGAGATTAACTCAATGATAAATAATGAATCAGTTGTGCACAAAATCAACGATAAATAACATACACACCCAGCCCAAGATCTTTTTTTTCAATTGAAAAAATCTAACCTTGCCGAGAATTGAACTCGGGTCCCCCGATCGCTAGGACAAAGCTCTTGACACTAGACCACAGGGACCGTGCACAATTATGGTGCAATCGTCGTCAGTGCAATACATAGACGACAGATGGCAGTGTTTTATTTCTTGAGAACTCGCACAGCGAAGGATGACAGTGTTTTATATATAGCGGAGACAATTTTTCCAGACGTCACTTGTCACAAAACCAAAACTTTCGCGCGGTTAAGAACACTTTTCGTTGCCTTTTTGAACACGATGGCTGGTCCATTATCAGTGGGAAAAACAATTAAAAAAATGAAATCACAAATGCGTCTTCGGCAGCCATTCAGTTAAAAAAGTCGTTTTTTAACCGAATGTTTCACAAGGTGTATTTTCAAACTGTTTTTACGAGCACATGTATACTTGCATTGGTTGCATTTGTATGGTTTTTCTCCCGAATGTGTCATTAGGTGAATTTTCAAGTCAAATTTACGAGCACATGTATAATAACACAGCTCGCATTGCAATTTCTTTTCACCCATATGTATCGTTTGGTGTTTTTTCAAAATATGATTAAAAGCACATTTATACTCACACTGCTCGCACTGGAATGATTTTTTCAGCAAGCTTTCGTTACGTGAATACGTTGAATGAAATTGATCGCATTTCAATGGGTTTTTAATCGAATGTTTAGCATGGTGTATTTTCATTTGATAAAGGAAAGCACATTTATATTGACACTGATCGCATTTAAATGGTTTTTCAGTTGAATGTTTCATTTGGTGACTTTTCAAATAAGATTTATGGCCACATGTATATTGACACTGATCGCAAGTTAATACATTTTCACCTGAATGTCTCGTCTGGTGAACTTTCAATACGAATTTACTTGAACATGTAAACTTACACAGATCGCATTTGAATGGCTTTTCATTTAAATGTGTTACTTTGTGTCTTTCCAAATTACGATAATATGCACTTTGATACTTACATTGATCACATTTGTAAGCTTTCTCACTAGAATGAGTCAATTTGTGGCTATTTAATTGTTGATTATTAGCACACGTAAACCGACACTGATCGCAATTAAATTTCTTTTTTCCCGAATGTGTCTTTAAGTTTGTTTGAAGAATTTGATTGTCTTTAAGCGGCGTTTTACCCGAATGTCTCTTTTCGTGCTTTGCCAAGTAATTTTTACGAGAACACGTAAAATGACATGTTTCGCATTTAAATGCCTTTTCACTCGAATGTATGGATTTGTGTCTATTCAGGTTGTGAATAGATGAAAATAAATTGAAACAACTGCTGCAAACAAAATTCTTGACATGGAACATCGTTCTTACTAATTGTATAACCACCACAACCAGTTGACATTTTGAAATCTCTTTCTTGATATCAAATTCTTGGATATCGATATCATCACAAGATATCGGGAAATTTGTCTCAGGAGAATCGACGAGTGGAACTTCGAAAGGAACCGAGATCTTTGAAGACAGAATCTAAAAGAATAAGAACTTGTAAGAGAATGGTTAGCATAGTTGTAATGAACTTTTTCCTGGCTGAGGGTGAAACAGTCGACCAGCACAGTTTCTTTATCTCAATATTAGTGATAAAATGTGTTAACTTTTTGTAATCTTTAACCATTGTTTTTTACATTAAACATCATTTCTTCTTCTTTTTTATACTTTTAAATGAGCGATACAGCCTTGAAAATACAAGAAGAATAATTTTTAATAAATTATTGATTCATTAACCGGTTCTCTGCCGCAAGCGAGTTAATACGCTCTACTTGATACTTGATTTACTTGTCACCACTACCTCTTTTAAATATTTAAATATGTCGTGCATACAGTGACATCTTTTAACATTATGTTATAATACTTGAACTGGAAAGATATTGTATATTATCCTATATTACAACGATTTTTCGAATTCTGAAAAAAAATCGCGGCCCTCCATGTACGGCCATACTAATTCTTCCAGGCATAGAATCGGTTAAGGCCCCTCTCAAGCCATGCCAAAATTCTGTCGTATTCTCCCAAGTGGCGCTTTCAAGAACGCCAGCAAGCAATCGTCATAAAAGGTTCCTATTTTAAGCAAAAAGTATTTTTTTTAATGTGTATTTGCTCATAAATATTTTCTTGCTATCATTTAAACCTTTATTTTATTTAAAATGACGTATTAAGCGTAGAAAAAGCGATCATTGTGTGCTTGATATTTGAATCCAGCCTTTAAATTACAATGTCTCAGACTGTCTGCATCGACGACGTCCGCCGATGATACCCTAACGCAGTGGTGTCCAACTGGTCGATCGCGAGCCAAAATTTAGTCGATCCCGAAAACTATTAAGATTTTTTTAAAAATTCTAATATAATAGTAAAATGGACCCCCGAAAGTCGAACCAGTTGGCTCGACAGTATTGTAACTTTATCGTAATAGCACAGCTCAAATATTACAATAGCAAATTCAAATTTGCAGCTTCATATCTTTCCCACTGGATATAAATGAAAATTTAATAGAAGGTCTTATACTATAAGGATATAGCCATTTTATTTTCAATGGATAGCTCTGATGTAGAGTTACAGCTGATACCGCATGATGTTGTAGGGTATCAGAACTCTCTCGGACGATCTTATTTTTCACCTCAATCAATAATAATAAAACCAAACGAGTAATATAACGCGAATAAATGCATTCAAATTGTTATAAATTCATGTAACCGACTCATTGCGACGGCTTCGCAGTGATTGGTTGAATTCAGCTCAGGCCAGAATGATTTGCGTTGATTGGTCGAGCTGTTTTTCATACTAGAATCACGGAGTATAAATGTGGCTGTCAAATAAAATAACCGCCAAGTCAGTTAGTCGTTCTCCTTCTTTCAAAAGTCATGAGTTTTTTTTGCGCTTGCTTCGGACAGCAGGCGTAGTAACATATTCATTTGGTCTTACGCTTTGAAATGTAGTCGCAACTACAATTATATCTGTGTTTTTTTGTAACTGACAATCTAACTTGAGAACAATTAACTAGCCTACTCTGGGATAGAGTTACGGCAAAGAGAAACCGTTTGAAATCTTTGCGAGAGACACCTTTCTCCCCATCCTGTCCCTAAGTTCCGTCGACGAACGCCTTAGAATGACGCTGTCTGACGCAGTCAGATTGGGAAGAAACCCTGGTCGTCTGGAAACACAGCTAATTAAGTTTATAAACGATGTAATATTTGTCAATTTTAAAACTGATGTATGGAACGTATTGAATCCGATTAAATATTCGTATTTGATAGATGTTTATTTGCGGGTTTCATCATGCTTCGGAAGTACTTATTTGTGTGAAGCCTCACTCACATGAATTATATAAAATCTAAATATCGGTCACGTTTGACGGATAATCATCTTGACGATTGTATACGATTTGCATTCAGAAATTATCAGCCAAATTATTTGGAGATAGGCAAAAATGAACAATGTCAAATATCTCATTAAATTTGATTTTTGTATTATTGTAAAACAATAAAAAGTTGTATAATTTTAATTTGCTTCATAAAACGTTAAATAAATTGTTAATAAGAAATAAATAATAATACAGGATCATTTTTTATACACATTTAACAATATTCCGTCTTTTGAGTGTATAGTTAAACTTTTAAGACTTATATAAAATACCAATTAAATTATCTATAAGAATTTTATTAGAAGTCGATCCCAAGCAAATTTAAAATGTAAAAGTAGCTCCCAGTGATCAAAAGGTTGGACACCACTGCGCTAACGCATATGGTATCCTAGGCCATAATTATTATTTGTTGACCAAATGAGATGCGTCGAGACCTAATATTCCCAGAACTATACAGCTGTTTGGAAAGTCCATAATAATATATTTTTAAGTAACTGCGAGTATTTACGTCACCGGTTAGTAAAGAATAATTTTTTTCTATTTAGAATGGAGTTTTGATTATTTCAAATATTCGCTCGAATTGTCTTTGGTACTGTCGTCGATGTCAAAATCAGTCTCGAGTTTGATCGCTTCATCTTTCTTCATAGCAAACTTGTACAAATAAAAAGACATCAACGATTATATTCAAAGCAAGTATTTATAAATAACTCGAGTACAGTACACTGTGCCGTTTTAATAAAGGCAACGTTAAAAAACCGGCAATATGACGTATGAGCAATGTTTGTTTTATTGATTTAAAATGTTTCTTACAATTGAACACTGGAAATAGAAACTGATATCTCAATTGATTAATAAACTGACGAGCTGTTGCTCTCTCAAGTATTATTTAATATCTTTTTGACGTGACAACGTCTTATAAATCGATGAACGCCCGCTGCACGCACGAAAAAACATGACTCATTGTCCCGTTTTTCGCGTTACGCCGAAGGCAAGCGTGCGAGCGAGAGCGCGGATAAGCGATAGAGAGGCACGATCGGCCTACCGTTCGGATTGTGCCGCATCTATCTCTCTTCCACTCGATTGGTCGATGCGTCTGAGTAGAAAAGAGACAGCGGCAGCACACAACTTATACACCTACAGTACCTACACGTGATCTGTTTACAACTGTTTATAAAGTGAAGTGAAATTTTAATGTGGTTTTCATTGTTTATATTACAACAACAATTGCGGCAATAGAGGTAATTAATTCTTGCATATTAAAAATCTGATTAACGTATAACAAATATACAAAATAATGATAATTCAATAAAAATGATTCCATTTTATTCATAAAAGTATGCAATCATTTCATCAATGTTTTCTTATGACGTTGTCACGTTAAACTATCGTCCGTAAACCGACTTTACAGACACCAATTTTTATGTTTTAACAACAGATAAAAATACATAATCAATTCGAGCGGCCATTACAGCTGATTACAATATTACGTGAGATGCGCTTATCCATAGCCATTTCATGAGAGAAGTCTTAAAATTTGTGCTTCATACCTCTTCCGCCTTGCAGTTATTGTCATGGGCGAATAATTCTTCTTTCTTCACTGACACGCGATCACTCCGGCCAGTCGATAGACCTTCATTTTGAATATTTTTATTGTCGAACGTGTCATTCTGAAGATTTTTTTCGCCATTACTGCTCTGCCATACATAACAGGACAAAGACTCGTCGTCGGGTTCTATTTTTATATTCATTTTGAACAATTTGTCGATTTGTGGAGGCAAAACTGTTGCAAGACGATTGGTTTTAGACCATAGACAAAAAGTATAAATTCTACGCATAGACACAAAAAAAAATGTTTTTTAAGCAAAGAGAGAGTCACATTCGGAATACTATATATGTTACAGTACTGTTGTTAGCTGTACGTATTCTCAGTGAAAATATATTCTTCTCCTAGCTGTTATTAAAATTAAATTTGACCGCCCTATCTTCAGCCCAATATTTGTCTATGATTTTTTTGGTTCTCTTTTTTATGAAAGGGACTACTTGCTGATTTTGTTTCATTGAAGCAAGTCAATATTTAAGGTCAGCAAATCTTTGACTTGGGCCAATCATTTCAATGATCGTGACCAGTGAAATCATGTTGTAATACAAATCTATTACTTGATACATTTTCACTGTAACATATACAAGAAACATTGTCTTTTCCTCGCTAAGAATAAAATATTTGTTCTATTGATGAAAGAATAATAAAGTTTCATTAAACTAATAAGTAACTCAATTTTCTTTGGTCTGTGGTCCTACGCAAAATCTCATAGCTTGTCGTATAAAAAGAACTATTCATAATGAATATCAAAATATAATGAATGGGGAAGATGTAACAAACTTGATTTTAATATTGATAAATGCAATCTTTTATCGTTTACAAGGAGCTCACGAGTGTTATTCTTTCAATATTCAATGAATGGTCGAATTCTCTCACGAATTTCATCAGTAAAAAATCTTGGCGTACAATTTGAGAGCAAACTAACATTCAACAATCACATTAAGATTACTTGCAACAAAACTTTGCAAATGTTGGGCTTTATCCTCCGCACTACCAGGGTCTTTCCAGGAGTAAAAATTTTGATACTAATGTATAATTCTTTGGTTCGAAGCCGACTTGAGAGTGGATCGATTGTTTGGGCACCGAGGGGTGCGAAATGTGTTCTTATGGTGGACAGGGTTCAGAAGAAATTTTGAGAATTCTCTATTTGAGGACATATGGGTACTACCCATGGCTTTATCCAACAGACTTTCTCTTAGGGATGCTCACTTTCAATAGTTTGAATGCTCGAAGAGAAATGTACTTGGCATTATATTTCTTTCGGCTTATCCGAGGCCAAAATGAGAATTCCACCATTCTTGAAAATGTTAAATTGAATGTTCCTGATAATTTTTTGAGGAATCGTGAGCATGAGTTGTTTGTTCTTCCAAGGGGTAGAACCAGTCTGCAAATGGGAATGCCTCTGGGAAGAGCTTTAATAATTTTAAACGGCATTGCTTCGGATGTCGACATATTTCATATTGACGTGAGTGAGTTCAGACGAATACTATATTTTATGAATAAAAGTTGATTTTGTCAGAACTCACTCGGTTGACATCTTTGAAAATTTCTAATATGATTTTATAGTTTTTTTTTTCTCAGTTTTTATGACTACAATGTTTTCATCTTGTTTTTAATTAATTAGTGATTAATATTATGTATTTACATGTATGTATTGAGAAGACCTTTATTCCGGCTCCCTCGTAATCGAGAAGGAGCCTCCTATCCGACACTCAAGAGAGGGATTTTGGGGACGGAGTAGGAGAAACATGGAACTCTTTAAAACAAAACACGATCTCAAAGCGTTATGTGGGTGCGTTAGCACCCATTATTTAATTGTTTATGGTTTACACAGACGTTATACAACACACAAATATTACGATAGCGAAGAAGATATCAGGAATTTGACGCGAATTTAATTCTGAGGGAGAGGATTAGGCGCGTGCATTCTCAATGCAGTCCTCACTGCTGTATGAAAACAAACGGTTACTTTAGAAAGAAAAAACAATGGCCGTTTCAAAAATCGTTAACACATGCGCCCGCTGATAAGGGATGATTTATCGCCTTATGAACTTTTTTATGAAGCATGCATTGTCGGGCGTCAAGAGATAATAGAAATTGAAATAACTCTACATTGCAACCGCTAGACAAATATAGATTATTATAAGAATGAATTTATTTTCTGATATCGACTGACTCATTGACTGAGGTGAACAATAGATCGTTCGAGAGAGTTCTGATGACCTACCACATAAGGCGGTGTCAGTATATATATATAAATACACGTATTTATATTTGTCAAATACATGGCGCATTGGCATCAGCTGTTATGCCATGATTTGCGTTTTCTTAAATAAATAAATAACCAAACGACGAATCGTTGTCCTCGTATTTTTTGCAGAATAGCAACGGAATATGATCTTCAGAATGACAAGATTGGTATTCCTTATAGATTCGTATCTTGACTGTGACAGGCGCTTATGTCCGACAATCTGCGTCTGAATAGTGCAGAATTATTTGCGCATATTTTGTTGGGATTATAAAATCACCTGTATTAAGGTTTCTCGGATGAACAGCATTTTAATATGCGAGTTTTTTGCAATTGAAGAAAGTTCTGGGAGTGAGGCAACGTGTTCTTACCCAGACCAATGAATTTATTCCTCATTAAGTTTTTGGTTGTAAAATCAACTTGTTTTCGACTGTCTTTCATATAACTCATGAAAAGTTTAGGTCATCTCGACATATTCTTTAACTGCTTGTTAATCAGTTTCTGTACTTCTCCTATTCGAAGAGAGAAGGGATGGAAAGAATTTGAGGACTAAGATTGGGCTACAGGTAGGCTAATCGCTATCATTATACGTCGCTCTTTATGAGAAGAAAGGTGGGAAGGGATTTTCAGCAACACAAAAAACCCCCATTGTCTCCTGACTCTCTGAGCAGAATCGATTTATTGCCTGAAAAAACCGCGAATTAAACCGGGACGGACTGAGCGTTTTGCGGGCAATATTAATGGCAATCTGAAGGCAGCACTCTTAGAATAATACTCACCTAATATATAAATAAGCCTTCACCTGTCGATGAGATATCCAAAAACTAATTTTGAAAAAAATTTTATGGTAAAAAAATATATTTCGAGCTAATGTTGGTGGGTGGAAAGTAATCGGTCGGTGGGCGCCATGGCGCCCCGGGGCTGGGTTGAGATTTCCTGCCCTAAAAGATCAATTGAAAGGCGAAGCGGTGTTACAGTTGTCTTATACTTTTTGTGAGGGTAAATAGTGAAAATATCGTTAATTTAATATGAAAAAAGTACTTAAAATATTTTATTATTATGAATAAAATATGACTTCATCAAGTATTGACATTAAAAACCTTAAAATTATTATTATAGTGTATTTCACCTTTATTTTTATATTCACAGATTTTAATGAAAATCATTTACAGAATGTTAGCAAATTGTTCCTACATCAAATAAACTTGAATTCAACTGAACGGTAAATTGACGTTAAATGAAGGGCAAAAAAACAAGTACTGTGGCTATAAACACAAGAATGCTCAAATAACCAGCAACTGTTATTAAAGTGTCCCCATTAATAATATGAAACATGATTTTTTTTAAATTCAAAGATGCAAATAATTTAGATAAATCAACAAGAAGGCTTGTTTTATTTTTAATCTTTCAAATGCTAGCAGCGGCGGTACCTTGGACGGGCGACCAGATCAATCGGCACAGGTCAAATTGGCACAAAGACAATTCGGCACCTAAAGAACTTGATAAACCACTCTATTTTACTCGATTTCCGTAAAAATACTGCACGAAGGGGGTGTTTTATGGAAGAAACCACCTTCTGGCACACTAGGGGAAGTGAATGCCTACATAATTACGTAAAATTTGCATGCTTGATAATGAAAAATCATGTCGTTATTACAATTTTACATAGCCAGCCATATTCATATCTAGCTCCCAGAACAGAATTACGATGAATTGATCATAATTAATTGTCCCTTAGATAAATGCAATAGAACAATTGGAAATTAATATATATCATAAATCCAACGACATTTTTAATGAGCAATGACATTAATCTAACATCAATACTGATGTAAAACTAATGTTAATTCATTACCACTTATTAAAAACCCAGATTTGCTTTCATTGGTCACAATTCAAGCATTATTATGAAATATCCATCAACAATATATTATTTCTGTAGAGCTCAAATACATTTTTTCACTGTATTAAAGAAGGGAAATTTTTGTCAAGATGTCAAGGTGCCGAATTGTCTATGTGTCAACCTCGTATATGTCAATTTGAACTGATACCTCAGACGCCACGAATTTTATTGTAAAAATAAAACGACAAAAATATACCCTTTTTAAATGTTTATTTGTAAAAATTTGCTCATTACGATTCGATTGTGCCCTCATTTATACATATTAACAAAATTAAAATATTATAGACACATCAGTTACAGTTGATTTCCTTAGGTAAAATCCTGTTTAAAGCGAGCGTCTGAAGACGTCATTTTTTGTATGATTGGCGTGCCGTTCACGGAAAATTTTTGCGTCCAAAGACGTCTGCGGCAGCCATTCGGTTAAAAAAGGTTTTTTTTAACCAAATGGTTCACAAGGTGTATTTTCAAACCGCTTTTACGAGCACATGTATACTGACATTCATTGCATTTGTATGGTTTTTCTCCCGAATGTGTAATAAGGTGACTTTTCAAGTCAAATTTACGGACACATGTATAATGACATAGCTCGCATTTCAATGGCTTTTCACTCAAATGTCTTGTTTGGTGTCTTTTCAAATATTTTTTACTAGCACATTTAAACTCACACTGGTCGCAATGGAATGATTTATTTCCGGAATGCGTTTTTAGATGCCTAGTCAAGCAATCTTTACGTGGAAACGTAAAATGACATTGATTGCATTTGAATGGATGTTCAGCCGAATGTTTTTCTTGGTGTGTTTTCAGTTGACAAATGTAGTTACATTTATACTGACACTGGTTGCATTTGAATGGTTTTTCACTCAAATGTTTCATTTGGTGACTTTTTAAATAATATTTATGACCACATGTATACTGACACTGATCGCAAGTAAATAAATTTTCACCCGAATGTCTTGTCTGGTGAACTTTCAATACAAATTTACTTGAACATGTAAACTTACACTGATCGCATTTGAATGGCTTTTCCTTCAAATGTTTTACTTGGTGTCTTTCCAAATTACTAAAATATGCACATTCATACTGACATTGATCGCATTTGTAAGCTTTCTTACTAGAATGAGCCAATTTATGGCTATTTAATTGACGATAATTAGCACACGTAAACTGACACTGTTCGTATTTGATTTTCTTTCCCCCCGAATTCGTCGTTTGGTCAGTTTGAAGAATTTGATTGCATTTTAACGGCGTTTTATCCGAATGTCTCTTTTCGTGCTTTGCCAAGTAATCTTTACGAGCACAAGTAAAATTACATGTTTCGCATTTATATGCCTTTTCACTCGAATGTATAGATTTGTGTCTATTCAGGTTGTGAATAGATGCAAATAAATTGAAACAAATGCTGCAAACAAAATTCTTGACATGGAACACCGTTCTTACTAATTGTATAACCACTACAACCAGTTGATATTTCAAAATCTCTTTCTTGACATCAAATTCTTGGATATCGATACCATCACAAGATATCGGGAAATTTGTCTTAGGAGAATCGGCGAGTGGAACTTCGAAAGGAAACGAGATGTCCGAAGATAGAATCTAAAAGAATAAGAACTTGTAAGAGAATGGTTAACATAATTGAAATTAACTTTGCCTGGCTTAGGGTGAAACAGTCGACCACCACTGCTTTTTTATCTTAAGTATCTATTTTAATATAAGTGATACAATGGGTAAACTTTTGGTATTTTTAAATCTTTGTATTTCGTTTTTTTGCAGTAAAAAACTAGGTTTTTGATTGAATCGTTTCGTTGCAATGAAATAAAAACGAAAATATGTCCGATTTATATTGCCCAAAAAACATTAATAATGTCGCTACCAATTGGCAGGATTCAAACTTCACTGCGCATACGCGATACGATAACGTAATCTTGTCGGTCCCTGTGGTCTAGTGGCAAGAGCTTTGTCCTAGCGATCTGGAGACCCGGGTTCAATTCCCGGCAAGGTCAGATTTTTTCAATTGAAAAAAAGAGATCTTGGGCTGGGTGTATGTTATTTATTGTTGATTTTTGTGCACAACTGATTTATTACTTATCATCGAGTTAATCTCGTATGACTTTCACAATTAAGAATATTTGGCGCATTGGCGTAAGCTGTAATGCCAAATATTTTTTAAACTTTAAGTCATATCTCAAACGCGTTTCTTTCAACGAACATTTTAAATCAAATGGATGCTTTTGACAATAAAAGGTTTATATAAGAAGTTGCATTTACAGTTTTCATATCGCCAGTCTAGAATTAAAAAGGGCACAATCAGGTTGGCTCATTCATGCGCCACTTAAAATATGAATAATAATATGAAAATTATCGATTTTAATATATTTTTTTCATAGAACGATATATGAAAAATACATCAATACATCATCATCAAACATTTTTTTACTGTCGTCTATGCCAGTGCTCTGCAGCCTTTTTTTTTCCTCCGCGGCACACTTGCGGTTTTCCCAAAATTTCGCGGCACACCATCAGTCAATATTTATAAAAACGGGTTTTTCATAACACGCAATAATTAAGCGAAATATGCAGACGCCAAAACTGTGTAAAAGAGATAAGGTGCCCATAAAAACATGTCAGATTGGTTCCATTACTAAAAATGAAAATTCCTGAATTCAATAATAAATCGAATTTATTTATTATTAATACATAATAATATGTTATACAATTATTAAATTTTTATAGCTTTTGATTCAAATTCAATTAAGCATAGAAAAACATATTCATTCAGTTTCGCTTTTTGATAAGAAACGTGCCCGTTAACTGCTTTGTTACGATCCAGTAATTGATATTCTTGGGTGGCGATCAAAATGTCTAAAATATTGTGGAATAGCTTGTTTTTATAAATGCAAATTTTATATGGTAGATTTTGTATAATATTTATATACGTATGCCATTGTATGTATAGATTTTTTCCTTCCCTGGAGGAATTGAGCTGCGGCACACCTAGCATCGTCTCACGGTATACCAGTTGGGGAGCACTGCCCTAAAGTCTAGCTATTTCCAGTATTTTTTTTATTAATTTATGATTTTTTTATGGTGCTCTGAAAACAAAATCTCAGATAGCAAAAATAATTATTTCTGCTGCCGTGTCATTGCGTCTCAAAAAATATGTTATATTCTTGACAAATTATTTGTTTTTTTCTACTGTTATCAAAATGTGCCTCGCGGCACACCGGTTGCGGAGCACTGGTCTATGCCAATGAGGACATAAAACTAGGGTCTAAAATAGACCCTCCTTCGACCTATGATGTATTGTTCAACTTAAACAAAACAAATATGTACGAAATATTCACAAAAATATTAATTTAAACGAATATTGGAACAATATAAAATTTAAAATAACTTTGATTATTCCACGTATTGTGTAACTAACTATGACACGTGTTTCGCCTCTTTCAGAGGCATCTTCAGACTTACTATCGCAAAGTTTGTTTAAGTAACTTAAGTGCTTAAGTAAGTTATTACTTAAGCAAACTTTGCGATAGTAAGTCTGAAGATGCCTCTGAAAGAGGCGAAACACGTGTCACAGTTAGTTACACAATACGTGGAATAATCAAAGTTATTTTAAATTTTATATTAAAATGAACTTTCACAAAGTTACCGCCGAAACCATCAAAAATATGAATATTGGAACCTTTATTCGACAAATGATGAATCACCTTTTTGTTTTCACATTCATTCCATTTATGTGAACACTCGCTGGCATAGAGATTATTTTCTGTTTTTAGAGGGTTCGTCAATTGTTCAAATTCTTCGAATTTGCAGTTTTTCGATTCGTTTTCCGCTTCTTCTTCTTTTCCATCATTCAAAATGAGCGAGACAGCCTTGAAAATACAAAAAGAATAATGTTTAATTTATAATAGATTCACAGAAGAATTTAAAAAGTCTTATTTTAAAACTGAGCCGTTTGGCAATCGATGACAAGAACTTCTTTCAATTTACAATCATTGGGTTGTCTGCAGCATTTCATGTAACGGTAATTTCTAATAAAGGGTATTTCAATAGGGACGCTCAAAATATGTTACTTTGTCATGCTGAGTAGATTATTCATTGTTTAGTGGCAAAATTTGAGTCAACCAGTTCGGTAAATAATCGGCCAACACCGACCTGTACGTCATCAAAATACAATATCTGGTGAAAACATTGCTGCTGTGTGTGAAAGTGTACAGGAAAACCCAAGGCAGCTTATTTCTCGTCGTTCACAAGAACTTGGCTTTTCTGCGACTTCAACTTGGCAAATTTTGAATCGGGCCTTATGTCTGCACCCGTATAAAATCCAACTTACCAAGGAACATCAGGTAAATGACCGGAGACAACGCCTGAATGGGTTCTGGAGCAGTTGGAAGTTTACCCAAATTTGTCAAAAAAGTCAACTTTAGCGACATGGCCCATTTTATAATGAATGGATATTGGCAGACATTTGATGCTATATTCCATATTTAATGCCGTAAAATATACTTACAAATGAAATTAAAATTTAGTCGAAATCTCACAAACAACTTGTTTTATTTACAAATTCAAAACTAAGCGTCCTTATAAAAAGACCCTTTATAAGTGTGACCACAAATGATGACGATTTTTTCAACACTATAGACATGATTAAGAGACAAATGAAACGAAACGTGGAATAATCAAAGTTATTTTTAATAATGTATTAGTAAAGGCTAGTTTGCAATACGTTTGGTTAAGTTGTGGTCTTGTTTGGGAAAGGTAAGATGAGGCTTAATCAAATATTGAAAAAAAAATGCAAATCTATGATTTATTTCAATAAATGTGGTTGTGTTATTCTGAACTACGTGAAAGATACTGTTAAATTTTAATGTTTGAGGATTTATGTCGCCGATTAGTTGGAAATTAATTCGATTTAGAATGGTGGTTGGTTTTTTCAAACATTTCCTCGAATTGTCTTTGGTACTGTTGTCGATTTCAAAATCGAACTCGACTTTGATCGCTCATTAAATCAAGAAGAATTTCCCACATTTTAGCCTGTACGCTTAAGGTTATGTCCGTTTGCAAAAATTAAGAAAGAACAATACCTTAAAACCACGTTGTTCAAGAGCTTAGATGTCTTTGATCCCTTATGAAACCAATCCCATGTTAATAGCCATACAACATGGCTTTTAGAGCGTTTTTACGAATTCACGATAAGGGTTGTCACACACGGTTTATAATATTACTAGTATTCGAACCCGGCTTCGCTCGGACCAGTTTGGGGTTATGTTCAGCTCGGCGCGTAAATTCAGACGGGCCAAGTTGAAACAAATTTTTCAAAATTCAAAAGTCTAGGTCAATTAAAATGGAATTAAAGTGTACATTTCAGACTGGCATTGACATTTTACAGCCACTTTCATATATTGACAGCCCCATTCTCGCCCATTAAAATGTCCAAATTCAAGGAAAAAATCTAATTTGCTGTCAAAGAAATGTCAAATAATACCTTCACGTAAATAATAAACATTATTATTAATAATAAAAGCCGGGAAATGTTCAGTAGAAGAGTCATTTATTACATTTTGATGTGTCTTCGCCGATAAAAATTCAAACATATTTTCTTTCATATTCGTTTTTATGGCAACTTAATGACCGACAATGCAAAAGGGAATTAAAGACCCACAGACATACATACGCCGTTTCGGTTTTATATATGTACTACTCGATACTCGAGTAATTGGAGTCTCTACACACACATTGCTAACGAAACAAATTTACCGTCGAAACTTTCGCGAGCGAAATCAATTCGTTTGTTTGAACTTTAAACAACAATGCAAAAGGGAATTACAGACATACATCCCCCGTTTCGGTTTTATATATAAGATTACAATTTTGCACCGCGGAAGGCTAAGTTTATATCATTTTGTGAGATGTCGGATACATATTCAATGAGATAATTTGTGAAATATTATTATTTGACGCCTTAAACATAGTTTACCACCTCTTACCAGTTCTTGGCGGTCAGAGCTTTTTATTATCGGTCCCTGTGGTCTAGTGGCAAGAGCTTTGTCCTAGCAATCGGGGGGCCCGGGTTCGATCCCCGGCATGGTCACATTTTTTCAATTGAAAAAAAGAGATCTTGGGCTGGGTGTATGTTATTTATCGATGATTTTGTGCACAACTGATTGACATTATTTACCATCGAGTTAATCTCGTATGACTTATACAACTAAGAATATTTGGCGCATTGGCGTAAGCTGTAATGCCAAATATTTTTTATTATAACTTTAAATTAAATTATACGACACAAAGGTGTGTAATAGGCTTGAAAACGGTTAAAGACATCCACAATTATTGCCAAACCAAGTATTAATGAATATACAATATAAATAATACTGTTTTAAAAATATATAGAATGAGTAAAGATTGCTTTGTGGATTTCATTATATTTTCTGGTAAATTATGCATACATGGTCACGGGACAGAATCCCAATCCTCTCGAGCTAAGCTCAAAAAATTTATACATGGTGGCTTATAATTTTATTTTTTGACTTTACTCTTTGAGTTCTTGTGGATTATTATAAAATGTGGAATCAAAATGATTGAATCCGAAGAATATTACTGTTTATTGTATGAGTTCTGAAAGAAGAATTTGTTTTTTAATATTAGCATTTAATACAATTATTGTTTTTATTTTAAACAAATAATAAACTTATGTGACTGTCTCTATCGGTATAATATTATTATTCGTCTAGTTTGCGGTTGAATTTTTGCTTATTGACGTTATGGAAGGGTCATAATGGGCATATGCGAATATTTTGCCTCACAGTCAGCTTTATTTTACAAAAAAAGGACTAAAAAGTTAACAGATAAGTGGAAAAGGGTCATGTCAAATGATGGAATTTATATTTTGGAACCAGTTTTGATGTATAAATATTTTAATCGTATCAAATAGTTTCATCAAAATAACGACATTTTCTTATGGTACACTAAATTTATTGCCTTCGCTACAATATAACATGGGACGCACTGATATATGGTCAATTGTCATACCTCTTCAGCCAGGCGGTCATTGTCATCGGCGAATAATTCTTCTTGCTTCACTTCCACATGGTCACTGCAGCCAGTAGAAAGGACTTTCGTAAGATAATCACGGCGGTTGCCGTTCTGCCATACATTACAGGACAAAGGATCGTCGTCTGGTTCTATTTTGATATTCATTTTGAACAGTTTTTCTATTTGTGAAGGCGAAACTTTTGTAAGACGAAATGTGAGAATTGGCTTGGAACCATAGACAAGAAGTATAAATTGTACACATAGACAAAAAGGAGAGGAGCCGGTCCGTGTCAACATTGTTGGCTTGCATGTCGGACGGCTCGGGTTCGATTCAAGGTACGAGCGGATTTTTCAATCGATAAATCTGTTCAAATGTATGGGTATTTGTGTTGTTGTAAATCCCTCACCACTTTTCCGATTCCAAAGAGCGACGCATAGTAACAGCAATTAGTTAATCACTGGTCCTGTTCAAAACTTCGAATCCTTTTCCATCCCTATTCTCTTCGAAATAGAGAGGTTGAGCAACTGAGGAACAAGCAGTTCTCGTAGAAAATTATATGTAAAGATAAAATCCGTGAGAAGTCTATATGCTCCAAGTTAACAAAAAAAAAGACTTATTCATGGGTAAAGAATATTTATCGGGCCTACCAATCTTATGAATTTTAACAGTTCTTAAGCAAACGACCCACCGTTGTGTAGCAAAAGAAAATGCTGTGACAGCTTTGAACTCACCTATGGACAATTGTGTTTAATGCGTCAAAAAAAAATATATTTCTCAAATTATCATATTGATAATGTATCCAAGATCTCTTAAGGCTCACAAAATAAATATAAAGTTATTGTTTCAACAGTTTTCTTAAACGATATTTAACAGCAAGTGCATAGAGGCGATCAGGGCTGCCAAAACTCTTAAATATTCACAATATTAACGTTAATAATATTTTACATGCATATGTTTCGAACTAATAGAATAAATACAAAATAATCATAAAATCATAAAAAAAAAATTCTATGATAGCTAATCGGGGTGCAAAATAACTAAATATTTTAAGCTGTGTGTGACAATCTTTATCAAGGATTCGTTAAAACGCTCCAATTGCCAAATGGTATGGTAATTAGCATGGGATTGCTCTCATACGTGATCAAGGACATCTATGTCTTAAAAGATCGATTGAAAACAGAAGCGGTGTTACTGCAGTTAGTCCAGTTATTTTGTGCCCAGTTATCTTTTTTTTTTTTTAAATTTTTAATTTGAAAAAAAATATATTTGGCATTACAGCTAACGCCAATGCGCCAAATATTCTTAATTGTGAAAGTCATACGAGATTAACTCGATGATAAGTAATAAATCAGTTGTGCACAAAAATCAACGATAAATAACATACACCCGGCCCAATATCTCTTTTTTTTCAATTGAAAAAATCTGACCTTGCCGGGAATTGAATCCGGGTCTCCAGATCGCTAGGACAAAGCTCTTGCCACTAGACCACAGGGACCGACGTATCTTATACTTATTGTTAGCGAAACTGGTCCAAATCTCGTAAATTGAATATTAAAAGTAATTAAAATATTGGTAATTATATTAAAATCTCACTTTTGTTAGTATTGACAATGAAAAACTTGAAAGTATAATTATATTTTATTACATTTTTATATTCATCGGATTTTAATGAAAATCATTTACAGAATTATGTTAAATTATTGTGATGTCTGACAATTGTTTAAAATGTGTACATCAAATAAACTGAATTCAACTATTAACAACACTGGATGGTAAATTGATGTTAAATGAAAGGCATAAAAACAGGTATATTGCCTATAAACACTAGAATTCTCAAATGATTATTTATTGTCATTTTTTAACCGAACCTTTCATAAAGTGTATTGTCAAATACGATTTACGAGCACATGTATAGTGACATTAATTGCATTTGAATGGTTTTTCTCCCGAATGTGTCAATAGGTGACTTTTCAAGTAGAATTTACTAGCACATGTATACTGACATAGCTCGCATTTCAATGACTTTTCACTCGAATGTCTCGTTTGGTGTCTTTTCAAATATTTTTTATTAGCACATTTAAACTCACACTGCTCGCAATGGAATGATTTATCTCCAGAATGCGTTTTGAGATGCCTAGTCAAGCAATCTTTACGAGGAAACGTAAAATGACATTGATTGCATTTGAATGGATTTTCAACCGAATGTTTTTCTTGGTGTGTTTTTAATTGACGAATGGAAGTACATTTATACTGACACTGGTCGCATTTGAATGGTTTTTCACTCAAATGTTTCATTCGATGACTTTTCAAATAAGATTTACGGCCACATGTATACTGACACTGGTCGCAAGTTAATAAATTTTCACCCGAATGTTTCGTCTGGTGTACTTTCAATGCAAATTTACTTGAACATGTAAACTTACACTGATCGCATTTGAATGGTTTTTCATTCAAATGTTTTATTTGGTGTCTTTCCAAATTACTATAAAATTTACATTCAAACTGACATTGATCGCATTTGTAAGCTTTCTCACTGGAATGAGCCAATTTATGGCTATTTAATTGATTACTATTAGCACATGCGAACGGACACTGTTCGTATTCGATTTTCTTTTCCCCCGAATGTGTCGTTTGAAAGGTTTGAAGAATTTCATTGCATTTTAACGGCGTTTCATCCAAATGTCTCTTTTCGTGCTTTGCCAAGTAATCTTTACGAGCACACGTAAAATGACATGTTTCGCATTTAAAAGCCTTTTCACTCGAATGTATAGATTTGTGTCTATTCAGGTTGTGAATTGAGGCAAATAAATTGAAACAAATGCTGCAAACAAAATTCTTGACATGGAACACCGTTCTTACTAAATTTATAACCACTAAAACCAGTTGATATTTTGAAATATCTTTCTTGACATCAAATTCTTGGATATCGATATCATCACAAGATATCGGGATATTTGTCTTAGGAGAATCGACGAGTGGAACTTCGAAAGGAAACGAGATCTCCGAAGAAAGAATCTAAAAGAATAAGAACTTGTAAGAGAATGGTTAGCATAATTGAAATTAACTTTTGCCTGGCTGAGGGTGAAACAGTCGACCACCACTGTTTTTTTAATCTTAATTATCTATCTTAATATAAGTGATACAATGGGTAAACTTTTGGTATTTTTTAATCATTGTTTTTTACATCTTTTGGAGTAAAAAATATGATTTTGATATACTAGCTTTGTCGCAATTAAATAAAAATGAAAATTAGTCCAATTTATATTTGCCGGAATCATTTATACTATCGCTAGCAATTGGCAGGATTCAAACTTCACTGCGCATACGCGATACGATAACGTAATCTTTTCTTTTTTTTTTTTTAATTTTTTAAAATAGTAATTTGGCATTACAGCTTACGCAATTGCGCCAAATATTCTGAATTGTGAAAGTCATACGAGATTAACTCGATGATAAATAATGAATCAGATGTGCACAAAATCAACGATAAATAACATACACCCAGCCGAAGATCTCTTTTTTTAATTGAAAAAATCTAACCTTGCCGAGAATTGACCTCGGGTCCCCTGATCGTTAGAACTAGACTACAGGGACCGACTTTATCTTAATCGCGTTTCTTTCAACCAACTTTCCCAATCAAATGGATACGTTTTAGATTTAAAGGTTCAGATAAGAAGTCGAATTCATCAGTTTTTATATCGCCAGTTTAGAATAAACAAGAGCACGACCAGGTTGTCTCATTTATGCCTGACTTAAAATATGAATGATTATAGGAAAATTATCGATTTTAATATATTTTTTTATTGAACGAAGTATAAAAGATACATCAAATCATCATTTTTTTTCTGTCGTCTATGCCAATAAGGACACCGAAATTGGGTCTTTTTTAGACCCCCTTTCGTCCTTTGAGTTATTTTTCAAGCTTAACAAAATAAATATGTACGAAATATTCATAAAAATATTAATTTAAACGAAAAATGAATCACCTTTTTGTTTTTACATTCATTCCAATTATGTGAAGACTCACTGGCATCGATATTATTTTCCGTTTTCAGAGGGTTCGTCAACAGTTCAAATTCTTCGAATTTGCAGTTTTTCGATTCATTTTCCGGAACTTCTTCTTTTTTTTTATCCTTCAAAATGAGCGAAACAGCCTTGAAAATAAAAAAAAAAAAAGAATTAAAAAAACTTTTTTCAAAACTAAGCCGTTTGGCAATCGTTGACAGGAACGTCTTTCAATCAAATTTATAGGATTGTCTGCAACAATTGAAGTAACGGTCATTCCTAATATTTGTTTGACAACAAAAATTGACGATTTTTTCAACACTATATACACGATTAAGAGATAAATGAAGCGAAACACGTGTCATAATTAGTAACTCAATATCTACATACGTGGAATAATCACAGTTATTTTTAATGATATATTAGTTAAGGCTAGGTTTCAAAACGTTTGGTTTAGTTGGGGTCTTGTTTGGGTAAGGTAAGATTAGGTTCAATCAAACATTGAAAAAAAGTGCAAATCTTTGATTTATTTCAATAAATTTGGGTGTATTATTCTGAACTACGTGAAATATACTGTTAAATTTGAATGTGTAAGGATTTATGTCACCGGTTAGTTGAGATTCAATAAATTCGATTTATAATGGAGGATGATTTTTCAAAAAAAAATTCTCAAATTGTCTTTGGTACTGTTGTCGATTTCAAAATCGAACTTGACTTTGATCGCTCATCAAAACAAGAGGAATTTCCCAAATTTTGGCCTGTACGCTACGAATTCTTCAAAAATTAAGAAACGACAATACCTTAAAACTATCTACGTTGTTCAAGAGCGTAGATGTCTTTGATCCCTTATGAAACCAATCCCATGTTTATAGCCATACAACATGGCTATTAGAGCGTTTTTACGAATTCTCCATAAGGGTTGTCACACACGGTTTATAATTTTATCTCAATTTTGCACCCCGGAAAGCTATCATAAAATGATTTTTTTTTGTGATTTTATGGAATTAGTTTGAAAGATATATTTGCAAAATAATATTAACGTTTATATTGTGAATATTTTATCAAAAGTTTTGACAGCCCTGAAAGCCTCTATACACTTTTCGTCGAATATCTTTTAAGAAAACTATTAAAACCAAGGCTTTTTTTTAAAAAAAAAGGTCCCGGAACTCACTTTAGTCAAGCTTTTTACTAAATAAAATAACACATTTTATCCGTTTAAAATAACTTTGATTATTCCACGCATTGTGTAACTAACTGTGACACGTGTTTCGCCTTTTTCAGAGGCATCTTCAGACTTACTATCGCAAAGTTTGCTTGAGTAATTACTAAGTTATTACGAAACACCTGTCACAGTTAGTTACACAATGCGTGGAATAATCAAAATTATTTTAAATTTTATATTAAAATGAACTTCCACAAAGTTACCGCCGAAACCATCGAAAATACATCTTATCCGGTTCATAATAATACCATATTTAATCATTTTGACGAATTATATAAATATAGATTGGAATCACGTTAACGCAAAAATTGTTTCGTATTATTGATTTAAAAATTAAAAAAAAAACCCGTGAAAAAGGTGCCGGAACGCCGTTACACCACGTTAAATGGAAAAGAAAAGTTTATATCCATTTTGTGAGATGTCGGAAACATATTGCATTTTTGCTCCTGTAAATTAAAACAACTCGATTTCATACTTAGTGCAAAGTATTCTTTAGGACTTCTATTATAATAAATTTAACAATTAAATACGAAAAATTTCAAAAAAATTGTAAGCCTTACATTCATTTCATTTAATGTGTGTATTTTACATAAATCTTTACAGAAATTCTGTCCCGTGACCATGTATCCATAATTTATCTGTTTTTCTACAATTTAACAAGCGCGTCGAAAACAGCTGACAAACAAAGAATTAAGAAAATCGATCGAACAATATTCATATTCCTTATAATCGGGGTACCGGAAAGTAATGTCGTAATGGAAATTTTATTTTTGAATAAGTTTTGATCAATAATTATTTTAATCAAATAGTTTCATCAAAGAAACGACATTTCCTTATGGTACAACTAATATTGCCTTTGTTACAATGTAACGTGTGACGCACTGATCTTTGGTCAATTTAATGTCATACCTCTTCAGCCAGGCGGTCATCGTTATCGGCGAATAATTCTTCTTGCTTCACTTCCACGTGGTCACTGCAGCCAGTAGAGAGACCTTTCGGAAGATAATCATGGGTGTTGCCGTTCTGCCATACATTACTGGACAAAGGATCGTCGTCTGGTTCTATTTTAATATTCATTTTGAACAGTTTTTGTATTTGTGAAGGCGTAACTTTTGTAAGACGAAATGTGTCGATGGGCTTGGGACCATAGACAGAAAGTATAAATGTTACGCATAGACAAAGAGAGTTATTCATAGACATAATATTTTTTTATCATGCTTACCTTTCGTAATAATTTTTAAATACGCAGTCGTTGTTGTTTGTTTATCGTATCACAATAAAAGTCAAAGATTCGACATTGCTTTAGATTGTATCGAAACCCTGATGTTTGGTATATTGATGGATCAAAGAGTAATTTTTATAACTCAACTTATGTCTGAAAAGTGACTAAATATCACAATCTTATGTCATTCTCGTAAAATTTGTATAACCAAAACCTTTTTGAGTGCATCTTAATAACGTTTTAGGAAAATTTGATAACTCCATTGTCGTTCTTAAACCTACTCTGCTAATAATCCAACTCTACAATATCTTTTGTCACCTGTCATTCATTACTTGTTTTTCAGCGGTGGAACAAAAAAATCGTTTGAAAGTCCAATTTGAAATTTTCAATTTACAAAAATGGAGATAACAAATTTACTTTTTAAGCCATCGATATGCATTTGTCTTTCGAGATTTATTACCTCAAAAATAAATTAAAGTAGTGCCTATACATTTTTTGTGATTATTTGATTTTTTTTAATAGACTTTTACCAAAATATGTAAAAATATAGAAATAAATCATTTATTGCCAGAAACCATAAATAAACCATATTATGGATGCAACGAACAAACATACAAACATTTTAGTGCCAAGACGATGCAATGAGTCATGGAGTCGGAGTTTTTCAGCCTGAGTCGGAAATTTAAATATTTTGAAGATTAAATGTAAAATTGATTGATTGGTTGATATTACATTGAATACAAATAAAAAGGAAAATTAAGAAAAAAAAAGACGAAATTACACTTTTTTTAGTCCAAGCATGAATCGTCTTTAGGGTTAATGCTGGAGTCGGAGTCTTTCTTTTTAAGCGACTCCACAACCCTGATTTATTCATCTGTTCCTTGAAAAGAAAGAACCATTATTTTAAACCTGAATAACATATTTGTTTGAGAAAAGCGTCTCGTTTCGTTTGGTCACGAAAATATGTTATGGCCGTTATTTAAAATTTCAGATGTATAAATACTAGAGACATGAAGTTCTTCCATGATGACAGCTTGAATTTGCGTCGGTTGAGTATATATCAGGGCTGTGGAGTCGGAGTCAGAGTCGGAGTCGTGGAGTCGGAGCTTTTTGACCGTAATCGGAATAGGAGTCGTCGCGGTGATTTGGCCGGAGTCGTACTCGGAGTCGGAAATTTTGAAAAGTTTGAACTTTTTATTTTTGCATTTAATATGTCAAATTTGACTTTTGGTCGCATTGATAGGGTTGAAATTTAATTGAATACGCATAAATAAGAAAATTAGGGGAAAAAAGTGACGAGATTGAAAGTCGTGTTTTTGGTCAATGTTGGAGTTCGACTTTTTTCCACCGACTCCACAGCCCTGGTATATATATAAAGACGGATCTAGAGCTAAAGTTGGATTTGTCAGGATGACTTTACTGAGTGGACAGCGCATTGCGCTGTTCTCACTCACCAAAGCCTACAGGACTCCTTCAAGGGACGCTTTGCCGGTTTTGACTGGCGTTCTACCGTTAGACTTGCTCATACAGGTACGCGGTGCAATTATCCTTTTTACTGAAGGGCATCAACACGGATATTGAAGGCGTCTTTCTGACGCCACCCTTCTCGCAAAATATTCCTGAACATTATTGATACTCTCCGTTCAATCGTATATGAGCTGGCGTACAAAACGGCTTGGCAAACAAGGTGATCTACATCGACCAAGGGGCATGAAACTTATCTTTTCTTCCCAGACGTGATCTGGAGGCTTAAGGTAAAAAGTCTAGCGCCTAAGACACTGGATTTGCCAGTTAATAACTGGACATGGCAAGTTCAACAGCAACCTATTTGGGTTGGGCAAGTTGGTCGAAAGGCCGGATTGCACTTGTGGTTATGACTATGAGGACGCTTATCACGTACTGTGGGACTGCCCCGAGATGAATCGCGAACGAGCTGAGTTGTTTGTTGCGGTCCGTTCTCATACAAGCCCAATATGCCACGATGACTTGATCTCAACCATGGCCAATTTTCAGGCATTCGATAAATTTGCAACATCATATGGGGAACGGGATACTTTTGATTCCTCTTCAGATTCAACGCAATTGAGACGACCTTGATTCCGGCTCCCTCGTAAATCGAGAAGGAGAGTCCTATCCGACACTCAGGAGAGGGATTTTGTGAACGGAGTAGGAGAAACATGGAACTCTTTAAAACAAAACACGATCTCAAAGCGTTATGTGGGTGCGGTTAGCTCCCATTATTTAATCGTTAAGGATTTACACAGACGTTATACAACACATAAATATAACGATAGCGAAGAAGATATCAGGAATTTGACTCGAATTTAATTCTTAGGGAGAGGATTAGGCGCGTGCATTCTCAATGCCGTCCAATCTCTCACTGCTGTATGAAAACAAACGGTTACTTTAGAAAGAAAAAACAATTGCCGTTTCAAAAATCGTTAACACGTGCGCCCGCCGATAAGGGATTATTTATCGCCTAACGATTTTTTATGAAGCAAATGCACTGTTGGGCGTCAAGAGATAAGAGAAATTGAAATAACTCTATATTGATTCGCTATAGATTTCAATATAGATTATTATAAGAATGAATTTATTTCCTGATATCGACTGACTCATTGACTGAGGTGAAAAATAGATCGTTCGAGAGTTCTGATGACCTACCACATAAGGCGGTGTCAATATATACATAGAATACTAATTAACACTTTAACAAAGTGGCTGAGCAAGTCACATTTTCTTTTTTTTCCTCTCTATTTTTCTTCTTTTTAAGCACATTAGTGCACGGTTAAAAGATCAGTCCTGTGCAGCTCTATCTAGCGACTTAGAACGTAAGGAGTAAATTTGTTTCTTTTCTTGATCGTACATATGTATATCGTTATGGAAGGCGGCTGTGAAAAACTACTGCAGACACATAACGGAAGGGTGGTGGGAGAACCAACTTGTTTACCCAAATGTATAAAGACGCCCTTTTTGTTGAATGTTAATCCTGGCATATGCTTTGCGACACGTGGCGCTTTTCTGTTGGAACCGCATGTTATTGTCTTTCATATTATCTAATAATGGTTATGAAATAACTAATTTACTGTAAAAAAAACAATCTTGAAATGTTATCTATGCTTAATTTATACAAGACGACCGTTTCTTTCAATCGATTAAATACTAAGGGACTCTCGACTAGTCGTTACCTTACTATGAAAAGGTTATAATTGACTTTTTAACCTCAAACCACCTTTTGAACGGAAAACCTCGTATTTATCGCATTCTATCATATAAATGATTTTCAGAACTATCTATGGTTTATTAACGAAGTAAGCAGAATTCCAGAGTTGCACTGCATCAACACACTTTTTTAACTTATATTTTGACGTGACAACGTCTTATAAATTGATGAACGCCCGCTGCACGCACGAAAAAACATGACTCATTGGTCCCGTTTGTCGCGTTACGCCGAAGGCAAGCGTGCGAGCGAGAGCGCGGATAAGCGATAGAGAGGCACGATCGGCCTACCGTTCACATTGTGCCGCATCTATCTCTCTTCTAGTCGATTGGTCGATGCGTCTGAGTAGAAAAGAGACAGCGGCAGCACACAACTTATACACCTACAGTACCTACACGTGATCTTATTACAACTGTTTATAAAGTGAAGTGAAATGTTAATGTGGTTTTCATTGTTTATATTACAACAACAATTGCGGCAATAAAAGTAATTAATCCTTGAATTAATGAGTGCGAATAAAATATATCAATAAAAAATTGTAGATTTCATTTCACTCCTTCTTTGTATCCATACAAAATAATGATAATTCAATAAAAATGATTCCATTTTATTCATAAAAGTATGCCATCATTTCATCAATGTTTTCTTATGACGTTGTCACGTTAAACTATCGTCCGTAAACCGACTTTACAGACAACCATTTTTTTTGACAATGTTCTATAATTATCATCATTATAAACATCATTAGATCTTTAAGATCATCTTTTTTCATCAAATCATACAAATTTTGCTTAAAATAAGTAATTTGAAACATTTTTACTTGCTCATTGTTACAAGTGAATTTTAATCAATCGAAACTTCAAGCGCTCATATTTAAATACAGTGTCAAAAGCAGTTAGAACTTTCTCAAAATAAAGTGTTGTTTTGGTAAAGAACAGATAAGATCATTCATTAGAGAAAAACATATTGAAAATTTGCAAACCGTCTTAAAAGGAATCGGCGAACATAAATCTTAGCTAAAAACCAAATCTTAATGCATTGGGGGAATAAGAAATGAATAGATATCATTAATCCAATGAATTTTTTAATGAACAAACTAATATCAATCAATCGTCACTTCTCAGGCGAAAGTTTAATGCGATATTAAATAAAAAACTTTATACCAAATAAATTCACGTTTATTTTGTAATCAATTAAAATCCAGATTAGCCTACACTTCGAGAAATAGTAAAAACAATTTTTTTTTAAATAACAAAAAATTGATTCACCAATTATCGTGTGTGCAGTTTTTGAAAATACATTTCTTCCAATTAACTCAATACCTTAATGACTTAACAACATAAATTGGATACCAGCATAGTACCCCTGGTTACCATTCTCCACTTTTTTTTTTAAATTGTCGCGTAAAAAAGCCCATTTCTTGCCAGTAAATTTAACTACGACCGACCGAAGTAACCATGAAAAAATACTAAAATCGGGATCACATTTAGAAATCAATAATGCGTATTGTACAAACTTAACAGCAGGCATCATGTAAAAATTATATAGTGGCGTCAGCAGTCAAAAAATAAAAAAAACAATGCGTGTTGTTCTTATGAATGTGTTTATATGAGAAAATAAGGTTTTTAAATAACGAACAAGGCGACGAAAAGATGACTATTATACGAGTACGTGAAGTTTATTATATTTAGTATTAAATTAAGATTTATGATTATGGTGAGCTCATTCGGAAATATATCGATTTTTAGTTATATTTTGGGAGCCCAGCTCAGGCCCGATTCCGAACCTATGTTACCCGGCCCGACCCAGCCAAGCCTGTGTAGATCTCTAACACACAAATTAGTCAAACTGATTTCCGTTTTGTTTTATGTAATTTTGAGTTTCTTCACTGGATGAAACCTCGCCTGAGTGTTTCATTTGATGTTGTATAAAGTTATATTTACGAACACATGAAAATTGACAATGGTCACATTGGAATGGTATTTTGTCCAAATGTGTCTTTTGGTGTTTGGTCAAATGAGATTTACGTACACACGTATACTGACATTGCTCGCATTTAAACGGTTTTTCATCCAAATGTGTCATTTGGTGTCTTTTCAAGTAAAATGTTTCCGAACATGTAAACTCACATTGATCGCATTTGAATGGCTTTTCAACTGAATGTGTCATCTGGTGTTTTATCAAGCCAATTTTACGAACTGATGCATACTGGCACTGATCGCATTTGAAAGGTCTCTCGACCGAGTGCGTTCTTTTGTGTGAAATCATGTTCGATTTTTGGGTACATGTATAGAAACATTGATCGCATTCGAATGGTGTTTGGCCCGAATGTTTCATTTGGTGTATTCTCAAGCCAGATTTACGAACACATTGGAAAGAACATTGATCACAGTTGAATGGCTTTTCACCTGAATGTGTCATTAGGTGATTTTTTAATTGGTTTAATTTTGTAAATTTGAATTCACACTGATTACATTCAAATGTTTTTTCAACGGAATGCGTTTTTTCATGTGTATTCAAACTTAATTCTTCAGTACATGAAAAGTGGCATTTATTACATTGGAATGGATTTTCGTCTAAATATTTCTTTTGATGTATTATAAAGGCAGATTCTTGAACAGATTTGAACTGACATTTAGCACATTTGAATGGCTTTTCACCCGAATGTTTCATTTCGTGTATAATCAAAGCAGATTTACGTACACACGTAAACTCACACTGACCACATTTGAATGGTTTTTCTTCCAAGTGTGTCATTTGGTGTAGCGTCAAATGAGATTTACGAGCACACGAATACTGGCATTGATCGCATTTGAACGGTTTTTCATCTGAATGTTTCATTTGGTGTCTTTTCAAGTAATATCTTTCAGCACATTTAAAGTCACACTGATCGCATTTGAATGGCATTTCATTCGAATGTTTCATTTGGTGTTTTTTCAAGTGAAATTTTTCAGAACACGTAAACTCACATTGGTCGCATTTGAATGGCTTTTGATCCGAATGCTTCATTTGGTGTCTTTTCAAACCAGATTTACGATTACATGTGAACGGACACTGACCGCATTTGAATTGATTTTTACCCAACTGTATTATTTTGGGTGGTTTTAATTGAGACTTTCGTATCGATTTGCTTTCAAATTGATTGCATTTGGATGTTTTGTCACCTTCGGAATTTTTATGTATGCACAGTGAACTAAGCGACGAGAATATATCATAGCAACCACTGCAAACAAAATTCCTTTCATAGAACACCGTTCTTATCATTTCTATAACCACCACAATCGGTTGATATATTAAAATCCCTTTTTTTATATCAAATTCTTCGATATCAGTACCAGATATTGGTAAGTTCTCTGTAGAAGAGATCACGGAACTTGGAATCTAAAAAAAAACAAGAATTGGTTAAAGAACGGGTGATATAATCCAAAAGGAAAACACGATTGGTGTATTGTGCGATTTAAAGTTATGCGGTTTTTTTTAACGCAATTTTTTATCCTTTGGTCAAGGGTCTATGGTATGGGGGTCTTAAAAATACCTTATTGGTATGGCTTTTTTTTTATCATTGATTGTATTAAGAAGAATTTTATATAATTCTTCTACGTATCTTCAGAAATATAGAAAATCGAGTTTTTAAATTATTTAATAAAAATTTTATGCCGTTTTATGTCCGGTCCGTGGCGCAATGGCAACGGCTTTGACTTGCGTGCCAGACCACTCGCGTTCGATTTCCGGTACGAGCGGATTTTTTCAGTCGATAATTCTGTTCAAAGGCATGGATGTTTGTTTTGTTGAAAATTCCTTCCCACCATTCCGATCCCAAATAGCGACGCATAGTGACAGTGAATAGTTAATCACTAGTCTTGTCCTAGTTCTCGTATCCTTTCCACTAATACTCTCTTCGAAAAAAAAATGAGAGGTTGAGCAACTGAGTAACAAACAGTTCTCGTAGATAAAAAACATATGTTGAGATAAACTCCGTGAGGAGTCCATATGCACCAAGTTGGGAGCGGACATGGTTAAAAAAGGTCGCGCTCATATTTATTCAAGAACGTTTGAACGAGGCGCTTTTGAGGTAAGATAACGTTATCCGATCGCATATGGGCAAAGAAGTTAAAGTCCTGGCATATATAGCGACGAAATAAATGGTTTTCGTCCAAAAATTATCGATACTTATTTTCTCTTTTATTTAATTGTGACGAAACTTGGTTTTTTTGTAAAGGTTTAAAAAGCATTATTCAAAAATCCTCAAATTTTACACTATATATAGATAGATATTTAAGATAAAGTCACAGAGTTGGTCAACTGTTTTACCCACTGGGAAGCATTGCCTTCCCATTAAATATTGTGACTATATAAACGTACATATATCATAACATAAGAAACAGCGCATTTGTTCACCTGTTTATTAAAATGTGACCTTGACACGTGCGTTTGTCTTTTAGGGTATTTCAATAGGGACGCTCAAAATATGTTACTTTGTCCTGCGGAGTAAATTATTCATTGTTTAGTGGCCAAATTTGAGTTAACCAGTTTGGTAAATAATCGGCCAGCACCTACCTGTACGTCATCAAAATACAATATCTGGTGAAAACATTGCTGCTGTGTGTGAAAGTGTACAGGAAAACCCAAGGCAGCTTATTTGTCGTTGTTCACAAGAACTTGGCTTTTCTGCGACTTCAACTTGGCGAATTTTGAATCGGGTCTTATGTCTGCACCCGTATAAAATCCAACTAACAGAGGAACTTCAGGTAAACGACCGCAGACAACGCCTGATTGGGTTCTGGAGCAGTTGGAAGTTTACCCAAATTTGTCAAAAAAGTCAACTTTAGCGACACGGCCCATTTTATAATGAATGGATATTGGCAGACATTTGATGCTATATTCCATATTTAATGCCGTAAAATATACTTACAAATGAAATTAAAATTTAGTCAAAATCTCACAAACAACTTGTTTTATTTACATTTCAAAACTAAGCGTCCTTATAAAAAGACCCTTTATATGTTATGTTACCATTATTAATTTATCGATTTTTTGTGCAATTTTGTTTATGTCCTCTCTAAGCTTGGAGCATATAGGCTCCTTAATACGTATTTTTTTCTTCGAGAACTGTTTGCTACTAAGTGTCTCAAGCACTACTTTTTCGAAAAGAGTAGGGATTGAAAGGATACGAAGACTAGTGATTATCTAATTGCTGTCACTATGCTGCGGTCTTTTGAGGATTGGAAAGTCGGGAAGGGTATATAACACAAACACACATTGTCTCTAAGCAGAATTGATTTATCGACTCAAAAAATCTGCTCGTACCGAAAATCGAGGCGGGGCGGTTTGGCACGATAGCCAACGACGTTGACCACTGCACTACGGCTACTGGTCAAAATATACGCGACAAACATGAAATATTAAAGAAAAACATTAATAATGAAAGATTATATCTACAAATATAAATTACCTCTGTCTTTTGACATTCATAATAATTATATGAACACATGGGAACTTCAAAAGTGTTTTCAGCTTTTAAAGGGTCACCATCTTCGACTTTGTAGTTTGCCAATTGAATTCCCTTTTCTTCTTCTTTTACATTTTTAAAGCCGACCGGAAAAGCCTTAAAAAAAATTTTTTTTTTTTTTAAATAACTTTGTTTATTCTACGTCATGTGTAACTTATTGATGTTCGTGTTTCGCTCCGTACAGATTCATCTTCGGACTAACTACCGCAACGTTTGTTTTGGTAAGAAGATAAAATAACATTACGGAGTTTGGGATTTTTCCTTTCTACGGGCAGCAAGGAGGGAAAGTGAAACAGAAACATCAGCATAAAAATATATTAACTTATGAGATGCAATCAATTAGGAAGGATTAATCTCATTGGAAATAGATTAATCAGTGGCGAGCAACCTGTTTTATTTAGCATGTTGTGTAATAATACTCTTTAAATGTCAATACATACTATTATTTATTTAAAAAAACTTAACTAATCATTATTTATTATCCCACAAAGTAAACACTGAATTAATCGATAGAAATGATTATTGTTTGAATTTGTAATTTTTTATGAGTTTTGTCACTAACGACCCTGGTTTCACCATTCGGTATTTCAAGTGCAGGGATGTTCTTGGACTGAAGACTTATACTCTAGCTGTCGGTTCAAGTACATACATGCATTTGAAATGCTTGAAGATGCCAAAAGGTGAAACTAATAAAAAAGTAAAAAAAAATCAAATGAATCAAATTTGATATTGAAATTCCATCAGGCACCTTCAGTCGAAAGTTTTAATGAAATGATGATTAAGCGAATAAAATGAACTTCCACAAAGTTACCGCCGAATCCATCGAAAGTATTAAAATAGCCAGTACGGCAAAAAAGGCGTTTTTATATCGTGAAATGATTCATGTTTATAATGATAATGCTAGTGTCTGATATTATTTGTGACAGTTTTTCAAATACGGCCGTCGTCTCAGTGATAACAGTGCAATAAAAACTTGAAAAATATTTTTTTTAATTAGTGTTAAATAGCTACTTACTAAAAAAACTCTTGAACTGATATTTTTACGAAATTCTTGAATTATTATTTTTAATTGCTGTTTAATAATTATTCATAGTTTCGTAGAATCAGAGCTTTGGAGTTTTCGAAAACAAAACACGACTCCGACTCAGACTTCAACATTAACCAAAAAAAGTTTAATCTCGTCACGTTCTTTTTCTACTTATTGATTGAGTAGGCATTTACTTGGTAGAACTCTATTATAATACCTTAAAAAAATAACATTGTATTTTAATTCTACATAAATTATTTTATATATTTGTTGATAGCTATTTCGGCTTACATAGATAGTTCTGACGAGGGCGTAGGCCGAAATAGCTATCAACAAATATATAAAATAATTTATGTAGAATTAAATATTATGGTAAGAAAAATAACAATGTATTTTAGTTCTTTTAAATTTTATATATTTGTTGATAGCTATTTCGGCTTACGCCTTCGTCAGAACTAACTATATAACTAACTCTATAGTTCTGACGAAGGCGTAAGCCGAAATAGCTATCAACAAAAATATAAAATTTATGTAGAACTAAAATACATTGTTATTTTTCTTACCGTATTATAATGGAGTTCAACCAAGTAAATGCCTACTCAATCAATAAATTAAAATACATTGTTATTTTTCTTACCGTATTCTTTTTCTACATTTCCTAATTATGTGAATTCAATTAAATATCAACTAACTATTCCAGCCAATATATTTTTTTAATAAGAGTTGAAAAATACGAATTTATTACACTGGTATCACTGAGACGCGGCCGTATTGGAACAAACGTCACAATGTTAGCGAAATCGATACCAACTGATAATCGAAGAATTTAAAAAACTATCCAACAATTAATGTTCATAAATATACACTGACATCTTAACTATTGAAGAACCTGGTGAAGTTATTCTTCTTTTAAGTTACATAGTACAACATATTAAAATACAGAATCAAGGTGAAAAATTTAAAGCGGCCATTACCGCTGCGTCCGTCCGCGGAAGATACCAGACAAGAATGTTACGTGAGGCACGCTGATATAGTCAATTTGATGTGACAGGTGTTAAAATTTGGGCGTCATACCTCTTCTGCCACGCGGTAATCGTCGTGGGCGTATAAATTTTCTTGCTTTACTTGCGCGAGGTCACTGCTGCCAGTCGGGAGACCTTCATTTGGAATGCCAATCTTGTCATTTCGAATATCATCATCGCGGTTGCTATTCTGCAATAGAAAACAGGACGGCGATCCGTCGTCTGGTTCTATTTTGATGTCCATTTTGAACATTTTTCGATCCGCGTAGGCGAAACTTCTACGCGACGATTGGCTTGGGACCATAGACAAAAAGACTATTCCCACGCATATACGAAAAGAAGACGTCTATCGATTGCTGGCCAGTAATATTTTGTTCGCCTATTTTGACATTTGATAAAAAAAATGGTCGCTTTTGGATATTTATCGGTTAACAATTATTTCATAGAAGTTGAAAGCATTCCAACGAAAATTATTAGAAACCAGCTGACCCGGCGAATTTTGTACCTTCTCAGAATCAATAGATAATATGTTTACATATAAGCCGAATTAAATTCAGCATTATATTAAGTTAAAATGAATAAAGTTCAATAAATGTGCAAAAATCAAAATGAGATGTTTTAATACTTATTCTGCTATTCGGAACAGTGTCAATGCCAAAAAATCGGTCCTAACATGCTTGATTTATAAGCAGGGCTGTGGAATCGGAGTCGGAGTCGTGGAGTCGGGGCTTCATGGCCATAGTCGTACCCGGAGTCACAAATTTTGAAAAGCTTGAACTTTTTGTTTTAACATTTAATATGTCAAATTTGGCTTCTGGCCGCATTGATAGGGTTGATATTTAATTGAATACAGATAAATAGGAAAAATAGGGGAAATAGTGATGATATTTTCCTTTTTTTAGTCGGAGTCGGAGTCGTGGTTTTGGTCAATGTCGGAGTCGGAGTCGGACTTTTTTTACCGACTACACAGCCCTGTTTATAAGTAATGTAACTAACACGACTTTGTTTTATATATAGATTTTCGCAAACTATTTTTCAAAATATTAATTAAAATAGTATAGATCAGCGGTTCTCATGTGCGGCCACCAGAGGCCTTTGCTGCGGCCACCAACAGCTCGATAGTTAATACTGATATTTAATAGGAATGTGTTTTTATGAGTAGGTACATTCAAAATTTGATATTTTGTATGAATTGTATTGTGCAATGCATACATGTTTAGGATTTGAAAAGAAAAAATAAATTTGGTGCGGCCACCAGACATTTTCGTAGGGCCGCTGATGTTCCTTAATTCAGCCACAGCCACATTTTACGTGAGAGCCAGTGGTATAGATAGAAAGAAAAAGTGTTTAGCTAATCGTTCTCCCTTCGCTCCGCTTTTGGAATCAGAATAGTGAAGAGGGATTAAACCAGTATTTCTTAACCAGCGTAATAACCTTTTGGGCGTTTTAATGGTCTGGGGGTGTTTGGATTTTTTTTAAATTTGGGGGCGCTGCACGTGTTCAAGTGGGCGTTGCGTTGTCTCGCACAACTCTCTCGTACGTGTCTCGCGACTTGTATGAACTATAACTTTAATACCAGATAGGATAATTAATCCATTTTTATCAGATGTAGAAAGTGTCAGTCAAAATTTAAAAGAGCAGTTTTTTGAGCTACAAAATGACTGTGTAGCTAAAATAGTATTCAATCAATGTGATTATGATGTTTTTTTGGGTCAATTTTCACCATCAATACCCTCTTCTGTGGAAACTACCCATCGTAGCATTTCCTTCATCATATTTAGTAGAAAAGGGTTTCAGCGCAGTAGCGCATATATTAAAAAAAAATCCCGGAATCGATTACAGATAAGCCAAAGAGGAAATTTGAGACTGTATTTAACTAAACTTGAACCTAATATTACGAAAATAGCTGTCACATGTGGCTCAAGAATCTCATTTTTTTTAATGACATCCTCGATGTTTAAAAAAGTAATTATTTTATATATTTGTTTTTATATTTTGTGGGGGGGCGTTGGATAATTTTATTATGGTAAAGGGGGCGATTCTTTCAATATGGTTAAGAATCACTGGATTAAACAAACATGCTCGTACGAGGTCTCGAATCCGGTCTGTCATTAACCAATGCACCACGGATAGGAAATACCTACAATTATTTAACGATTATTAATACTAAATAGGTTTTCAATTTCAAATTTTAATCGTTTCACTGTTCAAGACTATTCTGTTAAACTTGTAATGCCTAAAGACGCCGTAAGGCAATACCCGAGTCATAAGTGACCAATGTATTTTTTTTAACCATGTCCGCTCCCCACTTGGAGCATATGGACTCCTTACGAAGTTTATCTCAACATATTTTCAGTTGTTCAACCTTTTATTTCAAAGAGAGTAGGTATGAAAAAGATACAAGGACTAGGACAGGACTAGTGATAAGCTTGTCACTGTCACTATGCTGTCGTTTTTGGGATCGTACAGGCGGTAAGGGAGGGACAAAAATGACAATAAGAACCTTTTCAAAGCAAGATAACGACATGTCAAATTATATGTTAATTGCTTTAAAGTGTACGGCAAATCTATATAGAATTTCACAGCGGTTAACAACGTGTAAAAATCTTCAAATGTTATTGCTTTATTTGACATAGTGTTTATAGTGGCAAAAAATTAACACTTTTAAGGTGTTCACTGTCAATACTTGGTGGAAAGGCATTATAATAAAAAAAAAATAATACATTTTTAGTACTTTTTCCACATAAAATTTATTTGATCAGGACCAGTTTCGCTCATGGCGAGCATTGTCAACTGATTATATTTACCAATTGTTTTTCATACTTAACTTTTGTACAAATATCACTGTTTTGTTGTATTCCTTATCAGTTGACAATGGTCGCCGTGAGCGAAACCGGTCCTGATCAAATATTTTTTTTTGTGGGAAAAATACTAAAAATGTATTATTATTTTTATTAAAAAATCAACAGTTTAATTTTATATAGTAAAAAAACAAATAGCCTTTTTTTGTCAAAGAGAAATATATTTTATTTAAAATGAATTAATGTACATTTTTTATGTTAAAATAAATAAAAAAAAACAAAGATTTATTACTGTATCCATGATCGTTGTTAGTAATTGAGAACAGATGAGGCTATACAAATAAAACATTACAGTTTTCACGATGGTGTGCTAACGAAACAGCTAACATTTAAATGAACACAGTGACTCAATCTTAATTTAAAACAATCCTTTATCCAGTGACAGCTGGTGTGGTGACGGGGTTCTGGGGGGTGCAAAAGGAAGATTCAACTATTTTTCCGTACTACGGAAGAGAAACAGTTGGTATTGCGAACATCTGAATTGAAAGTCCATGCTATAGAAGTGTTTTAAAATCCAATGAATAGGAAAGAACTCTTGCAAAAATGGCTGAATCTTCCTTTGCACCCACCAACACCCCGTCACCAGCCGTCACTGCCTATATCTTATAGTCAATCAGGGTTCAAATTTGATTACGGTTAATTTAATTTATTCGTTTTGTAGAGCTTTATCGTTTTGACACTGACAATTACTAAACTGACCAAGACCAACAAATAGTTATCGTAAAAAGCTTTGTTGGAACACATTGAAAGTAAACGTATTTTAAAAATATGAAAAGACCCTTGTAAATTTTGATAAACATTATTCAGCTATTAAAATTATAAACTGATGATCCTGTTTCGGTCAAGCATCAGACTGACAAACAGTTCTCTTAAAAAGCTCCAAGTATTTTTTTCTACTGTTATTTCAATTTCGAATGCGACTTTTTATGCCTCTTCAAATCATACGCACGCGCAGATTTAAAATCACACGTATCACACTTAAAAGGCTTCTCACCACTGTGTAACATCTTGTGAGTCTTGAGCGAGAAGGAAAACGTAGTTCTATAGTCGCAAATATCGCAACTGAACGGCTTTTCACCTGAATGCGACAGTTTGTGAGTCTTTAGCGTGTACGAAATTGCTGACCTGTAGTCGCACTGGTCGCATTTGAAGGGCTTCTCGCCAGTATGCGACATCATGTGAGTCTTTAGATGAAAAGACTGAGCCGATTTATAGTCGCATAGATTGCATTTGTATGGTTTTTCGCCCGAATGTAACATTTTGTGTATTTTTAAATGCGATCCACGCGCGCAAGTGAAGTTGCACTGGTCGCATTTCATTGGCTTCTCGCCCGTGTGTGTCATTCTGTGGGTTTTAAGCCGAGATGACCTTACTGTTCTGTACGCGCAGAGGTCACATTTGAATGGCTTCTCACCCGTGTGTGATAGTTTGTGTGTTTTCAAATCGGATACGTGCGTGCTTTTGAATTCACACTGGTCGCACGCGAACCTTTTCAAGGTCAAATTTGATGATTTTTTCAACTTTTTTTCGTCACTCGTTTGTGTCTCGAAGCTATTTTCTTTTATAAGCTGTGTATCGGTTGCCATTGACAACGAATCTTCTGTTGTAGGCGAATGTTCAATGTTGGTATCGATCGACTGAAACAAAAAAAAACAAGCTAGTTACTAAGTTAAGTGAATGAGTTGGCGTTAACTTGGTAGAACTCCACTATGACACGTTAAAAACATGTATTTTGTGAGACAAAGATTTTAACATGGTCATTAGACAAGGCTATGGAGTTGTCGTGAGTATTTTGGCCGGAGTCATGAACTTTTGAAAATTTTGAACATTTTTTAATGGCCAGATCTGTTGGTTTATATTTAATTTAATACACAGAAATAAGAAAAAGAGTAGATGAACTCGGATGCCCAGTCCGTGGCGCAGTGGTTAACTTGCTTGGCGGACCACTCGGCTGATAATAAATATTTTTCAATGTCAATCATACGGCAATTACCTGCTCCGACGCCGGTTCAGCATATGAACACTCACCGGCATCACAATTTTCTAATTTAACGGTACACACATCTTCAGGAATTTGATCTTCTCCTTGGTGCAATGTGATTAGTGAGAGGTCGTTCTGTTGTACAGGGATATTCTACAAGAAAAGAAAGATGATGAAAAAGAGTAATGAATTATTTAATATACTTGAATTAATTTTGCTTTAATTCCAGTCCATACATAAGTGAAAGGGCCGCAGGCGAAAAATTTCTTGAAAATTTCTTTTTTGTAAATGTGTCACCATAAATGCCATTTTGGGCCGCACAGATTCGTGGTCTCGTGGCAAAAATTTTGCCTTAACGATCAGGTGTGCCAGGGTTTGATCTTGGCTGGGTGTATGCAATTTTTCGTTTAGTTGTTTTCGACTTTCACAGTTAATTTTTTTGGCGCATTGGCAATAGCTGTTTTGTCAAATACTCAAGCAAAAACGAATGGACTTATTCAAATAAATTCTTTTTACATTGTGGTTTATTAACGATATAACTTTTCAATAAATATGTTTTTTTTCTTCAAACCTTTTCACTCCTTTCGATTTCAAAATAAGAATCTTCAAATTTCACATGACAGATATTTTCTTCGTTTTCTTCTTTTATGGTTGTTGGAAAGAAATCAATTTCTTGCTTAATTGGGTCTGTTACATCCTAAAAAAAAATCATTAAAATCAATGAAAAATGTATGTATGTCCGCTATGGACTACTAAACCGCTCGACCGATCGATGTGAAACTTTACAAATTTATTGAGTGCACCCCCGCGATGGTTTCTGGCCTACCAACCCTTCCCCCAACCTCCCCCCCAATTTTTTTTTTTAACTTAAAGAATTTTTTCGAGTTCATTTCTTCGAAGGTTTTTGGCATACCCCCCATACGCTCCTCAAACCCCACTCCACCAAACGACCCCCCTCTCCCCAAAAATTGATATCGAATTTTTACAAATTTCTCGCCAGTACACTTCCTTCGAAACTTTCTGGCGTACAACCCCTCCCCCCTCCCCCCTCCCCCATCCCCCCAACCCCCCTACAATTGCTGGCGTAGCAAGGCGCGCAGGGTACAGCTAGTGTATAATAAAAATAATAAAATATTTTTAATATTTATTCTAAATTGAATTTATTTATATAAATAGCGGTTGCACTCATCGCGAGCATTATCAACTGATAAGAAATAGAGGTATTCAGCATTTAAATTATAATCTATTTTGTTTTACTTTCCTTTCACTTATTCGCCGAGTTTTAATACCAATTGTTTGTGATACTTTGTAAGTCTTGCATTACTTTTGTATAACTATTGCCGTATCTTTGTTTATCTCAACAGTTGATAATGCTCACGATGAGCGAAACCGGTCCTGATTTAAATGAATTCAAAGTGGAATATGTTCTAAAAGTGTTTTATTATGTGGAATTAGGTTTTGTGTTGAGAATATGGATATTTTGTGGTGCTTATTAAGAAAGAAGTTTTTCTACTATAACTATTCGTTACTCAGATGCTGTAACGGGATAGAGAGGTTAAATAATAACAATACTTTCTTATGTCTACTCTCTATGAGAATCGTATGGATTCTTTTATGTAGATATGCTATATTCAATAGAATGATATAGGATATATTGTATTAAGCTTGGACAATACATTTAAAATTAGAACGATATTGAATTGAACAAAACACACGTCAAATTGAATCAACGATTCGTTGAATGTCACTGATCGAAGGAGATTGATCTGAACGACTCGTTTATTAATACGATTAATAATATTGATATCGACATGAAAGTAACCTTAAAATCGTTTTGGACGTCCGTTGACTCAATAGGGACATCATACCAAAGCTCATTTCGAAATGTTTGGCTTTGTGTATTATAACCATCGTCAACTGGTTCAAGTTTTATATCCATCCTTATTCACTGTAAAATTAGACAATGCTTGCGAAAAATAGTGCACGACATTTCTCTTTAGGATTATTAATCCATAGACAGTATGATATCACAATATTATATTGTCTATGATACAAGAAATGTTAGGAAAAATTTTGATTCGATATTTATTGATGATTGATAGCTCAAAATTTCAGGAAAGTTTTTAATTTGAAGACGTTGACTCTCGACTACAAAGTCAAAAAATATTGATACAAAATGAAGAAAACATTTTTTTGCCGGCAGCATTTTTTTTTTAGTCAATTTATCAATTCTGTTCGAAGGCGAGAGTGTTTGTGTTGTCTACAAATTCCTTTCCAGGAATGCAATCATATACCTAAGCGGGCATAGCGAGGGTCATAAGCTATATAATTTTCCTGTGTCGTTGGTATCTATTCCTACCCTCATCGAACTAAATAGAAATTGAGCGACTGACTACCGAACAGTTATTGCAGAAGAAGCATGGTGAGAAAACTCCATAAAAATGCCATTAGACGTAGCGAGGAATTGGCAAATAAAGCGATCGTCCTAGGCACCGAGACTATGGCAGAGCATAGGGGGCGTAAAAATAATGCCAGGATTGAAAAATCTACTTCTTAAAGGATCTCATGACTATTTGAACCACATTGAGAGCGGACAAGAATAAAAAACATTTGTTGTGGTACATTAAAAGGTCACTAAACAGCACTTATATCCTATTGTTTTCCCATTTAAGCCAAATTCTTCCAAAATTTCATCGAATATTCAGATAATTAATCATATCACGATTGATGACATTAATATTTTTTGTAATGGTTTCGATCCAAAGGAACTTATCAGATAATTGAAGTAATAATTGAATATTTATATTTGAGGTTTCTTTGTAAAGCGTAAAAAATTTCACAATTCTTTTATTGGCTATAAATGTGCCATATAACGCGAGACTGAAGGGTACCACTCAAATTTTATGTTTTATTAACCGTTCTAAAGCTAACGACCCATTGGTGTGTCGCAAATAGGGCTTGCAATTTACCGTCAAATTCCAATAACCGGTAAACGGTAAATAATTTCACCCATTAAGGGTTTACCGGTTATTTACCGGTAAATGAAACAAAATAGAAAAAAATAAATAAAATAACTATATGTGGCTACTTTTACTAAAACCGGTATCCTAAAACGTAAAGAATTTAAAATACGATTCATGAAAATAACAATGTCATGAAATGCACTAATATGTTTGTTCTTTTTGTTTAACAGAGATATGGGAATGGGAGATCAGGTTATCTTTTATTTTCCACATAAAGCTTGGGTTTAGTTAAATAACGACTGTGTAATATTTGGTTTACCTGCTGTGAGAAGTTTATTTGTCATATTAAATATTCCATATGTATCAAAATCATAAATTGTATCAGGATCACTAAGATAATTAATCACATTGGAATATATCGTTCTTCTTTCCTTTATTCGAATTATTAGCAGTTCTTTAAGTTCCATGGCTAAAAAAGAATTGAATTTAGACAGTTCATCAAGCATTATCACATCGAATTGTATCTGGAATCCCTTGAAGGGTCACAAATGAATATAAAGTTTTCGTTTTAATAATTATTATCAGAAACGACAACACAAAAACCGATGAATACATTTATACTGTCTATGGTATCTCCCAGTCTCATTCCGTGACTCTCGGACCAATGTTTCGTTATATTTCATAATAATACAGTGAATGAGTCGTAATGGATATTAAAATTGAACCAGAAGACGAATATGCTTCATCTCATTCATCACAAGATACATATGACGTCGCCTATCCTCGAAATAATGCAAATGACAACTCTGATGAGGGTCAATCAACTGACGGAAGGTATAGCGCGCATGTCAAAAAGGAAGAGTTTGAAGAAGATGACCACAGCGAAGAAAATGACGTAATTAGCCATATAATATTAAACGAACAAACTATGATTGAATCAAATAACAGAAAGAAATGATTATGGAACCGATTATACCATTAATTTGACTTGTATTGCGTATTGAAGTACCGATTTTGATAGCTTAAAGTCATCGTTACTGGAATTTATGCTAGAAGCCTTAGTTCTGCCAAATTCAAAGAATATGACTTTATTTAGCATATAATATTAACAAAATATACCAGAATTGATTAAAATTGTAGAAATAGATCATTTTGTTATCAATATAACCAGTATTCAATATCAAAGTACTGATTTTGTAATCGTTACTGCAATTCACTTTTAAGGTGTTCACTGTCAATACTTGGTGGAAAGGCATTATAATAAAAATAATAACACATTTTTAGTACTTTTTCCACATGAGATTTATTTCATCAGGACCGGTTTCGCTCATGGCGAGCATTATCAACTGAAGAACGAGCATTATCTTTATTATGTTACTGCAATTTATAATGTTATATTTCGACTATCGTTAAGGTATGTGTACTAGTAGTTGACCTTTTGAGAATAAATAGGCCCAAAATAAGAAATGCAGATGCGGGATTGCTCTAAATTGTAAAGTTCAGACAAGATAAGGCATCTGTGGTCGGAATGAGCCACTAACAAATCACCATATAGCCAATGGAGTGTCAGGGTGGCCATTTGAAAACAACACTTAGTGAGGAAAGTGTGTTATTTCAAACTTCTTAAGTGATCCATCTAGAAAAAGTGTTTATCTTGTTCCTGAACCACCCATTGCTACTTGATTCAACCAAGAGTGGTGTGACGGAAAGCCTTGAGGCAACCCTGATAGAAAGATCACTATAAAGCCCCCTGATTAGATATGGTCAACACCTAGACTTTTCAATTTGTGAGATGGTCAACTACTGAAACAAAAACATGACTTCAAATAATTTAACACAACATTTTTTAAACAGGCTTTTTCGTAATTTTTGTTACATAATATTAATTAAGACAAATGATCCAATATGAGTATACTTGCTTTGCCATCATTCGGTACAATGCCAAACCTTAATCGTTATTTTTGTTGAAATTTTCTCTTAAACGGTCAGCTACTGGTACATTTACCTTACTGGAATTTATAACGTTATATTTCGACTATAGGTGTATGCAGGGCCGGCCCTAAGCGTGTGCGAGGTGTGCGGCGCACACAGGCGCCGGCACTCAGTAGGGCGCAAATTGGTGGATCGATCCTAAAATTTATGCATGTAATTGACACCCGCTGCGCTAATGCGTTGACACGTGGATGACGCGGCGCGGCGCATGCGTTGGTACACAATCAATCGCGCGGGAGTGCAGACTTAATTTGACGTTTGATACTTGGGTAAATTTTTATCCCATTTTTGTCCTATTTTCTAATTAAACATATGACTTTCAAACTGGGAGGCCTTTCTGGAGAGGCGCGGATTACTGTATATAAATTTACGACTATAGAACCGCGAAGGCGCCAAAAGCTTTCGATAAAATATACCGAAAATATAAAAAAATTCGCGCCTAAAGTCGTTGTAAAAAGTACCTTTACACATGCAGTATAGTAGAAAATACACTAGTACATTTCCTGCAATATTGAATTTACAGACCTTACAGAATTTTAAATTTGGCTTTTGGCCGCGTTGATAGGGTTGATATTTAATTGAATACACATAAATAGGAAAATTAGGGGAAAAAAATGACGATATTAACCTTTTTTTAGTCGGAATCTGAGTCGGAGTCGTGTTTTTGGTCAGTGTCGGAGTCGGAGTCGTGGTTTTGGTAAATGCTGGAGTCAGAGTCGGACTTTTTTTATCCACAGCCCTGATTTAAACTCACAATAAATATCGAAGTACCTGTTTGATGGTTTAAAATAGTCAGTACTGTTTTTTATAACGTTACATTTCGACTATCTATGTATATAGCTACCAAATTAATCATTTATCTATATATATAAAAATGAATGTCTGTATGTATGTCCGCTATGGACTACTAAACCGCTCAACCGATCGATGTGAAACTTTACAAATTTATTGAGTGCACCCCCGCGATGGTTTTTGGCCTACCAACCACCCCCCCAACCTACCCCCAACCCCCCCCCCATTTTTTTTTTTAAACTTTAAGAATTTTTCGAGTTCACTCCTTCGAAGGTTTCTGGCATAACCCCCCTCCCATACTCTCCCCAAACCCCACCCCCCAAAAATTGATATCGAATTTTTACAAATTTCTCGAGTATTGAATACATGCAAATTGAATTGAATATTTGTGTAATGTCTTTCCTTCAAATATATTTTAGTTGCTGGCGTAGCAACGCGCGCAGGGTACAGCTAGTTTAATATAAAACAAACAAACCATAATGAAATAAAATGGTAGAAATATAGGATTATATTATCGATATTAGTAGTATTTTGACTCGTATTGAATAAGTACCGAGTTTGACAGTTTTAAGTAATCTTTATAACTGTTACATTTCGACAAGCGTTAAATCAAGTTTAGCCATTTTTGGTCAAAGAAACAATTAATTTAATGCAGCGGTTCTCATGCGCGTGCCACCGGAGAAATTTACTGCGGCCACCAACAGTTTCATAGTAAACATAAATCGTCGGTTCCTGTCGTCAAGTTTCTTAAGCGTTCTTGAATTTTTCAACCCGTTTCACACTTTTGCTTCGCAGGATGCATCATCATCATCATCTTGGAAAATAAAAATGGAAAAGGAAGACGATACCGAATGGGTATCTGGCCCGGGTAAAGAACCTCAAGAGGAGTATACTGTCAAAATAGAAAGGTTTGATCCCGGAGAGTGTTCATATGCTGGAAAACAACCTGAACAGGTAATTATTTGAAAATAATATATCTATAGTAAATCAAATAAGCTTACAGATTTTTTTTCGTTTTGTTAACCATGTCCGCTTGGAGCTTACTTGAATCGTATAGACCGGGATATACTCGTGATGTGCGAAACCAGCCCTGGTCTCTATGAGTGTAATGTGGAACAAGTCCTAAATATATGTTATTATTATTTTACATTCCCTTTGATTAACTATATGCTATGATTGGATATGGTTTGCAAAAAGTATCTTAAATTTTTGTAGTTATTTCGACCGAGGGTTCTTGATGGAATTTAAAAATCAAATTTAATCGTTTTAATTTTGTACTTTACTATGAGCTTTAAATCAATAAATTATTATTTTACATTCCCTTTGATTAACTATATGCTATGATTGGATATGGTTTGCGAAAAGTATCTTAAATTTTTGTAGTAATTTCGACTGAGGGTTCTTGATGGAATTTAAAAATCAAATTTAATCGTTTTAATTTTGTACTTTACTATGAGCTTTGTCAATAACTCGAAACTCGGGTTTCAAATTTACCTAAAATGTCTTGATAGTTCAAAATTAATTTAATGTTTGCTTGAAAGATAAACTTAAGCATTTGTATTTTGATTTCAAGCAGCCTTCAGCAGACACGGATCCGCTGTTTTCCACCCAAGCGTCGACTCCCGGTACCAAAATCAAAAAAGAAATTAAGAACGTTGAACCTAAAGAGAAAAAAAGAACTGCCAAAACAAAAGCTGTCGAAAACAAAACAAACACAGAACAAACGAACATCGATAAAACAAATGAAACCGACAACAACGAATTCAGCTGCGACCAGTGCGACTTTAAATCCGAACACTTTGGCGATTTCAAAACGCACAAAAAATTACACGGCGGTGTAAAAATGGTTAAATGCAATCTATGCGAATTCAAATCTACGCTTCCGTCTCATATGAAAACGCACAAGATGTGCCACAGTGGTGAGAAACCTTTTAAATGCACATTTTGCGATTTTAAATCGGCACAGACTTCCAATTTGAAGAAACACATAATGGCGCATACGGGTGAAAAGCCGTTCAGTTGCAATCTGTGCGACTTCAAAACGGCCCGGTCGTCGCATTTGAAAACGCATAAAATGTCGCATACTGGAGAAATGCCGTTCAGATGCGACCAGTGCGATTTTAAATCAGTGTATTCGTTCGTACTAAAGACTCATAAAAGATCCCATTCGGGTGAAATGCCGTTCAGGTGTGATCTTTGCGACTACGCAAGCGTGCGGCCCTTCGCTTTAAAAATTCACAAAATGTCACATACGGGTGAAAAGCCGTTCAAGTGCGACCAGTGTGACTATAAATCTGCGCAGTCTTCGAATGTGAGGAAACATATTCTATTGCATGATGGAGATAAGATTATTAGAAGGGGGAAACCGGTTAAGTCCTGAAGTGTATTTGGATTAATTAATACAGTGTTTTAATGGAGTTCTACCAAGTTAATTATATTTTAACCTTTGCCGAACCTATTTGATGATCTGGGTTTCGTCTTTTGGCATCTTCAGACATTTCAAGACGAATGAACCTAAATCTACTTTAGCGACAAATATTTTAATATTGAACAATGACGCTAGAAAGGGTGACTGCTATAGTTATTTGAAAGTGAAGATTGACAAATGTATCTAGGTTTTACAGCATTGAGAATTCTTAGTAATTCTAATTTTGGATGTTTAAAGTTGACGTGTTCAACAACTATAGCAGTCACCCTGCATTCGCCCACGTCCAAAATATCAAATTTGAATAGAAAAATGACACTTATCTTGATGGGACTGAAACCAAAAACTAATCACTTGGGAAAAACTCAATCAAAGTCTTGCTTAAGTTTCTTGTGTACCATGTTCACACTGTGTATCATGTTTACGGTCAATCTTAAAATTCACCCAACAAGAAGGGTGGCGGTGGATATAACGTTGTATAATGTTAAGAATATGTGTATTCTTTATCTTTTGTTGACATATCCATCGACTCGAATCCAATGTATAGAGTTTGATATTTTTTAATGGAATCGTGCTCAATGGCATGGGCGTGTGAGCTGTATGCTCTCGATCACATTCATTGGATTACTGTAAAAAAATATTCGTACATAATTGTATTTATGTTCTTAGGATAAAAATTGTATTTGAAAATAATATATGAAACATATTTTGAAAATAAAGACCGTTTCCCTTCAATTTTGTTTTATTTGTTACACTATTTACATGATCAAACAAAAAATGAATTTTTAGGAATATTTGAAATTAATTCTGAGGAATGTATGAACTATTGTAAATTCGAGCGGTATAATTTTAATCATGATGCTAAATCTGTTGAAACGCTAAGCTAGGAGGCCATATTTTCCACATTGGAAGCGGACTTGGATTAAGAAATCGTGACATTACATGAAACACGACGAAAATCGAACGACGATTTTAAAATGCTCAAATGGGTGCGCTTCGGGTATCACACGTATTTGCGTGAGCGCCGAGGAAGCGGTTAAGAAATAAATATTGATAACATCTTTTATAATTTTTTGCTTCTCTATTGTGTGGACCTTAAAGATATTTTGTTCAGTATTTTTTTAAATCAGGTTGTTAAATTCATTACAAATTAAAGTGCGCGCCAGCCTGGAGTGGGTGCGCGGTGGTTTTTATATTGCTGCGCGGCCGAGTTCCGTATTCTTGCTTTGTTGATGTTACATATATGCAGTTTGACCTTGAAAATTTTGCATTATGAAGACAGTAGCGCGTATACAAATCTACCGCACGCGCTGTTGAAGGGTTGGGATTACTTTTTTTCCAAATCCGCTCCCTATTCGGAGCAAATGGCCGCCACACCCACCAACTTCCTCGCTTCTTCCTAGTTTATCCCGTAGCTCCCCTGAGTACATTCTATGGATTGTTATCAAAGGCCTTCCAGGGCGTCGGTATCCAACAGGTTGATAAAAGTCGGTCCCGGTGGTATAGTGGCAAGAGCTTTGTCCTAGCGATCTGGAGACCCAGGTTCAATTCCCGGCAAGGTCAGATTTTTTTCAATTGAAAAAAGAGATCTTGGGCTGGGTGTATGTTAATATAAAATTAAAAATAATTTTGATTATTCCACGTATTGTGTAACTAACTGTGACACGTGTTACGCCTCTTTCAGAGGCATCTTCAGACTTACTATCGCAAAGTTTGCTTAAGTAATGTAGCAAGATAAATTCTAACATTTTAAATTATGAAATTACAAAATGGATTACGGGTTTTTTTCCTTCTAAAGGAAACAAGGAAGGGGGTGATAGAATCAAAACAATGCAATAACATAATGATACTAATAAGGTGCAATCAATCAATCAATTAGATTGGGATTTTTCCTTTTTAAGGGACGCAAGAGAGGGTTATAGAATCGAAACAAAGCAAACAAATATATTTCTAATGACGTTAAACATTACATTGGGAATATGTTATTTATCGTTGATTTTGTACACAACTGATTTATTACTTATCATCGAGTTAATCTCGTATGACTTTCACAATTAAGAAAATTTGGCGCATTGGCGTTAGCTGTAATGCCAAATTTTTTTTTTCAAATTTTTAAAAATTCTAAAAAAAAAAAAAAAGAGCCAGGCAGGATTCAGGTTCCATTGGGAAATCCGTAGCACATGTCTAATCCAGAACCTGTCACCCCTGTGTTCCTGACAAAGTCAAACCACCGTAGGCTTTAAAATTTCTAATGTGATTTTATAATTTTTTTTTCTAGGTTCTTATAATTACAATTTGTAACTTTTATTATGTGTATACAAGTATGTATGTATATGTCACTTTTAAGGTGTTCACTGTCAATACTTGGTGGAAAGGCATTATAATAAAAATAATAACACATTTTTAGTACTTTTTACACATGAGATTTATTTCATCAGGACCGGTTTCGCTCATGGCGAGCATTATCAACTGAAGAACGAGCATTATCAGTTGATAATGCTCGCCATGAGCGAAACCGGTCCTGATGAAATAAATCTCATGTGAAAAAAGTACTAAAAATGTGTTATTATTTGTATGTATATGTGAATACATTTGTCAAATGCATGGCGTATTGGCGTAAGCTGTAATGCCATGATTTGTATTTTTTTATGAATAAATAAATTATAGTATCTAGTACTAAAAAGTATAGCTGAATTCATAACCTAAAACCGGTCAAAATTCGTTTTTTTCATATTGAGGTGCTGATTTTAACACTTCTTGCTATACGTGATAATTAATATCAGATGAAAGTGTTCGTGATACACTTAACTGGTTCCGATCTTTCCTTGATATAATATCAAAAAATAGTATTATCAAACAAAAAGTAGCGTTTTATTTGTTCAAGTATCACTTCATCACATTTGTTTTATATTGTCTATGGTATGTAGCATAATACCTCAGCAATTCTTGAGCTTTACTTGCTGACTTTTGCACGCGATGGATATTAAAATAGAGCCTGAAGATGACCTACCGATATCCGAAAGCATCTATCAAAATGATGATCATCCTAACAACGTGGATAAGAGACAGACGGCTTATTGGATAGACAATCCGCCATTGAAGAGGGAAGAAATCGATAATGTCTGTCGCCCCGACTTGGAAAAGGTTATCAAATCAAGCTTTTTTGTAAAAAACAGTAGATTTTAATTGATTCAACATTGCAGGAATAACTTGGTGGGCCAAAATATATATAAACTGTTTTTGTTGGGCCGCACAAATAAACAACCCAATCAAAATATTACATCACTTAATACAACAATGCAATAGATACTTTTTTAAATTTGAGTCATTTGAATTTTGTAATTTTACACAAGTTTTGACGCTCACTACCTAGGTTCCGCCTCTCGGCATCTTCAGGCATTTTTTTTTAATCCATTACCGCTCCCAACGTACAAATATGGACTCCACACGAAGTTTATCTCAACATGCTTTTTTCTGTTAAAAATCCCTTCCCAAACTTCAGATCTCAAAAAAAACTGCGCGTAGTGATAAGCTGATAAGTATAAGTTGATTAGCTAACTACCAGTCCTGTTTTGAACTTAAAGTTTTCTAAGTCGAAAGAATATAGAAAAATCAAAAGAAAGTTAATAATTAATGAAATATTTTTATTCTTTCTTTTTGAAGGTTGCTTCTTCGGAAATGATTTACATCAAACAAGAGGAAGAAGATGATCAAAGACGAAACCGTGAAGAAAAAGTAACTCATGATCCATGTGCTATAAAAGCAAAAAAGATTGAATTGGGAGAATGTTCATATGCCGAATGGATACCAGATCATGTAAGTTAACATTTTTTTTGGAGCATATAAATGAAGTTAGCTAATCGCTCTCTCTTTGCGTCGCTTTGTGTCGCTTTTTGTAATCGGTAAAGGTGGGAAGGAATTTGTATCAACATAAACACCCATTGCCCTCGGACAGAATCGATTTATCGTCTATAAAAATCTGCTGTCCGTCACGGAAACAAACGGACGTTGACCACTGCACTACTGACCAAGCATTACTATAGAAGCACTTCAGAATTCTGTTGGGATTGTTTTGGGCTGTTTTAATATAGCATAATTTCTATTATTTCTCTACTCTTTTCGAGTTAAGAGATGTTGTTCGTGTTCACAGTCGAGTGGTTAACGTTGTCGTGCTTGGCTGCAATCTTTTAGGGCTCGTATCCCAGCATGGACAGCTTAAAATAGTCCATTAAAAATTGTTTTTAATAATATAATACTTCTGATTCTTTTTGGCATGTATTTAATGGGTCAGTAACTAGTTCAAGTTTTGGTCAGTTAAATAAATAAATGGTCAGTTAAAAATCTAAATGGTCAGTTAATATTATAAACGGTCAGTGGTCATTGTATCAATGTGAATGTGGTCAGTTATTAAATAAAACGGTCAGTAATATATTTTAATGGTTAGTTATTTATTAAAAATGGTTAGTATTTAAATTAAATAGTCAGCTATTTTTAAAAAATGATAAGTTTTAGTTTGACAGATTGTGAATTTTATCAAATATGGTCGTAATAGGCAAATTTATGACATCTTCTTTTTATTTTAACTGACCATTTATTATTTTAACTGACCATTTAATATTTTTAATTGACCGTTTTAAGTATTTATTACTGACCGTTTAAAGTATTTATAACTGACCATTTATCGATTTAGAAACAGACCAAATAATTAGTAGTCCTTCTTTTTTAGAATGAACCAATCGTTGATTTGAAAAATATAAAACAAGAAACAAAAGAAATCAGTTTGCAATATTTTGAAAATGGAACCGCTGATGCCAGTCTTTTGAAAAAAGAAAAGTATGAAGATGGAAACGACCAGGTAAATTTATATTGTAATTAAAAATTTTGATAAAATAAAATCATCTCGATATTTCTACCGAGTTGCTCAAACAAGGGATACGAAAACTATTGTCAGCTAATATTTTGGGATTGGTGGAAAAGCAGTTCTAACCACACAAACACCTTGTTTTGTTTTGTTGTTGTCACACGAATGTCTTTGAACAGGATTGATAAATCGACAGAAAAAAACTGCTCGCACAAGGAATCGAGTCCGTAAAATCTGCCACCGAAGCCAACCACTTTTATCACTGCGCAACAGACCCAAAATACATCATTATATACATACCATATGACATACGATTACCAATACTGCTAAAAACTTTAAATTATTAATGCATCTTATATGAATTTTGCACTTTTCTATGAGTTTTGTCGCTAACGACTCAGTTCAAGTACATCCGTGCACTTTAAATGCCTGAAGAAGCCAAAAGACAAAACTTCCATCAAGCACCCTTAGTCGAAATACTTAATTAACTTATTGATTTTTTTTCAGCCTTTAAGTGTCGAAAACGGGAATTCATTCAAAACTGAGGTAGAAACGTTGAATTTGGCTGACACAAAGTCCTCATTCAATAGTAGATGTTTCAAATACGAAAATAACACAGAGACAAAAGTTGCCGTCATAGATTTGGAAAAGAGAATCTTCCACGAAAGGAATTTCGTTTGCAGTTTTTGTTTCGACATATTCCCATCGTCTTACTGTCTCAAAACGCACGAAGACGCTCACAAAACTACGGAACATGAAATTGAAAAGACGATGAATACAGTTGATCGTTCTGGAAGTAAAGATTCAACTCTTCCGATAGTCCAACCTAGAAAGTTGCACCTAAAATGCGACGAATGTGACTTCTTAACAGATTACAATTGTCACCTAATAAGGCACAAATTGGTACACAATGGTAAAAAAATTTATAAATGTTCACAAAAGCCTTATTTGAATAAGCAAAGAATGTTAAATTCAAGTGAAAAGAATTTTCAATGTGATTTATGTGATTTTAAATGCGTACAATCAAGCTATTTAAAAACACATAAAATGTCTCATACAGGTGAAAAACCATTTAAATGTGAATTATGCGACTTTAAATCTGCACAAAAATGTAGTTTGAAAAAACATCAAATGATACATTCAGGTGAGCGACCTTTTAAATGTGATCTATGTAAATTTAAATGCACAGATGCTTTCAATTTGAAAACGCATTTAAAAATACATACTGGTGAAAAACCACTAGCGTGTGATCAGTGTAACTTTAAATGCGTGCATAGTTCTTCGTTAAAAAAACATAAATTTTCACATACTGGTGAAAAAACCCACAAATGTGATATTTGTGATTTTAAATGTTGTGACGCTTTCCAATTGAAGAAACATAAAATGATACATACGAATGAAAAGCCGTTTAAATGTGCTTTATGTGAATTTAAATGTGCTGATTCTTATCATTTAAAACGACACTCAATGAAGCATTCAGGTGAAAAACCATTCAATTGTGATCAGTGCGACTACAAATGTGCTTACATGTCTTCGTTAAAGTTTCATAAAATGTCTCGTTCGGGTGAAAAACCGTTTAAATGTAATATTTGTGACTATAAATCCGTTCGTTCGTCACATTTGAAAACTCATATATTATCACACTCGAGTGATAAGCCATTTAAGTGCGATTTTTGTCCTTTTAAATCTGCGCTTTCGTCCGATTTGAAGAAACATCAAAGGATTCATTCTGGAGAGAAACCTTTTCAATGTGATCTGTGTGACTATAAGGCGTCGAGGTCTTCTGGTTTAAAAAAACACAAATTGTCACATAGTGGTAACTAAGCAACCAAGTATTGCCTTAACTGGATGATAAGAGTACTGATAACGGGACGGCGCTACGTGCCACACAGTACATGCCACGATGGATATTCATAAAGCGTTTATGCCCTTCATAAGAGAAATACATATGTTATAATATTTTATTTATTTAAAAGAATCTGATGATATTAAAATTAAATTTGTCTTTAATGTGTATTTTCCTCGGTAATTATTTTTAAGCATTTTTATATGTCGTTGGCTTGCGTACCCAATCGTCCGGGTTCGATTCCCGGTACGAGCGTATTTTTTCAGTCGATAAATCTGTTCAAAGGCATAGGTGTTTGTGTTGTTGAAAACCCCTTCCTACCTTTCCGATCCCAAAGAGCGACGCATAGTGACACCGATTAACTAATCACTAGTCCTCGTATCCTTTCCATCCCTTCTCTATTCGAAAAAAAGAGAGGTTGAGCAACTGAGTAACAAGCAGTTCTCGTCGAAAAAATAAATGTTGAGATAAACTCCGCGAAGAGTCCATATGCATTGCAAAACATTTAAAAATACTTTTAGTTGTTCATTTTGCGCGCTCAAGTCCTGCGCGATGACGTAACTGCCCCATTTTTACATACATATAAATATATTTTATTTTTTATCCTTTTTAATTATAAACATCCTTAATTAAAAAACAGATGGTGCACGCCGCTTAAGAAATATTTTTGAATGCTCTCTAGGGTCCCAAAAGGTTGGGCACCTATTCAATATCAGAGCTTTAATGAGGGAACCTCGCTTCTATGCTACATTGACGTTTATAACCATTCAAGAAATACAAAAAAATCATTTAATATTATATGTTTTCCATATAAAACTACGGTGTTAGAATAGATAAGAAATAAAGGGTATTTCAATAGGGACGCTCAAAATATGTTACTTTGTCCTGCTGAGTAGATTATTCATTGTATAGTGGCCAAATTTGAGTCAACCAGTTTGGTAAATAATCGGCCAACACCTACCTGTTCGTCATCAAAATACAATATCTGGTGAAAACATTGCTGCTGTGTGTGAAAGTGTACAGGGAAACCCAAGGCAGCTTATTTCTCGTTGTTCACAAGAACTTGGCTTTTCTGCGACTTCAGCTTGGCGAATTTTGAATCGGGCCTTATGTCTGCACCCGTATAAAATACAACTAACCAAGTAACTTCAGGTAAACGACCGCAGACAACGCCTGATTGGGTTCTGGAGCAGTTGGAAGTTTACCCAAATTTGTCAAAAAAGTCAACTTTAGCGACGTGGCCCATTTTATAATGAATAGATATTAGCAGACATTTGATGCTATATTCCATATTTAATGCCGTAAAATATACTTACAAATGAAATTAAAATTTAGTCGAAATCTCACAAACAACTTGTTTTATTTACATTTCAAAACTAAGCGTCCTTATAAAAAGACCCTTTATATGTCGTGTATCTCTTCTATGCCAGAATTGTAAATTTTTCTTTAAGGATAGTTCTGATGAGGGCGAAAGCCGTAAAAGCTTTCAGCCATGTATAATATAATATATTATATATTGATTGATTTGACATTTACTTGGTAGAACTCCATTAAAACACGGTGAAAAATAGCAATGTATTTTAGTCCAACAAAAATTATCATATTATTTTTTGCTTAATTTTTTTTTAAATAAAAAAATATTAAAACATATTTGGCATTACAGCAATATTTGGCATTGCTTAAAGACGAAACCCGGGTCTCCGACAAAACTCGTGGAAATTTGAAAAAAATTGAAACTTGATATATTTATAATATTTGTGTATTTTATTGTATTTTTTTAAAAAAGAATCTAAAAAAATATTTGGCATTACAGCTTATGCCAATGCGCCATATATTTTCAATTGCGAAAGTCATGCGAGATTGACTTGATGATGAATCAGTCGTGTACAATTCGACGAAAAATTACATATACCGAGTTCAAGATTTCTTTTTCAATTGAAAAAATCTGGCTGTGCCGGGAACTGAACCTGGACCAAACTGATCGCTATGGCAAAGCGCTTGCCACTAGATCACAGAGACCGACTATAGTATTTTAAATACTGCTGGTGGCTATTTCGGCTTACGCCATCGTCAGAACTATAGCGAGCCGAAATGGCTATCAACCATGTATAATATAATTTCTTTAGGTCAAAATAATTTTTTCACCGGAGTATATTATATATTTTTTGCTTTGCGAAAATATATGGGAACTGAGAAAGAAGATTTTAATTTTCTATAAATGAATATATTCCATAGCTTTTATAGTAATGTATATATAGCCTATGTTTATTACATACAATTAAGAATGTTGACCGAAGGTGCTTGATGGAATTTTAATATCAAATTTGAATTGTGCGAATTTTGTACTTTGTCAGTGAAAGTACACCCGTGTACTTGAAATGCCTGACGATGCCGAAAGACAAAACCCGGGTCGTTAGTGACAAAACCCTGCAATGGAAAAGTACAAAATTTCCACATACAATTGTTTTCCAATTCATGCTATTTATTGTAATCCTTTAATAGATAAATCAGGGTCGTAGAGTCGTCAAAAAAAACATGACTCCGACTCCGGCATTGACCAAAAACATGACTCGTCAAATTATTTTTTAAGCAGGGCTGTGCAGTCGTTAAAAAAAATATGACTCCGATTACGATGTTGCACTCGGAGTCGGAGTCGTGTTTTTAGAAAAATACTTGGGCCGGAGTCGTATTTTTTTAACGGTGCCCTGCATTTTTCTCTACTTTTTAGGAGAGCCAAAAAACAAGCTTCACTGCTATAAGTCCTGTACTGCCATCATGACTCAAAAAGAGGCTTAGCAACTGAATAACAAGCATTTCTCGTAGAAAAAAAAAATTGACAGAATCTTTATAAAGAATATGATATGTAATAATATAATATATATCCTAAATAGAATAACCCTTTTCCTAAGTGATTGCATCTCACTAATTAATAGTTTGTTATTGCAAACTTCATTAGTAGTATAATTATTTGTTTGCTTTGCTTTGATCCTATAGCTCCCTCCTTGCTTCCCGTAAAAAGGAAAAATCCCAAACTCCATTTTGTAATTTTATCATTTTCAAATATTAGAATCGACTAATTTTATTACTTAGGAAAACTTTGCGATAGCAAGTCCGAAGATGCCTCCGAAAGAGACGAAACACGTGTCATGATTAGTAACATAATACGCGGAGTTTTTTTAACGTTTATATAATATGTATTTACATAGAAAGCAGATATGAGGGGTGTAAAAGCATAACCGCCTCTATTCATATATTATCATTTTTGAGATAATGATTGATTAATGATCCGGTTCTTACGTTATATGCCCTGCAATCTTCAAACCAACGAAAAATTACATCTAAGCCATTTAAAATCGACATCGAAAATGACGATCAAATGCATAACCGCCTCTCTCCACCATATGTGAAGTTCAAAACCGCCTCAATCTAAATGCACCAATGACCACAAGGGAACACTGACCTATCGCCCTCTCACCATACAAACGTTTTGTGTTCCCTTTGCAAATTATTCTAATATTATACTTCAAGATTAAAATCGTTTTTTTCTATTGCTGAACAATTTGGCTTTGTGGAGAGAGGCGGTTATGCATTTAAAACCCTCATATGGTAATTCAAAAAATTGCTCTATAAATTTTTCAATGAGAATTATTTTATTTATTGTTTTGAACTTTTCCATGACATAAAATAAACAGTCAATGTTTTGAATTCATAATCAATATTAAACATTATTAGAATAAGTAAATAGATTTGAAATTTAGTGCAAACTTGGCAATAAATAGTTTATGTCATGATATTAAGAATAGTCTGTTCAAACACAAATATTAATTAAGAATGTTGAATGAAAGTGCTTGAGGGAATTTCAATACCAAATCTTGTACTTTTCCCTAAGCTCTGTCGTTAACGACCCATGGCGCAGTGGTGACTTGCGTGCCGGACCGCCCGGGTTCGATTTCCAGTAAGAGCAGACTGTTTCAGTCGATGAATCGATTCCGTTCAAAAGCAATGTGCACTTGTCTTATCTTAAAATTGCTTCCAACCCATCCGATCTTATAAGAGAGGGTGTAAAGACAGCAATTAGCTAACCACTAGTCCTTTCTTTTTCTTTTATATCACTACTTCTATCGAACTTAAGATTGTTTGAGCGACCAAATAACAAGCAATTATCTATCGTAGATAGTAAATAAATGCTGAGATACCTTCAGGAGGAGGCCATATGGTCGACATTGGGAGCGGACGTGGATTAATACAAAATATTTTCTTATACAGTGGTAACTCGAGATACGAGATTAATTCGTTCCGTAATTTTGCTCGTATCTCAAAGCAATTTTCCTCATTGAAATTAATTGAAATGCTATCAATCCGTTCCAGCCTCAGTTGTAGAGCGCCATCTTTGTCTTACGTATGGGATTTATCGGATGAGCGAAAGAGATGGAGCGAAGTATGTTTTTTTTACAGTAGGGTTTGACAGTCAAAGTAAAATCGAATACTATCACAGATATATAATAAATATACGGATTTGTCACCAATACCTTCTACACATACGCAAATCGCACACAGATACCCGGCCGCTCTTCGTATCTCAAACTTTGCTCGTATTTCAAAGCAAAACTTCGCTCGCTCGAAGGCTCGTACTCGTATGTTAAGGCAATCGTATCTCGAGGTACCACTGTATTATATTACTTTTTTTGTGTTTGTGTTGTTGAAAATCCATTCCCACCTTTCCCAATCCCAAAAAGTGATGCATAGCGAGAGCGATTAGCTAGCCACCAGTCCTTGGACTCTTTCAATCCATACTCATAGCGTTCACAACTCGAAACCGGTACACATCGATTTACGTTTCTTTTATCCTAAGGGGTTTGGTTGCTCCTTGGGTACAATGTATTTCAATATAATGTCTCCATTAATGATCATTCACATTTTATTGATTTTTGATGTAATAGCTTACATTGCTAAGAGGTCTTCAACATTTTAATTATAGGCTATATTGCATCAATTAACTTTCTTAGCTGTAATATAATACCAATTGTCAGTCATACCTTGTAGTAAGTGACGGCTGGTGACGGGGTGTTGGGGGGTGCAAAGGAAGATTCGACCATTTTTGCAACAGTTCTTTCCTATTCATTGGTTTTTAAAACACTTCTATAGCATGGACTTTCAATTCAGATGTTCGCAACACCAACTGTTTCTCTTCCGTAGTACGGAAAAATAGTTGAATCTTCCTTTTGCACCCCCCAGCACCGCGTCACCAGCCGTCACTGATGACATGCATACCTTGTTTTTCATACTTAACTTTTGTATAAATATCACTGTTTTCTTGTATTCCTTGTCAGTTGACAATGCTGGCCGTGAGCGAAACCGGTCCTGATCAAATAAATTTTACGTGTAAAAAGTACTGGAAATGTATTATTATTTTTATTACAATGCCTTTGATATATATATTCAAAAAACAATTCACGTATTCTTTGGTTTAAATTATCGCTATCTACAAAAATGTCTAACGACCTAATTTTCAAGTCCAAACTTCTTTCGATAATTCTTATTTGAAACAAAATGTAACCCCGTCACCACCGTCACTGCTTGTAGTTCTTCCTTAACTTTTGTATAAATATCACTGTTTCGTTGTATTTCTTATCAGTTGATAATGCTCGCTATGAGCGAAACCGGTCCTGATCCAACAAATTTTAAACGGAATAAGTACAGTGGAACGCCGATCTGACGTTCTCGCATTATACGTTTTCCAGCGAGGTGCGTTCATTTTATACAGTCCCGGCATTTAGTTCATATATAAAACTTTACCGCATTCATAATTTCCCGCATATAACGTTTGTTTTATACGGTCCCTTGAAAAACGTAGAATCGGGGTTTCACTGTACTTAAAAATGTGTTATTATTTTTGACGTGACAAGCGTGCGAGCGAGAGCGCGGATAAGCGATAGAGAGGCACGATCGGCCTACCGTTCGGATTGTGCCGCATCTATCTCTCTTCCACTCGATTGGTCGAAGCGTCTGAGTAGAAAAGAGACAGCGGCAGCACACAACTTATACACCTACAGTACCTACACGTGATCTGTTTACAACTGTTTATAAAGTGAAGTGAAATGTTAATGTGGTTTTCATTGTTTATATTACAACAACAATTGCGGCAATAAAGTATGCAATCATTTCATCAATGTTTTCTTATGACGTTGTCACGTTAAACTATCGTCCGTAAACCGAATTTACAGACAACCAATTTTTATTATAAAGCCATTCTTCCAAGTATTGACAGTGAACACCTTAAAAGTGATCGGTAAACTGTTCAGAATTGCCCTATGTATTTCCCTTTAAAATAATCTATGATCACCCGTGTTTTGATGTAAAAAAATGTAAAATTCATTCAAATTGGACGAGTGATTCTCAGATTCCTTGGAAACAACATAATTATGTCGATATAATGGTCTCCATTTAAACGAACCGACCATATAGTATACAGTTTTTGATAAACTCGTGTACTTGGATCAAAGTTGAGCCACCATTTTTTAAAATGTCCGTCTCTCTGTATCTATTAACTAATATGAAAACAATTTTATCTTTCAAATAGCTGACATTGCAAAAGCGATACAATAACAATATTTCAACTCTTTGACATTACATAGTAACAAAATATAATTATTTTTGTATGAAACATGTGGCAGATTTCATATAGATAGGATTTCAGATCGAAGAACTTAGATCAGTGATGCACAACCTTTTCTAGATAAGGGCCAGATAATAAATTCTCAGTCCGAGGGCCGCATGGGTAAAACTTATTAATTTAGGGATATTTTCAGTGTATATAAAATTGAATATTTTATTATAATTAAGTATTTCGACTGAGGGTGCTTGATGGAATTTCAATATCAAATTAGTCAAATCGTCAGTTCAAGTACATCCGTGCACTTGGAATGCCTGAAGATGCCGAAAGGCGAAACCCGGGTCGTTAGCGACAAAACTCATGGAAAAGTACAAAATTCAAAAAATTCTAATTTGAATATTTTATTGTTTTCTATTGGCCGAATGAAATGTCATTGAGGGCCGCAGATTTTGCATCACTGACTAAGAGCCTATATACCAGGGCTTTGGAGTCGGAGTCGTTGCGGCGTTTTGACCGGAGTTGGAGTCGTGCAAAACTTTTGAAATGTTTGAACGTTTTGTTAATGCATATAGCATGTAAAATTTGTAAGGTAAGGGAAAAAACGAGACAAAATTAGGCTTTAGTCAATGTTGGAGTCGGAGTCAGAGTCATGTTTTTGGTCAATGTTGGAGTTGGAGTCGAAGTCGTGTTTTTGGTCAATGTTGGAGTTGGAGTCGAAGTCGTGTTTTTGGTCAATGTTGGAGTTGGAGTCGAAGTCGTGTTTTTGGTTAATGTTGGAGTTGGAGTCGAAGTCGTGTTTTTGGTCAATGTTGGAGTTGGAGTCGGAGTCGTGTTTTTGGTCAATGTTGGAGTTGGAGTCGAAGTCGTGTTTTTTGTCAATGTTGGAGTTGGAGTCGGAGTCGTGTTTTTGGTCAATGTTGGAGTTGGAGTCGGAGTCGTGTTTTTGGTCAATGTTGGAGTTGGAGTCGGAGTCGTGTTTTTGATCAATGTTGGAGTTCGGAGTCGGAGTAGTGTTTTTTGGTCAATGTTGGAGTTGGAGTCGGAGTCGTGTTTTTGGTCAATGTTGGAGTTGGAGTCGAAGTCGTGTTTTTGGTCAATGTTGGAGTTGGAGTCGAAGTCGTGTTTTTGGTCAATGTTGGAGTTGGAGTCGGAGTCGTGTTTTTGGTCAATGTTGGAGTTGGAGTCGGAGTCGTGTTTTTGGTCAATGTTGGAGTCGGAGTCGGAGTCGTGTTTTTGGTCAATGTTGGAGTTGGAGTCGAAGTCGTGTTTTTGGTTAATGTTGGAGTTGGAGTCGGAGTCGTGTTTTTGGTCAATGTTGGAATCGTGTTTTTTTAACCCTGTCAAATAAGACCGCCCGAGTTCGATTACGGTACGATCTGAATACGATAAATCGATTCTGCTCAAAGGCAATGGGTGTTTGCGTTGTTAAAAAATATCCCCTCCCAACTTTCCGATCCTACAGCGATTAGCTTACCACTAGTCCTGTCCTTGTCCTCGTATCCTTTCCATCCTTACTATCTTCGAACAGGGGAGATGGAGTAACTGAATAACAATCAGTTCTCGTAAAAAAACATGTTGAGATAAACTCTGTGAGTAGTACATATGCTCCACGAGCGGACATGATAAAAAAAATAAGCACTAAGAATTTGAATGTAAGCGGAAAAGTTTGAACTTTTAGTCAACTTTTTGATCAATGTTGGAGTCGGAGTAGTGTTTTTTTTAACGGCTCCAGATCCCTAGCTTTAATTTCAATTAATATAGCAATAATTCAAAATAACATGCATCAATCAAAACGTCATGAAAACAATAAATAAAAATCATTCTTTTTATTGTATGAGTTTTTAATGTTTTGTTTTTTTTTATGTGTAAATTTATTCATGTAATAAAAAGTATTTGATAAAAACGAAATAAACTGCATTCATAGTGTTTTTATTGTTTTGTTCGGTATTCGCAGCGGAATAATGGGCTGGCAATTAAAAACGGCAGGGTCGCATTAAGGGGATTTCTGCGGCGCGTGAAAAGTGGGCGCAAAAATATATTATTTGCATTTTTCGGTTCATGATTAATGATCATGAACCTATTAATGATAGTTGAATCAAATTGATTATTTTCATAGTAAATTATACTAATCAAGAATCAAAAAATGATTCTTGGCTTCCGTGACGGACCCCCCAGGGTTCGAGTCCCTATAGGAGCATTTTTTTTAGTTGATGAATCGATTGTGTTCGAAGGCAATGGGTGTTGGTGTTGTTAAAAATACCTTCCCACCCTCCCTATCCCAAAAGGTGGCTCGAATCAAGATTGATTAGCTAACCACTAGTCCTGCCATATGTTCGTATCCTTTCATTACATACTCTCTTCGACAAAGAGAGTTTGAGTAACTGAGTAACATTGGAGTAACGGTGAAGATTGAAAGGATACGAGGACTTGGACAGGACTAGTGGTTAGCTAATCGCTCTCGCTATGTGTCACTTTTTTGGGATTTTTAGCAACACAAACACCCATAAGAACAGAATCGATTTGTCGACTGAAATCTGCTCGTACCGGGAATCGAGCCCGACACGGTAGCCAACGGCGTTGACCACTGCGCCACGGACCGGATCTCAGATGCTCAGAGGCAATGGGTGTTTGTCTCGTTGAATCCCTTCCCACCTTTCCTATCCCAAAGAGCGACCCATAAAGACAGCGAATAGCCAATCACCAGTCCTGTCTCTGCCTCGTATCCAGGGCTGTGAAGTCGGTACAAAAAAGTCCGACTCCAGCATTAACCTAAAGCACGACTCCGACTCCGACATTGACGAAAAACATGACTCCGACTACGACTAAAAAAAGGTTAATATCGTCACTTTTTTTTCCTAATTTTTCTATTTATGTGTATTCAATTCAATATCAACCCTATCAATGCGGCCAAAAGCCAAACTTGACATATTAAATGCAAAAATAAAAGGTTCAAACTTTTCAAAATTTCCGACTCCGAGTAACCCCGTGTCTTAGGTAGGCGAGACGAAGCGCTGCGGTGCGCTGCGGCGACGTGTAAAAAGCAATTAATTTAAACGTAGCGGACTAAAGGTCGTATGTGCCATCGCTCGGCCAGACGCAATTAACGCTCTGGTGAGCTTGGACCGTTTGATATTTTCAAGCGATTCGCGCGCGCCATGAGTCAGGCACTTGAGGCGACTTACGACATATGCCGTCCTGGCTGGATCGCGTCACCCACATATGACACTTGCATGGGCGAGGACCGTTTGATATTTTACAACTCTGCCGCTTTTAAAGCGCGCCGGATCGCTTCGCCCACCTAAGACGACCCGTAAGACTCCAGCCAAAACGCTCCGACTCCTTAGAAAAAAAGAGGTTGAGCAACAAGCAGTTCTCGTAGAAAAATAAATGTTGAGGAAAAACTCCATGAGGAGTCCATATTTACATATATTAATGTTTTCATATTTTTATTTAGTTTTTAGCTTTTTATAAACCGTGTTATGTTTTGCGTATTCAAAACAATGAAAACGTTCAAAAAAAGGTATCTGATGTATACTCATTCATTATTATTATAATATCATCTGAAATGTTGCCCGTGTCGCCTTGTTCGGCCCTGCCTTCCCGCGATGCATTTACAGTCGCGCGAACCATCCGCTTAAAAAAGTGGCCGCCACTTAGCAGCAATAAGCAGCTTGACCCGACTGTTGTACCCACTGCCTTTCGGTGCGGTCTCGCATCACACTGCAAGCCACAAGCGGCTGTATTGAACTGAAGTTTAGATAGACATCAAAGACAAAAATGATCTTGAGAAAAAAAATTTAATCAATTTTAAGGTGTTAATACTTGTTGGAATGGAAATCTTATATATAAAACCGAAACGGGGGATGTATGTATGTGGGTCTGTAATTCCCTTTTGCATTGTTGTTGCAAGTTCAAACAAACGAATTGATTTCGCTCGCGAAAGTTTCGACGGTAAATTTGTTTCGTTATCAATGTGTGTGTAGAGACTCCAATTACTCGAGTATCGAGTAGTACATATATAAAACCGAAACGGCGTATGTATGTCTGTGGGTCTGTAATTCCCTTTTGCATTGTCGGTCATTGAGTTGCCATAAAAACGAATATGAAAGAAAATATACTTGATTTTTTTTATCGGCGAAGACATTTAGTCAAAATGTAATAAATTAGTCTTCTACTGAACTTTCCCGGCTTTTATTAATATAATAATGTTTTTATTTACGTGAAGGTATTATTTGACAGCAAATTAGATTTTTTCCTTGAATTTGGACATTTTAATGGCTGAGAATGGGGCTGTCAATATATGAAAAGGGGCTGTGAAATGTCAATGCCAGTCTGAAATGTTCATTTTAATTCCATTTTAATTGACCTAGACTTTTGAATTTTGAAAAAATTGTTTCAACTTGGCCCGTCTGAATTTACGCGCCGAGGTGAACATAACCCCACTAGTATATTAATAAAAATAATAAAACATTTTTAGTACTTATTCCACATTGAATTTATTAGATCAGGACCGGTTCCGCTCAAAGCGAGCATTATCAACTTTAATTAAGTCACGTTGTATTCCTACCTGTATTATTTATGTGTATTAAATTAAATATCAACCAACCAAAATGCCAAATTTTACATGTTATATGCAAAAATAATATGTTCAAACTTTTCAAAAAAAATTAACGACTCCAACTCCGACTACGACTGTTGATAAAACACCGCAACGACTCCGACTCTACAGCCCAGCTATAAGCAATACTCCCTAACCCAACCACTCTTTTTGGGATCGGAAAGGGATTTTTAATACTACAAACAACCATTGCCTTCAAACAGAATCGATTTAACGACTAAAAAAAACCAGCTCGTACCGGGATTCGAACCCGAGCGGTTCGTCATGGCACCGTAACGACTCCGACTCTACAGCCCAGCTATAAGCAAAACAACCAACCCAACCTAACCTTATCCAACCTCATCAAACTCAACTGAACCTAGCCTAACCTAATTCAACCTAACCTTTCCCAATCCAACATATCGTAACCCAACTCAACTTTACCCAAATCAACCAAACCCAATCCAAACTAAACCAAGTCAACCTTCCCTAATCCAACCTAACCCGACCTAGCCTACCCTTACCTGACCTAACCAAACCTTAAAATTTTAAAGACATTTATTTAAGAGCAAAAAATGGTGTCAGATATCCTATTCAAAGGCAATGAGTGTATGTCTTGTTTAGTATCTCTTCCCACATTATCCTTTCAACCCCTACTCTCTTCGAAAAAGAGAGCTTAACCTTCCTAAGACTATCCTTGAAAAATAGCTCGTAGGCCGAAGGGGGGTCTAAAAAAGACCCCAGTGGTATGGCCTATACTGCAATACTGGCATATACTGCAGTAAAAAAATGCTTGATTTATGCTTTGACGTATCTTTATAAATCGTTCTATAAAAAAAAATTATATGAAAATCAATAATTTTCCTATAATAATTCATATATTAGGTCGCGCATGAATGAGACAACCTGATCGTGTTCTTGTTTACGCTGCGTCTTAGGTGGGCGAAGCGATCCGGCGCGCTTTAAAAGCGGCAGAGTTTTAAAATATCAAACGGTCCTCGCCCATGCAAGTGTCATATGTGGGCGACGCGACCCGGTCAGGACGGCATATGTCGTAAGACGCCTCAAGTGCCTGACTCATGGCGCGCGCGAATCGCTTGAAAATATCAAACGGTCCAAGCTCACCAGAGCGTTAATTGCGTCTGGCCGAGCGATGGCACATACGACCTTTAGTCCGCTACGTTTAAAATTAATTGGTTTTTACACGTCGCCGCAGCGCACCGCAGCGCTTCATCTCGCCTACCTAAGCATGGGGTTATTCTAGACTGGCGATGCGAACCGTAAATGTGACTTATTATCTACAACTTTTAATGTAAAAAGCATCCATTTGATTTGGAATGTTCGTTGAAAGAAGCGCGTTTGAGATAAGATTACGTTATATTATCGCGTATGCGCAGTGAAGTTTTAATCCTGGCAATTGCTAGCGACAATATATATGGTTTTCAGCCAATAATAATCCGACTTATTTTCTTTTTTATTTAATTGCGGCGAAACTAGTCTTTCAATATATCATATTTTTTTACTACAAAAGATGTAAAAAAACAATGATTTAAGTATATATTTGGGTGAACAAGTTGGTTGTCCCACCACCCATCCGTTATGTGTGTGCAGCCGTTTTTCACAGCCGCCTTCCATAACGCTATACGATCAAGAAAAGAAACGAATTTACTCCTCACTTACTTGGCCCGAGACAGAGCTGCACGGGACTGATCTTTTAACCATGCACTACCTTAAGTGTACACATTGTTTCAACAATATTAAAATTAGTTATTTAAGATAAATTAGCAATGGTGGTCGACTGTTTCACCCTCAGCCAGGCAAAAGTTAAGCAATTTAGTAACAATCCGTTCTCGTTGACAAAAACATATGTTCAGATAAATTCCATGAGGAGACAATATGCTTCACGTTGGGAGCGAACATGATCACATTATTGAACTTTTGCCAATATTATTTAATCAAATTTCATTTCGTGACAATTCAAATTTTAAATCAATTCAAAAATGATCGAGTACTTTATAATCAAATAAAAAGTTGTTTATTGATTAAAATTATAAGATTATATGTGACACCAATTTATTATCGATCAATTGAAGGAGTCTAAAGTCAAAAAGCGACATGTCCGCTTACCCCGAACGACATTTTCATATAAAATTTCTTCGATCATTCCACATATTGTGTTTCTAATATTGACACGTTTCATAGGCATCTTCAGACTTACTATCGCAAATTTTGCTTAAGTAATAAACCAAGATTGATTCTAATATTTTAAAATGATAAATTACAAAATGGAGTTTGGGATTTTTCCTTTTTACTACAAGCAAGGAGGGGATGATAGAAACCAGGGCTGTAGAGTCGGAGCTTTTTGCCCGGAGTCGGAGTCGTCGCGGTGATTTGGCCGGAGTCGTACTCAGAGTTGGAAATTTTGAAAAGTTTGAATTTTTATTTTTTGCATATAATATGTCAAATTTGGCCATTGGCCGGATTTGTAGGGTTTATATTTCATTGAATACACATAAATTGGAAAATTAGGCAAAAAAAAGTGACGATATTCAACTTTTTTAGTCGGAGTCGTGTTCTTGGTCGATGCTGGAGTCGGAGTCGGACTTTTTTTTACCGACTACACAGCCCTGATAGAAACAAATCAAATAAATAATTATACCACTGATTACGTTAGCATTACAAAATTGACAACTAACGAGATGTAATCAATTGGTTAAGGTTAAACCTATAGGATATATATTTAACGGTTCCATGACATTTCAGAACATGACATTTCAAAACACGACTTTTCAGAACATGACATTTCAGAACATGACATTACAGAACAAGACTTTTCAGAATATGACATTTCAGAACATGACATTACAGAACAAGACTTTTCAGAATATGACTTTTCAGAACATGACATTTCAAAACACAACTTTTCAGAACATGACATTTCAGAACATGACATTTCAAAACACGACTTTTCAGAACATGACATTTCAGAACATGACATTACAGAACAAGACTTTTCAGAATATGACATTTCAGAACATGACATTACAGAACAAGACTTTTCAGAATATGACTTTTCAGAACATGACATTTCAAAACACAACTTTTCAGAACATGACATTTCAGAACATGACATTTCAGAACAAGACTTTTCAGAATATGACTTTTCAGAATATGACTTTTCAGAACATGACATTTCAGAACATGACATTTCAAAACACGACTTTTCAGAACATGACATTTCAGAACATGACATTTCAGAACACGACTTTTCAGAACATGAAATTTCAGAGAACATGACATTTCAGAACAAGACTTTTCAGAACATGACATTTCAGAACAAGACTTTTCAGAACAATCATCCTACCTACGGACACCGTCCGAGCGCGCTCGCTTTATAATATTGGGTTTTCACATACATATTTGTCTATAATCAATTAACCAATTATGAATAGGGCTGCCACAACAAGAAAATAACTGTAATTATGAGATCGCCGAAATTAAAATAAATGTTCACTAACTATTGTAGTTAGTTCGCGTGCATTTTAAAATTCATTCGTTGGGCTGGCACAAATATGTATATATATATGTATGTGGGATCTGGCGGTGGAGCCGGGCAAAATAACGAAGGTTTAAGTTTTATTAACAGTCTTAACACCGGCTTATTCTGGCGGAAAAAATATCATAACAAAAAAATCTTAAGATTAAAATTTACATTACTTGCACAGAATTTTTATACACATAATAATAACATTACAAATTATTAATTATGTTGTTATTATTAATTAATAATTTTTATTGTCGATCTCGATACGACATTTGAGAAGCATGTAAAAATATTATATAAATGTAAATTTTAATCTTAAGATTTTTTTGTTATGATATTTTCCGCCAGAATAAGCCGGTGTTAAGACTGTAAATAAAGACGTATTATAAAACTTAAACCTTCGTTATTTTGCCCGACTCACCGCCAGATCCCACATATATATACATATTTGTGCCGAATGAATTTTTAAAATGCACGCGAACTAACTACAATAGTTAGTGAACATTATTTTAATTTCGGCGATCTCATAATTACAGTTATTTTTCTTGTTGTGGCAGCCCTATTCGTCTGGTTAATTGATTATGAACAAATATGATGTGAAACCCAATATAAAGCGAGCGCACTCGGACGGTGTCCGTAGGTAGGCCGATTGTTCTGAAATGTCATGTTCTGAAAAGTCATGTTCTGATTTATCCGGTTACCATATTTAACAGTGTCCTGTGAACTGCACGTTTAAGTACATCCGCGCACTTAAAATGCCTGAAGATGCCGTAAAACGAACCCCGAACGGACAGCATAGCGACAAAAATTCAAATCTGAATTATTTTATATACTTTTTTGACTTGTGTGTACTAATATATTCAAAACCAACTCAACTGACAGTTAACAAGATAAACAAAAGAAAACTTATCTGATATTCAAAACAAAGAACAAAAACACAACGATAAGACTTGTTATTATTATTTGCCATGGTAACACAATGTCATTGGTTTCTTTTCACTGATTATTCTGTCGATATATATTTTTTCTTTTAACATTTCATTACCTCACTTTGAAAAGGTTTTTTAATTGACATTTTGGTCGGGAAAGCCTGTATTTACCGCATTATATCAAATGTATATTTCAGAATTATCTATGGTTGAATAACGGAGTTAGCAGAATACCAAAGTTGCACTGCATCTGCACACCTTTTTAACTAAATTTGTTTGACCAAGTTCTAAGATTGTAATACGGAAAGAAAAATAACAATGTATTTTAATTCTACATAAATTATTTTATATATTTGTTGATAGCTATTTCGGCTTACGCCTTCGTCAGAACTTAGTTCTGACGTAGGCGTAAGCCGAAATAGTTCTGACGAAGGCGTAAGCCGAAATAGCTATCAACAAATATATAAAATAATTTATGTAGAATTAAAATACATTGTTATTTTTCTTTCCGTATTATAATGGAGTTCTACCAAGTAAATGCCTACTCAATCAATATATTCTAAGATTGTCATCATTATTTCCACCGTTAGATCTAAAAAATATGCTTAAAATAAGTAATTTGAAACATTTTTACTTGCTCATTGTTACAAGTGAATTTTAATCAATCGAAACTTCAAACGCGCTCATATCTTAAAACAGTGTCAAAAGCAGTTAGAACCTTTTCAACGTATGGTGTCGACTTATCATGTTATATAATATAAAAAATACACAACACATTATGAGGAAATCTTTTTGAATGAGCTCCGTAGTCGAATGGTTAATTTTACCTAAAAACTTTCGATTCTTAGCTTGGTACTGTCTTTAAACAAAATAGATTGAATACGGTGTAAAAAATAACAATGTCAATTTTGAATATCTTATAACCATATACAATAAGAATGGTAGAACATAAAAGATGTATTGTGTACTCTGTCTACAACAGTATATAAAGATAATTAAATGCATATTTAGACATAGTTCTGACGATGGTGTAAGCCGAAATAGCTATATACAGCTTTATACATAAAATGATTTATATAAAATTAAAATACATTTTTATTTTTTTCACCGTATTAAAATGGAGTTCTAGTAAGTTAATGCCAATTCAATAAATAATAGAAATTGGCGATAATCGGACATTATCTACTAATAGTTAGCTAATCGAGTATAAAACAATTGTTCAGATGTACGTGCAAACAAACCTAACCTAACTTGACCAGTGACGGTGGTGACGGGGTGTTGGGGGGTGCAAAGGAAGATTCAACCATTTTTGCAAGAGTTCTTTCCTATTCATTGGATTTTAAAACACTTCTATAGCATGGACTTTCAATTCAAATGTTCGCAATACCAACTGTTTCTCTTCCGTAGCACGGAAAAATAGTTGAATCTTCCTTTTGCACCCCCAGCATCCCGTCACCAGCCGTCACTGAACTTGACCTAACCTTAAATCACTAACACCGTCCCATTGGACTAGCCAGTTTCTTACCGGCCATGGCAAGTTCAATGCAAAACTCTTCGCGCTGGGCAAGTTGGTTTTAAGGCCGGATTGTACTTGTGGGCACGCCCACCAGGACACTAATCACATCCTATGTGACTGCCCCTAAATGAATTCCAAACGAGCAGAACTGTTTCCTGTGGTCCGTCCTCACACGGGCCCAATAGGCCACGCTGACTTGATTGCAACTAAGGCTAACTTTATTGCATTTGAAAAATTTGCAAATTTATTCGGGGATCGACATAATCTCGATTCTTCAATGTAATAAAAAAGATGGTTGACACGGCACAAACACACAGTGGATAAACACAAAAGTTGGAATATGTAAATGTCCCGACACATTATTAGGCTGCACACTCTGACCGAAAGCTCGTCTAACACGACGGGCTCTCAGTATACGGATTATACACAGGATACTCTGTATCAAAATGATTTCAGTCGCTGAGTCCAATTTATTTTATTATTATTTTCTATTTTAAAGCACTTTAGTGCATGGTTCAAAAACAGTCCCGTGCAAATCTGCTCGGGCCATGAATGTGAGGGGTAAATTCCTTTTTCTAAGTCGATAGCGTTGTGAAAGGTGGCCATGAAAAATTGGCTGCATATACACAACGGGTGGTGGTGGGAAAAACCAACTTGACCTAACCTTACCTTACGTTACCTTACCTAACCTAACCTAACCCAACCTAACCTAACCTTACTTTACAAAACAATTATTCCTTTCACCGACTTGCCCAGCCCCTCTTAGGTTCAAAGTGTTTGTTCGCCTATATTTTATTTCTTATCTGAAACAAACATAAATTATATCAGAGATTGAAAAAGAAGATATTGAATTTGACATCCAAATGCAATCGATCTTTATTATTTTTATTTTATTCTATTACATAAACAAAGTTCAAGAAATTTTAACTGTGATAATGTTTGAGATATCAGCGACTATCCGACACACCTCAAGCATATGTTGATAATGGTAACCGGACAAATCAGAACATGACAATTCAGAACATGACGTTTCAGAACATGACAAATCAGAATATGACAATTCAGAACATGACTTTTCAGAACACGACTTTTCAGAACATGACATTTCAGAACATGACATTTCAGAACAAGACATTTCAGAACAATCGGCCTATCTACGGACACCGTCCGAGCGCGCTCGTTTTATAATATTGGGTTTTCACATACATATTTGTCTATAAACAATTTACCAATTATGAATAGGGCTGCCGCAACAAGAAAAAAACTGTAATTATGAGATCGCCGAAATTAAAATAAATGTTCACTAACTATTGTAGTTAGTTCGCGTGCATTTTAAAATTCATTCGTTGGGCTGGCACAAATATGAATAAGCCGGTGTTAAGACTGTTAATAAATAAAGATGTATTATACAACTAAAACCTTCGTTATTTTGCCCGACTCCACCGCCAGATCCCACATACATATATATATATTTACATATTTGTGCCAGCCCAACGAATGAATTTTAAAATGCACGCGAACTAACTACAATAGTTAGTGAACATTTATTTTAATTTCGGCGATCTCATAATTACAGTTATTTTATTGTTGTGGCAGCCCTATTCATAATTGGTGAATTGTTTATAGACAAATATGTATGTGAAAACCCAATATTATAAAGCGAGCGCGCTCGGACGGTGTCCGTAGATAGGCCGATTGTTCTGAAATGTCTTGTTCTGAAATGTCATGTTCTGAAATGTCATATTCTGAAAAGTCTTGTTCTGAAATGTCATGTTCTGAAATGTCATGTTCTGAAAAGTCTTGTTCTGAAATATCATGTTCTGAAATGTCATGTTCTGAAAAGTCGTGTTCTGAAAAGTCATGTTCTGAATTGTCATATTCTGATTTGTCATGTTCTGAAACGTCATGTTCTGATTTGTCATGGAACCGTTGATAATATATTGTAAAGGTTTTAGCATTATTCACTGGCGGTGTTCGTGGGTTCTAATCCCAATCTGAACCTAAGTCAACAGTCCAATACTAGCCCTTTGCACCAGGGCTGTGGAAGTTAAGGTTTTTTTAGTCCGGAGTCGGATTCGTTGCGGCGTTTTGGCCGGAGTCGGAAATTTTGATAATTTTGATACTTTTGCAATGGTATACCTAGTATGTCAAAATTTTCTATTTGCCGGATTGGTTGGTTGATATATAAATGAATACACCAAAATAGGAAAAGTCTGGAAAAAAGTGACGAAATTAAACATTTTTATTTGGAGTCGTGTTTTTGGTCAATGATGGAGTCGGAGTCGTTATTTCTTTAACGACACCACAGCCCGGCTTGGCAATCCTCAATATATATATTTATTTTTTCCTTCAAGAAACTCGTCCAAAAATTTGAAAAAATGATTGATAAAACAGGGTTTGTGTATTTATTATCATGGTGAAACGCATTATGCCCGGTCCGTCGTGCAGTGGTCAACATTGCTGGCTTCCAAGACGGACCGCCTGGTTAAATCCTTTCCGCCTTTCCGATCACTGAAAGCGACGCACAGCAAGAGCGATTAGCTTACCACTACTCCTCGCATCCTTTCAATCTCTACTCTCTTAGAAAAGAAAATTCTTGGAATTTGGTAACAATCAGTTCTCGTAGAAAAAATTATGCTGATATGCTTCAAGTTAAGGGCGGACATGGTTAAAAACATGCGTATATTTTTTAGTGATTTTCAACGAAATTGCTTCGGATGTCGACATATTTCACATGGACGTGAGTGAGTTCAGACGAGTACTGTTTTTTTATGTATTATAGTTGATGCTGTCGGAACTCACTCGGTTGACTGCTTTGAAAATTTCTAATGTGATTTTAATAATTTTTCCTCTCTGTTTTTATGACTTCAATGTTTTCATCTTGTTTTTAATTAATTTGTGATTTTTACATGTATGTATGTATATATATATAAATACATGTATATATATTTGTTAAATGCATGGCGCATTGGCGTCAGCTGTAATGCCATGATTTGCATTTTATTAAATAAATAAATAATTATCAGTGATAGTACAAGCTTGGCATGTGATATCGCCTCGAATCAGTGACCAGGAGATGCAACGACATTTTTTTTTGCTACTGCTGACAATCCAGACGGATCCAGCGCCTCTCAAACGTTTCTAACCCGCGCCACCTACAAGAGACAATCCAATTTATTTATGTATGTAAGTTTATTGCTTTTGCAATGTGATAAAAGTTGAAAACATTGAAAGAAAAAATACATTGGAAATTGGCAAAGAAAACAACCGAATGAGTTCCGACGAAATCAACTATAAAAATAGTACACGTCTGAACTCACTCACGTGCACGCGAAATATGTCGACATTCGAAGCAATTTCGTTAAAAATCACAATCCCCATCCCCACTATAACAGTGCCACTGTCACAAATTATTTTTAAATATAGATTCCACGTTTTTATATACAACTAGTATTGCTACCCGGCTTCGCTCGGACCAGTTTGGGGTTATGTTCACCTCGGCGCGTAAATTCTGACGGGCCAAGTTTTTCAAAATTCAAAAGTCTGGGTCAATTAAAATGGAATTAAAATGAACATTTCAGACTGGCATTGACATTTCACAGCCCCTTTCATATATTGACAGCCCCATTCTCGCCGATTAAAATGTCCAAATTCAAGGAAAAAATCAAATTTGCTGTCAAAGAAATGTCAAATAATAATACCTTCACGTAAATAATAAACATTATTATTAATAATTAAAGCCGGGAAAAGTTCAGTAGAAGACTAATTTATTACATTTTGACTAAATGTTTTCGCCGATAAAAATTCAAACATATTTTCTTTCATATTCGTTTTTATGGCAACTTGATGACCAACAATGCAAAAGGGAATTACAGACCCACAGACATACATACGCCGTTTCGGTTTTATATATAAGATTGGGTGCTTGATGGAATTTCAATATCAAATTTTAATCGTTTTAATTTTGTACTTTTCCATGAGTTCTTTCGCTAAGCATTGCAAAGTTAATACGTGAATGTCGAAACATGGATCGTTGGCGAACGAAGCCAGGGCTGTGCAGTCGGTAAAAGTTCGACTCCGACTCCAGAATTTATCAAAACCACAACTCTGACTCCGATACTTATTTTACAAATCATGGCATTACATCTAACGCCAATGCGCCATGCACTTCACAAAATATATATACATATATATGTTACAATGAAAATATATTCTTCTCCAAGCTGTCATTGAAATTAAATTTGACCACCCTATCTTCAGCCCAATGTTTGTCTGTGTTTTTCTTTGGTTCTCTTTTTATGAAAGGGGGGACTACTTGCTGATTTTATTTTATTTAAGCAAACCAACATTTTAGGCCGGCAAATCATCGACTTGGGTCAATAATTTCAATGATCGCGACCAGTGAAATCATGTTGTCATACAAATCTATTACTTGATACATTTTCACTGATGTCCTAATTTGTTTTCTGATTTGCAGCAAGTTAAACGACACTTTCGTGCCCTAGGACCGGCTGGCAGATCGATCCGTTCGGCCACTCCCGAGAGATGGCCAACATCTTCGCCATGGCCGGGTACGATGGTCTACTCCTAGGGGACTACATGCTGATTTTGTTTCATTGAAGCAAACCAAAATTTTAGGCCGGCAAATCATCGACTTGGGCCAATAATTTCAATGATCGTGACTGGTAAAATCATGTTGTTATACAAACCTATTATGTACATGATACATTTTCACTGAGAATACTGTTTCACTGTAACATATACAAACATTCCTGTACATATATATATATTACAAAATTCACAAATTAATATAGTTTAGTAGAGAGAAAAAAATCACATTGGAAATTTTCAAAGCAGTCTAACCGAGTGAGTTCCGACAAAATAATCTATACTACATAAAAAACAGTACTCGTCTGAACTCACTCACGTCCATGTGAAATATGTCGACATCCGAAGCAATTTCGTTAAAAACCACTAAAACTACCTTGAATAAAATAATCAGTTTATAGCAGGGCTGTAGGAGTCGGAGTCGTGGAGTCGGGGCGTTTTGGCCGGAGTCGTACTCGAAGAAATTTAAAAGTTCGAACGTTTTATTTGAGTATTTTATATGTAAAATTTGGCTTTTGGACGCATTGACTCCAGCATTTTACCAAAACCACGACTCCGACTCCGACATTGACCAAAACACGACTCCGACTAAAAAAAGGTTAATATCGTCACTTTTTTCCCCTAATTTTCCTATTTATGTGTATTCAATTAAATATGAACCCTATCAATGCGGCCAAAAGCCAAATTTTACATATTAAATGCAAAAATAAAAAGTTCAAACTTTTCAAAATTTCTGACTCCGAGTACGACTCCGGCCAAAACGCCGCGCCGACTCCGACTCCGGCCAAAAATCTCCGACTCTACAGCCCTGTGACAATAAACATAATTAGGAAAATTAAGGGAAAAAAAGTGACGATATTAAACTTTTTTTAGTCGGAGTTGGAGTCGGACTTTTTTTTACCGATTCCACAGCCCTGGTAAATAGTAAGCAGTCACGCGTCAAAACTTTGACATCCATTCGTTCTTTATCTTGAGGTCAATAATACGACATACACTTTTTTACTTCTTCGTAAATGAACAATCCGAGAATGTGTCAGTGAAGGACTGTCCTTTGCAGAAGGAAGTCGTCCATTTTGTGTGTTCCAATTCGGCCATTTTGTCGTCAAGTATTGCGGAAACGGGCGTGAAGAATTTCGACTGTAATACAAGACGCTCTGGACATTGGGCCAAAAGCAAGTAAATCTTTTTTTAAATCGATTATTCAATTAAGGATTTCGACTGAGGGTGCTTGATGTAATTACAATATGAAAATTGAATTGTTTGAATTTTGTACTTTTCCATGGGTGTCGCTAACGATCCGGGTTTCGCCTTTCGGCATCTTCATACATTTCAAGTGCGCAGATGTACATACTTGAACCCGGGTCGTTTGCGACAAAACTCATAGAAAAGTACAAAAATTCAAACAATTCAAAAATCGATTATGTAAAGCGAAATTTAAATTTTGTACTTATTCATGAGTTTTGTCAGTAACACTGACCCGGCTTTCGTCTTTTAGCATCTTCAGGCATTTCAAATGCACGAATGAACTGGAACTAACGATTCTTGTATCATTTATATATAAAAATCAGGGCTGTGGAGTCGGAGTCGGAAATTTTGAAAAGTTTGAACTTTTTATTTTTGCATTTAATATGTCAAATTTGAGTTTTGGCCGCATTGATAGGGTTGATATTTAATTGAATACACTACAAAATTAGGGGAAAAAAGTGACGATTTTAACCTTTTTTTAGTCGGAGTCGTGGTTTTGGTAAATGCTGAAGTCGGACTTTTTAGACTGACTCCACAGCCCTGATAAAAATAAAATTAGATCACCATGTATGTTTGATTGCTAACACTGACCTGAGTTTCAACTTTCGGCATCTTCAGGCATTTAAAATGTACGAATGAACGTCAACTAACTATTTTTTAATAGTTTGTATCGTTTATATATAAAATTAAAAGTGGTCATAAAAATCAGTAAGTTTAATTGTTATCAAATTTGAATCATTTGAATTTTGTACTTTTCCATGAGTTTTGTCATTTACACTGACTTTATGCATTCCAAGTGCACGAATGAAAATGAAATGACGCCATTATAAATAGTTTGTCATATATATAAAAAAAATATATTATCGTCAGGCGTTCTTAAAATTTACCCGGTCCGTTGTGCAGTGGTCAACGTCTTTGTCTTCCGTGACGAACCATCCGGGCTCTCGGTTTCCCGGTACGAGCAGACTTTTTCGGCTGATAAATCGATTCCGTTCGAAGGCAATTGGTGTTTGTGATATTAAAAACTCTTCCCACCTTTCCGATCCTAAATAAGACACGCAGTGAGAGCGATTACCTAACCACTAGTCCTGTCTTTTGAGGTTTTGAGCAGAAAAAAATATATAGTATCAGAACATTCCGCGAGGACATGCTGACATGATTTAAAATCCCTTCCCACCTTTCCGTTCCCTTCAAAAGCGACGTGTAGCAAGAGCGATTAGCTAACCACTTGTCCTGACATAGTCTCCGCTTCCTTTAGCAACTGAGTAGCCATGCAGTTCTCGTTGAAAAACCTAAGTAAAGATAAACTCCGTGAAGAATCAATATGCTCCAGGCAGAGAATTTGTTTCTTAAATGAAGTATTTTAAAACTTATTTCCAGCCAATAACATGGAAAATTCCGACGAATATAATAGGTTGGATTTATCCGAATTTTTCTATCATTGACTTTTAAAGGAGTGAATAGATATTTATAAACCATGTCCGCTCCCAACTTGGAGCATATGGCGCTGTTTCTTATGTTATGATATATGTAAGTTTATACAGTCGCATACAATATTTAATGGGAAGGCAATGCTTCCCGGTGGGTAAAACAGTTGACCAACTCTGCGACTTTATCTTAAATATCTATCAATATATTAGTGTAAAATTTGAGGATTTTTGAATAATGCCTTTTAAACCTTTACAAAAAAAAACCAAGTTTCGTCGCAATTAAGTAAAAGAAAAAAGAAAGTATCGATTATTTTTGGACGAAAACCATTTATTTCGTCGCTACAAATTCCAGGACTTAAACTTCTTTGCCCATGTGCGATCGGATAACGTTATCTTACCTCAAACGCGCCTCGTTCAAACGTTCGTGATAACATCAGTCTTGAATAAACATGAGCGCGACCTTTTTTAACCATGTCCGCTCCCAATATGGACTACTCACGGAGTTTATCTCAACATATGTTTTTCTACGAGAACTGCTTGTTATTCAGTTGCTCAACCTCTCTTTTTCGAAGAGAGTAGGGATGGAGAGGATACGAGGACTAGGACAGGACTGGTGATTAGCTAATCGCTGTCACTATGCGTCGCTCTTTTTGGGATCGGAAAGGTGGGAAGGTATTTTCAACAACACAAATACCCATGGCTTTGAACTGATTTTATCGACTGAAAAAATCCGCTCGTACCCGGGTGGTCCGGCACGCAAGCCAACAACGTTGACACTGCGCCACGGATCGAACATATTTCTACTGAATTTAATTCAACATAATCTTGCTTTGTAAGTCCGAAGATGGATCTGAAAGAGACGAAACACGTGTCGCAATTCGTAACACAATACGTGGAATAATCAAAGTGATTTAAAACTTTATATTGAATTTAATTCATTCTCTTGTGTTGAATTAAAAATACGTCCAAACTAAAATGCTTTTTATTTTAAAGGATTTAAAAATGGTGAGTTTGGAAGATTAGTTTGCTCATTTAAATTGGCAAACTGTGCCGAAACTCAGATACTTGGGTCTTTAGCGACAAAACTCACGGAAAAGTACAATATTCAAACGATTTAAATATAATAAACATTTTTAGTACTTTTTCCCAAACCTAAAATTTATTTGATCAGGACCGGTTACGCTCACGGCGAACATTGTCAACTGATAAGGAATACAATAAAACAGTGGTATTTATGCAAAAGTTAAGTATGAAAACAAGGTATGATAAACAATTGGTAAAACAACTAAGCAAATTACAAGAAAAATAGACTAAAAATAAAATGTTCAAGACCTCTTAGCAATGCAAAACTAACACATCAAAAATCAATTAAGTATGAATTAACATTAACAAAGTAAAAGCCCAAAATTAAGTGCATTTAATAAAAATAAATAAATCTACATGTCTGCCGACCATAATTAGATGGAAACCCCGGAAATGAGTTCAAACGAGTCAGTTCCTGTAACAGAATTAAAGCCATATCAATTCTTACAAATTAAAATCAAACAAAGGAAAATAAAAAATATCAGGAATAAAAGTTGGAAGAAATGCAATCGGCTTAGGGTTAATGAATTGGGTATAGCAATGGCGAAGAAACGAAGACTAATTGATCATTTAAAAGGTTAGAACAAATTTAAACGGCCATTTCAAGGATTTCTTTTTTAAATATTTAAACAAAGGAAACATGCCATAAAAATATCAGAGAGCGAAACCGGTTGAAGTGAAATGGCGACAATAAGATTCAACCGTTTTTGCAAGGTTCTTTCATTCATTGGATTTTACTTCTATAGCATGGACTTTCACAACTGTTTTCTCTTCAGCCGTCACTGACATGCATACACCTTGTTTTTCATACTTAACTTTTGTATAAATATCACTGTTTTCTTGTATTCCTTGTCAGTTGACAATGCTCGCCGTGAGCGAAACCGGTCCTGATCAGTGACGGCTGGTGACGGGGTGTTGGGGGGTGCAAAGGAAGATTCAACCGTTTTTGCAAGAGTTCTTTCCTATTCATTGGATTTTAAAACACTTCTATAGTATGGACTTTCAATACAGATGATCGCAATACCAACTGTTTCTCTTCCGTAGTACGGAAAAATAGTAGAATAGAATCTTCCTTTTGCACCCCCAGAACACCGTCACCAGCCGTCACTGATGACATGCATACCTTGTTTTTCATACTTAACTTTTGTATAAATATCACTGTTTTCTTGTATTCCTCGTCAGTTGACAATGCTCGCCGTGAACGAAACCGATCCTGATCAAATAAATTTTATATGGAAAAAGTACTAGAAATGTATTATTATTTTTATTACAATGCCTTTGATATATATATTCAAAAAACAATTCACGTATTCTTTGGTTTAAATAATCGCTATCTACAAAAATGTCTAACGACCTAATTTTCAAGTCCAAACTTCTTTCGATAATTCTTATTTGAAACAAAATGTAACAAAGGGACTTCTATAGTTTGGTTATAGAAATATTTCTGTATTAAGTGGCTTTATGATAATAATATGCGATGAACGTTCGCTCTTTGGTTACTCAATCTCTCTTTTTTGAAGCGAGTATGGATAGAGAGATTGAGAATACGGTGAAGTTTCAAGGATGAATACAGTCACTGGAAAAACTTTGGAAATTGAATTATGAACGCCATTTGCTACACATTTACGATACATATTCGCCCGGTCCGTATTGCAGTGGTCAACGTCGTTTGCTACCGTGATGGACTGGCCGGATTCGAGTCCCGGTACATCATCATCATCATACCAAAAGCAAATTCCTTCCAACACTCCGATCCGACGAAACGCCGCGAAGTGAGAGCGATTAGCTAATAACTAGTCCTGCCATGTTTGAATAAAAATACCTATCAATTGAATTACAAATTTGAATTGTGTACCTTTCCATGTCTTTTTTCGGTGACGAGCCGTGTTTCGCCTTTCGTAATCTTCAGGCAAGTGCACGGATGTAATTGAAACTTACTGACTTGAACGGGTGTCATTTCGTGCGAATCCTCGCACTTGAAATGCCTGATGATGCCGAAAGGCGCAACCCGTGTCATTAGCGACGAAACACATGTAAAAGTACAAAAATTTGATGACAATTATTTTTAAGTTCTTTTTACACATTGGATTTATTGAGATCAGAGCCGGTTTCGCTCATCGCGAACATTATCAACAAACGAAAATGTTGCAAATGCACACCATGAGCGACAACGGGCCTGACCTATACATTTAACGTGGAATAAGTATGTACTAAAAAATATTTTTACTATAAATATATACTAGCCGGTACCCGGCAAGCGTTACAGAACAACTCAAATAAAAAAAATGTTTGTGTTTATTGATGTTTTTTCAGATGCACACTATTTTAGATGAATAATTTCATTAACATTGATCGGTATCGATGACATTTGCCGTTTGACGTTTTCTGTTTGCCTTTTGCCGATTGTCTATGGTACGACACATGCGCCACCAACTGAAAGTTAATTTTAAATGCCTATAACCTTTGCCAAGTGCAACAATAATGTGTCAAAATAAAAGGCATGTCAGCGCATGAAATATGTAAAAACATTGATTTTTATGTAAAAGATCGATTTTTAGTTTGATTTTATTATGCCTATAATCTTTGCGCAAGTGCAAGCAAAAAGTTTTATCGCAATCGGATGAACGGTATGGCAACGCATAAAATACGAACAAACAAACAAGCAAACACAATCCTTCAGATGAGGGTTTTTAATCAAAATTTTGCATTTGACACATAATTCAAAATGGCTGCCGACAGTGTTCCCTATATGTGTGGAATAATCAAATTTTATATTTAAATTAATTAGATATTTTTCCGGTTTCCAGTTTCTCTCACAGTGAGCATTATCAACTGATGATAATTATTGTTAGTTCTTATTTTTTATTGGGGTCAGAAGGTTTCGCTTATCGCGAGCATTATCAACTGACGCCATTACTTACTTGCAGGCAACGCCCTTCCATTCAAGATGAGAGTGTTTCACTTCTGGGCCGCGTCGGCCTTTCTCGTGGTGGCGCTGGTGACCACGCCGGCCGTGGCCAAGCCTAGGACGACCACGACGGCGTACTCCAACGAAGAGGACGACCCCTTCACTGGATACAGGACCATTCAGACGGAAAACGATGGCAGCTCTTGCGGATATAATGTGAGTTATATATGTATATTATAAGTCACTAAGATTATGCCACCTGTCAACACTAGGTTTTGCAACATCTATGTCGGCTCCCAATGTGGAGCATATGAGTTTATCACTTGAAAGGTGTTCATTGTCAACACTCTCCTCGAGTAACAAGCAGTCCTCGTAGAATTATTTTTTTTGAGATAAACTCATCTATCTATATATATAAAAATGAATGTCTGTATGTATGTCCGATATGGACTACTAAACCGCTCGACCGATCGATGTGAAACTTTACAAATTTATTGAGTGCATCCCCCGCGATGGTTTCTGGCCTACCAACCCCTCCCCCCAACCACCCCCATTTTTTTTTTTTTAAACTTTAAGAATTTTTTCGAGTTCAATTCTTCGAAGGTTTTGGCATACCCCAACCCATACGCTCCCCAAACTAACCCCTCCCAAAATTTGATATCGAATTTTACAAATTTCTACTACACTTCCGCGAAACTTTTCTGGCGTACACTCTCCCCTACCCCCCCCAAATCCCCCCTACAATTTCTGGCGTAGCAACGCGCGCAGGGTACAGCTAGTATAACATAAATAATAACACATGTTTAGTACTTATTCCACATTGAATTTATTCGGGTCCGGTTTCGCAATCAGTTGATAATATATTTGAATTAACTAGGGCAGTGGTCGGCAAACTTATTTTCCCAAAGTGCCAAATATGAAATTCATAAAGAATTCCAACGAAAAAAAAAAAATGGAAGCCAAATCTGTCGTATTTATTTAATACACGTTTATTATAATTTTAAACCACTTTGATGGTGTTCACTGTCAGTACTTGGTGGAAAGGCATTATAATAAAAATAATAAATTGAAGCAAATTAATAGAAAAATAGTTTATAAATAAAATGTTGAAGACCTCTTAGCAATGCAAACTAACACATCAAAAATCAATTAGGTATGAATTATCATTATCAAAGTAAATGCCCAAAAATGAGTGCATTTAATAAAATAAATAAATGTCTTTCAACCATAATTAGATGGAAATCTCGATAATGAGTTCAATGCTATCTTGGAAAGTTTGAGTAAGTCAGGTCTGTAGGTTTGTTGTTTTTATTTAAGATGAAAATCCCGGTACGAGTTCAATTCAATAAAATAATTGAACTCATTACCGGGATTTCTATTTAATTATGTTTGACAGAAATGCAGATTTTGCACTCATTTTTGGGCTTTTACTTCGATAATGATAATTCATACTTAATTGATTTTTGATGTATTAGTTTGCATTGCTAAGAGGTCTTCAAAATTTTATTTTTAGTCTATTATTCTTTTAATTTTCTCAGTTGTTTTACCAATTGTTTGTTATATAGGATATTTCAATATGGACGCTCATAATATGTTACTTTGTCCTGCTGAGTAGATTATTCATTGTTTAGTGGCCAAATTTGAGTCAACCAGTTTGGTAAATAATCGACCTGTACGTCATCAAAATACAATATCTGGTGAAAACATTGCTGCTGTGTGTGAAAGTGTACAGGAAAACCCAAGGCAGCTTATTTTTCGTTGTTCACAAGAACTTGGCTTTTCTGCGACTTCAACTTGGCGAATTTTGAATCGGGCCTTATGTCTGCACCCGTATTAAATCCAACTAATCAAGGAACTTCAGGTAAACGACCGCAGACAACGCCTGATTGGGTTCTGGAGCAGTTGGAAGTTTACCCAAATTTGTCAAAAAAAGTCAACTTTAGCGACATGGCCCATTTTATAATGAATGGATATTGGCAGACATTTGATGCTATATTCCATATTTAATGCCGTAAAATATACTTACAAATGAAATTAAAATTTAGTCGAAATCTCACAAACAACTTGTTTCATTTACATTTCAAAACTAAGCGTCCTTATAAAAATACCCTTTACATTGTTTTTCTTACCTAACTTTGGTATAAATATCACTGTTTTATTGTATTCCTTATCTGTTGACAATGCTCGCCATGGGCGAAACCGGTCCTGATCAAATAAATTTTATGTGGGAAAAGTACTAAAAATGTATCATTATTTTTATTATAATTTTAGACCTTCATTAGTTATGGGTACACTGAATAAAACTCGATTTTATAATTAATAAATATTTTATTTATTTATATATTATAATTATAATTTTTTTTTATCCTTAAATTTAAATTATACATAATAATTACTGACAAACACTTAATGCTTGCAATGTCCTTGCATCTCCTTGGAAAGTTTGAGTAAGTCAGGTTTGTAGGTTGTTGTTTTTAATTTTAGGCACGATTCTAGGTTCTCGTCAATAAGACGACTTCTGAGCTTACTTTTGATCAAATTCATGCTTGAAAAAGATTGTTCACATGAATACGTAGAACCGAAAAGGGAAAGAACAGCAAACGCGAGTTTTTTCAGCTGATCATAAGAGCCAGGAATACTGTTCCAGGCGTTGAAAATTATCATGTCTTCCCTTTCCAGGTCTTTTAAAGCAGACCACTTATGTTTTAAACAAAGTTCACATTTCTTTTTCTCCAGCAATTCTTATTCATTACAGAGACGTTCAAATTTTGAGCTCCATATTTGCTTATTTTTTAAATCCAGCAATTGTATTTCAAATTTACCAATGTCCATGCGAAAAAGCGAAAAGTTCAAATTTGTTATAGTAGCATTAAGAGGGTTTTTGACGAACGCTAAGGTCGCTTTGCTATTTTTAAATTCTTGAAACCTGCTAAGAGACGCTTCCCTTATATTTATAATGGTTGTCTTAAAATAGTAATTATTAATGTTAGAATTATTTTGTTGGCAATGCTTCAGCAGGCTCGGAAAGTGAAGCAATGTTTCCCTTTCAAAATCGTGAGCAAAAAGCGATAATATATTTTCGAATGAAATTACTTCTTCTAACATCGAAAAAATTGTGTTTCCTTTCCCTTTTAGTTTATGATTAAGCTGATTTAGATGAGACGTGACGTCTACCATGAAATAAAAGTTTTGTATCCACCGATCGTCTGTTAATTCTGGATAGTGAACATCCTTCTCAAGGAGAAATGCTTTGATTTCTGGTAATATTGATGCGAAACGTTTTAAAACGTTGCCTCTCGATAACCATCGTACCTTGTTATAAAACAGAAGATCAGCGAACTCACTCCCCATCTCAACTAAAAATTCTTTGAATTGGCGACGATTAAGAGCTTTAGCTAAAATGGAGTTGATAATCTTAATTACCAATTCCATAACTTCACAAATTTCTTTTGGAAATGTCTGCGCACAAAGCGCTTCTTGATGAATGATGCAGTGGTAAGTAAGTATCTCGTGATTAATTTTTTCTTTCAAAATAGCAACAAAACCTTTTTTTACGCCAGTCATACTTTTGGCCCCGTCTGTTGAAATCGACACAATTTTATCGAGAGGAATATGATGCTTATTCATACACTCAATTACAGCATTTGCGATATCCTCTCCACGTGTCTGACCTTTAAGTGGCAAAAATCCTAACAGTTCTTCTGTTGGACCTGTATGAGAGATGAATCTTACAAAAAGCGAAACTTGCGCTGTGTCATTTATGCCACAAGACTCGACAACTGCTATCGATAAAGCCGAAACCAATTTCAGATCTTCGATTTGCTGGATGGTTATATCCGAATACATTTTAACTGTCCTATCTTTCACTGTTTTGGCAGACAATGGTAACTCATTAATTTTTTTTAGAATATCTGCTTTATTCTTAAAATCCCGAAATAGCTCTTCGGATGCATTTATAAAACAACTTTTTATGTATTCACTGTCTGTGTACGGTTTCCCTCTCTTGGCAATCTCTTGACTTACAACAAAACTTGCCATATTAATATTGCTGGAAGGTTGCATCCAGTTATTTAATACAGAAATTGAAGTCTCTCGACTCTTCCGAAGTTCCTCAATTGCTTTCTTCCTTGCATCACCGACAGGATATTTAGTACTAAATGACGCGTGTTTAGCTGTAAAGTGTCTCTCTAAATTTGATTTCTTGTTATGCGCGAAGTCTTCTTTACAAATAAGACATGTCGGATGGCCATTTAAGTTTCGAATAAACGCGAAAGCCTCGGTCCACTCATCTCTAAATTCACGGTTTTCATCTTCCGTTTTTCTTTGCTTCTTTTTGGTAGCCATGTCAAATCACCTATAAAAATATTTCAAATTATATTTTATTTAAAAGCCACCAATTCAAAATTATTGTCATTTTTAAATTTATGACATTAATACAGCAGCGGGGTGTAAAAATGCAACAATTTTAGACTGTTTTCAAACATTCTATTTTCATAAATAGCCAAACTTTAATCTTCAAGAACATACCTTTGTAACACGCGCGACTATAGCAGACAGGATAAGCTTCGAACACTGTAAACAGGACTATTGGCAATGCGACTGGCACGGGGACTAACCAGACTTGTTAAAACACGCAAGCCTCCCCCTTCCCCCGACTGCGTACCTCGCAGTCGTCACTCAACTGTCGATACCTTCGGCAGGACTTACGCGCCCTAAGTGGACATTTATATATTTTTGTAGTATTTATGTCGGAGCCGCACCTAAGGGGTCAAACAGCCGCACTTTGCCGACCACTGAACTAGGGTAACGCCATCTGTCATCCTTTTTATTCTTGTGAAGTTTATCTCGATTTTTTTTTTTTTTGAGAACTGCTCGTCAATCAGTTGCTCAGCTTTCATTTTTCGAAGAGAGTAGGGATGGAAAGGATACGAGGACTAGAAAAGGACTAGTGGTTAGCTAATCGCTGTCACTACTTTTCACTCTTTTGGATCGGACAGGTGGGAAGGGATTTTTAACAACACAAACATCTGCTCCCAACTTGAAGCATATGGACTTTATCTCAACATGTTTTTAAACGAGAACTGCTTGTTACTCAGCCTCTCTTTTTCGAAGAGAGTAGGGATGGAAGGGATACGAAGACGTAGATAGGACTAGTGGTTAGCTAATCGCTGTTACTACGCGACGCTCTTAAGGATCGGACTGGTGGGAAGGGATTTTTAACAACACAAACATCTGCTCCCAACTTGAAGCATATGGACTTTATCTCAACATGTTTTTAAACGAGAACTGCTTGTTACTCAGCCTCTCTTTTTCGAAGAGAGTAGGGATGGAAGGGATACGAAGACGTAGATAGGACTAGTGGTTAGCTAATCGCTGTTACTACGCGACGCTCTTAAGGATCGGACTGGTGGGAAGGGATTTTTGAAAACACTTAACACCCACCTTGCCTCTGAATAGAATCGATTTTTGGGGATCGGAATGGTGGGAAGGGATTTAACAACACAAACACACAATGCATCAGAACCCGAGCGGCCCGCCACGGTTGCAAACGACGTTGACCACTGCACCACGGACCGATACAAATTATGTAACTAAAAGTTGTGGTCTGTCAATTTAAGAGTCTCTATGTAACACGTGAAACTATTAGTTTATTGATTGCGGTCCTGACATCGATTGCTTGCGGCCCTTCACTGACTCACGAACCATCTTTTGATTATCACTGCCCTCAGCAAAAATATTAAAAATACATTCTTTTGTGTTGTTTTACAACATCTTTATACGGTTTATTTACCTCACAAATGATAACAAAAATAAAAAAAGATAATTCACAATGAACTTTATACGCTGTGTCATGACCCGAGATTAGAAGAACAGACTCTTCATGTAATTAACTTTCAAACTCCCGGCCACGCATAAATGCGTTTTTACCAGAGCTTTGGAGTCAAAGTCGGAGTCGGGGGGAGTCTCGGTTTTTTAGCCGTTCAAGTACATACATATGTCCCCTTGAAATGCCTGAAGATGCCAAATGGCGAAACCCGTGTTGTCAGCGATAAAACTCTAGAAAAATAAAAATTTGAGATTATTTATGGGTGAAAAAAGAGCTTTGAAAAATTACTGCTTTAGACCATGATAAAGACATTGATTTAATTGGCATTTATTTGGTAGAACTCCATTATAACGCAGTAAAAAAAAATATATAAATGTATTTCCATAGTCCCACAGAAATTGTATTATTTTTTTAGCCATGTCCTATCCGAACTTGGAGCATATGGACTCATCGCGGTGTTTTATCTCAGCATATATTTTTTTCTATGGGAACTGCTTGTTGCTCAGTTGCTCATTTTTTCCTTTTTTCAAAGAGAGTAGGGTTTGTAAGGATACGAGGACTAGTGGTTAGCTAATAGCTATCGCTACGCACCACGTAGTGGAATCGAAAAGATGGGAAAGGATTTTTAGCAACATTCACCCATTGCCTTCGAACAGAATCGATTCATCGATTGACAAATCTGATCGTTCCGGGAATCGAGCCCGGGTGGTCCGTCACGGAAGCCAATGACGCTGACCAATGCACCACGGACAATCTAGACTAATTATTTATATAGGAAACATTAATTTTATATATTTCCATAGTGTTTAATCAGTATAATTCGATCGGTATGAGCGAAACCGATCCTGATCAATAAATTCAATGTTGAATTAGTACTAAAATTGTTTTATTATTTTTGATATAATGCCATGTCACCAAGTATTGACAGTGAACACCTTAAAAGTGTTAAGCGTATGTTGAAATAGCCTTCAACTTTTGTTGTTTCAATTGTTATTTGGTTATTTTCAGGGTTGCCACGCAACAAAGGAGGGCGCCCTGAACGTGCATCTGATTGCTCACACCCACGACGACGTCGGATGGCTGAAGACAGTCGACCAGTACTACTATGGAAGTAAGTTTTCCGGCGTTTGAAGACGAAAAGCCACGAACGGTTCGGGAATTAAGGGGTTAAATAATAAACTTTGTTTTTTTTGTCGATTTTAACTGAACCCTTCACACTGCCAAATGCAATTCAGATGCCAAATATTTTGGACGTCGTATGGAGAGCGAGTCGGCTGGAACTAATAAAAACTTAATATAAAAATATCCACGTGTTTCGCCTGTTTATTTACTTAAGCAAACTTTGCAACAGTAGTTACGAAGATGCCGGAAAGAGGCGTAACACGCGTCACAGTTGGTAGCACAATACGTGGAATAATCAAAATTATTTTTTAATTTTATAATAAAGTGAACTTCCACAAAGTTATCGCCGAATCCATCGAAAGTATTAAAAATATCAGTACACTTGAGTGCAAACTGCCAAGTCTTTGGAACAGCTGCTCCTGAGACACTCTCAGTTTTTTTTTCTTTTTTACTAATGTCCGCTTCTGAAGTGGAAGATATGACAGCCAAAATGAAGTAATCTCGACTTTTTCCACTAGAACTGTTTGTCACCCAGTCACTCAAACTATCTTTACTTCAATCTTGCTAGCTCGTCGCTACACCACTCAAGGGTGAATCGACTGAAAAAAATGCTTTTCGTTCTGGCACTCGAACCTGTCAAGTTTGTCACAGCAGCTAACGGCGTTAACCAATGCGCCATAGACCCGATAATTTACCAATTTACTCATTTAAAACTCAAAAAAAAAATACCACTCAGCCACTCTTTTGACTCGCCTGAAAATTAGAGGAAAATAAGTTTGGTTCCCCTCAAATGAATTGTAAAAGGTCTTCTAGTATGGATTCTTTTAATATTTTCAGGTAACACCAAGTACCAAAAGGCCGGTGTGCAGTACATCCTCGACTCCGTCATCGATGAGCTGATGAAAGATCCCAACAGAAGGTCAGTTTGGACATTCTTAAATACAACCTTACTTTGGCAAAACCTCATCGATTCTGCTCAGAGGCAATGGGTGTGTGTGTTGCTAAATCCCTTCCCACCTTTCCAATCCCAAAGAGTGATCGACGCACAGTGACAGCGATTAGCTAATCACTAGTCCTCGTATCCTTTCAATCCCTACCATATTCGAAAAAGAGAGACTAAGCAACTGAGGGACAATCAATTCTCGTATAAAAACACATGTTGCGATAAGCTATGTGACGAGTCCGTATGCTCTAAGTTGGAAGCGGACAAAAAACAATTGTGAGTTTGGAAGATTAAGCTGTTCGTTTAAAATTTTCAAACCACTTAGCTGAGCTTACAATTTTTTGATAGAACAACTTATGCTCGCCCATGTTTACATGTAACAATTCAACTTCTTGATTCCAACGAAATCTTGATTCTCGAATAGTAAAGGGCGAAAGTTTATAAAGGGTCTTTTTATAAGGACGCTTAGTTTTGAAATGTAAATAAAACAAGTTGTTTGTGAGATTTCGACTAAATTTTAATTTCATTTGTAAGTATATTTTACGGCATTAAATATGGAATATAGCATCAAATGTCTGCCAATATCCATTCATTATAAAATGGGCCATGTCGCTAAAGTTGACTTTTTTGACAAATTTGGGTAAACTTCCAACTGCTCCAGAACCCAATCAGGCGTTGTCTGCGGTCGTTTACCTGAAGTTCCTCGGTTAGTTGGATTTTATACGGGTGCCGACATAAGACCCGATTCAAAATTCGCCAAGTTGAAGTCGCAGAAAAGCCAAGTTCTTGTGAACAACGAGAAATAAACTGCCTTATGGTTTTTCCTGTACACTTTCACACAGGGACAATCAATGTTCGTACACCAGATATTGTATTTTGATGACGTACAGGTAGGTGTTGGCTGATTATTTCAAACCAAACTGGTTTTTTGATATAAACTTGCTCGCCATGTTAACCAATGAATAATCTACTCAGCAGGACAAAGTAACATATTTTGAGCGTCCGAATTGAAATACCCTTTACATGGGGTAATCCTCCGATGATCTTTCTTTTTGTGTCGCCAGGTTCGTCTACGTGGAGACAGCCTTCTTCTGGAAATGGTGGGGGGAACAAGACGACCAGAGGCGCCACCACGTGAAGCGTTTGGTCAACGAGGGACGTCTGCAATTCTCCGGAGGGGCGTGGTCCATGAACGACGAGGCAACAACTCACTATCAATCCATCATCGATCAGTTCACATGGGGCTTACGGTAAGATAGAAAACTGTACACAATAGAATATGATATTAACCTTCAAAAGACGGTCCCTGAAAAATAACGAGAGATCCAAAGAGGGGTCTTAAAATACCCCAGTGGTATGACTTTATTGGCATAGATTGCATTAAATAAATGATATATAATGCTTTAACGTATCTTAATCATTCCGTCCCGGTGGGTAAGATAGTGTATACCACCACTGCCACTTTATCTTAAATATCTATCTTAATATTAGTGACACAATATGTTAACTTTTGTTATTCTTAAATCATTGTTTTTTACACCTTTTGCAGAAAAAAATATGATTTTTACTAACTAGTTTCGTTGCTATTAAATAAAAAAGAAAATAAATCGAATTATTATTTGCCGAATACCCTTTATAACGTCGCTAAAAATTGGCCGGATTCAAACTTCACTGCCCATATGCGATAGGATAATTTTTCGTTCAAATTTTCGTCTCAAATCAAATGGATGCTTTTTACATTAACTTTTCCCGGCCGGATAGTGAAAGAGTTGACCACCACTGCTACTTCATCTGAAATATCTATCTTAATATTAATAATACAATGTGTAAACTTTTGGTATTCTTTACCTTCGAAAGACTGTGAAAGAAGGGGGGCCTAAAAATACCCCAGTGTTATGGCTTTATTGGCATAGATTTCTGCATTAAAAAAATGTTATATTATGCTTTCACGTATCTATATACATCTTTCTAACAAAATATAAAAATCGACATTTTTCTTATAATTAATTAGATTTTATGTCGCGCATGCAAAAGACAACGTGTCCGCTTTGATATTCATGCCAGACTGACGTTATTAAATAGATGTTCTTTTGTATTAAAGAGCGTAGATAAGCGCTAGTGCTTATAAATTTGATGACGACAGTCTTGCATGAATATTAGAGCAGTGTTGTCGTGATTTTCTTATAGAACCATTTATGCAACCTATGCCGATAAAACCATACCACTGGAGTATGTTTTTGACCCCCTTTCGGCCCACGCGTTCTTTTTTTGGACCGTCTTTCAAATGTTGACTTTGTATAGTCTATATCAGTGGTTCTCATGTGCGGCCACCAGAGAATTTTGCTACGGCCACCAACAGCTTGATAGTTTATATTGATATTTAATAATAATGTGTATTCACAAGTTAATTTGTGTAAACAATTACACTGAAATTTAATATTTTGGAGGTATTGTATTGTGCATCAAGAATTATCAGAACTCAAATACATACATGTTTAGGTATTTTTGACAAAAAAGCAATTTAGTGCGGCCACCAGACATTTTCGTAAGACCACTGATGTTCCTAATGCGGCCACAGCCAAATTTTACGTGAGTACCACTGGTCTATATGTTACAGCGAAACTGTATTCCAAGTGAAAATGTATTCTTCTCCAAGCTGTCATTGAAATAAAATTTGACCGCTCTATCTCCAGCCCAATGTCTGTCTCTGTTTTTCTTTGGTCCTATTTTTATGAAAGGGGGGACTACTTGCTGATTTTGTTTCATTGAAGCAAACCAAAATTTTAGGCCGGCAAATCATCGACTTGATACATTTTCACTGATGTGCTAACTTTGTTTTGTGATTCGCAGCAAGTTGAACGACACTTTCGGAGACTGCGGGCGCCCTAGGACCGGCTGGCAGATCGATCCGTTCGGCCACTCCCGCGAGATGGCCAACATCTTCGCCATGGCCGGGTACGACGGTCTACTACTGGGCAGGTCCGACTACCAAGACAGGCAGAACAGAATGCTGAAGCAGGAAGCTGAGATGATCTGGAAAGGCAGTGATGACTTGGGTAAGCAAGTGCTTATATCATTGTCTTTGATTGTGGAACGCACGGGCTCGAAACCCCTTTCGAGAACTTTACCAGAAGTCAGTGACGGCTGGTGATGGGGTGTTGGGGGCCGCAATGGAAGATTCAACCATTTTTGCAAGAGTTCTTTCCTATTCATTGTATTTTAAAACACTTCTATAGCATGGACTTTCAATTCAGATGTTCGCAATACCAACTGTTTCTCTTCCGTAGTACGGAACTTCTGGTCCAGTACTAAGTATCTGATGTATTTTTTACTATTTATATATATATATATTGACACCGCCTTATGTGGTAGGTCATCAGAACTCTCTCGAACGATCTATTGTTCACCTCAGTCAATGAGTCAGTCGATATCAGGAAATAAATTCATTCTTATAATAATCTATATTGCAATCTATAGCGATGCAATGTAGAGTTATTTCAATTTCTCTTATCTCTTGACGCCCGACAATGCATGTGCTTCATAAAAAGTTCGTAAGGCGATAAATAACCCCTTATCGGCGGGCGCATGTGTTAACGATTTTTGAAACGGCCATTGTTTTTTCTTTCTAAAGTAACCGTTTGTTTTCATACAGCAGTGAGAGATTGGACTGCATTGAGAATGCACGCGCCTAATCCTCTCCCTAAGAATTAAATTCGCGTCAAATTCCTGATATCTTCTTCGCTATCGTAATATTTGTGTGTTGTATAACGTCTGTGTAAATCTTTAACGATTAAATAATTGGTGCTAACGCACCCACATAACGCTTTGAGATCGTGTTTTGTTTTAAAGAATTCCATGTTTCTCCTACTCCGTCCCCAAAATCCCTCTTCCTGAGTGTCGGATAGGAGGCTCCTTCTCGATTTACGAGGGAGCCGGAATTAAGGTCTTCTCAATATTTACAATGAATATAATACAATCTCTCGAATGACAAAACCAAACCAACTAAATGACTTACCAAAATTGAAACGAACGTGATTAAGTTCGATGCCTGTGCATCCAAATTTTTGCACCCCTTAAAAACATATCTTTTAATGCACGAAAATTAAAATCAATCATGTTTTGTTTGGTTAATAAGAACCGTAAAACTGAATGAATAGAGGTTCATATATTTCAATCATTACAATCTGAATTTTCGTCTCTATTTACCTGCCAAGTTTCGCTTTACCCTCTCGCGTCTCTATTCACGTCGATTCAATGTGAATAGAGACATCGAACAAAATTGACTGTGTCTTAAAAACGATAGTAAATGTTTGAAAAATATTGTCATGGATGTGTAGTAGGACCATAGGAACAAGTTTTAATCCATTCATTTTTGAATTATGTGGCGCAGGTGTGAAGATACATAGTCGTGAAGGGTAAAAAGTGTCTTTATTTACCCTGTTTTACGGTACAGTGAAACCCCGATTCTAAGTTTTCAAGGGACCGTATAAAACTAACGATTAATGCGGGAATGTTATAAATATGAACTATATGCCGGGACTATAGTAAATGAACGCACCACGCGGGAAAACGTATAATTCGAGAACGTTATATCGGGGTTCCACTGTACAGTGAAACCCCGATTTTACATTTTTCAAGGGACCGTATAAAACAAACGTTAAATGCGGGAAAGTTTTATATATTAACTAAATGCCGGGACTATAGTAAATGAACGCACCACGAGGGAAAACGTATAATTCGAGAACGTTATATCGGGGTTCCACTGTACAGTGAAACCCCGATTTTACATTTTTCAAGGGACCGTATAAAACAAACGTTAAATGCGGGAAAGTTTTATATATTAACTAAATGCCGGGACTATAGTAAATGAACGCACCACGAGGGAAAACGTATAATTCGAGAACGTAATATCGGGGTTCCACTGTACAGTGTAACCCCGATTCTACGTTTTTCAAGGGGCCGTATAAAACAAACGATTAATGCGGGAAACGATGAATGCGGGAATGTTTCAAATATGAACTATATGCCGAGACTATAGTAAATGAACGCACCACGCGGGAAAACGTATAATGCGAGAACGTAAGATCGGGGTTCCACTGTAAAATGAAACCCCGATTCTACGTTTTTCAAGGGACCGTATAAAACAAACGTTAAATGCGGGAAAGTTTTATATATTAACTATATGCCGGGACTATAGAAAATGAACGCACCACGCGGGAAAACGTATAATGCGAATAACGTAATACGTATAACGTAAGATCGGGGTTCCACTGTATATGCAAAAATAAAAAGTTCAAACATTTCAAAATTTCCAAAACTCCGGCCAAAAAACCCAGCTTTAAAATACTCCAATTCACAATTGGTTTTCTTCTCTATTTCAGGTCCATCTTCAGATTTGTTCACTGGAATCATGTACAATACGTATTCACCACCTCCTGGCTTCTGCTTTGACATCCTGTGCTCAGACGAACCCTTCATTGATGACATCAACAGCCCTGACTACAACGTTGACAAGATGGTAACGAATCTATCTATTCTATTATGTTCCTCCATACAAATTTTGCAAGCCTATTTCACCCTTTTGCAAATCTATGTCACCCTTTTGCAAATTGTACTAGCGGTAATCTAGTTTCACCCCCTTTATAACAATATTTCAATCACTATTTCCCAAAACACATTTTTTTCTCTTCATTTATGTCAGTGATGCACAATCTGCGTCCATCAACGACATGTCATGCGGCCCGCAGTGACAAATATCAATCACCTTTTTTTTCAGAACATTTTACCGACCATTGAAGAACAATATAATAGAATAAAATGTTCAATTTAATATACACTAAAAATATCGATGATTTAATCAGTTTTACCCATGTGACCTTCAAACTGTCTAAGAATTGATAATCTGGCCTTTCTCCAAAAAAAGGTTGTGCATCACTGATTTATGTAGTTATGATAGGTCCACAATAAATCAAATTAAAAACGTGATTGAATTTAAAAGGACAATAGAAAAGTGTTAACTTTTTTAGACTTGGCTCACTTCACCTCTCAAGGACTCGTATTTAATATTATATTATATTAATAATGCAAAAGAAGCAGAAACTATAAACACACAATTTCTTTTCTTATGCGATTCATTGGTTGATTGCATAAATTGATGCTTAAACAAATCGCATAAAAAAGTCTTCACTACATTTATGTATATATCAATATTTATCTCTCAGTGTATTTGGATAAGACATACGGTTGAATTTGCTATTTTAGCAAATTCAATAAAATAAATTTTAACAATCTCAGTGGAAGAGCTATCAAAATCGTGTTAAAAAGGTACAGGGTGTTCATCAAATATGAATCACGGGCAAACTATCTACAATTTGATTAAAATAGAACAACTTCTTTATGAACGCAGTGCTTTTCAGAGAAAATGCGACCCACTATTTAAAACCTATTTGGAATTATTAGAAGAACACTTTTAATGTGTTCACTGTGAACACTTGGAGGAATGGCATTATAATAAAAATTATTGATTGAGTAGGCATTTACTTGGTAGAACTCCATTATAATACGGAAAAGCAATGTATTTTTTTTTCCCCATATCAAGCATATCTCCCTGAGTACATCCTATGGATGGTCATCAGAGGCCTTCCGCGGCGTCGGGATCCAAAATAGGAGGATTAACTCCCCTGGGGCATTTATATCGTCGCCTTTTAATTTTGGACGTAATAAGGGGCTGGTTTGTCCGACCCTCCGTATTTTCAAAAACCTATTTCGCCGCAGGCATCTGTTTCAAAGACAGTATACGGTTACCCTGTGCTTTTGTGATGTGCCATGACTCGCAACCGTAAAGCAGCACAGTAGTTAGTTCTGACGAAGGCGTAAGCCGAAATAGCTATCAACAAATATATAAAATAATTTATGTAGAATTAAAATACATTGCTATTTTTCTTTCCGTATAATAAAAATTATAACTCATTTTAACTATTTATTCCACATAAAATTTGTTGGATCGGGACCGGTTTTGCCCATGGTGAGCTTAACTCAACTGGAATTTCAATATCAAATTTGAATTGTTTGAATTTTGTACTTTTCCATGAGTTTTCACTGAAAAGTCAGTTCAAGTACATCCGTGCACTCGGAATGCCTGAAGATGCCAAAAGGCGACAAAACTCATGGAAAAGTACAAAAATTCAAACAATTCAATTTTTTTAAATTAAAAATGTTCAAAGGTACGTCCCAAATCAAAAGGATGCCTTTATCGCTTTGATAACGTCAGTATGTAATGAACATGAGCGCGATTAGTTTGTCTCATTCATGCGCGACTTAAAATATCAATAATTATAGGAAAAAACTAACTTTTTACGATGTATAAAAATACGTTAAAGTATAATATAATATTTTTTAAAACAATCTAAGCCACTAAAGCCGTACCCTCGGGGTATTTTTTAGACCCCATTTCGGATCACACGTTATTTTTCAGGGACCATCTTTCGAGGGTTAAAAAATAAGAAATATTGAAAACAGGTGAAATCTCTTGAATAGCAAATAAGAATGGTTAGGTGAGGTTAGGTTAGTGGCTATCAAGGCTTATGGAATCCATCTGACTTACAGACTGTCTCTTGAAATTGTATCATTCTCGCTGTTCAAACCGACCTCATGATGCTTTCCATTGTTGAACCAAACAGGTGAATAAGTTCGTGAATTACACGATTCGTCAAGCCACCTCAGAACCGGTGAACCGGTTGGGGAATACTGCTTTAACGTACCCTTATTCATCTTGCCCGATCGTGGTGCAGTGGTCAACGTCGTTGGCTACTGTGTCTGTAGATTTTTTCAGTCGATAAATCAATTCTACTCAGAGGCAATGGGTGTTTGTGGTGTTAAATCCCTTCCCATCTTTCCGATCACAAAGAGCGACGCATAGTGATAGCGATTAGCTAATCACTAGTCCTTTCATAGTCTTTGTAATCTTGCCATCTCTACTTTTTCGAAAAAGGGAGTCCGCTCCCAACATGGAGCATGTGGACTTATGTTTTCCATGAGAACTGCTTGTTACTTCTCTTTTTCGAGGAGAAAATGAATTAGGAGGATATAAAAACTTGAACAGGACTAGTGGTTAGCTAATTGCTCTCGATACACGTCGCTTTTTGGGATCGTAAAGGTGGGATGGGATTTTTAACAACACGAACTTTATTCGAAAAAGAGAGTTTTAGCGACTAACTAACAAGCAGTTCTCGTAGAAAAAATATGTGACGAGATAAAATCCGTGAGGAGGCCATATGCTCCAAGTTGGAAGCGGTCATGGTTTAAAAAAACATCTTTCTAAATATGGTAATCAGTGGCTCTCGAGGAATACGAGACTGTCTTTGACTCTTGAAATATTTTCAAAACAGAAGCCATGACCCTTTCCATTGTTGAACCAAACAGGTGGAAAAGTTCGTGAATTACACGATGCGTCAAGCCACCTCGTACCGCACCGACCAGCTAATAATGACAATGGGAGACGATTTTAATTACCAAAACGCCAGGACCTGGTTCAAGAACCTGGACAAACTGATCAAGTTAGTGATACTCTTTACTAACTGGGCCACTGTCACTGTTCTAATCTTGCATTGGGGCTTGGCTTTTCATTCCGATAACCGCAATATTTTAACCTTCAAAAGACGGTCACAAAAAAATAATGCTTCTGCTGAAAGGGGGTTTATAAGATACCCCAGTGGTATGGCTTTATTGGCAGAAATTGCATTAAAAAGATGTTATTTTATCTTAAACCGTATCTTTATACAATTAAGATTTCGACTAAGGGTGAAAATTTGAATCGTTTGAATGTTGTACTTTTCCATGAGTTTTGTCGCTAACGACAGTCAGTTCGAATACATCCGTGCATTAAAATGCTGATAAGATGCCGAAAGACGAAACCCATAGGAAGCGGACATGGCTTAAAAATAAAAAATAAATATATATTATGCCTTTCCACCAAGAATAATAATCAACTGTTTACACTTACTTAAAAGTGTGTAACAAACGGCTCCACGTGCTCCACATATAAAGCGGATATGGTAAAAAAATAAATGATTTGTGCCTTTTACGCTGAGAAAATAATAATTGACTGTTTCCACTGAGCTAAATGCAGGGCTGTGAAAAAAAGCCCAAGTCCGACTCCAGCATTTACCAAAAACACGACTCCGCCTCCGACTAAAAAAGTTTAATATCGTCACTTTTTTTTGCCTAATTTTCCTATTAATGTGTATTCAATTAAATATCAACCCTACCAATCCGGCTAATAGCCAAATTTGACAAATTATATCCAAAAATAAAAAGTTCAAACTTTTCAAAATTTCCGACTCCGAGTACGACTCCAGTCAAATCGCCAGGATGACTCCGACTCCGACTCCACAGCTCTGGTTAAAATTGTGTAACGATAAACTCTTGCTACGTACACGTTAAGAAGAAAAATTATAAACATATATTATGCCTTTACACCATTATAACTATTAGCTGTTTACACTTAGTTTAAAGTGTGTAGCAAACGGCTTCATATGCTCCACGCAAAAAACGGTCATGGTTAAAAATAATAAAAAAATAATTATGCCTTTCCGCCGAGAATAATTATTAACTGTTTACACTTAGTTAAAAGTGTAATACGATAAATCCTTGATACGTGCCGCAGGTTACGAAGTTCATCAACTATACCCACCACCAATCGGCCGCTTACAAAACTGACAATATAATCCTAACGATGGGCGAAGACTTCCACTACCAGGACGCAAGGGTTTGGTTTAAAAACCTCGACAAACTAATAAAGTTAGTAACGTGTTGTGGACAAAAGTATAATTCCAAATAATGACACGCTAAATTTGCTTTCTTTTATGTCATCATTTTATGACACGAAATATTGCTTACGGCTGTGCATGACTTAATGTTAACACTCAAAAACCCGGTCCAGATCTATGTATCGGCATCCGCTAGTGCGAGGCGTATTTTAGTGCATTTTTAGTTCGTTACACTATTCAAAAGGGTTTGCTGATTAAATGAAATTTTTGTGTCCCAATTAAAAAGGCTGATGCATTTAACAAGTATATTAAATATACATTTAACAGAACCTCAAATTTCAACTGAAGGTGCTCGATGAAATTTCAATAGCAAATTTGAATCGTTTTAATTTTGTACTTTTTTATAAGCTTTCCGCTAACGACCCTGATTTCACCTTTTGGCATCTTCAGGCATTTCAAGTGCACAAATGTAATAGAATTGAAGACTTGTACTTGAACTGTCAGCTCAAGTACATTTGTCTTTTGAGTCCCCAGTTGCAAGGGCTGTTCGCTAATGAATACACTGCATGTTGAGTTGGATCAGCAGTGAACTTTTGTGCGTTTTTTTTTTTTTTAAATTTCTTTTCATGTTATGAATATGTTATACCAAATTTGAATCGTTTAAATTTTGTATTTTTCCATGAGGTTTGTTGCTTACAACCAGAATTTCGACTTTCGGCATCTTCATGCATTTCAAGTGCACGAATGTACTTGAGCTGAAGACTCGTACTGCAGAAATGCCTGATGACGCTGAAAGCTGAAACCTGGGCCGATGGTGACAAAGCTCATGGAAACGTACAAAATACACACAATTCAAATTAAATTTTACAAATCGTTGAAACAGAAACAAAACAAACATTTGAATAACTTTTTTTTTATCGTCATATAAATTAAATTGAAAAAATGCCGGGTTTTGAGTGTTAAAACATAAAAAGCATGTCATAGAGTAATAATTTGCATGCAATTGCATCTCTTATATTATACATATATATATGAAGCGAATATTTGGTTTTAACCTGTTTGCTGCCTATATCGCATGTATCTGAGATCAAGAGTTTGGCCGCAGAGACCCACAAACTCCCTGCTGTAACATTATTGCGTAGTCCATTGCGATGTGCTGCTTTGCCGTTTTAGTACCGGTGACTGCATCATGACTACTCCTCAAGAAGTAATGCTAGAAACGGGGGCTTCACTCATATACAAAAGATAGTTTACAGTTAAGTGGCAAGCAGTTCTCGTAGAAAAGCTTCTGCTAAGCTTGGGGGTAGAAATGACTCGTAAACTTTGAGAATTTAAACTGAGATTATCAAATTTGATTCGTTTGAAATAGGTTTCGCCTTTTGGAATCTTCAGGCATTTCAAGTGCGCGTATGAACTGGAACTGACGCGTTGTCAATAGTTGGTGTCCTGACATTAAGTTCTTAATAAATCAGTCTGGAATAAAGTATGGCAGTGGAGTCGTTAAAAAACACGACTCCAGCTCCAGCATTTACCAAAAATACGACATAGACTAAAGTTGAAAGTTGAAATTCATCACGTTTTTTTCCATCAATGTGTATTCAATTAAATATCAACCAACCAATCCGGATAAAAGCCAAATTCGACATATTATGTGGACAAAATTTCCGACTCCGAGTACGACTCCGGTCGAAACACCGCCACGACTCCACAGCCCTGGAAATGCGTACTAAAATTGTGTCAATATTTATATAACAATGCCATACCACCAAGTATTGACAGTGAACAACTAAAAAGTGGTTAATAATTGATTTTATTTCTATCAAATAGTTTGCCCGTGGTTTTTGATTAGAATAAATAGATTGATCAAAAATTAGAAAAAATATCATAAACTTCTTTCAAACCCCTTTGGTTTCGCTTTCGCTTTGATAGGTTGAGAAATTCTTGGCGTACATGAACCAGGAATGGAAGTCTTACATGACCAATCACATCACCGTTACCATGGGAGGAGATTTCACTTACATGAACGCTGACGTCTGGTATAAAAACCTCGATAAACTGATCAAGTAAGTACTTATTATATCAACAATTTAGGGAACAGTAAAAAATTGGTGTCTGTAAAGTCGGTTTACGGACGATAGTTTAACGTGACAACGTCATAAGAAAACATTGATGAAATGATTGCATACTTTTATGAATAAAATGGAATCATTTTTATTGAATTATCATTATTTTGTATGGATACGATATTTTGTATATTTGTTATACGTTAATCAGATTTTTAATATGCAAGAATTAATTACCTTTATTGCCGCAATTGTTGTTGTAATATAAACAATTAAAACCACATTAACATTTCACTTCACTTTATAAACAGTTGTAAACAGATCACGTGTAGGTACTGTAGGTGTATGAGTTGTGTGCTGCCACTGTCTCTTTTCTACTCAGACGCGTCGACCAATCGAGTGGAAGAGAGATAGATGCGGCAAAATCCGAACGGTAGGCTGATCGTGCCTCTCTATCGCTTATCCGCGCTCTCGCTCGCACGCTTGCCTTTGGCGTAACGCGACAAACGGGACAATGAGTCATGTTTTTTCGTGCGTGCAGCGGGCGTTCATCGATTTATAAGACGTTGTCACGTCAAAATGATCCTTTTTCGAACACTGTTACAAATTATTTGTTTGGTTGCGGTTAATCTGTTGCATGTTCATGAATGAAAAACATTTTAACCCTTTGAAGAGCATGCAGCTAAGTATTATGTCATATATTAACTATTACCATTCTCATATTTGTTATTGAAATGTTATTATTTTGTTCTTTTTTATAAACTGGTATGACGACAAATGGTCAAAAGACAAAACGTCCCCAGTCAAAAATGTTCTCGGATAAAATGTCCCCCAACACAACGCTTACTGGCAATTTTTGACTATAACCTAACATAAACCTCACCTAACTAAACCTAACCTTACCTTACCGAACCCTTACCTAAGGTTAGGTTTGGTTAGATAATCTTAGGTTTATGTAAGGTAAGGTTACGCTTCCTGGCAATTGTTTTTAAATTTTTGTTTATAATCTTATATATAAAACCGAAACGGCGTATGTATGTATGTGGGTCTCTAATTCACTTTTGCATTGTTGTTGCAAGTTGCCATAAAAACGAATATGAAAGAAAATATGTTTGAATTTTTATCGACGAAGACATTTAGTCAAAATGTGATAAATTAGTCTTCTACTGAACTTTTCCCGGCCTTAATTATTAATAATAATGTTTATTATTTACGTGAAGGTATTATTTGACATTTCTTTGACAGCAAATTAGATATTTTCCTTGAATTTGGACATTTTAATGGGCGAGAATGGGGCTGTCATTAAATTAAATAAAGTTTGTGATTTTATTTTAACTCTATTTTGGATGTTAGATTTTGTGATATAATTATGTCGAATGATATAACATTAAATAATTATTGGTCGCTTAGTCCGAGCGACGCCGGGTAGCAATACTAGTATAACATAATCCTAACCTCATCTTACCCAAACCTTACCTCACCCAAACCTAACATTACCTAAGGTTTGGTGTGGCTTGGAATAGGTTTGGTAAGGTAAAGTTTGGGTTTGATTCGGTTAAGTTTGGGTAAAAATGTTTCAATTGTTGATGAGTACCTATAAGATACGACAACGTACCCATAAAATATAATAAAAAAAATTTCAAATTAAAAATTCCAATAGAAAATACATTTGTTTACATTATATAATTATATAAGAACATATACATTGATATTCTTCTTGGATTCCAACACGAATTTATTTGTCATCCAGCCCACCAAGTTTTAAAAAATTTCAATGCGGATCGTTTCTCAAAAAGGCTGATGACCCCGGAACCACACTACAATTATGTTTTATCATCATAATAGGTATGTCAACAAAGCCGAGCCGAAAATAAACCTCCTTTACTCGACGCCATCTTGTTACGTGAAGGCGTTGCACGACTCGAAAGGAAAATGGCCGACAAAGGAAGACGATTTCTTCCCGTATGCTTCCGACCCGAACTCCTACTGGACGGGTTACTTCACATCGAGGCCCACGTTGAAATACTTCGAAAGAAAATCAAACAATTTCCTCCAGGTATGCAAACATTATATACACTCAAGCATCTTATTGTGCGACTTTTTTTGTGCGATTTCAAAGTTATGCGGTTTTTTTTTATGCATTTTTTTTGAATATATTTGTACCGGTCCGTGGCGCAGTGCATCACAATCTAGTGTCTCACCTTTTTATTAAAACGTTTTTTGTGTGATTTTTCGCGGAACGCATCTACCGCACAAAAGAAGGCTTAGGAGCACACCAAAACCTTATTTTGTGCGGTAGATGCGTTCCGTGGAAATACGCACAAAGAATGCTTTGAAATATGGAAATATAACATGTACGTTTCAAGGTCGCATTATAATAAACAGGTGAAACACTGGATTTTGCACGTAAAATATGTAACCAACGCGCTGTCAATTACATTATAACATGTCTACCTTTATTTAGTCCCAAAAATGTATTTAAAAAAATTAAAAAATCGAACAAAAAAGACGCACAAAAAGAGGTTTGAGTGTGTATCATTTATGTATTTTGTTCCAGAAACCATTATTTTTTGTATCATTGTCAATTTAGCAATATACTGGAATTTAATCACTACATTTGTTACAGTTTTATTATTTTTTTTCCAGGTTTGCAAACAACTCTACGCAATGACCAACTTGAATGAAAAAGACAAGATTGATTTGAACATGCTGCGATCAGCTATGGGTTCGTATTTCAATATTTCAATATTATGTTCAAATTTCAATATTATGTTCAAATTTCAATATTATGTTCAAATTTCAATTCTATGTTCAAATTTCAATATTATGTTCTAATTTCAATATTCAATAGTCAGTTCGAGTACATTACATGCCGTGTGAATTGTTATATGTAAATGATACAAACTGTTTACTGGGTGTCGGTCTAAATTGATTCGTTCACTCAAAACGTCTGAAGATGCTGAAAGTTGATACTGAAAGTCGGTCCCTTTAGTCTAGTGGTAAGCGCTTTGACCTAGCGATCAGGTGGGCCTGGGCATAAGTCCCGGCTAGGTCAGATTTTTTCAGATCTTGGACATGGTGGATGTAATTTTTTGTTGACTTGTGATTCAAACAAAATTATCATCTAGTTCAGGGGTCACCAGACTTTTTGAAAATATTTGGCGCATTGGTATTAATGCCGTAATGCTGTAATGCTGTAATGCTGTAATGTCAAATGATTTTTTTAATTTATTAAAATGGAGTCCTTTCTTTTGTATACGTATGTATGGCTAAAGCTCCTCTTTTCTTACTCTACTTCTTCAGGAGTCATGCAGCATCATGACGCAGTCACCGGTACCGAAAAGCAGCATGTCGCCATGGACTACGCAAGAATGCTGGAGCAGGGAGTCCAGGACTGCCTCATTACTACCAGGGAAGCTCTCAAGTAAGTAATGCTCCTGTTATTTGCTTATACGGAGATATATGGCGGTCGGTGATAAAAATATTAGGGAGTGCATAAAAAAAACTCTTTGAATATTCTCTTAACAATTTAGTGAAATGATTCAATCTTCTTAAAAGTTCACAAACAACGCTTTCATCAGAGTAACAAGCAGTTGTAGTAGAACAAAATTGGTCGAAAATTATTACATATCCGTTTGCAATGTGGAGAATATGGCATCCTAGTGGAGGTATCTTAGTATTTTTTTTAACGCAGTTTTTGCTTGGTACTCAGAAGCTCAATCTCTCTTCAGTTTTATAAGAGTAGGGATAGAAATGATAAGACTTAGGACCAGTGGTTGGGTAATCGCTCTCGTTACTCCCTGCTTTTAGTACTGGATGGGTGGGGAGGAATTATTTGACAACACAATGTCTGAAAAGGCATTTTTCGAGAATTGTTTATTAGTCGGTCATTAATGTACAATTTTTGACTAACGTACAGTTCTCAACAGTTGGTTTGGCAATTTTGCTTTCATTTTTTTTATCCCATGTATGGCTTCTAATGTGGAGCATATTTCCTCCTTAATCGAGTTAAATCAAGATATTTTTTTTCACGAAAACTGCTTGTAAATCAGTCGCTCAACGTCTGCTTGGTTCGATGAGAGTAGGGCTTGAAAGGAGGACTAGTGACTAGTACTTTTAGACAAAGCAAAAACCGCTGTTTCTTTGCAGTTCTCTCAGAAATAACATGTAGAGATTAAGTCTGTAAGGAGTCCATATGTTCTAAATTGTGAGTGGACATGGTAAAAATTGTTACCTTACTTTAAAAAGGTTCTTATTGACATTTTTGCTAAAATGACTTTTTGATCGCAAAAGCTTGTATTTACCGCATTCTATCATATAAATGGATTCCAAAACTATCTATGGTTGAATAACGGAGTTAGAAGAATTCCAGAGTTGCACTGCATCTGCACACTTTTTTTACTAAATTTATTTGACAAAGTTCTAAGATTGTCATGATTAGATCTTTAAGATCATTATTTCTCAGCAAGAATTGTGAAAAAACATGCTTAAAATAAGTAATTTGAAACATTTTTACTTGCTCATTGTGACAAGTGAATTTTAATCAATTGAAACTTCAAACGCTCATATATCAAAACTGTGTCAAGAACAGTTAGAACCTTTTCAAAGTAACGTGTCGACTTTCTAACACAAGTTTTTCGTCTTTGCAGCAAGCTGATGTCTGAAAAGCCAAACTCTGCCGCCAACACCAAAACCGTCAAAGGATAACTTTAAGGATCTTGATGCACCGTATATGCCTTTGAACCTTTGCAAGCTGAACGTTTCCGAATGTGAAACCACGGAGAAATCAAACACTTTTGTGGTAAGTAGTGTTTATACCAGGGCGGCGGAATCGTTAAAAAAAACACAACTCCGGCTCCAACATTGACCAAAAATACGACACAAGTGGTCGGTTCGGTTAAAGTGACATCTGTCAAATTTGCGGTCAGTTGTTTTGTAGTGTACGGCAAATCGCCATGGAAATTAATAGTGTTGAACAACGTGTGAAAATATTTTATTATCAAAGTCACTGGTTTGATCGATATAACATGAATAACTCGGCTCGATGAATCAGATCTCAATTCCAGGACTGTGGAGTCGTTAAAAAAAACGACTCCGACTCCTAAATTTACCAAAAACACTAAAACCGTCTTAAAAAAGTTGTGACGTTTTCTTCCTGCCTTTCGTATTTATGTGTATTAAATTCAATATCAACCAACCAATCCAGCCAGGTTTTTCTCATCATCACCCGTTGTGTTTATGCCAGGGCTGTGGAGTCGGAGTCGGAGTCGGCGCGTCGTTTTGGCCGGAGTCGTACTCGGAGTCGGAAGTTTTGAAAAGTTTGAACTTTTTATTTTTGCATTTAATATGTCAAATTTGGCTTTTGGCCGCATTGATAGGGTTGATATTTAATTGAATACACATAAATAGGAAAATTAGGGGGAAAAAGTGATGATATTAACCTTTTTTAGTCGGAGTTGGAGTCGGACTTTTTTTCACCGGCTCCACAGCCCAGGTGTATGCAGCCAATGTTTCATGGCCGCCTTTCATAACGCAATAGACATAGAAAAACCCCTGCCAAAACACCGCGATGACTCTGACTCTCTACAAAAGACTTCACGTTTCTTTTTTGCGGAACTGAATAATTAAATTCCCAGTACGGGACCTAACCTAACCTAACCATACCAAAATTTTTGTTCTATCTCTATCCCTGCTCTATTAAAAAAAGACAGGTTAAGGGGGTTCCCCCAAGTGATATTTTGAAACAATCTTTTTTTTTTTTGCATAGTATGATTCTTTAACACGTGTAGAATATGCCGGTAAAGTGATTTTACAATATTTGAAGTCGATGGAAAGTTATTGCAGTTAGACTACACTTGTTTCGAGTCACATTTTGATGCTTCGGCTTGTTACATGAGAACTTTCAATACACATGTAATTTCAATTCATGAAACAAACCAAAATTTAAGCAAAGGTAAAGCAAGCAGGTTCAAAAGTCTTAACCGATTCTATGCCGGTAAAAATCAATATGGCCGTACACAGGAGGCCGCGATTTTCTTTCAAAAAATAAATCCTAATATAATTATCGATGTATTACACATTAAAATTCAATATTCTTTGAGTTCAAGTAGTACAACACGCTCTCAAAAGATGTCACTATATGCAAGTTAAATTCAATTATTTTAAATAGGAACTGGTGACTTGTAAATTAAGTACAAAGGAGAGCGTAAATTTACGCGCATTTTGTATGGACGGCCCCTTGAACACGGACTTGTAGCGCGTAAATATACGCTTTAGGCAGAGATCAGGTTAAAACATGAAGAGGAAAGAATTATCTATAGACCAGGCATAGCAGATTGATAGGGAGTAAAGATTTCATAGTTTAAATCGTAGTTGAACGTTTTTCTCAAAACTGTGTTTTCCTAACTGATTACCACGATATCTCAAGAACGGGTTAACCGATTGCTTTGAAATTGTAATGGTATATTTAAAACATGTTTTCTCATCGTTTTAACTAGGATACTGAAAAAATTTCAAGCCGTTTTGTTTTTACGTAACCAAATAGTCGAAAAAAATCATGAAATTTGAACATTTTGAAAAGATCCTAAGTCAAACAATTTTTACAGTTTTACAAATTAAAACGCAGTTAGATTTTTTGATTTCCGATTAGCCGGTCGGATGGAGGCCGTTTTTTCGACATGGTGCGTTTGGAGTGGTGCACCACACATTGTGATGAAGATTTTAGTCTGAAAATATTTTGACTTACTGTTAAAATGTCAATAAACATAAATAAAGTAAAATTTTCAAATTGCTACGTTGGTAAGGTTCGTCAAAAATAAATCCCAAAAAACCGGCCGTCACTTGGGGGGACTCCTTTAACAGAAACTGCTTATGACTTGTGGCTTAAGCAAAGCTCACATTTGGGGGTAAAAGTTTATGAAAAATATTAATTTATTTTCTTTCTATACAGGTGACCGTGTATAACCCGCTTGGTCACGTCATTGACTACCACGCAAAGGTACCAGTCACTGGGACATCGTACTCCGTCAGAGACTCAACCGGTAAGAAAATATACTTCAAATAATCCCTATAAGCATCAAAAGTCACAGCCCTCCAATAGTCTCTGTAACCTCGAAATACGATCCCTAAAAAAAACTTCTGATCCGAAAGGGGGTCTAAAAATACCCCTAGTCTTATGACTTAAATGTCACAGATTGCATTAAAAATATTATATTATGTACATTGTTCTAAAAAAAATCGATAGTCTTCTTATTAATTATTCATATTTAGAGTCGCGTATGAAAGAGACAACCTGTTCGCGTTGATTTTCATGACAGACTGGCATAGTAAAAACTGTGAGCGGGATCGCTTATCTACGTTTTTTAATGCAAAAAGGGATCCATTTTATTTGAAACGTACGTTTGAACGATGCGCGTTTGAGATAAGATAATGTTATCTTATCGTGTATGGGCTGTGATGTTTGAATCCTGGTAATTTGTGGTGACGTTATATATGGTTTTCGGCCAATAATAATCCGACTTATTTTCTTTATTATTTAATTGCAACGAAACTAGACAATGGCAAAAGATGTAAAAAAAAATGATTTAAGAATACTAAAAGTTTACACATTGTATCACTGATATTAAGATAGATATTTAGGATAAAGTAGCAGTGGTGGTCGACTGTTTCACCCTCAGCCTGGCAAAAGTTAAAGTGTTAATAGATTTTTTTACATTAATTAAATAAATTCTTATTCCAGGCACCCAACTGGCATCGCAAATCCAACCGATCTCCGACCACACCCTTCAGCAACTGTCCGAGAGGCAATCGAACGCAACCTCCGACCTCATATTCTACATTCCCAGCCTTCCCCCGCTAGGCTACAAATCGTTCTACGTGTCCTCGCCCCAGAGAGAACCAACCGCCAACAACGACGTCTCCAAGAACGCAGCGGAGAAGATGCAAGCGGACGCCAAGGCTCCTGTCGTCATTGACAGCTTCCAAGGCGTGAGGCCCAACCTGAAGATGAGCGGAATAAGCAGCGATAAAATTGGAGAGCTCGCGAGTAATCTGGCCCAAGCCAGAAAGGCTGATCAGGATATTTCCGTTGGCAACGAGGTGAATTCACTTTACTTTAACACTGTAGACATGTCAACTATTTTTTATATTTTTGAAAAATGCGACTGAAGGTGGATGGCTTGATGGGATTTCAATATCAATTTTTTATCGTTTTTTTTTTTTTTAATAATAATTTGCAGATGACGCCAATGCGCCAAATATTTTATAATTGCGAAAGTCATCTCCAAGATCTATTTTTCAATTGAAAAAGTTTGACCTTGCCGGGAATTGAACACGGGCCCACCTCGTCGATATGACAAAGCTCTTGCCACTAGACCAGTGTTCCCCAACCATTCCCCCCAAAAAATCACGGACCCCTAATACTGCGTATATTTTAATTAAGAATTTTGACTAAAGGTGCATGATGGAATTTCAAATTTGAATCGTTTGTCGTTTTAGACCAGGGTTTCGCCTTTTCTCATCTTCTGGCGCGTAGTTAACAGTTTGTATCGTTTATACACAAGAATTAAAGTAAATGAGTTTCAATGAATTAAATTAATTGCCTATAACCTTTGCGTAAGTGCAACAGTAAGTTGTCAAATGAACGGTATGGCAGCGCAAAAAATATGAAAAAAACGTTTATTTTATATAAAAGACTTACTGTAAGTTGATTTTACTATGCCTCTAACCTATACGCAAGTGTAAGCAATGAGTTGACAAAGCTTTATCGCAACCGGATGAATGGTATTGCAACGCATAAAATACGAACAAATAAACAAACTAACATTGATTTTTATATATATTAGCTTTTGCCAGCCTTAGGGTGAATCAGTCGACCGCCACTACTACTTTATCTTAAATATCTATCTTAATATTAGTGATACAATGTGTAACCTTTTATATCGTCGCTTAAAATTGCCAGGATATAAACTTCACTGCCCATACGCGATAAAATAACGTTATCTTATCTCAAACGCACCTCTTTCATCGAAAATTCCAAATCAAATGGATGTTTTTTACATTTAAAGGTGTAGATAAGAAGTCGCGTTCACAGTTTTCATATCGCCAGTCTAGAATTAACAAGAGCCCGATCAGGTTGTCTCATTCATGCGCGACTTAAAATATGAATAACCATAAATTAAAAAACCGTTTTTTATATGTATACATACTTAGAACGATGTGCAGTGGAACCCCGATCTTACGTTCTCGCATTATACATTTTCCCGCGTGCTGCGTTCATTATTTTCTGTCCCGCATTCATCGTGCCCGCCCGTTTGTTTTTCATTTTTAGTGGAACCCCGTTCTCGCATTTCCCGCGTGCTGTTCTATGTCTATATAAATCTTTCCCGCATTCATCGTTGCCCGCATTGATCGTTTGTTTAATACGGTCCCTTGAAAAACGTAGAATCGGGGTTTCACTGTACAGTGGAACCCCGATTTTACGTTCTCGCATTATACATTTTTCCGCGTGCTGCGTTCATTTCTATAGTCCCGGCATTTAAAGTTCATTTTCCCGCGTGCTGCGTTCATTTTCTATAGTCCCGGCATTTAGTTCACATATAAAACTTTCCCGCATTCATCGTTTCCCGCATTGATCGTTTGTTTTATACGGTCCTTTGAAAAACGTAGAATCGGGGTTTCACTGTATAAAGATACGTTAAAACATAATATAACAGTTTTTTAATGCAATCTATGCCAATAAAGCCAAAACACTGGGGTATTTTTAGTCCCCCCGATCGGATCACACGTTTTATTTCAATGACCATTTTTCGAGGGTTAGATTTCACAAATTATCCTAAATTGCATTCTTCCTTCGAAGGGTAAAATACATTTGGGCTGTTATTATCAAAAATAGCAAAGTTATATGAAAAGGCAATTCTTCTCCCATGTTTCAGCTTATGCAAATAACAGTCGACCCAACAACTGGCCTCATCAACTTCCTGGTGTACACCATCAACGGAACCTCAACCAAGGTTCCACTCAAGCAGGAGCTTCTGTACTACGAGGGTATGGTTGGAAACAACGAAGTGGCACAAAACAGGTATTTTTTTTAGGAACACCTGATGTAACTTTTCTTTCCCGGTGGGTGAGACAGACGACCAGTACAACTGTATCCTATCACCACAGTGATTTGCCAGCTTCTTTTTGGAAGAAGTGCAGACCGATGATTCCGCCAGACCGAAATCTGTACCAATTCTTGTGATTCTTTTTTTCGAATGAACATCAACGCATACAGCTTGTCTTTTAATGCGCGACTTAAAATATGAATAATTATAGAAAAACTATCGATTTTCATATATAAATATAAAAATACGTTAAAACACAATATAACATTTTTTTAATGCAATCTATGCCAATAAAACCAAACCACTGGGGTATTTTTAGACCCCTCTTCACCAGGCGCGTTATTTTTTAGGTGACCATCTTTCAAAGGTTAAATATAAGTTTGATTACGTCAGTCTTGCATGAATATCAAATCGAAAACATCGTCTTTTTCATGTGCGACTTAAAATATGAACAACTATAGAATGTTTGTTCGATACATGGAAACGCCTTAAAACATGACACCAATGGCTTAAATTACAGGTCTTCCGGTGCATACATCTTCAGACCCAACGGAACCGATGCTTACCAGATCACCAGCAAGCCGACTAACACCGTCTCCAAGGTTAGTGTGACACGTAATATAATATTTACATCAAGTAGGTTATCCCACCACCTAAATAAAAAGTTCAAACTTTTAAAAATTTCCGACTCCGATTACGACTCTGGACAAAGCCCAACGACCACTCCGACCCCGGCCAAAAACCTTCGACTCCACAGCCCTGGTATCCTCACAATCTTCGGTCTTACATATACCATATGCCAGGGTTTTCCAAATTAATTGAACCCGAGAGCGCATTAAAAAAAACGTGGCCTTGCGGGCCCCTTTATAAAAAGACATTAATTTTTTCAACCATATCCGCTCCCAACGTTGAACATGTGGACTCTTTGTTGCGTTCGCCTCACGATATGTATTTTTTCTACGAGAACTGCCTGTTACTCAGTTGCTTAGTTTTTTTTTTTTTAAATAAAGTGAAAAAATTAAGGGGAGGGTTTGAATTATTTTACCAAGAAATCTTGGAGATTAATCGAGCTCAGCTCAGCAGTTTGCCAATTTTAAGCGAGCAACTTTATTTACCAAATTCGCCATTGTTGTACCCTTTTAAATAATTGTCATTTATTAATAATTCAAGCACTTGCTATCATTAACCCGTGGCGGACGAACGTCACATATGTTGTGTCGGGAAAAGACAAGGCCCGTACGCGACTGTCACGACTTGTGTGACGGGAACTTTCAACTGATGATTAAACGATAAATCTCTTGCACACAGGGGTGATTATTGTTTTAAAATATTGCCTTATCTATCTTGCTACCACAAACTCCTTGAGATTGTCAGAAATTATAGATTTAAATATAAAAACATCGATTTCTCGAACAGCTACAATTTTTCGATTTTACCAGTCAGTGCGCTTATTCGTTTGAAAGTTCGCGCGAACTCTCGCGCCTGCGCAGTTCTCATATAATTTCATTCGCGGCTGCGCATATGACGGAACTATTTTACGTGACAGGCACTGCGCGGTATTATATTTATTTTTCGTGCGATCTTTATTTAATGTTTTTATACTTCGTATTGTATTGAGGGACACATTTAAATAAAAAACTATCGTGTATTTATTCTAATTGTGTCGACTATTGTGTTTACTAAAAAAATTATTGGGTGTATTCAATATTTAAAAACATTTAGTTCTGATTTGTGATTTGCACAATGCTCAAATGTAATTCAAAGAAAAAAAAAAAAACTTCAACAAGTTTCATGTGCAAAGATTGTGATGTCTTTGTCGTTATCTTTTCTACAAAATTTATAACTCTTAAAAAAGATTTAAAAAAAATCATAAATTATTATCTCTCCTTAGGTGTATGTGTGTTGAACATTTGGTGATAAATGTCTCGATATTAAATTATTTATGTGTTTCCCCGTAATTAAGCGAGTAATATATGTATGTTTCGAAGTGACAACGACCATCGAATGAGTTCGTCGCAGGGCTCTTAATTTGACACGTTCGTAATTAAAGATAACAAATACGTCATGGAGACAAGCATTGCTTTTTTTGTTAGAGATTTGTTTGTTTAATGAATTGTGGCTTCATGTGGTATTTCTTTCGGGTTTTTAGTGTTATGACATATTCTTAATGTGTCTGCCTGCAATCAATATCAATCCAATTATTTTTAATCCCTCTATTTATTACGATAACACGAAAAATAACATAATAACATAACTCGAAGAAAGGTGACGCGCACGCCTGTTATTTGAGTTAATATGTTAAAGCGTGTGACGGGTTAAATATTAATTCAAAGACTTAAAAGCAATCAACTCATTAATATATAGGTCCGATAAAACCCAAGATTTATTTGAGATATTCTTATGTTACTATCTGGCCATTTATATTTTCAAAAATCCCCATAATTATAACAAACCCACTTAATTCATTGAAACTTGTGTACATTCAATTTTTGCTAATTTACATTGTAATAACCTTTTAACTTAGTGATCTACTTATATTTTTGTATATAAACGTTACAAACTGTTTACTACGCGTCAGTTCAAGTACATCCGTGCATTTGAAATGCCTGAAGATGCCGAAACGTGAAACTCGGGTCGTTAGCGACAAAACTCATGGAAAAGTACAAAAATCAAACATTTCAAAAGTGAAAAACCGTAAATTAATTCTCGTCGTGCCTTTCTTGAACACAATCTGCAAAGAATGAAGATATTTTTTTTAAGTACCGCAAGGAAAGGTCAATAATCATGTTTTTTTTTTTCATTTCCTCCAGGGTCCCCTGGTCGAAGAGTTGCACCAGAAGTTCTCCAGCTGGGCGTCTCAGATTGTCAGAGTGTACAAGCACTCCAATCTGATCGAATTCGAATGGCTGGTTGGACCCATACCTGTGACGTAAGTTTTTTTTCTACCATGTCCGCTCCCAACTTGGAGCATATGGACTCCTCATAGAGTTTATCATAAGGCTGTGGGCCTGAACTGACATAGACTGTGATTTCAAATCCATGTTCGCTCCCAATGTGGTGCAAATAGACTCCTAATGGAGGTATCTAATCAGAATAGTTTTTTACTCAATCTCTCTTTAGTTCGATGTGAGTAAGGATAGAAATGATAAGACTAGTGACAGCTAATCTCTCTCGCAACACATCGCTTATAGTATAGAATGGGCAGGACCGGTTTCGCTCATCACGATGTTTTTTTTTGTTGATTAATTCTGTATCACTAAAATTTCTCGCAATCAGAGAAACCGGTTCTAATCGTGATAAATTTCATGTGAAACAAGTACAAAAAATGTTGGTTCTGACGTTTAAAAATCTAGTTAAAAATGTTACTGTTTGTTCTCACGATGGCGTAAGCCGAAATAGCTATCAACAAATATATAAAATAATTTCTGTAGACTTGAAATATTATACATAATTATTTTTTTCACCGTATTATAATAACGGAGTTCTACCAAGTAAATGCCAACTCAATCTATACATCAACTATTCCTTACTATTTTTCATTATATGTGTTTTTATTTTTTTAAATTTAATAGTTTGATATAGCAAACATTTCTTTGTCGTGTTTTGTTCATTCGAGTCATGAATATGCATAGCAAAAAAAAAATGTATAAATTATCTGCTTCCAGTGACAGTATCGGAAAAGAAGTCGTGTCTCGCTTCACCACCGACCTGAAGACAAACGGAGTGTTCTTCACGGACTCCAACGGACGTCAGATGCTGAAGAGAGTCCTCAACAAGAGGCCGACGTGGCCATTGGAGCTCAGCGAACCAGTCGCCGGTAAGAAACTATGCAATACGATCACCCTATGAGATTTTCGAGCCCACGAACATGAGCCAACCACTCCGTGATCCGAGATCTGATCGGTCAAGCGGTGTGACTCATGTAATGTTACAGTGAAACTGTATTCTCAGTGAAAATATATTCTTCTCCGAGCTGTCATTGAAATCAAATTTGACCGCCCTGTCTTCAGCCCAATGTTTGTCTGTGTTTTTCGTTGGTTGTCTTTTTACGAAAGGGAATATTTGATTTTGTTTCATTGAAGCAAACCAAAATTTTAGGCCGGCAAATCATCGACTTGGGCAAATAATTTCAACGATCGTGACCAGTGAAATCATATTATCATACAAATGTATTACTTGATACATTTTCACTGAGAATACAGAGCGCCGTGTCAACGGCGTTGGCTTGCGTGCCGGATCGCCTGGGTTCGATTCCCGGTACGAGCGGATTTTTTTCAGTCGATAAACCTGTTCGAAGGCTGGGTGTTTGTGTTGTTGAAAAATCCCCTTCCTACCTTTTCTATCCCAAAGAGCGACGCAAAGTGACAGCGATTAACTAATCACTAGTCCTCGTATCATTTCCATCCGTACACTCTTCGAAAAAAGAGAGGTTGAGCAACTGAGTAACAAGCAGTTCTCGTAGAAAAAACAAATGTTGAGATAAACTCTGTGAGGGACTCCATATGCTCCAAGTTGGGAGCGGACATGGTTAAAAAAAATACAGTTTCAATGTAACATATAGAACAAAAGCAGTGGCATTGAGAATAAATTTTGATATTCGCACACGTTGTTCAACGCTATTACCTTCAATGGTGATTTGCCGTACACGACTAAACAATTTGAAAATGTCACTTTAACAACATGGCTGCTTTAATCTAACAAATTTCGACCGTTCCTATTGAATGATTTGTCTATTATAATGGCATTTTTGTTAATTTTTTATTATATCCGCTCCCAACTTGGAGCATACGGACTCTCGTATTTGTGTTCTACGAGAACTGCTTGTAACTCATTTCCTAAACCTATCTATTTCGAAGAGGTTAGAGATTGAAATGATACGAGGACTAGTGGTTAGCTAAGCGCTCCCACTAATGCGTCGCTTTTTGGAATCAAGCACCCATTGCCTTCAAACAGAATCGATTTATCGACTGAAAAAATCCGCTTGTACCGGGAATCGAACACGGACCGTCCGTCACGGAAGCCAACAACGTTGACCACTGCTCCACGGACCTGTCACAAAAAAATGACAAAAATGCTATGTTTGAAATTTTCATATGTTAAGTCGCATTTTGGCATCGTATAAGCCGAAAGAAATATATTACATGTCATATTTTTCTTCTTTCTGTGAATTGTTGATATTTATTTGCTTTGATTTATTACAGGAAACTACTATCCAGTGACATCTATGATTTCGATCGAGGATACCAACAATGGCCACGAATTCTTCGTGCTCAACGACAGAGCCCAAGGAGGAACCTCTCTTAGAGATGGAGAGATTGAATTGATGGTAAAACCTTGTTCGTTTTTAACCCATTAACCGCTTCAGTACAGAGAAAAATTATCGCATTGATCACATCTACGGCTTTTGAATCCCAAATCTAAAAGAAAAGTTAAAACATTTATATTCTCGACACCTTACTTTGAAAAGGTTCTAAGTGCTATTGATACTGTATAAAGCAGGGCTGTGGAGTGGGTGAAAAAATTTCCGACTCCGACTCCGACCAAAAAAAGGTTAATATCGTCACTTTTTACCCCTAATTTTCCTATTTATGTGTATTCAATTAAGTATCAACCCTATCAATGCGGCCAAAGGCCAAATTTGTCATATTAAATGCAAAAATAAAAAGTTCAAACTTTTCAAAATTTCCGACTCCGAGTACGGCTCTGGCCAAAACGCCGCGCCGAATCCGACTCCACAGCCCTGGGAAAAAGTACTAAAAAAAAATGTATTATTATTTTTATTATAATGCCAAGTATTGACAGTGAACACCTTAAAAGCAAACCCTTTCAGTCCTCTTACAATATACTATCAATTTAGTATTTCGTCTGAGGGTGCTTGATGGAATTTCAATATCAAATTTGAATTTTACTATCAATTGTGTATGATATAGGTTCATCGACGACTTCTTCGTGACGATGCCTTCGGAGTAGACGAAGCCCTGAACGAAAAGGGAGCCAGCGGACTTGGACTGGTGGCTAGAGGAAAGCATTACGTCTTTTCGGAAACGAAAAACAAAAGATCAAAGGTAAGCACAATGAGTTTTTTCAATTTTTTTCATAATGTGTTCTGCTGTGTGTTACAGTGAAACTGTATTCTCAGTGAAAATATATTCTTCTCCAAGCTGTCATTAAATTTGACCGCCCTTTCTTCAGCCCAATGTTTGTCTGTGTTTTTCTTTGGTTCTCTTTTTATGAAAGGGACTACTTGCTGATTTTGTTTCATTGAAGCAAACCACAATTTTAGGCCGGCAAATCATTGACTTGGGCCAATAATTTCCCTGATCGTGACCAGTCAAAATCATGTTGTCATACAAATCTATTTCTTGATAAATTTTCACTGAGAATACAGTTTCACTGTCGGACAATGTGGTCAAGTGGGAAGAGCTTTTCTATAGCGATCAGGTGGGCCCAGATTCAATTCCCGGCAAGGTTTTTTAATTGAAACGAAAACAAAAGTTCAGAGGTAAACACAATGAGTTTTTTTTTTAAATTGTTTTCATAATTCCTTGTTAGGAAAAAGTACAATCCACTTGAACCTTTTTTTGTGCGGTAGTTGTGGAAAACCGCACAAGCAAAAAAAGTTATGAAAAAACCGCATAACTATTAAATCGCACAAAAAAAGTCGCACAAAAAGAAGCTCGGATTTGCATTGAAATTTGAAATGCAATCTATATAACGGACAGTAGTTCTTTGAATCTATGATCAGATGGTCGTTGATCCAGTAGGCTGGGTGCAACGATGGCGACTGGCTAACCTCCAACTGGTCCCTGTCCAAGCCGCATCTTTTAAATCTACACTGTCATCGGACTGAAGAGAGTTTGAGTGGACAAGTTTTTTTCGAAATACGTCCATTTTTAGGTCATTTGCTCCACTTAGGGAGCGGACATGGGTACAATAATAATAATTATCAACTTGCGGCAAAAATTATAAATCTTCAATATGTTTTATTTATATACATGCTACCCGGCTTCGCTCGGACTAGTTTGGAGTTATGTTCACCTCGGCGCGTAAATTCAGACGGGCCAAGTTGAAACAACTTTTTTAAAAATTCATAAGTCAAGGTCAATTAAAATGGAATTAAAATGAACATTTCAGACTGGCATTGACATTTCACAGCCCCTTTTATATATTGACAGCCCCATTCTCGCCCATTAAAATGTCCAAATTCAAGGAAAAAATCTAATTTGCTGTCAAAGAAATGTCAAATAATACCTTCACGTAAATAATAAACATTATTATTAATAATAAAAGCCGGGAAATTTTCAGTAGAAGACTAATTTATTACATTTTGACTAAATGTCTTCGCCGATAAAAATTCAAACATATTTTCTTTCATATTCGTTTTTATGGCAACTTGCAACAACAATGCAAAAAGGAATTACAGACATACATACATACGCCGTTTTGGTTTTATATATAAGAAATGTATATTTTTTTTTTAATAAAGAAAAATATTTACCACATCTAATGCCAATGCGCCAAATATTTCACAAATTGTGGTAGTCATACGAAAAAATCTGACCTTGCCGGGAATTGAAACGAGACCACCTGATTGATACGGCAAAGCTCTTGCTACTAGACCACATTGGCCAGCAATTGTTTTAGATCATCTGTTTATAACGCAGAGCACAACACACAAATAAACACACTATCTCTGCTTGCACATGTCAGTTAAAGTTCACTCCTGCACACTTGAAATGCTTGAAGATGAAACCTAGGTCATAAGCAACAAAACTCATGAAGAATCTATAAAATCTGTTACAGACACAACACCGATGGCGATCAGCAAACAGCTGGTCCTGCAGAAACTCCTGGAGCCTGTCATCTTCGTTTCACCAGCTGACAATCTGACCTACGATCACTGGAATCAAGCCAGAAATGAAGTGAGTAACTCATTTTATTTTTTTTTAAATGTGTTAAAGTGACACGTGTTTCCAGGGCTGTGGAGTCGGTCTAAAAAAGTCCGACTCCGACTCCAGCATTTAGCAAAACCACGACTCCGACTCCGACTAAAAAAGGTTAATATCGTTACTTTTTTTCCCTAATTTTCCTATTTATGTGTATTCAATTAAATATCAACCCTATCAATGCGGCCAAAAGTCAAATTTGACATATTAAATGCAAAAATAAAAAGTTCAAAATTTTGCCAAAACGCCGCGACGCCTCCGACTCCGACTCCACAGCCCTGCGTGTTTCGTCTCTTTGAGATGCATCTTCAGACATGTAGGACAAAAAAAGTTATGAATTAATATGGGAACATAACATGCACAAGGACGCACGTGTCAAGGTCACATTGTCATAAACAGGTGAAACACTGGATTTTTCACGTACATTATATGAACAACAAGCTTTACATTAATATACGTTAGAATAGTCACAAAAAAATATATTTTAGAAAATGAATAATAAAACCGCATAACTTTGAAATCGCACAAAAAGAGATTTAGGTGTATTGTGTTACTAATTGTGACACGTGTTTCGTCGGTCATGACTTCGCACAGGAATTTAAGTCCGAAGATGCCTCTAAAAGAAGCGAAACACTTGTCACAGTTCGTAACACAATACTTGGAATAATCAAAGTTTTTTAAAATTCAAATTATCTACAGATTGTTATATTTTATTCATTGAAGTCTTGATAAATATTTTTCCATGTCCACTCCCGACTTGGATCATATGGATTCCTTGCGGAATCACGCAATAAAAAAACCGCATAACTTTGAAATCACACAAAAATAGATTTAGGTGTATTGTGTTACTCATTGAGACACGTGTTTTGCAGTCGGACAGGAAAGTAAGTCCAAAGATGCCTCTTAAAAGAGACGAAACACGTGTCACAATTCGCAACACAATACGTGGAAAAATCAAAGTTTTTTTAAAATTTTAAACTATCTATAGATTAAGAATTTCGACTGAAGGCGCTTGATGAAATTTCAATATCAAAATTGAATTGTTTGAATTTGTACTTTTCAATGAGTTTTGTCGCTAACGACCCGAGTTTTGCCTTTCGGTCAGTTCAAGTAAATCCGTTCACTTGAAATGCCTGAAGATGCCAAAAGGCGAAACCATGGCGTAAGCGACAAAACTCATGGAAAAGTACAAAAGTTCAAATAATTCAAACAATCTACAGATTGTTATTTTGTATTCATGTCCGCTCCCAACTAATCACCGAATAAAAAAACCGCATAACTTTGAAATCGCACAAAAAGAGGTTTAAATTTAAAATTGAAATGTTCTTTTTGTTTACAGTTCAGCGGATTGACAGCAGAACTCCCAGCCAATGTTCACTTGATGACCCTTGAACCATGGAGAGACAACACCGTCCTTCTCCGTTTGGAGCATATCATGCAGAAGTCGGACGATCCTGCTATCCTCTCACGCAGCGTGAAAGTCAACCTCGGCTGGCTATTCTCAGGAATTCAGATCCACTCCATCAGGGAGACGACTCTAGCAGCCAACCAGTTCCTCGAAGACTCCAAGAGATTCCAATGGGATGCCAAAACAGAAGAAACAGGCCAAGGAGAGACATACGAAAAAAGAATGACGCAAGCGTTACAGGAGGAAAAAGAAAAATACCAACTACTAAAAATGCAGAAGAATATTAACGAAGAAGAAATGAAGAGAATCGAAGACAACATGCAGAAATATTCAGACTTTAACGGAGGATACGAGACTCCTGAAGAAATGAGGGAGAATATCCATCACAGACGGCACCGTAACAGAAGCGCCGACTCTTCGAAGCCTAGATTCACAAAGAAAACTCCGTTCTACAAGTCGGAGGAGGCCGATATTGGAAAGTACTTCCCGTCTGACAGCTACTACGACAAGTCGAACGGCGGTCGCAAAATGGACGCCGCTAGGACACCCAAAATGGCGTCACGTCAAAGGGACCAGAGCTTGGAGATTACTCTCGAGTCGATGCAGATAAGGACATTCATTGTTCGAGCCAAATTCTTGGACTAAAAGAAGATCTTGTTACAATGTTATTCTTAAAAACATGGTTATGAATTTTTTACCTAACATACATATTATTTTGAAATTGAGGATTTCAACTGAGGTTGCTTGATGGAATTTCAATATCAAATTTGAATTGTTTGTATTTTGTACTTTAACATGAGTTTTGTCGGCTTTCGCCTTTCGAAATCTTCAGGCATTTAATTCATTGAAACTTGTGTACATTAAATTTTCGCTAATTTACATTTTAATAGAAATTTAACTTAGTGATCCACTTCTATTTTCGTATATAAACGATACAAACTGTTTACTACGCGTCAGTACACCCGTGCACTTGAAATGTTTGAAGATGCTGAAAGGCGAAACCCGGGTCGTTAGCGACAAAACTCATGGAAAAGTACAAAATTAAAACAATTCAAATTTTATATTATTTTGTATCTAGTGGCATTCATAAACTCAAAACCGACAAAAATCGATGACATCAAATGCAACTTCAGTGATGGACGATTTGTCTATTAGATGGGCAGCAATATACGTCACTTTAGGCCACATTCTGGTATTGTATATATATTAATACAGGAGTTGTTTCAAATTCTCTGAATCTAGTATTGGTTCATTGACAATTTCTTAGTAAAAATTTGTACCGTGTTTTAAAAAAAAATTGTAGCGTATTTTACCCATTGTTAATTTGTAAATAAAAATGACTGTATATATGAAAATGTAACATGCTTTTTTACTTAAAAAATCAGGGCTGTGGTGTCGTCAAAGAAAAGACGACTCCGGCTCCAGCATTGACCAAAAACACGACTCCGACTCTGACTAAAAAAAACTTAATTTCGTCACGTTTTTATTTCCTACCATTCCTATTAAAAAAAAATTATAGCCATGTGCGCTCCCAACTTGAAGCATATGGACTCCTTACAGAGTTAATCTCAAGATGTATTTTTTCTACGAGAACTGCTTGTTGCTCAGTTGCTCAACCTCTTTCGAAGAGAGTTGAGATGAAAAGGATACGAGGACTAGTGATTAGATAATCGCTGTCACTATGCGTCGCTATTTGGGATTGGAAAGGTGGGAAGGGATTTTTAACAACACAAACACCCATTGCCTTAGAACAAAATTGATTCATCGACCGTTCCGGTAATCGAACCCGGGTGGTCCGTCACGGAAGCCAACGACTTTGACCACTGCACCATGGCCTTGGCTTCATAGTTGTTTTTTTTGCTAATTGGCCATCAAATGCGAATTACCAAATTAATTAAAAGAGGTCACATAATCACAGTATAACCACATTTTTTTAGAGCTATCGGGTCGGGCCTGTGGCCGTGTAGACAACGCTGCTGTCTTCAGTCACGATCGATCGATTAATAATCACATTGTAATGTTGAGATAAATTAATGCGGTGTCCGGCGCACTGGTAAATGTCTCGGTGTACCTCGCGCCCGGCAAAAGATGGGTTAACTCACGGCATGTATTGCGCAATTAGGTAAATCATAATTGTGATGCGAGACGGTGGCCAGGAACCGGTCCGTTCAAACCTGTTGTTGAATGAAAACAACTATTTAAAATAAATACATGAATATACCGAGAAATCTTTTGCCATTTACTTACTCTGTTATATTTGATTGTTCAATAAATTATTATATTTTTCCTTAATAAGAAATATTGCTTCAAGGTAATTTTTTTTGATTAAATTAGGCACACATTTTATTTATTTCTAAGATATTTGGTTTTTTTACCATCTCCTGTCATACTCGGAACCTTTGGTGTTATCTGCAGAGCTGTGGTCGTAATAGGTCGGATAAAACCAGGACTATGGAGTCGGTGAAAAATAATCCGAATCCGACACCAACCAAAAAAAGTTCAATTTCGTCACATTTTTCCCCTAATTCTCCTATTTATGTGTATTCAATTAAATATCAACCCTATCAATGCGACCATAAGCCAAATTTGACATATTATATGCCTTTGACTTGCGTGCCGCACCGCCCGGGTTCGATTTCCGGTACGAGCGGAATTTTTTTCAGTCGATAAATCTGTTCTAAAGCATGGGTGTTTGTGTTGTTGAAATTCCCTTCCCCACCTTTCCGATCCCAAAGAGCGACGCATTGTGACAGCGATTAACTAATCACTAGTCCTCGTATCCTTTCCATCCCTACTCCCCTTCGAAAAAGAGGGGTTGAGCAACTGAGTAACAAGCAGTTCTCGTAGAAAAATATATTTATATTCAAACTTAGTTTACTGTCTGTCTGTATGCTTTTGAATCATTTGAATTTTGGAGATCTGCCTGTGACTTGCTCAACCTAATAGGGATGAAAAGGATACGAGGACTAGTGGTTAGCTAATGTCGCTATTCGTCATTCTTTACGATCGGAAAGGTGGGAAGGAATTTTCAACAACACAAACACCCTCTGAGCATATCCGATGCCAAAGAGTGACGCATAGTGAAGGCGTTTAGCTAATCACTAGTCCTGTCCCAGTCTTCGTATCCTTTCCATCCCTACTCTCATCGAAAATGAGAGGTTGAGCAACCGAGTAATAAGCAGTTCTCTTCGGTAGAAAAAAGTATATGTTGAGATAAACTCCGTGTGGAGTCCATATTTTTCCGTACTACGGAGACATTTAAAAAAATTTAACACCCCGTCACCAGCCGTCGAGATAAACTCCGTGTGGAGTCCATATGCTACAAGTTGGGCCCTGGTTAAAAAAAATCTTTTAAAAACCCCGACTAACGACTGCGACAGCCCTGGTTTTTTTTTGCATTTACAAACCTTTTTGGTTCTTTTGAACAAAACAACTGACGGCTGTCAGTGTTCATCCGAATATACATTAATTATTATTCGAGAGCACGGTGGCCCAAAACGTTCGCACTAAAATTAATTTATTTATTTATTGAAATGAATCACGTAGCATGAAAGAGATTGAAATGTTTTGTTTTTAAAGTAGGTACTTATTCCACATTCAATTTATTAGATCATGACCGGTTTTGCTCAAAGCGAGCATTATCAAATCTAAAATTAAGAACTATTTTTCATTATTAGGGAAGGGATTGAAAGAATACGATGACTAGTGATTAGCTAATCGTTCTAGCAATGCGCCGCATTGTGGGATCGGAAGGGTGTGAAGGGATTTTGAAGAACACAAACACCAACTTCCTCTCGGCATAATCGATTGACGTTGACCATTGCACCACGGGCCGGGAAAAAATTATTATACTGCTATAAAAGTGCGCACCGTATTGATATTTTGCGTACGATGCCATACGATGCGCGACGATTGTATAACCAGAACGATTTGCGACTCGCGGTACCGATATCAGGATTGGGAATATGAGGATTACAGGGGGAGAAGAATATTTCGAGTCTGGTAACACCGCTCAAGACTTGGTTTTCACCAAGTTTACAACTCGCAAAGTGCGTCCCAGGGCTCTAGTCTCTGACTGGGGAAGGTTTCCGTAGAAACCTGACAGACCGATTGAATAAAAAACCCGCTCTTATTTACCCCATATCGGTCGGTTGTAGCGAGAGACGCCTCCGTAAGCCACGGTCCGAATGGAGCAGAAGTTGCGTCCACGGTACCATTTTAGAGGAGGCTGCCTGAAATACCACGTATCTTACGCAACCCGGGCGAAAGAGATAGAGCGATAGTAAGAGTGAGAAAGCTGTGCGTATACATCCCAGGTGTCGTTGCGCCTGGATGTCGCTTTTACAAATATTAAACAAATTACTCTATATTGGATCGCTATAGATTTTAATATAGAGTATTATTAGACTGAATTTAATTTCTTGATATCGATTTAAACTCATGGACTGAGGTGACAAATAGATCGTTCGAGATAGTTCTGATGACCTTACATATAGGGCGGTGTCAATATCAACCAAACAATCTGGTCAATAGCCAAATTTGGCATATTATATGCAAAAATAAAAAGTTTGAACTTTTCAAAATTTCCGACTCAGGCCAAAAAACCCCGACGAAAAAACTCAATCTCAATAAACACAGCGTGGAATAAGTTAATTAATTTAATTCATTTATATAAAAACTTTCTCAAATCAAGTATCTAAAATAATTTTAATATTGTTTATTTTGACACAGTCAATACAAAATGACAGCGAATCTGAAATTACAAATTGTAAGTGAGTTTGCAATTAGCATTCGACCGTCGTCGATTGGTTTCGCGTTTCTTCGGAAATTAATAGTTGTTGATAATACGCTTAGCGTATAATAAACAGGGATTGACAACCATCGGTATCAAGACGTCTAATTCTCGAAACATCGTCGTCGAACGGAATACAAAACAACGGACAAGGAAAAAAACGATACGAAAGGGAATTCGCCGAATTGAACATTTCACAAGTGGTGTATGTATTCGTTCCAGGCAGTGACGGTGGTGACGGGGTGCTAGGGGGTGCAAAAGGAAGATTCAACTATTTTTCCGTACTACGGAAGAGAAACAGTTGGTATTGCGAACATCTGAATTGAAAGTCCATGCTATAGAAGTGTTTTAAAATCCAATGAATAGGAAAAAACTCTTGCAAAAATGGTTGAAACTTCCATTGCACCCCCCAACACCCCGTCACTAGCCGTCATTGGACTTCCAGGGCAGGTTTTCTGATATATAATATGTCAAATTTGGACGGATTGGTTGGTTGATAGTTAATTGAATACATATATATAGAAAAATTAGGAAAAAAAGTGACGAAATCAAACATTTTTTCGTTCTGAGTCGGAATCGTGTTTTTTGGTAAATGCTAGAGATGGAGTAGTATTTTTTTAACGACTGCTTCGTTCACATAAGCAATAAATAAATATTTCGCATTACAGCTAATTGCCAATGCGCCAAATATTTTTAAAACAATAGTCATCTGAGAAATTTTATGAGTCAGTCGAGAAAACTCACACAAAAATGACACTGAATGATTTCTTATTGAATTGAAAAAATCTGACATCGCTGGGACTTGAGCCCCGACCCAACTGATCGCCAGGACAGAGCTCTTACCGATAGACCATGGAGACCTATGAAATAATCCCGTTAGGTTGAGTAACAAACTTTCTTGGCATATAATTAAAGATGATTACAAAATAATGAGAGTTAATGTTTTAGATCAGGACTGGTTTCGCTCATCCCGAGCATTTTCAAAAATTTCATATTATTTTTTTCCACCAAGTATTGGCAGTCAACACCTCAAAAGTGAGTGGAAACATAGACAGTGATTAGCTAACCACTAGTCCTGTCCTAGTCCTTTGAATCCTTTCCATCCCTAATCTCTTAAAATGAGGGGTTGTGCAACTGTCTTACACTCATTTCTCGTATAAAAAACATATCACTTTAAAAGTGCTCACTGTCAACACTTGGTGGAATGGCGTTATATTAAAAATAATAACGCATTTTTAGTACTTATTCCACATAAAATATATTGGATTAGGACCGGTTTCGCTCACGGCGAGCATTTCATCAGTTGATAATGCTCCAGATCCAGATCCAATAAATATTATATGTGAAAAAAGAACTAAAAATGTGTTATTATTTTTATTAAAAAACATATGTTGAGATAAACTCTAAAAATAGTATTGACAGTGAACACCTTAAAAGTGATTTATATAAATATGTTCAATATGAATTTGAAATTTCATGCACATGGGTGCTTTTGACATTTATAATCTCGTTGAGTGTATCTCGAGCAACATTAAAAACGTGACAACGTCATAAGAAAACATTGATGAAATGGTTGCATATTTTTATGAATAAAATGGAATCATTTTTATTGAATTATCATTATTTTGTATGGATACGATATTTTGTATATTTGTTATACGTTAATCAGATTTTTAATATGCGAGAATTAATTACCTTTATTGCCGCAATTGTTGTTGTAATATAAACAATGAAAACCACATTAACATTTCACTTCACTTTATAAACAGTTGTAAACAGATCACGCGTAGGTACTGTAGGTGTATAAGTCGTGTGCTGCCGCTGTCTCTTTTCTACTCAGACGCATCGACCAATCGAGTGGAAGAGAGATAGATGCGGCACAATCCGAACGGTAGGCCGATCGTGCCTCTCTATCGCTTATCCGCGCTCTCGCTCGCACGCTTGCCTTCGGCGTAACGCGACAAACGGGACAATGAGTCATGTTTTTTCGTGCGTGCAGCGGGCGTTCATCGATTTATAAGACGTTGTCACGTCAAAAAACTGTTTACCATCCCTGACTTTGAATATATTACTTGATGTGATTACAATAATATCCGAGATTCCAAGTTCATGTCAGTGACGATTTAATTGTTGATTAAACAACACCTTGTATAACTTCAACAATCAAAACTGTCCTTAAAACGGTACGTTGTATAACAGTGTGTGTTGTCAAAGTTACAACTGTGTTACAGATACGTTCATGTAAAAGTTACATTGAGTTACATGAACGTGTTGTTGAGTGCCAAACGTAGTAACATAAATCTGTCCCTTAGAGACATATAAACAGATTTCTATTATTATAACATATACAGATTGTATTTTCATTATCTTTAAATGCGACATTTTGGCTTTCTGATTTGTTTGTTAAATATATAATAGTAATTGATTCTAATGTGATGTTTTAAGGTTTAGCTAGGAGCTATGAACAAGAAAGTGATTTAATACGCATTGACATATCTTCGTATCCACTTCTCTCCAATTGATATGTCTCTACCTAACCTAACCTAACCTAACCTAACATGCTATTTTTGAATCTAGTGGCATTCATTACTCGAAAACCAACGGTTTCGCTTTTCGAACTCGCGGGCTCGATTCCCATAACGGCCGGTCTTATAAAGTCAGCTTAGATTCAAGATCGTTGCAATGCTTTCAATAATAATGACCAATAAAAATAAGTAAAAAAAAATTTAACAGTTTTTTAATATTGCTCGAGATACACTCAACGAGATTATAAATGTCAAAAGCACCCATGTGCATGAAATTTCAAATTCATATTGAAAATATGTATATAAATCTCTTTTAAGGTGTTCACTGTCAATACTATTTTTAGTTCTTTTTCCACATAAAATTTATTTGATCAGGACCGGTTTCGCTCATGGCGAGCATTGCCAACTGATGCCAACTTATCCAACTAAGCAAACAACTTTTACCAATTGTTTGTCATACTTAACTTTTGTATAAATCAGGGCTGTGGAGTCGGAGTCGGCGCGGCGTTTTGGCCGTAGTCGTACTCGGAGTCGGAAATTTTGAAAAGTTTGAACTTTTTATTTTTGCATTTAATATGTCAAATTTGGCTTTTGGTCGCATTGATAGGGTTGATATTTAATTGAATACACATAAATAGGAAAATTAGGGGGAAAAGTGACGATATTAACCTTTTTTTAGTCGGAGTCGGTGTCGTGGTTTTGGTGAATGCTGGAGTCGGAGTTGGAATTTTTTTCACCGACTCCACAGCCCTGGTATAAATATCACTGTTTTTTTGTATTCCTTATCAGTTGACAATGCTAGCCATGAGCGAAACCGGTCCTGATCAAATAAATTTTATGTGGAAAAAGAACTAAAAATGTATTATTATTTTTATTATAATGCCTTTCACCATGTTTTGACAGTGAACACCTTAAAAGTGATCCATTTTGTAACTTAACTTTCTTTATTACTTAACCAATATTTGGGGTACGCAGTCCGAAGATGCATCTGAAAGTGGCGATACACGTGTCACAATAAATAACACAATACGTGGAGTAATCAAAATTATTTTTATACTATCAATCAATCGCCCAGTCCGTGGCGCAGTGGCCAAAGTTGTCGGTTCGCATGCCGGACCACCCGGGCACAATTCCCGGTACGAGCAGATTTTATGATGCTCGCCATGAGCGAAACCGGTCTTGATCAAATAAATTTTATGTGGCACCTTAAAAGTGATTTATGTACATATTTTCAATATGAAATAGAAATTTCATGCACATGGGTGCTTTTGACATTTATAATCTCGTTGAGTGTATCTCGAGCAATATTAAAAAACTGTTCGAAATTTGAATTTATCTTATGTGACTTATAAAATGTTAATTAATTTTTGCAATTAACATTATTTTTACATTAAAAACGTTGTTTTTAAGACCCAATATGGCGAATCAAACATTATGCATAGATAAAAACATTTTTACGTGCATAATTAACGCAAAAATTGACCTCCGCATTGAGGTCGGGTGAATTAATATTCCGAAAATAAATATGCAATTCTTTTCCGCAATCTTTGAGACCATAGGTCGCCAACCTTACGAAGTGTCAAATGTGCAAACCTTTGGCGCGGGAGCCAAAAAACAAACAACATTAATTATCAATATCGGAAAGACAAAAAACGAAATTACACCACTTCTTTTTTCAAACATGTCTGTACTTCTCTCGGAGTTTGTCTTGTTTACTACGAGAACTCTTTGTTGATCAGTTAAGAGAGTGGGGATTGACAAGATACGAGGGCTAGTGGTGAGCCAATCGCTCTCCCTCGGTGGAATACATTTAGGTGAAAATAAAAATGATAAAACATTTTTAGTACTCATTCTACATTACATTTATTTGATCAGGACCGGTTTCGTTATCAACTGAACTCGCCATGAGCGAAACCGGTCCTGATCCAACATTTAAAAAAATGTGGAATAAGTAGGTACTAAAATGTGTTATTATTTTGATTATAATGCCATTCCACCAAGTATTGACAGTGATAACCTTAAAAGGGACATACGACTAATGGTTAGTTAATCGATGGGTATGTGATTGGAATCATTGACCAACACAAACAACCATCTTTTCGAATAGAGATAGTTTATATTTTTTTTTAATATTTTTTAAAAATAAAACAAATATTTGGCATTACAGCTTACGCCAATGCGTCAAATATTCTTCTGAAAGTCATAAGAGATTAACTACATGATATATAATGAATCAGTTGTGCACAAAATCAACGCTAAATAACATACACCCAGCCCAAGATCTCTTTTTTGAATTGAAAAAATCTAACCTTGCCGAGAATTGAACTCGGGTCCCCTGATCGCTAGGACAAAGCTCTTGCCACTAGACCACAGGGACCGACAAGATAAACAATTCAGGCCCGCGGTCGAGTGTCGGGAGTCTTTTTAAAATCTGTCATTTTGTGTTTATTTTTTTTCAGTGATAATTAAGTGCTAAATAAAAAGAAAGTGTTATTTTTATTGTGTGCAATATGGCAACACTATTTTTGGCATCAGTGTTGGCAGTCATATTTCTATTCGGAGGTGTAGCAGAGTCACAATTGTATGGTGAGTTACATGAATTTGTTATTGGAATATATTTTATGTTTCTTCTACCGAGTATCCGGCAAGCGATTCAATGCCATTCAAAGAATAAAACTGTATTCTCAGTGAAAATATATTCTTCTCCGAGCTGTCATTGAAATTAAATTTGACCGCCCTATCTTCAGCCCACTGATTGTCTGTGTTTTTCTTTGGTTCTCTTTGTATGAAAGGGACTACTTGCTGATTTTGTTTCATTGAAACAAACCAAAATTTTGGGCCGGCGTGTCATCGACTTGGGCCAATAATTTCAATGATCGCGACCAGTGAAATCATGTTGTCATACAAATCTATTACTTGATACATTTTCACTGAGAATGCAGTTTCACTGTAACTGTCTGGTGCGTATACGAATAAATCATAAGGTTTAAATTTGAATTGTTTGAATTTTGTACTTTTCCATGAGCTTTGTCGCTAACGACCCGGGTTTCACCTTTCGGCATCTTCAGGCATTTCAAGTGCTCGGATATGCTTGAACTGACAACTCATGGAAAAGTACAAAATTCAAACAATTCAAAAATTTGTTATTGAAATTCCATCAAGCACCCTCAGTTGAAATCGTTAATCACATGGTTTACTTTAAGTCCGAACTCACTCACGTCCATGTGAAATATGTCGACATCCGAAGCAGTTCCGTTCGAAATCGATAAAGCTCTTCCCAGTAGCATCACCATTGGCAGGCTGGTTCTTATCTTTTTTGAAATGATTACCATTCTCGGCGCATGCGTACTGTATTATGAGCCAACCGCAATGAAGGGTTTAACCCTCACTCAGCAATAATTTGGATATCGTAGTGTACCTGATAGATTGTTCATTATTTGATTGATTCGTTTGGACAATGACAGGAAAATCCATGGAAAGGTATTTTGAGGTATTCCATTGTTCTTGGCAACAATGGAATACCTTGTTGACATCACTTTATTTTTTTTTAAAGAAAACAGTGTTTCTCAACATTTGCATATATCAGCACCTGTTTCACATCATCACATACATCAAGTCATACGAGATAAGCTCGATGATAAATAATCAGGGCTGTGGAGTCGGAGTCGGAGTCGACGCGGCGATTTGGCCGGAGTCGAAAATTTTGAAAATTTTAAATTTTTTATTTTTGCATTTTATATGTCAAATTTAGCTTTTGGTCACATTGATAGGGTTGATATTTCAATGAATACCCATAAATATGAAAATAAGGGGAAAAATGTGACGATATTGAACTTTTTTTGGTCGGAGTCGGAGTCGTGTTTTTGGTCAATGTTGGAGTCGGAGTCGTGGTTTTGGTAAATGCTGGAGTTGGAGTCGGAGTCGGACTTTTTTTCACCGACTCCACAGCCCTGTAAATAATAAATCAGTCATGAACAACTCAACAAAAAATTACATACACCAAGTCCAAGATATTTTGTTTTCAATTGAAAAAATGATTTACCTTGTCGGGAATTGAGCCCGGGCCTTGACTTTTGACTAATTTGCTCATAATTAACAATTGAATTGACTAACAAGCAGTTTTCGTAGGAAAAAATATATATATTTAAGAATTTCGACTGAAAGTGCTTGATGGAATTTTAATATCAAACTTGAATCGTATGAACTTTGTACTTTTCCACGAGTTTTGTCGCTAACGACCCGGGCTTCGCCTTGCGGCATCTTCATGCATTACAAGTGCATGAATGTACTTGAATGTACTGAATTGTCACTCAGCTGTTAATAGTTCGTAAGTTCCGACGATGCCGTAAGCCGACATGGCTAACCATAATATAAATAAAATAATTTATGTATAACTAAAATGCTTTTTTTTCACCGTCTTATAATGGAGTTCTACCAAGTAATTGCCAATTCAATCAATATTTATAATAGTTGTACCGTTTGTTGTATTTTTAGCCTTGTTTGCACAATAGTTTGAACAATGCTGTTCAGGGCTGTGGAGTCGGTAAAAAAAGGTCCACTCCGACTCTAACTCCAACATTTACCAAAATCACGACTCCGACTCCAACATTGATCAAAAACACGTCTACGACTCCGACTAAAAAAAGGTTAATTTCATCACGTTTTTTTCCTACCTTTCCTATTTATGTACATATATTTAAATATATTTTAACCAACTAATCCGGCCAATAGCCACTAACTTCACAGCTCTAGTTTGAACAGTGATGTAACCAGGGCTAGCGTTGTTCCCAACCACCACCCGCCACGGCCGTACGTTCTGGTTTCAGCAGACGTGTCCCGTGGCGTAACAACGTGAAGCGTATCTGTTCAGTTTTGATCGCAGGAATTGTCCGAGAGCAGAAGCTCAAGTACTTGGAGGCTTGCACTTAAGTGTGCTGACTGTCTCTATCATTTAAGTTTAAAATATTAAAAATGCAAAACAGTGAAATGACTAGTGACATCTAGTTTCCGATCGCGAAGCGGGGGGACTATACGAATAGGTCCGCTCTGTTGCCGTACGACGCCGCAAATTTGCTGAAGGCCGCGTAATTCAATTTACTAGCCACCAAGTCCGCATGTCCCGTGGGTCCGACAGAAGGTCTTACCACCTTGAGCAACTCTTCTCTTTCTCCCGACATTAATGGACAATCCCACAGTATGTGGTCAACATCCTGTATTTCGCCGCATTTGCATGTCGGCCCATCTACCCTCCGGCCAAGCTGGAAGGGCTGTGGAGTCACAGTCGGAGTCGTAGTCGAAGTCTTAGTCAGAGTCGGGGCTTTTTGGCCAGAGTCGGAGTCGTCGCGGCATTTTGGCCGGAGTCGTACTCGGAGTCGGAAATTTTTTAAAGTTTGAACTTTTTATTTTTGCATTTAATATATCCAATTTGTCTTTTTGCCGCATTGGTAGGGTCAGGGCTGTGGAGTCGTTAAAAAAAAGTCCGACTCCGACTCCAGCATTTACTAAAAACACGACTCCGACTAAAAAAAGTTAATATCGTCACGTTTTTTCCTTTAAATTTCCTATTTATGTGTATTCTATTAAATATAAACCCTATCAATGCGACCAAAAGCCAAATTTGACATATTAAATGCAAAAATAAAAAGTTCAAACTTTTCCAAATTTCCGACTCCGAGTACGGCTCTGGCCAAAGCGCCGCTCCGACTCCAAAGCCCTGGATAGGATTGATATATAATTGAATACACCTAAATAGGAATATTATTGGAAAAAAGTGACAATATTAAACTTTTTTTAAGTCGGAGTCGGACTCTTTTTTACCGACTCCACAGCCCTGGATGTAACGAATGCATTCTTTTTATTAGCCACAGTTTGAGAAGCGGTGAACTTGGTGTGTTTTTTTTAGCAAAAAAACGGGAAATCCCATGTTTATTGATCATTATTCTACACCAGTCTTTATTTGTTTTGTGTATAGATCGTTGGATACGCAATACGTGATTGATTATTCAGAGAAAACGAGGAAAATTAAGAAAAAAAAAATATCAAAACGTTTTGATTAGTTCAGTGATACACAGCCTGCGGCCCGCGGGCCACGTGAGGCCGTCAATGAAATTTATGCGGCCCGCAATGACAAATCGTTACCCTAATTTGAGATGGTTATAATTGTCATTTTTGCCTAAAATGACTTATTGGTCGGAAAAGCTTGTAAATATTTACCGAATTCTATCATACATATATATTAGAGGACTGCACGGGCCGAAATTTTAAAATTTTACCAGGCCCGAACCCGAAGACCTCCGACCCGGGCTCGAGAATCATTTTCAGAAACCTTCCCGAGCCCGATATTTTTCAACCTTGCCCGAAACAAGTCCGATTTTTTTTCGAAAAGATGACTAATGCGAGTACGTGAAGTTTATTATAGTATTAAATTTAGATTTACGATAATGGTGAGCTCATTCGAAAATGGCCCGATTTTTGTTATATTTTGTTGTATGCTTGCGTCCGAGCCCGGCCCGGGCCCGAATCCAAACCTTCGTTACCCGGCCCGACCCGGCCCGCGGGCCAAACCCGAGCCCGTGCAGACCTCTAATATATTTATATGGATTCCAAAACTATCTATGGTTGAATTTTCTTTAAGAAAAAGCAAATCATGGCATTACGCCAATGCGCCGTGCATTTGACAAATATAAATACATGTATTTCTATCAGGGCTGTGGAGTCGGAGCATTTTGGCCGGAGTCGGAGTCGGTGCGGCGTTGTGGCCGGAGTTTTTTAATGCAATTTTTTATTTTGTTAAATATTTTTTGGGTCCATACATATGTTATAACCAGGGCTGTGGAGTCGGTAAAAAAAGTCCGACTCCGACTCTGACTCCAGCATTTACCAAAACCACGACTCCGACATTGACCAAAAACACGACTCCGACTAAAAAGGTTAATTTCGTCACTTTTTTCCCCCTAAATTTACTATTTATGTGTATTCAATTAAATATCAATCTTATCAATGCGGCCAAAAGCCAACATATTAAATGCAAAAATAAAAAGTTCAAACTTTTCAAATTTTTCGACTCCGAGTACGACTCCGACTCCGACTCCACAGCCCTGGTTATAACATAATTAACAGCGCGTTGTTCACATACTGTACGTTCAAAATCCAGTGTTTTATCTGTTTATTACAATGTGACTCTGAGACGTGCGTCCTTGGACATGTTATGTTCCCACATTAAGTCGTAGCTTTTTTTGTGCGATTTTCCACGGAACGTATCTACAGTACAAAAAAAAGGTTTAGGTGTAATGTATTTTTTTGAGACGGTCTTATTTATTTATATCTCTTTTGTCTATCCGTTTCAGAAAATGACAGATGCTTCATCCTGGGCTCCGAAATGCAAGGAGTTTGTAAATACAGCAGGGACTGTCCATGGGCCACGCGGCAGTTCAGGCTAACCGGAGTCCGACCAACAAACTGCGGATTTGACGGTATGCATAATCGAAACATGACATTAAGTCCATAGAAATCAACGCATTATTGCTCCTGAGATACTCTTGGCAATCTTTACAAAAAAAACTATTCTTATCAATTTTTCACAGCTGTATGACATAGCATGCGAAGGTCCAAAGTAGGCAAAGGACAATAAATTGCTCCTGAGACACTCTTGAAAAAAAAAGCAAATCCATTTTTTCTGTTTTTTCTATTATTTTTTGCACAGCCTGTACAAAATCACACACAATTTCAAAATTTACAATCAATAAATAATAAATTACTCCCGAGACACTCTTGGCAAACATTACAAAAATACGTTTTCTCGTGATCTAATCTCAACCTGGACAGAAATAATTGTCCACGATTAAATAATTATAAATCGACGGATGATTAATTGCTCCTGAGACACTCTTGGCAATATTAAACAAATATGTTAACTCGTGTTCTTATTATTTGTGCATCTTTGTACGAAATTATGAGCCCTTGTATTTCAGTCAACGGATAATCAATTGCTCCTTAGACACTCTTGGCAAACATTAAGCAAAACATGATTTTTCGTGTTCTTGTCACTTCTTGCACAGCCTATACAAAATTGCACAGTCACATAATTATGATCATTAAAAACAAACGAAGAGTAAATTGCTCCCGAGACACGCTTGGAAATCTTTAAAAAATGTGTTTACTCGTGTTCTTATCATTTTGCACAGCTGTAAAAAAAAATACAAACACGTTCATTTCAATACATAATAAATTGCTCCTGAGACACTCTTTTTTCATTTTCTCATGATGATGTGGAATAGAATATTTGTAGTATGTACTTATTCCACATGAAGTTTCGCTCATGCCCAGGACCGGATTACCAACTGATGAATTGAAGTCAGTTCTAGTGACCTCTTCTATGTATCTTATTTATAGTTCTTCTTTCTGATCAGTTGACAGTGCTTGCTGTGAGCGAAACCGGTCCTAATCTTAAAATGTGTCATGATTTTTTCTTATTATAATGTCATTCCTCCAAGTATTGACAGTGAACACGTTAAAAGTGATATATTAATGACGTTCATTTTGTTTTTTTTTTAATTTCAGGTGATTCCGTGATCGTGTGTTGCGTCGAAAACAACAGCAACACAAACAACAACAAAAACCAGGGCAGCAACAACAACCAAAATAATAACGGGAATGGAAACACTAGAAATCCCGGAAACCAGTTTGGCAACAATATCAATTTTGGTGGAAGGCCAAGTTAGTATGAAACTAAGCATATTAACTTTTCGTTCCCGGTGGGTGAGACAGTTTTTTAGGACCGTATTTTGAAGGTTAACCATACCTAAACTCACCCAAGCCGAGTCGATATATACTTCTGTAAGTCTGTCCTATATAATTCGAACTGCAAGAGCCACATGAAATTGATTTAACATATTTCTTCACCCTGATGCCAATTCAATCAATGAATCATTTTGTTATTTTTTTCAGGCACCGTGAACAACAATCCAATCAACTTCAACGCCAATAGAGGCACCTCGTCAAACAACAACAATGGTAACTCTGGAAACACGGGGAGCTCTCCATCCAGCGGTAACATCCTGAGCTCAGCTGATATCTCCAACAGACGTGGCGGAAGGAAAACCATCAGTGAAAGAAGTAAGGAGAGAATAGATACTTTGTAAGATGAGTCGACACCTCACATTGAAAAGGTTCTAACTGCTCTTAACACTGTTTTGAGATATGAACGTTTGAAGTTTCGATTGATTAAAATTCATTTGTAACAATGAGCGAGTAAAAATGTTTCAAATTACTTATTTTAAGAATATTTTTTCACAAGACATAAATAAGAAAATTGTTGCTGGACTGAGTAACAGGCAGCCAAGTTCAAAAAAAATATCTTAATATACCTCCACTGTGAGCCTTTTTCCTGCACATTATGAGCGGACATGAATTAAGGGGGTCCCCCCATGTGACGGTCAGTTATTTTAGCTTTTATTGAGAATTTTTTATGACGAACCTTATTAATTTAGAAGTTTGAAAATTGTACCATATGTTCATTGACATTTCAACAGTAAGTCAAAATGTTTTCAGACTAAAATCCCCTTTAAATGACCAAGTTCTACCAAGTAAATGCCATGCAATAAAAAAAGCCCCACAATTGTTACATATTATAATTTAAGTAAAGATTTCGACTGAGAGTGCTTGATAGAATTTCAATATCAAATTTGAATTGTTTGAAGTTCCAGTTCAAGTACATCCGTGCACTTGAAATATCTGAAGATGCCGAAAGGCAAAACCTTAATTATAAAATATATATAGAAAAAAAAAAATGGCATTACAGCTTACGCCAATGCGCCAAATATTCTTAATTGTGAAAGTCATACGAGATTAACTCGATGATAAGTAATGAATCAGCTGTGCACAAAATCAACGATAAATAACATTCACCCGGCCCAAGATCTCTTTTTTCAATTGAAAAAATCTGACCTTGCCGGGAATTGAACCCGGGTCTCCAGATCGCTAGGACAAAGCTCTTGCCACTAGACCACAGGGACTGATATGTTGAGATACATCCACTGTGATTTTTTTTTTAAAGGACCAAGCTATACCAAGTAAATGTCATTCAATAAAAAAAAAACCCCTACAATAGTAACTTGTGACAATTTATTCCACAGAGTGCGAAATTTACAGTTCCAGCGTCACCCGGGTCATTGAAGGACTTCTTCTTCTTCCCGAGCCGGAGACCCTCACCATCAAAGTGCCAAAGTGTGACTACAGCAGCACCCCGTTGATCGTCGGAGGCTCTGAAACTGAAGTCGGAGAATTTCCTCACATGGTAATATACCAATCTATCTTGGTAAATTATGGATATATGGTCACGGGACAGAATTTTTGTCAAGATTTATGAAAAATAAGCACATAAAATGAAATGAAATCCCAGCGTCACTTAGCTCCCCTGAGTACATCCTATGGATGGTCACCAAAGACCTTCCGGGGCGTCGGGATCCATCAGGTTGATAGAAGAGGCATGCAGGATTCAGGCTCCCCGGGGCATCCGCAGCACATGTCCAAGCCCCAGGTCCATCGTCGCCTTTTTATTTTGGACGTAATAATGGGTCGGTTTTTCCGCTCTCTTACCTCCGTGTTCCTGACAAAGTCAAACCACCGTACTCCTAATATTCGCTGCAGCAATTTTTCTACTCTTCCATGAGTTTTGTCGCTAACAAACCGGTTTCGCCTTTAGGCATCATCAAGCATTTCAAGTGCATGGATGTACTCGGTCCTGATCCTATTATTAATATTTTGTTTCTCATATCAAATCTCTTACCTCCGTGTTCGTTCGTGACAAAGTCAAACCACCGCACTCCTGATATCTGTTTTCGAAGCACATCATACGGTTACCCTGTGCTTTTGTAATGTGCCATGACTCGCAACGGTAATGCAGCACAGTCAGTATGCATGCGTTGAATAGGTGGCACTTTTTCTGTACAATCAAGTACAACCTTGAGTCCCAGACTTTCCGCATTGAATTGAAGTACGGTAGAGTATGGATAAATTCTGTCCCGTGACCATAGGACGGGACAGAATTTATGAAAAATAAGCACATTGAATGAAATGAATGTAAGGCTTAAGTTGTTTTTTGAAATGTTTCGTCTTTAATTTTTAAATTTATTATAATAAAAGATCCTAAAGAATACTTCGCAATAAGTATGAAATCGAGTTGTTTTAATTTACAGGAGCAAAAATGCAACCACAAACTACACAAATAATAATATTATACAGATAGAGACAGTCACATAAGTTTATTATTTGTTTAAAATAAAAAGAATAATTTTACTATAGGCTAATATTAAAAAACAAATTCTTCTTTCAGAACTCATACAATAATCAGTAATACGGTAAGAAAAATTATGGAGAGAGGATGTATGGGGTACCCTGTCTAGCCTAGGTATATAAGCTATCTCTAATACACGTTTAAAACATAATTCTGACGAAGGCGTAAGCCGAAATAGCTATCAACAAATATATACAATAATTTATGTGGAACTAAAATTCATTGTTATTTTTCTTACCGTATTATAATGGAGTTCTACCAAGTAAATGCCTACTCAATCAATAATCAGTAATATTCTTTAGATTTAATCATTTTGATTCCAAATTTTATAATAATTCACAAGAACTCAAAGAGTAAAGTCAAAACATAAAATTATAAGCCAGTATGTGTAAATTTTTTGGGCTTAGCTCCAGAGGATTGGGACTCTGTCCCGTGACTATATATCCATAATTTACCTCTATCTTATCCCTCGGTCAAAGACGGTCCCTGAAAAAAAACGCGTGATCCAAAGGGGGGTCTAAAAATACCCCATTGGTATTGCTTTATTGGCATATATAATATATATTTAAAAATCGATAGTTTTCTTATAATTATTCATATTTTAAGTCGCGCATGAAAGGACAAGCGTTGATGTTCGTGACAGAAAGGCGTTATCAAAACTATGAGCGTGAGCGCTTATTTACGCTTCTAAATGTAAAAAAGCATCCGTTTGATTTGAAACGTACGCTTGAACGAAGCTCGTTTGATATTAGATAACTGTATCTTATCACGTATGGGCAGTAAACTTTGAATCATGGCAATTGGTGGCGATGTTATAAAAAGTTTTCGGCCAATATTCCACGTATTGTGTTAATAATTTTGACACGCGTTTCGCCGCTTTCAGAGGCATCTTCGGACTTACTATCGCAAAGTTTGCTCAAGTAACAAAGCAAGATTGATTCTAATATTTTAAAATGATAAAATTACAAAATGGAGTTTGGGATTATTCCTTTTTACGGAAAGCAAGGAGGGGGTTATAGGATCAAAGCAAAGCAAACAAATAATTATACTACTAATGAAGTTAGCAAATACAAAACTTTGAAAAGATTCTTATTAACAAATGACCTTTTGGTCGCAAAGCTTGTATTTTTTTTAAACCATGTCCCCTCCGAAATTGAAGTACATGGACTCGTCACGGAGTTTATCTCTACACATATTTGTTTCTGCGAAAACTTCTTGTTACTCAGTTGGTCAACCTCTCTTTTTCGAAGAGAGTATGTATGAAAAGGTATACAAGGACTAGTGGTTAGCTAATTGCTGTCACTATGCGTCACTCACTAGGAGAGAAAGGTGGGAAGGTAATTTTAACAACAAAAAAACCCATTGCCTCTAAGCAGAATCGATTTATCGATGAAGAAATCTGCTCGTATCGGGAATAGGACCCTGCTGGTCCGACACGGAAGCCAACAACGTTGACCACTGCACCACGGACCAGGCAGAAATATTATAATGAATCCAAACTTCAAACGCTCATACCTAAAAACAAGGTCAAAGCCAGTTAGAACCTTTTCAAAAAAAGGTAACGATGTGATATTATAAAGTTTTTCTTCTTTTTGTTTCAGGCCCTAATTGGATGGCCCCTAGTCAGAAGCAACACGTTGAAGTGGGCATGCGGGGGATCCCTCATCAGCGAAAACTATGTCCTGACGGCGGCCCACTGCGCCAGTAATTATCGAGACAATACATTGTCCAAGTGAGTGGTATATGCCAGTCATTCACGCAACTATACGTGTAAGGCCTCAGTAGAAGCGCTTGACACTGCTTCTCGCGTAGCGTACCAGGTGCTTAAGTTGTCTAGATCAGTGTTCTCTATCCGGTGGTCCGTGGCCAGGCGCCAGGTCGCATGTACTTGTTGCCAGGCTGCAAACAGTATGTCAAAATTCAAGAACTTTGCCATAAAAAATATTAAATATAGAATTTTTACGCCTGCACATTTACTTGTATTTTAGTAAATGTTAAATAAAAATAATTGGTAGGGTGGTATGATATGATGGTAACCGGACAAAACAGAACATGACTTTTCAGAATATGATAAAACAGGTTAGGTTAGGTATTTTGTCATGTTCTGAAAAGTCACGTTCTGTTTTGTCATACTCTGTTTTGTCATGTTCTGTTTTGTCATGGAACCTGATATGATATAGTAACATCTGTCACAGTATAAGATTAAAAAAATATGAAGCAAAAACCATTTTTATTTCAGTGTTGTGGTCCACCATTTTTCCGCACGTGTAAAAAGGTTGTGAACACTGATAGACGACTGAAAGATTCGGTGCGCTCCGCAAGAAGCAGCGGCAAGCGCTACCACTGAGACTTCACTCTAAAACTTATAAAAAGAACCGTAAACGAAGTGTTATTTGTTTGATTACTTTTTGATGGCCAAATATCAAAGGCACAAATTTTTGCACTCAGTAAGCATTGTTACAAGATCAGGACCGGTTTCTCTCATCGGAAGAAATTTTCATTTTTTTTTTTGATATCAACTTTTCATCAGTTGAGAATGCTCGCTAAGCGAAACCGGTACATGCAGAAATATATATTTTTTTTTTTAAATTTATTTGAAAATACCAAGCGGTGAATGTATTAGTATAGTCCACCACATTCAGTCCATACGTGGAGTATATATATATAGCCACTACGCGGTGCCTCCATGATTACCTGTCACCTTCAAGTCACCTTTTCACCAACTGTTGACATTAATATCACTTTAAAACCAATCAAATAAAGTCGAAATCAAATTTGAATTTCGCGCTTACGATCCGGGTTTCGCCTTTCGGCATCTTCAAGCATTTAAAGTGCACGGTTATAACTGTTCAAGCACATCCGTGCACTTGAAATGCCTGAAGATGCCGAAAGGCGAAACCGGGGTTGTGATTGACAAAACTCCATCAAGCACTCTCAGTCGAAATCCTCAAATAAAGTTGAAATCGTTGTTAAATGCTGTCTCTCTACTCTATCTCTCTCCACAGCCCCGAGCCAACCGCCGTCCGCTTGGGAGAGCACAGCATCAGCAAGAGCGATGAAGGGGCCCAGCCCCAGGACATCGGAATCGCCTCAGTCATCGTCCACCCTTCGTACGAGCCGCCCAGCAAGTACCACGACATCGCCCTCATACGGTTGTCCAGCCCCGCAAGGTAAACACAAAACAAGACTAACAACTAAAAAAATGCGGGATGTGTCGTGCAATTTACATGGGTAAACGGGAATTTAAAACGCCCATGCCGTCGATGAAAAGATTGGAAAATTAATTAATGAAACTGTTTGCACTGGAGTTCAATGCTGGAACTCTGTACCCTCTCCAAATGTGGAGCATATGGACTACAAATAGAGATTATCTCACCGGAAGTTTTCTACAAGCCATGCTTTTTTTATGGATGTTATTTTATTTTTTTGTCATCCATGTCCGCTTCCGATGTGGAGCATGTGGCCTCCTCACGAAGCTACCTATCATTTTTTGCTTTTAACTCAGTTCAAACATTCTTTGTTTATTAGGAAAAAAATATTTATAATACATGGCATTACAGCTGACGCCAATGCGCCATGTATTCATTTAACAAACATAATAAAGATAGGTATTAATTATTTATCATAGAATGGCATTAAAGACACCACATAGAATTATTTTTTTTTAGCCATGTCCGCACCCAATTTGGAGCATATGGACTCCTCACGGAATTTATCTCAACATATGTTTTTCTACGATAACTGCTTGTTACTCAGTTGCTCAACCTCTCTTTTTCGAAGAGATTAGGGATGGAATGGATACGAGTACTAGGACATAACTAGTGGTTAGCTAATGTCACTATGCGTCGTTTTTTACGATCGGAAAGGTGGGAAGGGATTTTCAACAACACAAACACCCTCTGAACATATCGACTGAAAAAAATCCGTTCGTACAGGGAATCGAGCCCGGGCGGTCCGTCACGAAAACCAAAAACGTTGACACTGCGCCACGGACCGTACCACATAGAAATAATCAGAGCAAAAACAAAAAAAACAAGTTCATTGCTGAAAATGTCCACTTCATTAGGCTACTGCATCAGTTGCAAGCGTAAATTTTGGCGTGGCGTGGCGAGACTTGCTTCATAATAATAAGTTGCCGCAATGGTTTCAACGATGGCGCCGTCTGAGAAGCCGAAACGCAGCGTCATAACGAAAGGAATTTGTAAGCCGAAGCAAGCGCTGTTATTTTTCATACTGATTTGGATTCGGCATTTACGCTGCGCTTCGTCTTCTCAGACGGCACCATCGTTAAAGCCATTGCGGCAACTTTTGATTATGAAGCAAGTCTAAGTCAAAATATACGCTTGTCAATGTTGCGATAGTCTTAGGCAGTGCATTGATCAGCCGAACAACCCTCGTGACTGGTGACTCACTCACATTTACCGACGCAACCGATATGTTCTCATTAAAAAAATATCTTAATTTTTTTTACATTTGAATTGTTTGAATTTTGTACTTTTCCATGAGATTTGTCGCTTACGACCCGGGTTTCGCCTTTCGGCATCTTCAGGCATTCCAAGTGCACGGATGTACTTGAACTGACGCGTAGTAAACAGTTTGTATCGTTTATCTATTATTAAACCATAAATTTTCGGCAAGATTGACTGAACTCTTCAGTAAATTAGTGTTCAGAAGTTTCGTGTTGTTAGCCAAAATAAAAATTTATGGCTTAGTAATAGATAAACGATACAAACTGTTTACTACGTCTTGAAGGTGAAGCCAATTTTTTCAAGCATCCGTGCACTTGGAATGCCTGAAGATGCCGAAATTGAAACCCAGGGTCGTTATGGCGTATTCAAATTTTCACGGAAAAGTACAAAATTCAAATTTGATATTGAAATTCCATCAAGCACCCTCAGTCGAAATACTCAATTAAAATATCTTACGCTTTGGTAACGATTAGTAGTGGTTAGGTTAGGTTAGGTTTCAGACAAAACAAACGCCCGTGCCTTCACAGATAAGTACTGCTCGTACTGGTACTTGAAACCGCGAGGTCTGTCTCGGAAGCCAACAGAATTAACGACTGCCCCACGGATCCAAGAATATATATAGAAAACTTCAAGCTGCAATGGGCCACTGAAAATCTTGAATTGGGTCGCATGAAGCCAATTTTTGGCCACATGTACATGCATAGCTAATCGAGATAACTATATTGAATAACTGTGTTTGTCTTCAGGTTCGGCAACTACGTGAGGCCTGCCTGCATATCTCAGTCGATATCACCCGATCAGCAGCCCTCGGTTGCTACAGGGTGGGGAAAGATTGCTTATGGTAATATGTATTCATTTATTAATATTTTTGTAATACGGTAAGAAAAATAACAATGCATTTTAATTGTACATAAATTATTTTATTGATATTATGATAGTTCTGACGAGGGCGTAAGCCGAAATATCTATCAACAAATATATAAAATAATTTATGTACAATTAAAATACATTGTTATTTTTCTTACCGTATTATAATGGAGTTCTACCAAAAGAAGATTCAACCGTTTTTGCAAGAGTTCTTTCCTATTTATTGGATTTTAAAACACTTCTATAGCATGGACTTTCAATTCAGATGATCGCAATACCAACTGTTTCTCTTCCGTAGTACGGAAAAATAGTTGAATCTTTCTTTTGCACCCCCCAACACCCCGTCATCAGCCGTCGCTGCTACCAAGTAAATGCCTACTCAATCAATAATATTTATGTAAATTGCAAAAATTACGGTTCCGTGAAAACACGACCTAAGTCAAGTCGACACATGGCACATCAACACATGTCAAGTCGACACATGACATTTTGAAACATAGACAATTCAGCAAAATTATTTTAGTGATTTTATGGGTTGGTAAGCCAGAAACCATTGCGAGAGTGTACTCAATAAATTTGTAAAATTTCACATCGATCGGTCGAGCGGTTTAGTAGTCCATAGCGGACATACACACAGACATTCATTTTTATATATATAGATAGATAGATGTACAAAAATATTCTGTTTATGATTCCAGCCAAAGAACCTTCCGACGTCCTATTGAAAGTGAGCATCAAAGTGATCTCGACCAATCGCTGCGCCCCTATATACGAGGGTCTGTCCCGTAATTCCCTCGCCAGGGGGCTGATAGAGCAACAAATATGCGCCGGGGAACTCGGAAAAGACACGTGTCAGGTGAGATTATTGTGGACTTTTCAACCACACCAATACAATAATAATAGATCGAATCAGTAATATTAAATTAAAAATAACTATGATTATTCCACGTATTGTGCTACTAACTGTGACACGTGTTTCGCCTCTTTCAGAGGCATCTTCGGATTAACTATCGCAGAATAGAATAATAAAAATAAATAAAACTCTTAACTCTCAGTATTATTAAATAACATTAGCTAACCACTAGTCCTCGTATCCTTTTCATCCCTATTCTCTTTAAAAAACGAGAGATTGAGCAACTAAGTCACAGGCAGATCTCTAAAATTCAAATGATTCAAATACATATAGACAGACAGTAAACTAAATTTGAATATACATATATTTTTCTACGAGAACTGCTTGTTACCCAGTTGCAAAACCCCTCGTTTTTCGAAGGTAGTAGGGATGGAAAGGATACGAGGACTAGTGATTAGTTAATCGCTGTCACTATGCGTCGCTCTTTGGGATCGGAAAGGTGGGAACAACACAAACACCCATGCCTTTGAACAGATTTATCGACTGAAAAAATCCACTCGTACCGGGAATCGAACCCGGGCGATCCGGCAGGCAAGCCAACGCCGTTGACACTGCGCCACGGATCGGACATTATTGACTGACAGTAAACTAAATGTACAAAAGTATTCAATATTTTTTACTACAGGGTGACAGTGGAGGTCCTCTACAAGTATCAGACAATACCAACCGGTGCATCTTCCACGTGATCGGAGTGACGTCATTCGGATCGGGTTGCGGTGGGCCCAACTCTCCCGGAGTCTACACCAGCGTGGCCCACTACCGCGGTTGGATCGAGAGCGTCGTCTGGCCGTCGGGTTAAGAAGCATATTCGAGGATTTTGATTGGCTGGGCATTTCAGCTCGGCCGATTGGTCAAAAATAGTACCAACGTTACCTACTGACTTTTTTATTTTTATACAATCGTTCCAAATTTAAACATCTTATAAATTCAATTTACATTGGAATAAATTTTGTATTTTTGTGATATTTTGTTTTCATTTTCACATTACTGGAGCAAACTTCAAGTAAATTATGGATATATGGTCACGGGACAAAATCCCAATCCTCTCGAGCTAAGTTCAAAAAATTTATACATACTGGCTTATAATTTTTATGTTTTGACTTTACTCTTTGAGTTCTTCTGGATTATTACAATATGTGGAATCAAAATGATTAAATCTGAAGAATATTACTGATTATTGTATGAGTTCTGGAAAGAAGAATTTATTTTTTAATATTAGCCTATAATAAAATTATTCTTTTTATTTTAAACAAATAATAAACATATGTGACTGTCTCTATCTGTATAATATTATTATTTGTGTAGTCTGTGGTTGCATTTTTGCTCCTGTAAATTAAAACAACTCGATTTCATACTTATTGCGAAGTATTCTTTAGGATCTTCTATTATAATAAATTTAAAAATTAAAGACGAAACATTTCAAAAAACAACTTAAGCCTTACATTCATTTCATTCAATGTGCTTATTTTTCATAAATTCTGTCCCGTCCATGGTCACGGGACAGAATTTATCCATAATCTACCGAACTTCAATTCAATGCGGAAAGTCTGGGACTCAAGGTTGTACTCGGTCAGAACCAAGAGTAACTTATTAAACGCATGCATACTGACTGTGTTGCTTTACCGTTGCGAGTCATGGCACATTACAAAAGCACAGTATAACCGTATGATGTGCTTCGAAAACAGATATCAGGAGTGCTGTGGTTTGACTTTGTCACGGATGAACACAGAGGTAAGAGATTTGATATGAGAAACAAAATATTAATAATAGGATCAGGACCGAGTACATCCATGCACTTGAAATGCCTGATGATGCCTAGAGGCGAAACCGGGTTGTAAGTGACAAAACTCATGGAAGGGTAGAAAAATTGCTGCAGCGAATATTAGGAGTACGGTGATTTGACTTTCTGTCAGGAAACACGGAGGTAAGAGAGCGGACAAACCAGCCCCTTATTACGTCCAAAATAAAAAGGCGACAATGGACCTGGCTTGGACATGTGCTGCGGATGCCCCGGGGAGCCTGAATCCTGCATGCCTCTTCCTGATGGATCTCGACGCCCCGGAAGGCCTTTGATGACCATCCATAGGATGTACTCAGGGGAGCGTTACGCTGGGATGACCTGGGAAGAAGCGAGGAAGTTGGCGGGATATGGAGAAACTTAGAATATGCTTCGAATAGGGAGCGGATGTGGGGAAAAAAACACATTACTCTTTCCGAAAAAGAGATTGAGTAGCTAGCTATTCTCGTAGAAAAACACCAGTCTGTCATGAACATCAACGCAAACGGCTTGTCTTTTCATTCCCGTCTTAAAATATGAATGATAATAATAAAACTATTGATTTTAGTATTTTTATTTTTTAGAATAATGTATAAAGATATGTTAAATCAAAATATAACATTTTTTAATGCAAATATGTCAATAAAGCAATACCACTAGGGTATTTTTAGACCCCATTTCGGATCACGCGTTATTTTTCAGGGAATGTCTTTCTAAGGTTAACCTTTAAAAGCCCTACGGTCCCGTATGGGACCAGTGATTATCGAGCAATTTACTATCAGATTGCACCAGGGCTGTGGAGTCGGTAAAAAAAAGTCCGACTCCGACTCCAGCATTTACCAAAACCACGACTCCGCATCCGACATTGACCAAAAACACGACTCCGACTCAAAAAAGTAAATATCGTCCATTTTTTTCACTAATTTTCCTATTTAAGTGTATTCAATTAAATATCAACCCTATCAAAGCGGCCAAAAGCCAAATTTGACATATGAAATGCAAAAATAAAAAGATCAAACTTTTCAAAATTTCCGACTCCGAGTAAGACTCCGGCCCAAAAACCCCAACTCCCTGGTTTTTAGTAAATGCTGGAGTCAGAGTCGTTATTTTTTTTACCGACTCCACAGCCCTGGTTTAAAGGTTAATAACCAATGCTTATATAACCATCTCCTTGGCCATTAGACGCTTGGGTCTTATTTATTTTCGTCAACTCATCCAGCAGCCATTTTTGTGCACGGGTTCTGAATTGCAACCTATCAATGGGCCTCAGCAATTTCATGTATCTCGACACAGATTTAAACCAATGAACGTCTTCGCATTCATCACCCAGCCGTTGTCTATGGCTAAGCTTCCTTTTTAGCTCTTCGATCTCGCGGAACGACGCCATGACGCTTTCGTTTCTTGTTTGAGTCAGCGAGGGCGTCAGCTGTTTGCTGTGTCCCGTCGTCGTTCGCGACACGGTGAACGAAGAAGACTCACCATCGTTGCGTACGTTTTGTACAAACGATTCGTGAATGGTCCCGTCCGGTTGTCTTGGATTCACGACGTACTTCAGAATAGACATAGACCCGTAGAATGGATGTTGCCTGGCACCAGTTGTTGATTGCGGATAGGGAACTATAAGAACATTATTGTCCAAATCTGAAACAAAAACACAAGAATTTAATAATTTCAGGGCTGTGGAATCGGAGTCGGGGCTTTTTGGCCGGAGTCGGAGACGTCGCGGCGTTTTAGCCGGAGTCATACCCGGAGTCGAAAATTTAAAAGTTTGTACTTTAATTTTTGCATATTATATGTCAAATTTGGCTATTGGCCGGATTGGTAGGGTTGATATTTAATTGAATACACATAAATAGGAAAATTAGGCAAAAAAAAGTGACGATATTAAACTTTTTTAAGTCGGAGTCGGAGTCGTGTTTTTGGTGAATGTTGGAGTCGAAGTCGGAGTCGTGGTTTTGGTAAATGCTGGAGTCGGAATCGTAATTTTTCCACAACCCTGGTTTTAAGCCTGCATTAAATCATACTTATGTACAGTTGTAGACAAGGTACACAATACATTTTCTTCTCTGTTGAATCATTTGAATTTTGTACTTTTCCATGAGGTTTGTCCCTCAAAATGCCTGATTTCGAAGTTTGTACCAGATATTTTTTTTCAACATGTCCGTTCCCAACTTGGAGCAAATGCACTTCACGCGGGGTCTATCTCAACATGTTTTTTTTTCTTCTACAAGCATTGCAAAGTTTGCTTCAGTAATATGAAAGAGTCGAAACTTTATATTAAAATGAACTTCAGCAAAGTTACCGCCGAATGCATAAAAAGTATTTATTTAATATGTTTTTTCTTCGAGAACTGCTCATAACTCAGTCCCTCAACCTCTCTTTTTATAAGGGAGTAAGGATTGAAAGAATACGAGGACTAGTGGTTAGCTAATCGTTCTCGCTAAGCGTTACGTTTGTGGGATCGGAAAGGTGGGAAGGGATTTTTAAGCAACACAAACACGCATTGCCTTCAAACAGAATCGGTTTATCGCCTGAAAAAATCTGCTAATTCCGGGAATAGAGCCCGGGCGGTAGCTAACGATGTTGACCACTGCACCATGAACCGGGCAATTTACCAGAATTAATTGATGATGTTCTACCGAAGAGACTTGATGGAATTTCAATATCTAATATTGTAAAACTTCTGGAGCTTCATCACCAACGGCCGGAGTTTCGCATTCCGGCATCTTCACGCGTTTCAAGTGCACAATTGAGCTTTGATTGACAGTTGGTATCAGATTTTAATTTTGTACTTTTCGGTGGTTTTCGCCTTTCTGCATCTTCAAGTGTTTCAAGTGCACATATGAACTTGAACTGTTGCGTAGTAAATAATTTTGATTGTTTTTACTGACAAAAAGAAGCTTTAATTATAATTTACTTTTAAATGCTTGAAGACGTCGAAAGGCGACACCCGGGCTGTTGGCGATAAAACTCTTGGAAGATTACACAAACAATTTTTATTGGAATACCATTAAGGAACTTTAGTTGAAATCCTAAATGATATCAACATTGCTAGTAAGCAAGATTGAGGAGCTTACCACTGGTCCAATTCCAGCCATTATTAATTCCAGGGCTCTGGGGTCGGAGTCAATCCCAAAGAATAGCCTTGTATTAGCCAGAGTCGGAGTCCTTTTTTAACTATTTATTCATGCATATAACATGCATATAGTATGAAACATTTTGGCTTTTTGCCGGATTGGTTGGTTGATCTTTCATTTAATTAATACACATAAATAGGAAAGGTAGGAACCAAACCTGAATTTTTGGAGTTGGAGTAGTATTGGTTTTGGTCAATATTGGAGTCGGAGTCGAGTCTATTTTTAACGACTCCACATCCCCAATTCTTTCTTTCCTGTTCTCATCAAACAGAGCAACTAAATTAAAAGTAGTTCTCGTTGAAAAAAAATCTCCTTGGTAAGGAGGCCTAATGGCACAGGAGTTGCGCATTACCGACACAATGTCAGCTAGAGTAGACATGGTAGATGTAGGAGTAAAAGGTGTTGACCGTCAATTCTTGGTAGACAAGTCAGTATTTTTAGCTCAATAAAAAACCCTTTTTTTCTATTTACACTTATGACCACATATACCTTGCAAAGATCAGCACCAGTTTTGATCATCACGAGAACTTCAATCGAAAATTTTAACAATGAGCGAAACCGGTCCCGATCTCAATAAAATGTGTGTATAAATAATGCAGAAAAAATTGTCTTATTGAAAACCAAATTTATGAGAATCGAAACAAAAATTGAGCGTTACCGACACGATGTCGAACCAGACTCGACACGGGAATTCTAGGAGTTGACAAGGTAAATATGATAAATTATAAAACTCTTACAGGTATGTTTTATTTTAGCATTTCTTCACGAATTTTATAATACGGGGATTGACATATATCCAATTGTTTTTTCAATTCGGCCAATCGCTCTTTTGAACTGTCGTATTTTACAAAATACGCTTTAAAAAGTTGCAAACCTTTATTTAAACTTTCTAAACTTAAACTTTTAATGGGTTTATCTATCCTATCTTCGCTGATATTACCAGGTTTTTCTTCAGTCATGTTCACTAAGTCTTCTTCATTTATTTCCATGTCGTTATTTACCAATTCTTTAACGACATTCGAATCAAAAGATCGATTCAAAGTTATTATACCGTCTTTTTCATTGAATATTAACATCGGTTTAGTCTCATTCGCCACCGCATCGGGCCAAAAACGTCTCCACCGCGCGTTTAAATTTCAACGTTTTCACATCTTTAATACACAAAACGACAACTTCAATACAATTTAAAACAGAAAAATCGTTCCATACTTTTAAAAAAGTGTCATCGGGATTGGCTTGTAATTTATCATCCAAACAATTGACGCGTACGGCGTGTATACAAGGATTTAAAAACTTTAACGACGCCCTGTTCAAATGGTTGGATTAAAGATGCGGTATTGGACGGTGCAAATAATACCTCTACGTTCGGATGTTGAAGATCTTTCAAAAATCCACGCGAATTATCAATAATTAATAAAACCTTTAAACGCAGTTTTGTTTTTACACGCGTAACCTTCAACGTCACGTATAAAACAATTAAAAAACCAATCTTTTAATACGTCTTGTGTAACGCACAATTTTTTATTAGCTTTCCAGTAAACCGGAAGACATTCCAAATTTACTTCTTTCATAACGCGTGGATTTAAACATTGATTAATTACCAACGGCTTTGTAAAATAATCTACTGAAACGTTACCGCATACGAGTAACGTGATACGTTGTCTTGATTCTTTAAAACATGGAGACGGCGCCTCTATTTTAGATTTAGACGCCGGTATCTTTTTCCAATTTAGTCCCATCTCGGTACCGTAAAATACTTGATCTGAAGTATATCCTTCAATTTGTATGGCTTCTTTAATACGGTTTAAGGAAAATATTAGCAGATTCTAAATCGGATGAAGAATGTTCATTGTGCAGTTTGATGTTATTAGAAGAGAACCGTTTTTAAACCCGATCGAACCACCCATTACTGGCGACAAAAGTTTCATTTGTATTGCATTCTTTTTCCTTCAAAAGTTGAAACAATTTGATAGCTTTTTTTTTAATCAGATTTACATTCATGGGTAGATTTTTTTTCTGGCAGTCTTCTATCCAGATCATTAAACAATTTTCCGTTCTAGCTAATAGATTATTTTTTAAACGAATAGTTTGTTTTATACTAGTCAACGATCCGATAGAAATCCTTTTTCGTATTTTATCTTCCCTGACTTTGATTCCGAAGATTGTACTCCGTTTAATGTTCAGGTCTTTGGATATGTTACAGTCTTTTTCTCCACGTTTAAAACGTTCCAAAATGTCTGCCTTCTGCTCTAGCGTTATGCTCTTCCTTTTCTGCCTTTCCTTGGTCCCGCCCGATAACATGGCTACGAAATAAAAACAAATTTATAAATAATTTGATCTTTTCTCTTGAGCTTGGAGCATATGTACTCCTCACGGTGTTTATCTCAACATTTGTTTTTTTCTACGAGAACTGCTTGATACTCAGTTGTTCAACATCCCTTTTTCAAAGAGAGTTGAGATGGACTCGATATTGGAGTTGCGTGTTACCTATACGATGTTCAAGGAGTTAAGACTGGGGTTGGTTTTTCCGCTCTCTTACCGTGTTCCTGACAAAGTCAAACCACCGCACTACTAATATTCTGTTTTCGGAGCACAGTATACGTTACCCTGTGCTTTGGTAATGTGCCATGACTTGCAACCGTAAAGCCAGCCAATCTGGCCAAAAGCCCAATATTTCATATTATATACATAAATAAAGAGTTTCAAAGTTTTTCACCACTCCGACTCCTTCCCCACCTTTCCGATCCCAAAGAGCCACAGATAAGTGACAGCAATTAGCTAACTACAAGTCCTTAATCCTTCCCATTCCTAATCTCTTTAAAAAAGAGAAGTTGAACAACTGAGAAACAGGCAGTTCTCGTAGAAAAGAGCATATGTTGAGATTACTTCGTGAGCAGCACATATGCTTCAAGTTGGGAGTGGACATGGATAAAAAATAAAAACAACCATAACCTTTGAACCGAATCTTTTTTTTTTTTTAACCATGTCTGCTCCCAATTTGGTCTGCTTCAAATTCATATATTTTTCAACGGGAACAGCTTGTTACTCAGTTGGTAAACCTCTCATTTTCGGAGAGAGTAGGGATTGAAAGGATACGGGCACTAGGACAGGACTAGTGGTTAGCTAATCGCTTATATGGTCGAATCAATTTATCGATGAATAATCATACCAGGGTGGTCAGTGACGGTGGTGACGGGGTGTTGGGGGGTGCAAAGGAAGATTGAACCATTTTTGCAAGAGTTCTTTCCTATTCATTGGATTTTAAAACACTTCTATAGCATGGACTTTCAATTCAGATGTTCGCAATACCAACTGTTTCTCTTCCGTGGTACGGAAAAATAGTTGAATCTTCCTTTTGCACCCCCCAGCACCCCATCACCAGCCGTCACGGAATCCAACGACGTTGACCACTGCACCACGGACCGATCTATTTTAACACAATGCTTATGGAGAGCACAAATCTGAGCGTTTGTTAATTGACCATCAGATACGAAATAGCATACTATTTATCAAAGTAGTTAAAAGGTGTGTGGGAGGAGTGTTTTATACAAATATCACCGTTTCATTGCATTTCTTATCAGTTATCAAAATGCTCGCCATGAGCGAAACTGAGTACTAAAAATGTTTCATTATTTTTCAGGATGTGGAGTCGGTCAAAAAAGCTTCGACTCCGACTCCAGCATTTACCAAAACTACGACTCCGACACTGACTAAAATAGTTTAACCCTTTGAGTGGTGAGGTGTTTTGGATAATAATAGGTTTTTTTCTATAAATTTAATAAAATATTAATAGCAAACAAAAAAAAATTACAAAATATTTTGTTTTGTTTTCCGTAAATATAATATTATTACTTACTGAAGGAATTGATATTTCTTATTCAATTTTAAAACGCAAATTCTACTAAAATATTCAAATAATTAATATTACTTTCAAATAATTATCTTGAAGCTTATGCATCCAGTTTGGGTCTGGATCTTTATTGCATTCATATGTCAACATGTGTTTCTCTATTGACGGTTATTTTAGGAAGCGTATCGAACTGAAATGCATTTATACACTCAATAACATATGGCCACAGATTTCTTACCAAATATTAAACTTTTTATAAAACTCTTTTGCTTATTTCAAACATAATAACATTTCAATAAACAATAAGAGAATGGCAATGGATAATAGATGACAACATACTACCGCCGTACCGGTACGGCGATACTAATCAAAGGGTTAATATCGTCACTTTTTTTTGCCTAATTTTCCTATTTATGTGTATTCAATTGAATATCAACCCTAACAATCCGGCCAATAGCCAAATTTGACATATTATATGCAAAAATAAAATGTTCAAACTTTTCAAAATTTCCGACTCCACAGCCTTGTTATTTTAATTATAATGCCATTCCGCCGTATTAACAGTGAACACCTTAAAATGAACAAAGTGTTAAACAAAATGAAAATGTTATTTTGGACTTACTTGTGGAACTAACAACGCCGACGCCCTTTTCCGGTTTTTGTTGAGATAGTAAACGGTTCCGATATATTTGATGCCATGTGCATTTCTTGCATTTGAACCGTCTATCACCGACGTTTAGTTCTGAACATTCGAATGGTCTTTTATCAGTACGATGAGATTTCCAATTGCATTTGTATTTACTAGTGAAATTACATTTGTCGCATCGGCGCTGCTTTCTAGATGGGTTAGAACTATTTTTTATCTTTTGAGCGGCGATTTCAGACGTTCCGTGAGCGCTTTTGTGCGCTTGGAGAGCGCTAAGGGACTCGAATGTACGCGCGCATGGACCGCATACGAAATTAGTGTCGTGAAACACGCCTCTTTTCAAGTTTACGGCAACATCTACCGGTTTCTGTACCGGGATTTCCCTTACATCTTCGGTCTCGATAATGCCACGCGGTACTAACACTTCGTCATCTGAGGAATTCATTAACGGGTCTTCTAAAGAAGTAGAAGGCTGGGCGGCGGGATCCTGAAAAATAAAGTCGAATGTTAGACGGTGGAAGTGAGATATTTTCTACAACAATAGACGAATATTATTTCTACTAATTTTTACTATTTAGTAATATTTTGTATTTTTTATTTTAATTTATTTGTATCAGAACTGGTTTCAATAACGTAGCTTAAAAAGCATTGGAGTTATATCAATTTCACTGAAGTACCGATAAAACAGGGTGAATAGAGACAAAAACAAGGATTACACTTTAGCACAACTTAAGTATTCAATTTATTTTTTACCACAATGACTATAATACTATATCCCGAATGACAAAACCAAACCAACTAAATGATTGGCCAAAATTGAAACAAACGTGATTAAGTTCGATGCCTGTGCATCTTTACTTTTTGACCCGTTATAAACTTGTCTTTTATTGCACGAAAATCAAAATCAATCATGTTTTTTTTGGTATATAAGTACCGTAAAACGGAATGAATAGACTCGTATAGAATAGAGGTTCATATATTCCAATAATTACAATATTTTTGTCTCTATTCACCTGCCAAGTCTCGATTTATCCCTCTCTCGTCTCTATTCACCCCGATTCAATGTGAAAAGAGACATCGAACAAAATTGACTGTGTCTTATTAACGATAATGAATATTTGAAAAATATTGTCATAAATGTGTAGTAGGACCACTTAAACAAGTTTCAAGCCATTCATATTTGAACTATGTGGCGCAGGTAAGAAGATAGATAGTCGTGAAGGGTAAAAAGTGTCTTTATTCACCCCGTTTTACAGTACATAAGTTTTACAATTATTTTTGACAAATTATCCGGACAGTAACTTGTTAATAGCATAAACACCCATTGCGTCTCAGCAGAATCGATTTATCGACTGAAATAATCTGCTCGTATCAGGAATCGAATCCGGGCGGTCCTACACGGTAGCCAGCGACATTGACCACTCCACCACGGACACTGGGTTGACTGTTTGTATTATAAAACAGTTATTGTCAAATAACACGTCATTGAATAAAAGTGCTGTCTTTATGTTAACAGCTGTCTTTTGTTTGGAAGCGCTTTTAATTTGAATATAAAATTTGTCTTCGAACATAATTTCAGTTTGTTTTAACTAACCTTAAACTCATTCGGTTCGTATTTTGGTTCGAAATTCACCAAGTAAGAAACCGGTATCGGCAACTCATATAGGTATTCATTTTCTTCATTTTCCGGTTCTCTTTTAATATCCATTTTTGTTTACTTTTGATAGGATTTTTCATAATATTGATAACATAGCAATAAATAATCTACTTTTCATTTACAGAGTACCTAATGCTAATTTCATAGTACAGTTCTTAGTATCTTGTCTATGCTACTACCATAGACAAAATTGCATCGATTACAATTAATAATGAGGTATACTTGGTCATATCAAAAACCTTAATACTGAGGTGTTATTTGTTGGAAATCGCTGTTTCGAGATGTTTGGCAAAGAAGATTTTGTTGTAATTTTGACTTTTCAATTTACTCGTTCGTTTTTATTTTGTTTTTTGACAAATTAGTTTAAAAAATACAGCCTATCATTTTGATTGAGCAAAATAAATGCTGTTGATTGAAATGATATTTACTTGGTTTAACTCCAATATTACCTGGTAAAAAGGCACTGTATTTTAGTTTCAAAAAATATAATATATAATTTTGTTGATCTATAAAGGATACATTAATAAATAAATACACTAATACTGAATTTTATTTTATTCATTTTACTCTTCAAATAAAATAATTTATTTTCTTTGCTCTGAAAAAAAGGCTTTATTTTAAATTGCCTTCACTGTGTAGTCCCATTTCCCTTTTCTTAAATAATTATCAAGTATGCACACAGCTATTTTTATATACTTGCAACATTACCAATATATTTGCACACTGCCAACACCACACAAAAAGGCCATCGCATAGATATTTTAACATGTGGAGGCCATTTATTTCTAAGTCCATACGTATCGAGTTGTGAATTAAAATGTACATAAAATTGGAACCAGAAGATGTCGAATCCAATTTGGAGACACCTCAAAGTGACCTTGAAGTTTATCATCGTTCGCCCACATTGCAGACAGATCAACAAACTATCGATTTTGTGACCCAACAAGAAGTCGACTCAATCAGCTACGATTCAATGGTATTTATTTCATTTTATGCTGTCAAAATTATCAATTGAGAAACCAAAAAATTAATAAAAGATTTTGTATGGTCAGACTGTCATATATGCAATAAGCTATTCACAATATTCAAAAAGCAATATATGTATTTGTTCATTCACGTTCCAAATATGCTGTGTAAAGATCAGTACGTCACGGTCCGTAGTGCAGTGGTCAAGGTCGTTGGCTTCCGTTACGGACGGCCCGAGTTTGATTCTTGATAGGAGGAGATTCTGCTCGAAGGCAAAAGGTGTCTGTTGTTAAAAATCCCTTCCCACCTTTCCGATCTCAAAAAGTGGCGCGTAGTGAGAGCAATTAGCTAACCACTAGTCCTGTCGGAGTCGCAACATTTCAATCCCTACTCTCTTCAAAAAAAGAAGTTGAGCTACTGAGTAACAAACAGTTATCGTAGAAAAATACATGTTGAGATATACTCCGCGAGGAATCCATATGCTCCAAGTTGGGAGCGGATATAGTTAAAAAAAATCTTGATTTGTTTTTTAAATACGAAATAGTAATTTATTCTAATGTGTTGTTTTAAAGTTAAGTAAACATCGTTGACCACTGCGCTATGGACCGGGAAATAATAGTCAATTTGTATCGGTTACAAGAAAAGTTAAATTGATTACTGGTGAAACTTGATTTTCGGGTCACCTTTAAAAGTAGAGAAAAAGCGTGTTAATGTCTTTTCACCAAGAGTTGAATGTTGATTTACATGTACAAAAAACATAATTATACAGTCTGATTACACTTATTTTGTTTGAAATATACGGGAATCGAATAAAAATCAATGATTCAATTATGTTGGGACTCGAACCCGTGCGCTCCGCAGCACAAGTCAACGACGTTAAAAAATGACCATTTATATCCCACTCTCTTCGAAAAAAAAGGAGTCCATATGCTCTTCGTTGGGATCAGACATGGCTTAATAAATATGTCTTTATAAATTTCTAGGATAACATCAAATTAGAGAATATTAAATCTAAAATTGTGATAAAGAGTGAATTTGGATCTATGCCGCAACCGTCAGAGGAAGTAGACGAAGAGCTGTTTGCATATGTTACTACGTTTCAAATAGAACCACAGGTAAATAAAATATATAAATCTGAAATATAATTTTCTGTCTTTTATGAGGTTTTTTTTTTTTTTACTAAGCCACTTCAGTACCGTTAGGCCTCTGGTAGCCGCCGCATACAGACGTCACGAATAAAGTCGCAAATATTGTAAAATATATAAAAAAAATCTTACTGTAAAATTCTTATCATATTTTTCTTCTAGAAAAAAATGGTTCTTCTGTCATCAGTCAATCTTGTTGAAAAAGAGATTTTTTAGTAATCAGGCGTTAGATGTGATCAATGTGACCATTTTGCTAGGTCGATTTTTGACAGTACGTTACCTTACTTTGAAAAGTTTCTAATTGACATTTTTGCCTAAAATTACATTTTGGTTGGAAAAGCTTGTATTTACCGCATTCTATCATATATAGGGTCTTTTTATAAGGACGCTTAGTTTTGAAATGTAAATAAAACAAGTTGTTTGTGAGATTTCGACTAAATTTTAATTTCATTTGTAAGTATATTTTACGGCACTAAATATGGAATATAGCATCAAATGTCTGCCAATATCCATTCATTATAAAATGGGCCATGTCGCTAAAGTTGACTTTTTTGTAAAATTTGGGTAAACTTCCAACTGCTCCAGAACCCAATCAGGCGTTGTCTGTTGTCGTTTACGTGAAGTTCCTCGGTTAGTTGGATTTTATACGGGTGCAGACATAAGGCCCGATTCAAAATTCGCCAAGTTGAAGTCGCAGAAAAGCCAAGTTCTCGTGAACGACGAGAAATAAGCTGCCTTGAGTTTTCCTGTACACTTTCACACACAGCAGCAATGTTTTCGCCAGATATTGTATTTTGATGACGTACAGGTAGGTGTAGGTGTTGGCCGATTATTTACCAAACTGGTTGACTCAAATTTGGCCACTAAACAATGAATAATCTACTCAGCAGGACAAAGTAACATATTTTGAGCGTCCCTATTGAAATACCCTTTATATGAATTTCAGAATTATCTATTGTTGAATAACGGAATTAGCAGAATTCCAGAGTTGCACTGCATCTGCACACTTTTTTTACTAAATTTATTTGACAAAGTTCTAAGATTGTCATCACTATTTCCAACATCAGATCTTTAAGACCATTATTTCTCAGGAAGATTTGTGAAAAAAATATGCTTAAAATAAGTAATTTGAAACATTTTACATGCTCATTATTACAAGTCAATTTTGATCAATCGTAACTTCAAACGCTCATATCTCAAAACAGTGTCAGAGTAAGGTGTCGAGTATATATATGTATTAACTTTTCTTTTAGAAGTGGGATTCAAAATGGCTCCCCAAACAGATCAAAAAAGAAGAAGAAGAAAAAGGTTTCATTCTTCCTGACTACGAAATCGACATCGACGAGTTGGACATAAAAAGGAAGTTACCAAATCCGCTCTAGTGGCCGTCGTCAAAATAACGAAATATAACTTTTTGAGTCGCCATTTTGTTTGCAACATTTGCTACGCCGTCTTTGCCACGTCAGCCATGTTGAAAAGGCACAGGTTTCGACATGGCGAACCGAAATTTTTCAATTCCGGTCTATCTTTTGGCTTAAAAAGAATTAAACTTGAAAAAAAGAGACCAAATTTAAATATATGTAATTTTAAAAATAAAGTAGTTAATTCACCGAAATCGCTTCTAAAAAGTGATATTTACAATTGTAAATTTGACAAAATGTCTTCTTTAAAATCATATTTACCCTCTGAAAAGTTTAAAAAACATTTTAATAATATAGTTAAGTCAACTAATTCTTGCCAAAAGTTAATTAAATGTGAATTACCTAAGAAACTATCGATTAGCAAGTTTGAAACATGCGATTTTAAATCTAAACCGTTTACTAATAACAAAATAACCCAAAATTTAGTTACAGATTTTTTTAAATGTAACAATTGTGACTACAATTGTTTGTCGATACTGCATTTGAAGCTTCACATGTTGACACATGTAAACGAAAACATATTCGATTGCAAATTATGCTGCTATAAGTGTCGGGGATTGGAAAATTTGTTGGCACACAAGTGTGTTACTAGTTCTAGAAAAGTTGGCAAGAAAATAATCCTCAAAAATATCACCGAATGTGATTATAGGTGCAAATTTTTTAGACGCATGAAAATGTTTAACATTGAAAATAATGACGAAAGTCCTTATGTATGTAAAATTTGCAATTTTGTTTACCATTAGTAAATTAATTTTAATTTAGTAATTTAGTAAAATGGTGGTGATTATAGAGATCGGTTATCTTTTTTATAAATATTATTTGAATCAATTTAGAATTTCTATTGAAGGTTCTTAATAGAATTTCAATATCAAAATTGAATCGTTTGAATTTTGTACTTTTCCATGAGTTTTGTCGCCAACGACCCGTGTTTAGTCTTTCGGCATCTTCAGGCATAAGTTCATTTAAAAAATGCTTTGCTTTGGTTTATATATCGGGGCTGTTAGATTCGTTAAAAAATACGACTCTGACTCCAACATTTCCCAAAAACACGATTACGACTCCAACATTGACCAAAAAACATGACTCCGTCTAAAAAAAGTTTAATTTCGTCACGTTTTTTTTCTACCTTTCCTATTTATGTATATGTTACAGTGAAACTGTATTCTCAGTGAAAATATATTCTTCTCCAAGCTGTCATTGAAATAAAATTTGACCGCCCTATCTTCAGCCCTATGTTTGTCTGTGTTTTTCTTTGGTTCTTTTATTTTATGAAAGGGACTACTTGCTGATTTTGTTCCATTGAAGCAAACCAAAATTTTAGGCCGGCAAATCATCGACATGGGTCAATAATTTCAATGATCGTGACCAGTGAAATCATGTTGTCATACAAATCTATTACTTGATATATTTTCACTGAGAATACAGTTTCACTGCAACATATGTATATATCAACCAACCAATCCGGCCAATACCAAATTTGACAAAATAATAATATGCTACAATAAAAAGTTCAAACTTAAAATTTCCGACTCAAAGTACGACTCCAGTCAAAGACTGCACGGGCCGAAATTTTAAAATTTTACCCGGCCCGAACCCGAAGACCTCCGACCCGGCCCGGGCCCGAGAATCATTTTCAAAAACCTTACCCGAACCTGACCCGAGCCCGATATTTTTCAACCTTGCCCGAAACAAGTTCGATTTTTTTTCTGAAAAGATGACTAATGCGAGTACGTGAAGTTTATTATAGTATTAAATTTAGATTTACGATAATGGAAATTCGGAAATAGCCCGATTTTTGTTATATTTTGTTGTATGCTTGCGTTCGAGCCGAATCCAATCCATCGTTACCCGGCCCGACCTGGCCCGCGGGTAGCCCGTGCAGACCTCTACTCCACATCCTTGATTTATAAACACAAAATTTCTTTTTAAACCCATGGAAAATTATAAAATGCAAACAATTCGAATTATCTTATGTCGAATTTATTTTTAATTGTTTTTATTTTTTAAATCGTGTTGCACATGAAATAAGCTAGAATTAACAGTCTGCTGCTTAAAACCGTACTATACGAGACCCAAGTGTCATGGCCCATCACAAAATTGTAATCAATTGAGTTTAATAATACTATTCATCTAATTAAGTATTTCGACTGAGGGTGCTTGATGGAATTTCAATATCAAATTAGAAGTCAGTTCAAGTACATCCGTGCACTTGGAATGCCTGAAGATGCCGAAAGGCGAAACCCGGGTCGCTAGCGACAAAACTCATGGAAAAGTACAAAATTCAAAAAATTCTAATTTGATACTATTCATCATTAAAAATGTTCTGTCTCTATCGCTCCAACCACGTTTCATACACATGGTACTGAGGCATTGAGAATTGACCTGCCGATTGTGGCTGTGACATGGAAATGTTTCAGGAATTTTAGTTTTTATAATATAGTATTCGTTATTTTAATTGGACAGTGTAATAAAGAGCCGATTGGATTCAATCTTGTTTGTAATTGTTTTCTAATTTTTAATGTTTTTTTGGATTCAAGTCCATTTTTGATGTAATATTTTGTATTATTGTATTTTACTAACTTAATTTATTGTAATGTGGAATCTATTTTACGATTTTAGATGAGTGTTCATTTACTTTTAAGCATTAATGCTTATTTTAAATAATCAACGGTCAACGTCGTTGGCTTCCGTGACGGACTGCCCAGGTTTGATTCCCGGTACGAGTAGATTTTTTCGAAGGCAATTTATTGTTGTTAACAAAATCCTTTCCAACGTTTCTGATCACGAAAAGCAATTCAAGCGATTAGCTAACCACTAGTCCTCGTTGCCTTTTGTAATATCTACTCTCTTCGAACAAAAAAAAGAGGTTGAGCAACTGAGTAACAAGCAGTTCTCGTAGAAAAACATTTGTTAAAATGAACTCCGTTGGAGTCTATATGCTCCACGATGGTAGCGGACATGGTTAAATATAAACATTTTTGTTAAATTAATGTATGATCATGCTTTAAATGTAATATGTTTTTCTTTTATCAATTATTTATTAAACCTTATGTATATTGTATTTTCCAATTTTATATTGAATACTTTCAGTTGATGATAAACGCTGCGAGTGAAACCGGTCCTGATCTGAATAAAACTCATGTGGAATATGTAAAAGAAATGAATTATTTTCACTTAGCACATACTTATTCCACATTCAATTTATGAGATCAGGACCGGTTTCGCACATCGGTCGATAATGCTCGCTATGAGCGAAACTGGACCTGATCTTATTAATTTTATGTTGATTGAGAACAAAATATGTGTTCACAGTGAATACTTCAAAAGTGATAAACGACCCTGTTGAATTTGATCTCGAACGAAACGGACTCGGATCTTTTTAAAATAAATAAAGAAATAGTGAAAAAAATAATGTGTTTTACTTTGAAACTGCGAGGCAAAGAGTCACTATCGATTCAGTCATCAACCGATCAATTTTTTCGTTTTTATTTTATTATAAATCATTGGTCTCTTCTGAATATTTCTGTAATCTGAGTGTGCAAGTAGCATGGGATAATATGTTGAATGAATCAATCGAACTTTTTTAATTTGAATTTCATTGACTCAATGATTGGTTGACTGATTACATCGAGAGTTACAATATCCTTCGAAAGACAGTCCTTGAAAAATAGCTCGTAGGCCGAAGGGAAGTCTAAAAAAGACCCCAGTTGTTATAACCTTATTGGCATAGACTGCAATAAAAAAATGACTGATTATGCTTTATAACTATACTAGTATTCGAGCCCGGCTTCGCTCGGACCAGTTTGGGGTTATGTTCACCTCGGCGCGAAAATTCAGACGGGCCAAGTTGAAACAACTTTTTTCAAAATTCAAAAGTCTAGTTCAATTAAAATGGAATTAAAATGAACATTTCAGACTGGCATTGACATTTCACAGCCCCTTTCATATATTGACAGCCCCATTCTCGCCCATTAAAATGTCCAAATTCAAGGAAAAAATCTAATTTGCTGTCAAAGAAATGTCAAATAATACCTTCACGTAAATAAAAACATTATTATATTAATAAAAGCCGGGAAAAGTTCAGTAGAAGACTAATTTATTACATTTTGACTAAATGTTTTCGCCGATAAAAAAATCAAACAAATTTTCTTTCATATTCGTTTTTATGACAACTTAATGACCAACAATGCAAAAGGGAATTACAGACCCACAGACATACATACGCCGTTTCGGTTTTATATATGTACTACTCGATACTCGGGTCATTGGAGTCTCTACACACGCATTGATAACGAAACAAATTTACCGTCGAAAATTTCGCGAGCGAAATCAATTCGATTGTTTGAACTTGTAACAACAATGCAAAAGGGAATTACAGAGATACATCCCCCGTTTCGGTTTTATATATAAGATAACTATTCATATTTTAAGTCGCGCCTGAATGAGACAACCTTATCGTGTTTTTTATAATTCTTGACTGGTGATATCGAAACTGTGAATGCGACTTCTTATCTACACCTTTTAATGTAAAAATCATCCATTTGATTTGGAATTTTCGTTGAAAGAGGCGCGTTTGAGATAAGATAACGTTATCTTATCGCGTATGGGCAGTGATGTTTTAATCCTGGCAATTGGTAGCGATAATATAAATGGTTTTGGGCCAGTAATAATCCGTCTGATTTTGCACTTGCGACTAATTAAGATATTGCATCAAAATGTTTTGAATTCCAAATGAATCATTTCATTCTTCTTCAAAAAGAAGATTATTTCAAAAAAGTAATCATAAAGTTGAAAGCACTTTTGTATGATTCTTCACGTATGTAAATCGGATACATTTCAGCACCTATTGTATTGATGCATTGCTCAGCGTCGTTGGCTTCTGTGACGGACGGCTCGAGTTCGATTACCGGTACGAGCACATTTTTTCAGTCGATATGTATATGTTGACTGTGGGCAGTAAAACTCCCTTTACACATTTCTGATCCCAAAAAAGCAGGGCACGTAGTAAGAGTGATTAGTTAACCATTAGTTCTTTCCTTGTCCTCGTATCTTTTCAATCTCTATTCTCTTTGAAACAGAAAAGATGAGTTATTGAGAAAGAAGCAGTTCTCGTGGAAAAAAAACATGTTGAGATAACCTCAGTAAGGAGTTCATGTGCTCCATGTTGGGAGCGGACATGGTTAAGATTGTATGGATGCATTGGTCAGCGTTGTTGGCTTCCGTGAAGGGCCACCCAGGTTCGACGGCAATGGATGCTTGCGTTGTCAAAAATTCCATCTCACCCTTCGATCCCAAATGCGGTCACCTCAACACTAGTCCTGTCATTCACCTCGTATCCTTTCAATCCCTAATCCCTTCGAGAGTTTGAAAAAACTGAACAACAAACAGTTTTCGTGGAAAAAAAACCAGCGCTGAGATAAGCTATGTAAACAAAGAGTCCAATTGCTCCAAATTAGGAACAGATATGGTCAAAAAAGCCAAAACCAGGATCGTAGGCGACATAACTCATATAAAGTACAAATTAAAATATAATTTTTATAATTGCAAGTGTTTGGTTACTAATTGTGATACGTGTTTCGCCTCTTTCATATGCATCTTCGTACTTCCTATCGCAAAAGTTTATTACGTTAAATTAAAAAGTTAAAAGTACTTCGTATGTTCATATAATTACGTAAACTTTAGGTCGGATAAAACCCTAGACTTATTTTAAATATTCTTATGTTATTATCTGGTCATTGATATTTTCAAAAATCCCCATAATTATAACAAACCCACTTAATTCATTGAAAATTCTATAAATACATTCAATTTTCGCTAATTTACATTTTAATAGCCTTTTAACTTAGTGATCTACTTATATGTTTATATATAAACGATACAAACTGTTTACTACGCGTCAGTTCAAGTACATCCGTGCACTTGGAATGCCTGAAGATGCCGAAAGGCGAAACCCGGGTCGTTAGCGACAAATCTCATGAAAAAGTACAAAATTCAAACAATTCAAATTTAACTTACGTAAACAATCTTTGCGATACTAAATACGAAGATGCAGTTGAAAGAGACAAAACACGTGTCACAATTAGTAACACAACAGTGAAATAATCAAAGTTATTTAAAATTATATATTCCAACAAACTTGCACATAGTTATCGCCTAATCCATCGAAAATAAATATCGACATAATTTTGTTCAAATACAAATTAACTCAAAAGTGCATTTAAAAATATAATTTTGGTTATAAAACTAAAGAAACTTTTCTTTTGATAATGACAATATATTTTATAGAAATATGTTTTTCGCCACATATAAGAATAAAGAATCAAATAAATTCAACGAAATGCTTCAGTCAAATGTCAGCTTCAGTTGTCTATGGTATTCAACAACATATTTGTTGATTATTCTTTAGTACTAACAAATATTTACCAAAATTGTTGTTAAATAACTTTATATTGAATTAAAATGGACATAAAAACGGAACCAGTCGATGACGATTACAACTCTGATGAACAGGAGCCTAATCAAGCTTGGTTTGAAGTACCAATCGAGAGGAACGATAGCGATGAAGATTTTGAGGTTAGATTTCCGATATATATTACATTGCTAGTTTTCGTAATTATAAAGCATTTTTATGACTTATTTGACGTAAAAATAACTCAAAATAGTTTCATACGTTGTTTTGTTTGTTATTAATTGGTATAAGTTAAAAATTTAATACTAAAGTACTGTAAATTTACTTTTAAATGACAACACTAACAATATTGTTACTAAAAGTCGTGTTTTAAATTGTATTGGACAAAAACTAGCGTTCTTAATGTTTATTTTAGTAAAATAAACACATTTTATAGAAATTGAAATGTCTCTAAATGAACATATATTTTAGTAACTGGCCACATATTTCTTTCGACTAATCCGAGGCCAAAATGAAAATTCCACTATTCTTGAGAATCAATATGATTGAATGTCCCTCATAATTTTTTGAGAACTCGTGAACATGAGTTGTTTGTTCTTGCATTGGGTAGAACCAGTCTGCCAATGGGAATGCCACTGCGAAGAGCTTTAACAATTTTAAACGGCATTGCTTCGGATGTCGTCATATTTCATATTGACGTGAGTGAGTCCGAAAATGTATCTAATAGGGTGAAACACGTGTCACAATTAGTAACACAATACGTGGAATAATGAAAGTTATTTCAAATTTTATATATATAATGAACTTCCACAAAGTTACCATAACCGTGCAAAATAATTTTCCCGGTCCACGGTGCAGTTGTGAACGTCGATGGCTTCTGTACCGGGCTTTATACGAGCAGATTTTTTCTGTTTTATATCGATTCTTTTCGAAGGCAATGGGTGTTTGTGTTATAATCCCTTCCTACTTTATGATCCCGAAAATCATTGCAAGGCGACAGTGCCTAGCTTACCACTAGTCTTCGTATCCTTTCAAACCTACTCTATTCACGCAGTTCTCGTAGAAAAAAAATACAAGCTGAGATAAAATCTGACAGTAGTCCATATGCTCCAAGTTGGGAGCGGATATAAAAAAAAATCAAAACACTTTGCTGACGATTTGTTTCTTTGACTCCATTACAGAACAGATTAAAAGAAGTCTCCAATATAAAACAAGAAGATGATGATTTTGAGGAGTTGGACTCCACGGAAGAGGCTACAGACTCGGACTGCAGACAGGTGAATATAATTGTTCCGTAACCGAGTTGTTAAAGCTCCAAACTTTTGTATTATACAGCTGTTGCATCAAATAATCTTCAAATTCAGTGAATGCACTTTCATAATTATGTTGATTTAAAAAAATCTTTCTGATGACGTACTCCTCTTAGATTAGACATGATTGAATTACCATTTACTTGGCGAACTCCATTATAACACGGTGAACAAAATAGCAATGAATTTTAGTCTTACAAAAATTCTACAATATATTTTTATAAGTTGATAGCTGTTTCGGCTTATGCCCTCGTCAGAACTGTGTGAACTACTAAACATAACTTAACTTTAACTGTCAGTTCAAGTTCATTCGTGCTCTTCAAATGTATGAAGATGCTGAAAGGCGAAACCCATTTCGTCAGCTACATAACTTATGATTATGTACAAAATTCCAACTATTTAAATTTGACAATGAAATAACATCAACCACCTTTTGATGAAATCCTTGATTATACATTCGCTTATCTTCATATACTGGTGCAGAAGAGTTGCACAATATATATTCTCTTCTATTCTAACATCCTTATTTAGCATTGAAATAATAGAGAATTAAATGTGACAAATTTTGTCGTTATGTATTTCTTATTGATATCATTTTTGTAGAATTTTGTGATATTTTAAAAAAATCTCGTGTAAAACATGTTTGCTTCTCCATGCGTAAACCAAACGATGTGAACATAGCAACCGACAGACAAAAACCCAATACAAAGATTGTTACTCTATTTCCAGAGCGGATCGACAAATACTGCCAACATAAAGAAAGAAAAATGTTTAGAGCAGATAGAAGAAGTCAAATTTGCTAATTATTCCGACGACTCCTCAGATTCCCAAAGCGATGAGGTACTGAATACATATTAATGATTCCTTTATTTTTTTATTCAGATTATTGTAGAAAATAATACCTGGTCCGTGGTGCAGTGGTCAACGTCGTTAGCTACCGTGTCGGATCGCCCAGTTCGATCAGATTTTTTAATTCAGTCAATTGATTCTGTTCAGAGGCAATGGGTGTTTGTGTTGTTAAATCCCTTCCCAATTTAGTGACAGCAATTAGCTAATCATTAGTCCTGTCCTGAACCTCGTATCCATTCAATCACTACTTTCTTTTAAAATGAGAGGTTAAGTTAATTGAGTAACAATCAGTTCTTGTAGAAAAAACAGATGTTGAGATAAAATCCGCGAGAAGTCCATATGTTCCAAGCTTGCAGGGGGACATAGCTAAAAAAGTTTCTCATTTGAATGTGTCATATTGTATATTTGCATCATTATTTTGTTTTTGTTTAACCAAATTGTCGTAAGGATTTCTTCAATTTATTTATAGTAACAAGCAGTTCTTGTAGAAAAAAATAAACATGCTCCAAACTGGGAGTCTACATAGACTTGTTTAAAAACTGATATTTTTTTTCTTTTTTTTTAAGACCCCCCTTCGAACACGAAAACTGTCCTCAAAAAAAGACTCATCCAAACAGAGCAGGAAAGCAAAGAGAGACAAAAGTAGCGCGACTACCATCGAAGATATGCCATTCAAATGCGACGTCTGCGACTACCAATGCAAGCATTCAGTGCACATGAAACGACACAAAATGACGCACTCGGGTGAAAAACCCTTCCACTGCGATCAGTGCGCCTTCAAATGCACTCGCTCAACCAATCTAAAAATACACAAACGAGTACACAGCGATGAAAAATTATTCCATTGTGATCTCTGCGAGTACAAAACCAAACACCCTGGAAGTTTAAAAACACACAAAGTCATCCATTCAGAAGAAAAACCTTTCGGTTGTAACCTATGCGAGTACAGATCGGCCTTGGCCTTTAAACTAAAGCGCCATAAGCTAATACACAGTACTACAGATAAGCCATACAAATGTAACATTTGCGAGTATCAGTGTAATCATTCTGGAAGCCTGAGGATTCACAAAATGAATCACAGCGGGGAGAAACCGTACGTTTGCGACGAGTGTGACTATAAGTGTACGCTGCCCAGGCATCTTAAAAGGCATAAGACAATTCATTCGGAGGTTAAGCCCTTTCAGTGTGAGTATTGTGATTTTAAATGCAGACAGCAGGGGCATTTGAAATCCCATACCATGATACATACGGGAGAAAAGCCGTTTAAATGCAATGATTGTGACTATAGGTGTAATCAGTCGGGGGGTTTGAAGAGTCATCAGAAAACGCACATGCGCGTCAAGGCGTTGACGTGAATTGTGTGCTCTTTTGTTGAATTTCAACGGAAATAGTTTTACACGAAAGTGAATGATTTTATTTATTGTTTGTTTCTTGAAAGTAACATTGATTGTATTTAGCGTTACATCAGTAGGCAAGAACAGATTTTTGGTACTCTCAAATTAGTGGTATCTCTTGTGGTACTTTATTGATAGATCTTAAATATCAATCGTTTGAATTTTGTGCTTTTCCATGAGTTTCCATGAGTTGTCGTCCTTCGGTATCTTCAGGCATGAAGTCACAGTAAATAAGTGTTAAAGTTTCGTGTTTTTGATATATGCGGGTGATGCACAATCAGTGGCTAGTGGGCCACATGCGGCCCTCAACGACATTTATTGCGGCGGACAATGACAAATTTCAATCACCTTTTTTCTTTAGAACTTTACGAACGATGGAAGAACAATAAAATTTAAATTTTTAAATACCCTACAAATTTCGATAGTTTAATCAGTTTTGCCCAAGCGGCCCTCGAAGTATCTGATAATTGTTTTTTATTTTTAAAAGTAAAAAAAAATTTTGGCGTTACAGCTTTCGGCAATGCGCCAAATATTCTTAATTGTGAAAGTCATACGAGATTAACTCGATGACTCTTTTTTTCAATTGAACAAATTTGACCTTGCCGGGATTGAACCCAGGCCCCCCGATCATTGGGACAAAGCTCTTACCAATAGACCAAAGGCACCGACAGAATTGATTATCTGGCCCTTCTCATAAAAAGGTTGTGCATCACTGATATATACCATACAAACTATTCACTACGCGTCCATTCGTACACTTGAAACGCCTAAAGATGCTGAAAAGGGGACCCCGGGTCGATTGCGACAAAACACATTAAAATGTTCCAAATTCAGATAAGTTTGAATTTTGCATAAATCCATGATTCACATCGAGTTCATTCACGCAATTGAAACGTCCGAAGATGCTGAAAGTAGAAACCCGAGTCTGCGAAAAACTTATCGTATTAATTAGAAAATAATTATACATTTTTTTAGTACTGATTTCATATTGAATATGTTCGTATCAGGATAGGTTTCGCCTGTCGTGAGCATTTTGTATGGAAATTAATGCTCAAATCGTCGGTTGAATTTGCTCGCGGTGAGCTAAACCGGTTATTAAATTTAATTTGGAATGAGTACAATAATGTGTTATAGAAATAATGTAATACAAAAAAAAGTATTTTTAAAAAGTGTTTATTTCATGTAGAAAACTTCTTCATTGCGTTTGATGGGGTAATCATAAACTTCTACATAGGTGGGCAGGAACAAATAGGCCTTTTCGAGGTTGATTGATTAATGATATCTTACCAATTTAATACATTTGTTTTGTCTATGGTTTGATGCAAGAGCAATCAGACGTGTGGACAATACTTTAATATCGTAGAGATCAGAAAATGTGATGTCTTTTACCTCGAGTTGATTTCGAGTGCATTCAAATTGAAAAGAAGTCACTTAATTACTTGGAGAGGCATTATTTTAAGGCTCTTACGAGTCGTCTTAGCTGGGCGAGGCGATCCGGCGCAGCTTTGAAAGCGGCAGAGTTTTAAAATATCAAACGGTCCTCGCCCGTGCAAGTGTCATATGTGGGCGAAGCGATCCGGTCAGGACGGCATATGTCGTAAGTCGCCTCAAGTGCCTGACTCATGGTGCGCGCGAATCGCTTGAAAATATGAAACGGTCCAAGCTCACCAGAGCGTTAATTGCGTCTGGCCGAGCGATGGCACATACGACCTTTGATCAACTACGTTTTAAATTGACTGGATTCGCCTAAATTCGCTTGCCGGTTCGCGTCGCTTACCTAAGACACGGGGTTAAACTTTTCCTCTCCATGGAAAATATATTTTGGGGACCCTTTTTTCGAATGCTAACAAAGTGTTGTAAAATTACAAATAATTAATGCTCATTTCATTCCTAGTCATTGCATTGATAGAGAGAATGGCTTGAACAATTTATGGTATTCCTCGCAGTTCACTAAACACAAATCGGTCCCTAGCACACCGTACTTTATTATTGACCCGTCAATCATTCAATATAACGGTTTTTAATATGCATTTTACGATGTGACCATATACGTATCGACACATTACTTTGAAAAAGTTCTAACTGCTCTTGACACTGTTTTGAGATATGTTGCGTTTTGAATTTTCGATTGATTAACATTCACTTGTAACAATGAGCGAGTAAAAATGTTTGAAATTACTTATTTTAAGCATATTTTTTTACAACTTAATAGAATTCTGCTTTCTCCGTTATTCAACCATAGATAATTCTGAAATTCATTTATATGAAAGAATGCGGTAAATGCATGCTTTTCCGACCAAAATGTAGTTCAAAAATGTAAATTAAACCATTTCAAAGTAAGGTAACGACATGTCAAATCTGATTTTCGAATCATGTAATTTGAGCAAAATATTTATATGTTTTATTTTTGAGGACCCCAAGATTTGGTGGCTCTTTCGCTTATAGGGAAACCCGCCAGTGGTAAGATGGTAAGTATAGTACAGTGAAACCCCGATTATACGTTTTTCATGGGACCGTATATATCAAACGATGAATGCGGGAAAGTTTCATATGTAAACTAAATGCCGGGACTTTAAAAAATGAACGCACTACGCGGGAAAACGTATAATGCGAGAACGTAAGATTGTGGTTCCACTGTATACAATTTTAATCTTAAAATTTAAATTTAAGACTAGTCAATTGGTAGGCGTGTTTTTCGACGTCGAATAAATGGTCGTAGAAAAAATGTTTATGTCATTTTTTATTTATTTATGATTACATACTAAAATGTAATTATTTGTGAATATTGTACTTTGTTATAGTTATTCTAGTGATAAAATACAAATAAAAATGAATGATATCTAATTTATGTGGGTTTTGTTTTAAAATAATTTATTTTCGAATCCACGTCAGCTCCCAGCGTGGAGCATATAGGCTTCTAATGAAACAATCTCAGCATATTTTTTTCAAAGAGAATTGCTTGTTTCTCAGTTGCTCAAACTCTATTAACCTTCGTAGGACTATCATTGAAAAAATGACTCTCAGGCCGAAGGGGACTAAAAAAGACCCCAGTGTTTTGGCCTTATTGGCATAGACTGCAATAAAAAAATGATTGAATATGCTTTGACGAATATTTATACACCTTTCTGAAAGAAAAAATCATTTAAAAATCCCTAATTTTTCCTATAATTATTCATATTTAAGTCGCGCATGAAAACGACGACGTTTCCACTCCAACGGCCATGGTGGACTAACAAGCCAATAACCATGCACGAATTCACATTATCTTATCGCTTATCGCCTTTTATTGTTGCCAGATATGAAACACTCCGTTCATGTTATCTATGACTCGCTATGGTCACGTTCTCTTATCGCTTATGGGAGTGAAATTTTATGTTAGCGCTTCCCAGCGATTGCGAACATCGACAATTAGACTGAAAAATTCCGACTTCTTCTCTTTTTTAATCGATTACGGCGCAACTAGCCAATAAATTTCATATTTTTTTCTGCAAAAGGTGTAAAAAACTATGATTTAAGAATATCAAAAGTTTGGACATCTTATCACTAGTATTAAGATAGATATTTAAGGTAAAGAAGCTGTTGGCACAAAATCTATACCGTTAGGGATGGCTAGGTTGAGTTAGATGGAAGCCGAGATAGAAAACTAGATCTACTCCCGGTCCGTGGTGTAGTGGAAAACTTGTTCGCTTCCGTGACGGACTGCCCAAGATTTAGTCTTTATACTGGCAGTTTTTTCAGTCGTTTTACAACTTCTATTCGAAGCCCTGCAAATCCCAAAAATCGGCGTGCAGAGAGAGGGATTAGTATTCCATGAGTCCTGTACTTGTCCTCCCATACTTCAATCCCTCTCTTTTCCAAAAAAGGTGAGGTTGAGTATCGAGCAATCCTCGAAGAAAAAAACAAATGTTGAGATTTGAGATAAACTCCATAAGAAATCCATATGCTCCAAGCTAGGAAGACCAGGATAGGAATTAAGGTTAACTTATAGAATCGGATAGTTTGGAAGGGCTATATTTTTTTAAATGCATGTCCACTCCCAATTTAGAAAATATGGCTAACCAATGAAGGTTTATGCATACTTATGTGGTATTTTTACCTCGAACGATCTAATAATTAATCAATGATAATAATACCTAAACGATTAATATAACGCGAATAAATTCACAAAATATTATAAAATCTTGTAACCGACTTCTAGAAACGACGTAGTTTTCGTTCAGTTCATTCGCGACCACTTTGCGTCGATTTTTGAGCTAAATTTTTTCACACTAGAATTGTCGGCAGTATAAATATGCCTGTTCTAAAGCCATTTGTCTGTCAGTCGTTCATCCATTATAAGCCGACACTCCTGCCATTGGATGGTAGGAAGTCACTTTATAATCGTTTTGGTCTTCTTACGCTATAAAAATGTAGTTTTCACTGCAATTGTGTCTGTGTTTTATAAACAATGTAATCTAATTCGGTATTCAAAATAAACTACCTGACTCTAAGATAGAGTTTTCGGCAAAGAGAAATACTGATTGAAATCTTTGCAAGAGATACCTTTCTTCCCATCCTGTCCCTAAGTCCCGTCACCTAACGCCTTGGAAGGATGATGTCTGTTACTGTCAGATTGAGGAAGAAACCCTGGTCGTCTCAATATGTATTTTTACAACAACTGCATATTAATCAGAAACTCATTATGCAACCTAAATAATCATTGGTTAGTAGATATATAATTGAATACACATAAAAACGAGCTTCAGTCTCGATTTAATATCATATTTGTCAATAACTTGTCTATTCCTTGAAATTTTATATTTTTGTCTATGGAAACTATCCACGAACGTCAATAATACTGTCAAACAACTGTTTCGATCAAAATATTGTACAATAAAATTGACAATGGATATCAAAATCGAGCCCGAAGATGAAGATTCTTCGCCAAATACTCCAGAAGATGTATATCATGAAGATGTAATGGATAACCAATGGAATGAGGATAAAGGATACATCGGGAGTGTGAAAGAGGAACAATTCGACAAAGATGATAATCGGGAAACAGATGAAGTATGTATTTGAATATCGATGGCTTAAAGAGTAAATTTGCCATCTACCCTTTTATCAATTGTGCAGGAGAGGGTACAAACTGATTATTTTGGTATTTTTAAACCGATCGGGAAAATTTCAAATAGGACTTTCAAACAATTTATTTGTACCACCGCTGAAAAACAACGAACGAATGACAGGTGACAATACAAAATGGTGGTGTAAGATAATGAGCGTAGTACATTTTAGAACGACACTGGAGTTATTGAATTTTCCTAAAACGTTTTTGCGATGCACTAAAATAAGTTTTGGTTATAAAAGTTTGATGGGACATGCACATTGCATGATACAACAAGAGGTACTTCGTTGTTTTATGCCAGGCAGCTAAACACGAAAAAATATCACTAAAACTAAGGGTTGCCTTAACCTTCGCCATCCATATGAAATGACACATAAATCATCAAATTAATGATTCCAGATTATTGAATCTTATGCCTCGCCTCCGGCAGCCAACGCTTCTCAATAATCGAGATTTTTACGCTCGATAAACTGCCAAAATTCAGCAATATCTTTGATAACACTAAATGCATCCCGACCAACCTCGTCTTCCACATAAATTCGTATAAATACGTTTGTAGCAAATGTCTGTGTCCCTCTACGCTTCTTATTGCCCCACTTGGCTGATCCCCACTTTCTCTCTACTTGCAGGGTGTTTGCAAGTGTATTGGGGTTTATAAAATTATAGTAAGTGTAAAAAATGAGCACTGATCTCCGAGTATGCACTCCAGGAACCGCTACCTACTCAGCAATCATCACCAAAAAACACTCTTGGCAAACCCAGCGTGTCCTGACTCCAAATGAAAGCGTCATTAAATGTCCATTACTGCACATAATCTCTCGCGGAATAATATTACTTGATTGTAGAAATGTCACTGCACTTTCCTCGTCGCGCACTTCCAAAGTTATACATGCTTTGGCTCTTCTTTCGCAACTGATGGCGAGGGATGAACTCTTTGTTTTTATTTCAAAAATCGTCATGTGACGCCCCCCGCCCCATGTGTGCATTGAGGTTGCAGCGACATTCATTTCAAGTTTTGCTGCCTGGCATAAAACAACGAAGTACCCAACAAGATATGTAGCTTTATCAAGTCATTTTCAGTCAAAAGTGGAGTTAACAACGTTTGAAGTGTCTATATTAATAGCATTTTTACTCGGCATGTATTTAATGAATCAGTAACTAATTCAAGTTTTGATCAGTTAAATAAATAAATGGTCAGTTAAAAATCAAAATGGTCAGTTAATATAATAAACGGTCAGTTGTCATTGTATCGTATTGTGAATGTGGTTATTTATTAAATAAAACGGTCAGTATTTAATTTAAATGGTCAGTAATTTAAAATAAATGATAAGTTTTTTTGGCAAATTTATGAAAAATAAGCGCATGAAATGAAATTATTTCTTAAATTCAGGTATTTGAAAGCAGATATTGTTATTTTAATAAGTGTAAACTGACCATTTATTAATTTAATTGACCATTTATTATTTTAACTGACCATTTATTATTTTAACTGACCATTTATTATTTTTAACTGACCGTTTTAAATATTTATTACTGACCATTTATCGAATTAGAAACTGACCAAATAATTAGTAGTCTTTTTATTCGATACAATGTTAATTATATTTGCCGTTCCAAGGAAACAATTGAATAATTAATGAATGCTATTTTCTAAATATTTATGAAAGCTTTATATCAGTGGTGCACAAGCTTTTTGAGAGAAGGGCCAATTTATCGATTTAAAAATTTTCGCGGGCCGCAGAGGGTAAAAGTGAAGAAAAATATTGATATATTATACTAGATGAGATATAAATTTTATTTTTTATTTAATAATTACATAATTTTATCAGCAACTTCGATCCGTCTCCGTTCCACATTACGTGCAGATTTGCACGATGGAACTTAGAGAGATTTCTGACACTGTAAACTGGCATCAAACATTTTGATGTCGGGTTCAATGTTTGTGGTTAACTACTTTTTACTTCCATAGAGTGCCTCCTTGGACCAACGAATCGATGAACAGTGTTTGAACATCAAATCTGAAAAAGACGATATTTTATGGGAAAACTACCGACACGACATTTCCCGGGAAGGATTCACGATCAAAACAGAGAAGTTTGAAGTTGGGGAGTGTTCATATGCTAAGCCAACAACAAATGAGGTAAATAACTATTTGTGTGAAATTTTGTTGACTTTGATAACCTATAATTCATATTGACTAACTTTTTTGAGTTTCAGTACATAACTGAGTTGACCCAAATAAGTTCGTTTAATCTATAGCTATTCTTTTTTTGAACCTATATTTTGTTTTAACCTTTTAGATGCTATCTTCGAAAATATCGTATCAAACCGAAACTAACCCCGTGTCTTAGGTAGGCGAGACGAAGCGCTGCGGTGCGCTGCGGCGACGTGTAAAAACCAATTAATTTTAAACGTAGCGGACTAAAGAACGTATGTGCCATCGCTCGGCCAGACGCAATTAACGCTCTGGTGAGCTTGGACCGTTTGATATTTTCAAGCGATTCGCGCGCGCCATGAGTCAGGCACTTGAGGCGACTTACGACATATGCCGTCCTGACCGGATCGCGTCGCCCACATATGACCCTTGCATGGGCGAGGACCGTTTGATATTTTAAAACTCTGCCGCTTTTAAAGCGCGCCGGATCGCTTCGCCCACCTAAGACAACCCGTAACCATTTCCGATAACTTACAATAGTGAATCGAGAATTATTAATAATTTGAATTATTTAATACATTTTCTTGTGCTTTTTCCGCATGTTTTATCATCTTCAAGCCACTTTATTCCTATCGCGATCGTTATCTACGAAACCGGTCTTGTACCATCCCCTTTTCGGATGCGTAGGATATAGTAATTTAGCAACTGTGGAATTAGCACTTGTCCATAGAAGTCCCAATTTTAGTATATGTACTGCCGAAATGTGGCGAAATACAGGATGCGAATGCGGCGAAATACAGGATGTTGACCACATACTGTGGGATTGTCCATTAATGTCGGGAGAAAGAGAAGAGTTGCTCAAGGTGGTAAGACCTTCTGTCGGACCCACGGGACATGCGGACTTGGTGGCTAGTAAATTGAATTACGCGGCCTTCAGCAAATTTGCGGCGTCGTACGGCAACAGAGCGGACCTATTCGTATAGTCCCCCCGCTTCGCGATCGGAAACTAGATGTCACTAGTCATTTCACTGTTTTGCATTTTTAATATTTTAAACTTAAATGATAGAGACAGTCAGCACACTTAAGTGCAAGCCTCCAAGTACTTTGGCTTCTGCTCTCGGACAATTCCTGCGATCAAAACTGAACAGATACGCTTCACGTTGTTACGCCGCGGGACACGTCTGCTGAAACCAGAACGTACGGCCGTGGCGGGTGGTGGTTGGGAACAACGCATGTCCATAGAAGTCATATGCTTCACATTGGACTTAACTTGACAAGTAATATAAAATAACTAACAATTGTTTCACGTATTGTCGAACGTTTCGTTACACGTGTTTCGCTTCTTTCAGAGGCATATTCAGACTTATTTTCACAAAGATTTCTTGAACACCTTTGAACTTACTTTTCATATGTACATAGATATTACTCATTAAATAAAATTGGCCTTTTGGGTTTTTTTTTTAATTCAGCATAATTAAAATGCAAGAAACAAAACAGGTACTAATCAAACAAAACACAGCCGATGATTTCAGCATGTCTGAATAAATATGCGTTTCCACTCATGCCTGACATCGGCAATGCACAACCAACGGCCCCAAATGACATTTCATGCGGCCTAGTATGAAAAATATAAATAACCTTTTTTTCTCCATAACTTTTCACTGACGATGAAAGAACAATACAAAACAAAACCTTTCAGATATTCAATCAATTTTACCCATGCGACCCTCGAACAATTTAAAAATCGATAAACCGGACCTTCCGCCAAAAAGTTTGTCCACCACTAACAAACATCAATGTAATGTTTTCTTCTTTCAGTTCATCACTGTCAACATCGAAGCATCGATCCAACCAATATTACCGGACATCAAAAAAGAGATATCGAAACAAAATGAGACAGCCGTTATTTCATTGGAGAGAGCTGTATTTTCCGATAGAAACTTCGTTTGCAAAGTTTGCTATAGTATTTTTGATTCATGTAATTTATTAAAAATACATGAATCTATTCATAATCAAGGAAATATTAAAATTATCAGTACTAAAGAAATTCCTATCGAGTATAAAAAATTGGATAGCAATACTGTGAATTCGAATGAAGGGAAACCGTTCAAATGCAAGCTATGTGATTATAGTTCGGTTTTTTCGTTTAGTTTAAAAACACATGCAATGATACATACAGGAGAAAAGCCATTTAAATGTAATCTTTGTGACTATAAATCAACAAAATCTTCAGATGTTAAGAGACATAGTGTAAAACATACAAAAGAAAAACCGTTCATATGCGAAGAATGTGATTTTAAAACGGCGTATTCTTCAAATTTAAAAACACATAAACTGGTGCATTCGAGTTTTAAAACTCCTGTTAAAGCTGTAAACCCAATACGTCTAATACTAAATTCAGGCGAGAAACCATTCAAATGTGACAAGTGCGATTTTAAATCTGTACGATCTAACGATCTAAAAAGACATAATTTGTTTCATTCAGGGGAAAAACCGTTTAGTTGTGATATATGTGCTTATAAAACCGCCTATTTGACGCATCTGAAAAAGCACAAGATGTCCCATTACGGGGAAAAACCCTGGAAGTCTGAGGAGTGCGATTTCAGGTCAACGCACTCTTCTAATCTGAGGACTCACAGGATGGTGCATTCGGGGGAGAAACCGTTTGAGTGTGACCAGTGTGGGTTCAGGTCCGTGCGGTCCACGGACCTGAAAAGGCATAAGATGTCCCATTCGGGTGCTAAGCCGTATCATTGTGATATTTGTGAGTACAAAACGGCGTATGGCACGGATTTGAAGAAGCATAAATTAATTCATAACAAAGACAATTGAATTATTATATGTTTGAATTACGACGCTTGCTTGTTGTGGAATGTCCATCGTGGCATGTGCTGTGTGACACGTAGTGGCGTCCTGTTAGATCCGCATGTTATCGGTATTTATAACATCCAGTTTTTTTTAACCATGTCCGCTCCCTTCTTGGAGCCTATGGACTCCTCGTAAACTGCTTGTTACTCAGTTGCTCAACCTCTCCTTTTTGAAAAGAGTAGGGAGTGAAACGATACGCGGACTAGTGTTTAGCTAATCGCTCTCTCGCTATGCGTCGCTTTTTGGGATAGGAAAGGTGGCAAGGGATTTTCACCAACTCAAACACCCATGCCTATCGAAAAGAATCGATTTATCGACTGAAAAAAACTCTGCCCGTGCCGGGAATCAAACCCAGGTGGTCCGACGCGCAAGTCAACGACGTTGACCACTGCGCCATGGACCGGATCATCCAGCTTAAGCCGCAATAAGTTGCGTATCATCGATTTGTATCGCTCGCCGTTGTTGATTGTAGAAATGCCAGTTAAGTTTTGGAAGAAGTACGGACTGATGATTCTACCAAACCAAAATTCGCACTGACCAGCGACTTTCTAGGGATGCAATCGGTGTTGGTGTATCTCGGATTGATTGGAATCACACCAAATCCAACAATTTTACTAATTAAATATTTATTCATCGAAATAATGGAAAATGTCCATATGCTCCACATTGGAATGAAAAACCATGTTCGCTTCTTGTGCAGTATATAAACTCTCTATGTTCATTTGAAGGGAATTTTTCTTTGAGAATTGCTTGCTTTGTAATCATATTAATAATAATAGTATGGATAGAAAATATAATCAGGGACAGTGGCTAGCGAATGCTACGACCCATAATAAGGATCGAAGGGGCGATAATTCGCATGGAAATGAAGCTGCCTGGAGTGGTAGTCGACCCCGCGAGCTCCGTAACCGAAGCCAGCGACGTCGACACTCGATCTGATGCACTAATTAGATACGGAAAAGGGGAAGAAGAATATTTTGTATACCAAAAACAAAGGTAATGTAATTTAATGTAAAAAGTTTATTATTTCAATTAATTTTTGTCACTAATGAGGCAATGTAGAAATATTGTTAACAGTGTAAATGTTGTACAGAAAATCATTTTAACCGTATGAAATTTATTATAAAAAAACCATTGTAAATTTATTTATTAAAACCTATAATTATCTCCAATTTTTCTTTTAATCAATTCTGATGTGTATGTAATCCACCCGATACTCTTTCTAGACCACAGTTCCCAAAGAGTGGACTAGGCCCACAAGGGGGCTTGGAGCGAAATGAGGGCGGCCTGAAGGGTCCATTGGGAGCAGGAGAGCCCAAGGAAGCAAAAATGGGGCCATGAATGAAATTTCCAGGTGGGCCGTGTGTAATTTTGTGACTGAAAAAGGGGCCATGGATCAAGTAAGTTTGGTAACCTATGTTCTACACCAGGGGTAGCCAGACTTTTTTGACAACGATCGACGTTCGTTTGAAGTTATTGGCGGCGAACGACCAACATTAAAAGTAGTAATTTAAAGCCTATATTAATCTTATTGCCAACCCGGGTTTTAGAAAGAGATTTTCATTGATAATCGGCTAACTTCGAGATTTTAGCGTGCTGTCTCTGTCACATGATTTGCCTCGCACGCTTCTTGGGACGGGCATCAGAGATTTGTACAGTTCAGATAGGCGATCGACGCTTTGGTCACCCCTGTTCTACACGAAGGACACGTTTCAAATACTACAGTGCGAAACAAAAACCGTGTAAGCAAAGATAAAAAGCCAATAAAAACATGGCAGTTAAGTTCAATTACATAAAATCTATTAAAACATGGAATTCTTGAACTAAAAAATGAAACGAATTTACTTATTCATGTCGCTACTTGATAATAATCGTTTTTCTTATTACTTTTGAGGCAACTCATTCTTTGGCCAGTAATTTGATTGAGTAAATATAAAATGTAAGTTTGTGTTATTTAGTTGCTCAATCTATCTTTTTCAAAGAGAGTAGAGATGGAAAGGATGTGAGGACTCTAACAGTACTGTTGATTAGTTTATCGCTGTGACCTTGCATCGCTCTTTGGGATCGGAAAAGTGGGAAGGGACTTAACAACACAAACACCCATTGCCTCTGAGCAGAATCGATAAACCGACTGAAAAAAAATGGGTAGTTCGACACGGTAGCCAACGATGTTGACCACTACACCACGGACCGGACAAATAAATTCATTAAACGAACAATTTTTGTTTCTATTTCTTCAGCTCCCACTTCTTCTTCGGTTTTGACTTTCAATATTGTAGGAAGCTATTTAGTTAAAAAACAATATTCCTTCATTAATTTCTTGACAATACAGTAGAACCTCGATTATCCGAATTGGTCAAAATAAACACAAATATTACAAATTTGCTGTTATGCACGTGGCGAATTGCGTCCACTGTTAACGTACGTGATGGAATGCAGTCTTAATATTTTGATCGTTGAATTTGTTCTAACAATAAGTCCTGTGTAAAATATGGGCTAGTCATCATCGTTTGTTTCTTGAAATATTGATCACGATTTTCATATTTATTTTTAATATTGCCGATATGTCAACGAAGAGAAAACGTGTCGTAGTTACATTTAAAGACAAATTGGATATAATCGATGCTATGAAACGGGGTGAATCGAGACGTTTTTTGTCTAATAAATATAGTGGAACGTCAACGATCTCGGATAAGAAAAAAATCTTGAAGTTTACTAATTGTTTAATGAGAGTCAAGAAGAGTGCTATTCGAGACAACTTATGTTTCTTAAAAGTATTCGTGATTTGGCAGCATCGAAAAGAAAAGCTAGCTTAAAGCAGAAATCGAAAATTAAGTTTTTCAATAAAAAATAATTTTTCATTAAAGCTATGTATTAATCTAAAGAAATAAAAATGATTTATACTGAATATACTTGTCTTTTCCTGTCAATTATGATTTTTTGATTATCCGGATTTGTTCTTATCCGGACTATCTTCATCCCCAATTAGTCCGGATAATCGAAGTTCTACTGTACACCAAACAAAAAAACTAACTCGAAATAATATTGTAGTCTATGGTTGCTTTTGCCGAATCTACTCGCATTAATAAACCTTGTCTATGATTATTCTGCAGCATTGTCAGCATAGTGATTGTCAGTTTACCATCAAACCTTTGTCACAATGACATAACGAACTTAAATTCATCGAAATGGAAGTCAAAATAGAACCAAAAGATAAAATTTCTTCACCGGAAAGTATAGTTAATCTTGGGAATGGTCTGGATAACCTCTGGGATGATGTTCATCCAACCGACCATGGATACGACGGGCGTGTGAAGCAGGAACCGGTAGAGAATTACGATGAACGGGACTCTAAAGAAGTAATATGTGTTCATTTGAAGTACATAATATATTAAAAACAACATGTATGTGTTTTACTGTTACAAAAGTTTTTCAAATGCGAAATAACATCTGACAGTAAAGAGTTTGAATCAAGAAAGGGGACTTGCCAATTTTAACAGTTCTAATGCTAACGACCCACCGGTGGACAACTATGTTTAAGGTGTCAAATTATCACATCGAATATGTATCCGACATCTCTTGAAGGTTCAGACAATGAATATAAAGTTATCGTTTTACTAGTTTTCTTAAAAGATATTGAATAAAAATATATTTAGGTTATCAGGGCTGTCAAAACTCTTGATAAAATATTCACAATATTAAAATAAATATTATTTTGCATGTATATATGTTTCAAACCAATTGAACACATACAAATATTTCTTTAAATCATACGAAAAATAAAAGTTGCAAAATTGACATAAGATTAATCTACCAGTAGTTGACTTTTAGAGAATAAAATGGCCCAAAATAAGAAATGCAGATGCAGGATTGCTCTAAATTGTAAAGTTCAGACATGTAAAGGCATCTGTGGTCGGAATGAGCCACTAACACATCACCATATAGCCAATGGAGTGCCAGGGTGGCCATTTGAAAACAACACCTAGTGACAAAAATGTATTATTTCAAATATTTTAAGTGATCAATCTAGAAACGGTGTGTACCTTGTTCGTGAACCACCCATTGCTACTTGATTGAACCAAGAGTGGTGTGACAGAATGCCCTGAGGCAACTCTGACAGAATTTTCACTATAAGCCCCCTGATTAGACATGATCAACTACTGAAAAGGAACATGGCTTTGAATAATCTAACATAACTCTTTTTAAACAGGCCCTTTCGTAATTTTTGTTACATAATATTAATTAAGACATATGATCCAATATGAGTATACATACTTGCTCTGCCAACATTAGGTACAATGCTAAACCTTATTTGTTATTTTTGTTGAAATTTTCTCTTAAGCCGTCAGCTACTGGTACATTTATCTTAACATTATAAACTGTGTGTTTTAAAAGCCATATGGTATGGTAATTATCTTATGATTTCTTTTATAAGGGATCAAAGACATCTAAGCCTTTAAATAACGTTTCTAGTTTTACGGTATTGTATTTTCTTATTTTTGAAAAGTCGTAGCGTATAGGGCAAAAAATGTGGAATTATTATAGCTGATAGTAGGTTAAATGCACTTGATATAAGAAAATAACAGTGTATTTTAATTCTACGGAAATTATTGTATATATTTGTTGATAGCTATTTCGGCTTACGCCCTCGTCAGAACTATGTTTTAAACGTGCATTAGAACAAGCTTATATACCAAGGCTAGACAGGGTACACTATACATCTTCTTCTCTGTTCCACCATCTTAATTTTATATGGAATAAAATAAGTTATTGATTTGGTGTATTCATGGAGTGAAAGCTAATCTTGTTTTTGACGTGACAACGTTTTATAAATCGATGAACGCCCGCTGCACGCACGAAAAAACATGACTCATTTTCCCGTTTGTCGCGTTACGCCGAAGGCAAGCGTGCGAGCGAGAGCGCGGATAAGCGATGGAGAGGCACGATCGGCCTACCGTTCGGATTGTGCCGCATCTATCTCTCTTCCACTCGATTGGTCGATGCGTCTGAGTAGAAAAGAGACAGCGGCAGCACACAACTTATACACCTACAGTACCTACACGTGATCTGTTTACAACTGTTTATAAAGTGAAGTGAAATGTTAATGTGGTTTTCATTGTTTATATTACAACAAAAATTGCGGCAATAAAGTATGCAATCATTTCATCAATGTTTTCTTATGACGTTGTCACGTTAAACTATCGTCCGTAAACCGACTTTATTTACTATGTGCGAATAAACGTAAAATTAGTAATGCATCAAGTGAATTTATTTTAAATTGCATTAGTGTTTATTAATGGCTTAAGAAGTGGAGATGTGTTAATTGTGATTTGTTCATTAAGAATGTCATTGGATTGATAATACCTATTAATTTCTAGCTGTTCCAATGCATTTAGCTTAAGGCCCTTATTACAAGAATGTAAACAAATTCATGTTAGGCATACCGCCCGCCGCTCGTTCTAACATTGCAAAGACCAATTTTTGCATGTCAGGGAATCATTAAAGTTTACGTATTTTTTATTATTTTTACTTCCATAGAATGAATTGAACATAAAACAAGAAGAAAACGATACGAGATGGGAAAAATACAAAGACGACCCCCTGAAAGACGTGACTGCAGTAAAAATAGAAATGTTTGATGTCGGGGAGTGTTCTTATTCCAATACAACTGATCAGGTAATTTACAAAAATATTATAACTATGAAAAAATGGGTTCCATGACAATTCAGAACAATCGGCCTACCTACGGACGCCTGAATCTGGCGCCTTGACACCGTCCCAGCGCGCTCCCTCTAAAATATTGGGTTTTCACATAGATATTTATTTATATACAATTTACCAATTGTGAATAGGGTTGCCACAGCAAGAAAATAGCTGTAAATATGAGATCGCCGAAATTAAAATAAATGTTTACTAGCCATTGTAGTTCGCGTGCGGCATTTTAAAAAAATATTCGTAGGGCTGGCACAAACAAAAAATATATATATCATTTTCAGATGCTTGCGTGGAGTTTATTATAGAGCGAGCGCGCTCGGACGGTGTCAAGGCGCCAGATTCAGGCGTCCGTAGGTAGGCCGATGGTTCTAAATTGTCATGTTCTGTTTTGTCATGTTCTGAAAAGTCATGATCTGATTTATCCGGTTACCGAAAAAATGTCATTTCGAAGCCAGACTTGATGCCGAGATGTCAATATTGTTTGCTTTGGTTGCGGTGGTAAGTTATTTGTGTTGAGAAATAATATCTACGAGAACTGTTTGTTAACAGTCGATCAACTTACCTGAAAGCTAAGAATAAAAGAAGACTTTGAATGAATTTCAATAGTCTTTCAGACATTTAGAAAAATTTCTCGGACCGTGGTGCAGTGGTCAACGTTGTTGACTTCCGTGAGTCCTGTTAAGATTGTTTCAGTTGATAAATCAATTCTGTTCGAAGTCAATGAGTGGTTGTGTTATTTAAAAACCTTTCCCACCTTTCTGATACTTAAATAAAAATAAAAATTAGCAAAACACTAGTCCAAACCATTAGAGAGACTGAACAACTGAGATACAAGCAATTCTCGAAGAACAAATGATGAAGTAAACTTCATGAAAACTTCATATGCTCCAAGTTGAAAGCGCATATTGAAATATTTTTTGTACTTTTTCCACAGTAAACTTATTAAGGTAAGGACCGGTTTCGCTCTTCGCCAGATATATCAACTGACTGACTGCATTGCCAATTCTCGCAATGAGCAAAACCGGCACTGATCTTAATGAATCTTATTTGATTTTTATTATTTTTTGAATTTTTTACTTTTCCATGAGCTTTGTCGCTAACGACCAGGGTTCCGCCTTTCGGCATAATGAAATCTGAGTCGTTAGCGAAAAAACTCATCGAAAAGTACAAATTTCAAACAATTCAAATCCACCCTCACCACCCTCAGTAGAAATCCTTAATTAATCTTATTTGGATTAGAAAGAAAAAAAAGTGTTATTTCTTTTTAATCTAATTCCATTCCAACAAGTATTGATAGTGAACACCTTGAAAGAAAAAAAATGTGAAAACATGACTAATATTAAAGCTTATCGCGAAACTTTTTTTGAGGAACGTAAGCGTGGGAGAGAATTTCAGACATAACAGACACTAACGCCTTCGAACAGTAGCCCATGATGTTGACCACTCATCTACAAGCCTGGCCCGACTATTTACAATCGCGTTACCTACCTATGCTTTACAGCAGGGGTCACCAGACTTTTTAAAAACATGGCGGGCCGGATGAAAAATATTTTTTTGTTGGAATACAATCAGAATATTTATTTACATGTTCTTATATCATGTAAAAAAATGTAATTTCTCTTGGAATTTATAATAGAAAATTTTTGTTATATTTTATGAGTTCATACGTTCTCGTATATTATAGCCACCGATTGATGAATTGAAATAAATAGTTCACATTTGAATACTTTATTTTCAAGAATCGAGAATCTTTGAAGGGCCGGATGAAAATCTATGGCGGGCTGTATCCAGCCCGCGGGCCGTAGTTTGGTGACCGATGCTTTACAGTGATTAATTTTCTTACAGGAAATGACGTTCAAAACGGAGGCGTCAATAACATCATTGAAGCAATCGTTTTTACTTGACAAAACAATAAAAGATTTAAAAAAGAAATTGATAAAACAAGGAAACGTCGCCATTGTTTTAGTAAATAAGGCTGTATTTTATAAACAAAACTTTGTTTGTTGTTTTTGTTACAGTATACTTGCTTCAATTCCATTGTTACAAGAACATAAAGTTCATCATAGTGAAAGCATAATGAATTTAATACAAATTCCTATCGCGCATGATAATCAAATAAAGATTGTTTCAAAATCTGAATTGAAATGTAAACTAAAAACCAAAAACGTCGATAAACCTTTCAAATGCAATGAATGTGATTACAGAACAGCTCGTTCTTACAGTTTAAAAACGCACGCAATGACACACAGCGGTGAAAAGCCATACAAATGCAGCGAATGTGACTATAGATCTGCAAAATCCTCCGATGTAAAGACACACAAAATGACACATTCAGGCGAAAAACCGTTCAAATGCAACGAATGTGACTATAGAACATATTATTCTAACAATTTGACAGTACATAAAAGGTCCCATTCGGGTGAAAAGCATCTTAAATGCGACAAATGTGACTTTACTTCTGCTCATTCGTCACATCTTAAAACACACAAATTTTTACATACGGGTGAAAAACCGTTCCAATGTAACCAGTGTAGCTTTAAGTCCGTGCGATCCACAGACCTTAAAAGGCATAAATGGTTACATTCGGGTGAAAAGCCTTTTAAGTGTGAGGTTTGTGAATACAAAACAGCACACCATACGCATTTTAAAATGCATAAACTTTCACATACTGGCGTCAAAGCCTTCGTTTGCGATCGATGCGATTTTAAAGGCTTTAGGGCATCCGACTTGAAGCGTCATATAATGCTCATCCATACCGAAGAAAAGACTTTCAAATGCAACAAATGTGATTTTATCTCTACGCAGTTTGTGTATCTGAAAAGACATCAAAAGTCACATAGCGGTGTAAAATCGTATTCGTGTGACGCTTGCGATTTTAAGACTGCTTATTCTGGGAATTTGAAGACTCACAAGCTGTCGCACGCTGTCAATAAGCACTTCACTTGTGACAAGTGTAACTTAAAAACTTTGAATGGGTATTTATTTAAAAAGCACCAAACTTCACACAGTGAAACTGCAACTTTAAAAACTGAAACGAAACAAAAAACTACCTCTCAGGTTAAAAAAGTATCAGAATTAGTGGTTAATGCTCGTGATGAGCGAAACCGGCCCTGATTTTGTAAATTCAATGAAGAATAAGTACTGGAAATATTACACAATGACAGTGTTTAGTGTACAATGCTCGCAATGAAGGATACCGGCCTTGATCTTATAAATTTAATTCGGGATACGTTCAATACATTTTAAATTATGAATAACATACGAATGTTAAAAATGGAAAAGTCATAATTAAATAAAAATCATTATAAATGTAATTTTCTTTATACAAGAACACTTAAAAATAATATAAACTTTAGAAAACCTTTCCAAACAAAAGCTGGTAAACTGACTTTGTATGAACATGTATGATAATCAATAAATATATCTCTTCAAAAATGACTGCATATTTTTTAAATTTTTTAATTGATTCTAGTTGTAACTTATCAGCTGTTGTATTTGTTTGATTTGTGTGGACATGTTGTTAGCTTCGTATCTTTGTAGACATGTTCGTTTTTAATGTGGAACATATGCTTTGGCTGACAAATCAATGAATGAAAGTATTCGAAGGCATTTTTCTAGGATTAAAATAAAAACAGGGCTGTGGAGTCGGAGTCGGGGCTTTTTGGCCGGAGTTGTCGCGGCGCTTTGGCCGTTGTCGTACTCAAAGTCGAAAATTTTGAATAGTGCAAACTTTTTATTTTAGAGTATAATATGTCAAATTTGGCCTTTGGCCGGATTTTTAGGGTTGATATTTAAATGAATTAAGAAAAAAAAGTGATGATATTAAACAGTGTTTTTAGTCGCAATGAAGGATCGTGTTTTTGGTCAAAATTAAATTCGGAATCGTTGTCGTTTTTTGAATAACAAACGAATGTTAAAAATGGAAAAGTCATAATTAAATTTTTTAACCGTAACTTCCACAAGCCCTGAGTTAAAGCTGGTAAATCTTTGTATGAACGGAATAAAGATTTTTTTCTAACATATTTTTTTTATCTGAAGTCTCGTCAGTTTAATGGCATTTGCCAAGTTTGACAGATATTTTTTATCTACTTGACAATTTACTTTATTTTATGTTATGTATTGTTAAGTTAATTCATAATACAATATATATAACAACACACACACCTTCTTTAGCGAAATAAATATATTGAATATAATAAATTTGTTATCCAAGCAAGAAGTTAATAAGGGTAAGAAAAATAACAATGTTTTTTAATTCTGAATTTTCTGATTAAAAATTAAAATACATTGTTATTTTTCTTACCTATATAAAGTCTAGTATAAGACTGGTAATAAGCTAATATCTATCACTATGCGTCGCTCTTGGGATGGGAAAGGTGGGAAGGGATTTAACAACACAAACACCCATAGCCTTTGAGCAGAATCGTTTTATCGACTGAAAAACTCCTAAGAAAAACATATGTTAAATAAACTCCGTGAGGAGTCCATATGCTCCAAGTTTGGAGAGGATATTTTTTTGTTAACTGAGAGAACTGCTTGTTATTCAGTTGCTCAACCTCTCTTTTCCGAAGAGAGCAGGGATGGAAAGGAATATGAGGACTAGTGGTTAGTGAATCACTGTCGTCATGCGTCGCTCTTGGGATGGGAAAGGTGGGAAGGGATTTAACAACACAAACACCCATTGCCTTTGAGCAGAATCGTTTTATCGACTGAAAAACTCCTGTCACGGCTTCATCCTCCAATATTATAGGAAGCTAACATGGCATATATTTAGTGAAAAAGCAATATTTCTTTAATTATTTATTTATTATTTTCTTGACAATGTGTACAACAAACAAAAAAAACAGGATCCTTATAGTATTGTCTATGGTTGCAGTCATCAAATCTACTTGAATTAAAAAATCTTGTCTATGATTATTCTGTAGTATTGTCAGTTTATCATCAAACCGTTGTCACAATGACGTAACAAAATTAAATTCATCGAAATGGACATCAAAATAGAACTAAAAGATGAAATTTCTTCACCAGGGAGTAAAGTTAATCTTGGGGATGGCTTGGATGACCTTTGGGATGGTGGTCATCCGACCGACCATGAATACGACGGGCGTTTGAAGCAGGAACCGATCGAGAATTACTATGATCGGGACTCTAAAGAAGTAATATGTGTTCATTTGAAGTATATAATATATTAAAAACAACATTTATGTGGGTTTAACTGTTACAAAAGTTTTTCAAATGCGAAATAATATCTGATAGTAAAGAGTTTTAATTAAGAACAGGGACTTGTCAATTTTAATAATTGTGACAGCAGAAAGAAGATGATTACTTAAGCAAACTCTGCGATAGTATGTCTGAAGATGCCTCTGAAAGAGGCGAAACACATGTCACAGTTAGTAGTACGGAATAATCAAAGTTATTTTAAATTTTATATTGAAAGATGAGTTTAAACGTTCCCAATTGATGGCATCTCATAGGTCAATATTTTTTAATCTTGCCGCGGTGCCAGTAGTCAACGTCGTTGGCTAGCGTGCTGGACTGCCCGGTTTCAATTCCCGGTACGAGCAGATTTTTTCAGTAGATAAATCTGTTCAAAGGCATGGCTGTTTGTGTTGTGGAAAATCCCTTCCCTCCTTTTCCTATCCCAAAAAGCGACGCATAGAGAGAGCGATTAGCTAACCACTAGTGCTGTCCGAGTCCTAGTATCCTACCATCCGCGACTCTCTTCGAAAAGGCGAGGTTGAGCAACTGAGTAATAAGCAGTTCTCTTAGAAAAATATATGTTGAGATAAACTCCGTGAGGAGTCTTAATGCTCCCAGTTAGGAGCGGACATGATAAAAAAAGTGCTTACGTCATGTAGTTGTATAATTATTTGTTTGTTTTGCTTCACGTTAAAAGGAAAATCCCAAACGCCATTTTGTAATTTATTATTCTAATATATTTGAATCAATCTTGCTTTGTTACTTGAGCAAACTTTGCGATAGTAAGTTCGAAAATGTCTCTGAAAGAGACGAAGCACGTGTACAATTTAGTCACACAATACGTGGAACAATTAAAGTTATTTATCATTTTAGAATTATTAGCTTTTTCTGTTGGTTTCCCGGTCCGCGGTGAAGTCGTCAACGTCGTTAGCCGTCCGGGACTTTTCAGTCGATTTATCGATTCTGTGCGAAAGCAATGCTGTAAAAACGTTTGTGAACGATCAACTAACCACACTAGGTACTCCTAATTCCGCAGGCCGCATGCGGCCCTTATCGAAATTTCATGCGGCCCGCAATGACAAATATCAATCACCTTTTATCTTCATAAATTTTTATCGAAGAAGGGAAGAGCAATATAAAACAATACAATTTTAAATTGTACACTGGGACACTACAAATATTGATAATTTAATCAGCACGTATTATACTGATATGTATTTGCTTTGATTAGATCTTTATTTGTTCTAGCATAAGAGTCATTTTTGCAAATCAAGTAAACATTGATATACGTAAAAATATTTTCTCCTTTTTACGTCCTTAGAATATATTGAACATAAAAGAAGAAAAAGACGATGTGAGATGGGAAAACAACAAAGACGACGCCCTGAAGGAGGTGACTGCGATAAAAAAAGAAAAGTTTGATTTCGGGGAGTGTTCTTATTCCAAAACTACTAAACAGGTAATTCACAAAAATATTATATCTATGAAATAATATCATTTCGAAGTCAGGCTTAATGCCGAGTGGTCAATACTGTTGGCTTTGGTTGCGGTGTTTATGAATTTGTGATGAGAAATACAATCTACGAGAACAGTTTGTTAACAGTTGCTCAATTTATGTTAAAGCTAAGGCAACACCAGAAGACTTTGGATGAATTTCAATTGTCTTTCAGACATTAAGAGAGCTTCGTCGGACCGTGGTGCAGTGGTCAACGTTGTTGAATCTGATCCTTAGAAGTGGCACGTAGTGAGGGCGATTGACTTACCACTAGTCCTGTTCTTGCCCTCGTATCCTTTCAATGTATACTCATTTCAAAAAAGGTTGAGAAACTGTGTTACAAACAGTTCTCGAAGAAAAAAGGATGAAGTAAACTCCATGGAAATTCCATATGTTCCAAGTTTAGGGCGGATATTGAAACATTTTTTTTACTTGTTCCACAGTAAACTTATTCAGATCAGGACTGGTTCCGCTCATCGTGAGATATATCAACTGACTAACTACATTGAACATGCTCGCAATGAGCAAAACCGGCACTTATCTACAAGAATCTAATTGGGAAACGTACAAAAAATGTTTTTTTATACGATGCCATTTCCCCAAAAGAATAACGGATATAACAGACCCGCATACCTTCAGACAGGATTCAACAAATCGTAAAAAACGCAGCGTTAGCCCTTGACGTTAGCCGTTCGGCTACAAGCCTGGCCCAATTATTTACAGTCGTGTTACCCACCTATGCTTTACAATGATTAATTGTCTATGTCTATGTTTCAGGAAATGACTGTCAAAAAAGTTTCGTCAGTTAAATCATTAAATCCACCATTTTTAATGGACAAAACAGCAAAAGATTTAAAAAAGGAATTGACAAATCAAGAAAATGTCGCCATTGTTTTAGTAAATAAGGCTGTATTTTATGAACAAAACTTTGTTTGTTGTTTTTGTTACGGTATATTTAGTTCTTTTCCATTGTTAAAAGAACATAAAGTTCTTCACAAAGAAATTATAATGAATTTAATACAAATTCCTATCGAGTATGATAAACAAATTACGATTGTTCCAATTGCTGAATTGAAATTTAAGCTAAAAACAAAGAACGTCGATAAACCGTTCAAATGCAATGAATGTGAATACAGCACAGCACTTTCATACAGCTCAAAAACGCACACAGTGACACATAGCGGTGAAAAGCCATACAAATGCAACGAATATGATTACAGATCAGCCAAATCGTCCGACGTAAAGACACACACAATGACACATTCAGGCGAAAAACCGTTCAAATGCAACGAATGTGACTATAGAACATCTTATTCTTACCATTTGACAACACATAAAAGGTCACATTCGGGCGAAAAACATTTTAAATGCGACAAATGTGAGTTTACTTCTGCACATTCTTCACATCTTAAATCACACAAATTGTTACATACAGGTGAAAAACCGTTCCAATGTAACCAGTGCAGCTTTAAGTCCGTGCGATCCACGGACCTTAAAAGGCATAAAAGGTTACATTCGGGTGAAAAGCCTTTTAAGTGTGACGTTTGTGAATACAAAACAGCACACCGTACACTTTTTAAAATGCATAAAATCTCACATACTGGCGTCAAAGCCTTCGTTTGCGAACGATGCGATTTTAAAGGCTTTAGGACATCCGACTTGAAGCGTCATATAATGCTCATCCACGCCGAAGAAAAGACGTTCAAATGCAACGAATGTGATTTTATCACAACGCAGTTAGTGTATCTGAAAAGACATCAGAAATCACATAGCGGTGTAAAATCGTATTCGTGTGACGCTTGCGATTTTAAGACTGCTTATTCTGGGAATTTGAAGACTCACAAGCTGTCGCACGCTGTTAATAAGCACTTCACTTGTGACAAGTGTAACTTCGCAGCTTCGAATGGGTATTTATTTAAAAAGCACCAAACTTCACACAGTGAAACTGCAACTTTAAAAACTGCAACGATACAAAAGACTACCTCTCTAGTTAAAAAAGTGTCAGAATCAGTTGGTAATGCTCGCGATGTGCGAAACCGGCCCTGATTTTTGTCAATTTAATGAAGAATCAGTACTGGAAATGTTACACAATCACAGTGTTAAGTTTACAATGCTCGCGATGAGGGAAACCGGCCCTGAGCTTATATATTTAGTTTGGAACACATTAAAAGTGATCAAAGAAGTTCTTTTATTTTTTTGTGTTTGCATGTCCGCTCACAACTTGAAGCAACTGTTTCACTTTGTCTCTTCCGCGTATTGTGTTACAAATATTTACACGTGTTTCGTCTCTCCAAGAAGCATCTTCAGATGATTAAAATACTCAAGTTACAAGGTTCAGGTTGATTTTTATATTAGATGATTAAAAATTCCGACTGAAGTTGCTTGATGAAATTTTAATATCAAATTTGAATAGCTTGCATTTTTTAATTTTCTATGAATTTTGTCGCTCACGATTCAACTTTCGCCTTTCGGCATCTTCTGGCAATTCGTGTGCACGAATGAACTTGAGCTGACTGAATTCTTGAAATTTTCAAAATTCAAACGATTCAAATATAAATTGGATGTTTGATAATTGCTATTGTGAAAAGGCTCATTTTATTATACTCGATATATGTATATTGTCGGGGCCAGGAGCAGGACCAGTTGCATTTTCGATCGGCATAATAATATGTAAGCTTTACAAAAGAAAAAAAAATCAGTTGCTTATGGAAGGTATTTTAAATTATCAATAACATAAGAATGTTAACAATGGAAATGTCGTAATTAAATAAAAATCATTATAAATGTAATTTTCTTCAAACAAGAACACTTAAAAAGAATGTAAACATTAGAAAACCTTTCCAAACAATGGCTGATGAACTGTTTTTGTATGTAAATATATGGTGATCGATAAATATATCTCTTCAAAAATGACTGCATATTTATTTTATAATGGATTCTTGGTGCAACTAAACAGCTGTTGTATTTATTTGATGTGTTTGGACATGTTGTTAGCTACGTATCTTTTTAGATATGTTCGTTTTTTATGTGAAGCATATGCTTTGGCTGGCTAATCAATGAATGAATCTATTCGAAAGGCATTTTTCCAGGGCTGCGGATTCAATAAAAAAACAATAAAAAAAAGCAGGGCTGTGTAGTCATGGAATCGGGGCATTTTGACCGGAGTCAGAGTTGGAGCCGTCGCGGCGCTTTGGCCGGAGTCGTACTGGGATTCGGAAATTATTAAAATTTAAAACTTTTTATTTAAGCATATAATATTTGGCTATTGGCCGGATTTGTAGGGTTATTTAATTGAATACACATAAATAGAAACGATGTGTACCTTGTTCCTGAACCACCCATTGCTACTCGATTCAACTAAGAGTGGTGTGACAGACCATCTAACAAATTGAAAAGTTTAGGTGTTGACCATGTCTAATCAGGGGGCTTTGTGGTGAACTTTCTTCAGGGTTGCCTCAGGGCTTTCTGTCACACGACTCTTGGTTCAATCAAGTAGCAATGGGTGGTTCAGGAACAAGGTACACACCGTTACTAGATTGATCACTTAAGAAATTTGAAATAATACACTTTCCTCACTAGGTGTTGTTTTCAAATGGCCACCCTGGCACTCCATTGGCTATATGGTGATGTTTTAGTGGCTCATTCAGACCACAGATGCCTTGACTTGTCTGAAATTTAAAATTTAGAGCAATCCCGCATCTGCATTTCTTATTTTGGGCCATTTTATTCTCAAAAGGTCAACTACTGGTACATGGTCAAGGACTGGCACATTAACCTTATTTAGTTAAAAAGCAATATTTGTTTAATTATTTATTTATTAATTTCTTGACAATATGTACACCAAACAAAAAAACAGGATAGTTATAATATTGTCTATGGTCGTAGTCATAAAATCTACTTGAATTAATAAATCTTGTCTATGATTATTCTGTAGTATTGTCAGTTTATCATCAAATCGCTGGCACAATGGCGTAACGAAATAAAATTCATTGAAATGGACATCAAAATTGAACCCAAAGATGAAATTTCTTCACCTGAAAGTAAAGTTAATCTTGTAAATGGTTTGGATGACCTCTGGGATGGTGGTCATCCGACCGACCATGGATTTGACGGGCGTTTGAAGCAGGAACCGATCGAGAATTACGATGAACGGGACTCTAAAGAAGTAATATGTGTTCATTTGAAGTATATAATATATTAAAAACAACATTTATGTGTGTTTTACTGTTACAAAAATACCATCTGACAGTAAACAGTTTGAATTAAGAACAGGGACTTGTCAATTTTAATAATTGTGACAGCAGAAAGAAGATGAGATTAACCGTTCCCAATTGATTGCATCTCATAGGTCAATATTTTGTAATACTAACGTTCTTGCCGCGGCGCAGTGGTCAACGTCGTTGGCTGGCGTGCCGGACCGCCCGGGTTAAATTTTTTAGTAGATAATCTGGTCAAAGGCATGGCTTTTTGTGTTGTGGAAAATCTCTTCCCTCCTTTTCATATCCCAAAAAGCGATGCATAGCGAGAGCGATTAGCTAACCACTAGTTCTGTCCGAGTCCTCGTATCCTTCCATCCGCTACTCTCTTCGAAAAAGCGAGGTTGAGCAACTTTTCCATGAGATTTGTCGTTAACGACCCGGGTTAGTTCAAGTACATTAGACGGGACATTAGCTTCACCCATGGGGCCCTCGATCAATCTGAATATTGATTATCTGACCCTTCTCCCATTCTTCTCTTCTTCTGACTCTGTATTATGTTACTAAACACGAGTCAGCAATTTAAAAGATTTAAAATTAAATCTGCTTGCTTTGATTAGACCTTTATTCGCTCGGGCATAAGAGTCATTTTTGCAAATCAAGTAAACATTAATATACGTAATATTCTTTTATTTATTTTTACTTCCTTAGAATATATTGAACATAAAACAAGAGAAAGACGATGTGAGATGGGAAAACTACAAAGACGACGCCCTGAAGGACGTGACTGCGATAAAAAAAGAAAATTTTGATTTCGGGGAGTGTTCTTATTCCAAAACTACTAATCAGGTAATTTACAAAAATATTATAACTATGAAATAATATCATTTCGAAGCCAGACTTGATGCCGAATGGTCAATATTTTTGGCTTTAGTTGCGGTGTTTATGGATTTGTGATGAGGAATGCAATCTACGAGGACTGCTTGTTAACAGTCGCTCAACTTATCTTAAGGCTAAGGCAACACAAGAAGACGTCGAATGTATTTCAATTGTCTTTCAGACATTAAGAGAGCTTTGTCGGACCGTGGTGCAGTGGTCAACGTTGTTGGCTTCCGTGAGTCCCGGTGTGAGCAGATTGATTCAGTTTATAAATCGATGCTGTTCAAAGTGAATGAGTGTTTGTGGATGAGAGAGGTTGAGCAACTGTGTTACAAACAGTTCTCGAAGAACAAAATGATGAAGTAAACTCCATGAAAATTCCATATGCTCCAAGCTGAGAGCGGTTATTGAAAAAAAAATATTCTTTTTCCACAGTAAACTTGTTAGGATCAGGACCGGTTTCGCTCATCGTGAGATATATCAACTGACTGACTACATTGAACATGCTCGCGATGAGCAAAACCGGCACTGATCTTAATGAATCTAATTTGGAAAACGTAGATTTTTTTTTTTTTATACGATGCCATTTCCCCAAGAGAATTACAGATATAACAGACCCCCATACCTTCAGACAGGATTCAACAAATCGTAAAAAACGCAGCGTTAGCCCATGACGTTAACCGTTCGACTACAAGCCTGGCACAATTATTTACAGTCGTGTTACCCACCTTATGCTTTACAATGATTAATTGTCTATGTTTCAGGAAATGACTGTCAAAAAGGAGTCGTCAATGAAATCATTGAATCCACCATTTTTAATCGACGAAGCGGCAAAAGATTTAAAAAAGGAATTGACAAATCAAGAAAATGTCGCCATTGTTTTAGTAAATAAGGCTGTATTTTATGAACAAAACTTTGTTTGTTGTTTTTGTTACGGTATATTCAGTTCTTTTCCATTGTTAAAAGAACATAAAGTTCTTCACAGTGAAAGTATAATGAATTTAATACAAATTCCTATCGAGTATGATAAACCAATTACGATTGTTCCAATTGCTGAATTAAATTTAACCTAAAAACAAAAAACGTCGATAAACCGTTCAAATGCAACGAATGTGATTACAGCACAACACTTTCATACAGCTTAAAAACGCACGCAATGACGCACAGCGGCGAAAAACCATACAAATGCAACGAATGTGATTACAGATCAGCCAAATCGTCCGATGTAAAGACACACAAAATGACACATTCGGGTGAAAAACCGTTCAAATGCAACGAATGTGACTATAGAACATCTTATTCTTACCATTTGACAACACATAAAAGGTCACATTCGGGCGAAAAACATTTAAAATGCGACAAATGTGAGTTTACTTCTGCTCATTCGTCACATCTTAAAACACACAAATTGTTACATACAGGTGAAAAACCGTTCCAATGTAACCAGTGTAGCTTTAAGTCCGTGCGATCCACGGACCTTAAAAGGCATAAAAGGTTACACACGGGTGAAAAGCCTTTTAAATGTGACGTTTGTGAATACAAAACAGCACACCATACACATTTTAAAATGCATAAAATCTCACATACTGGCGTCAAAGCCTTCGTTTGCGATCGATGCGATTTTAAAGGGTTTAGGGCATCCGACTTGCGGCGTCATACAATGCTCATTCACGCCGAAGAAAAGACATTCAAATGCAACAAATGTGATTATATCACAACACAGTTAGTGTATCTGAAAAGACATCAAAAGTCACATAGTGGTGTAAAATCGTATTCGTGTGACGCTTGCGATTTTAAGACTGCTTATTCTGGGAATTTGAAGACTCACAAGCTGTCGCACGCTGTTAATAAGCACTTCACTTGTGACAAGTGTAACTTCGCAGCTTCGAATGGGTATTTGTTTAAAAAGCACGAAACTTCACACACTAAAGCTGCAACCTTAAAAACTGATCCGAAACAAAAGATTTACTCTAAGCTCAGTGGATTGCCGGAATCAGCCGGGCCGTGATCTTATAAATTTAATGTAAAATAATTACTGAAAATGTGACACAGTGACAGTATTTTGTGTACAATTCTCGCGATGAGGAAAACCGGCGCTGATCTTATAAATTTAATTTGGAATACGTACTAAAAGAATTGACAGCGAACACATTAAAAGTGAATAAAGAAGTTCTTTTATTTTTTTGTGTTTGCATGTCCGCTCACAATTTGGAGCAAATGTGTCACTATGTCTCTTCCGCGTATTGTGTAACAAAAAGTGACACGTGTTTCGTCTCTTTGAAAAGCATCTTCAGATCGTGAAGATACTAAAGAATCTTTAGCTAAAAATTGATTCTAATATTTTAGGATTTCGACTGAAGGTGTTTGATCATTTTTTTTTTTCTAATTTGAATTTTATAATTTTCCATGATTTTTGTCGCTTACGATTCGGCAACTTCAGGCATTTTAAGTGCACGAATGAACTTTGACTGACTTCTTGAAATTTGAAAAATTCAAACGATTCGAATGTGAACTGTGCTATCGTGGAAAGGCACATTTTATGATACTCGATAAATGTTGTCAGGAGCAGGACCAGTTTCGATCGGCATAATAATACGTAAGCTTTACAAAAAAATATGTGTCAGTTAGTTAAAAGACCGTATTTTAAATCTTCAATGATATCAGAATGTTAAAAATGGAAATGTCATAATAAAATAAAAATCATTATAAATGTAATTTTTTTTATACAAGAAAACTTAAAAAGAGTATAAACTTTTGAAAACCTTTTCAACCAAAGGCTGGTAATCAGTTTTTGTATGTAAATATATGATATTAAATAAATATATCTCTTCAAAAATGACTGCATATTTTTTTTATTTTATAATGGATTCTTGGTGTAACTTAACAGCTGTTGTATTTGGCCATGTTGTTAGCTACGTATCTTTTAAGACATGTTCGTTTTTTATGTGCAGCATATGCTTTGGCTGGCTAATCAATGAATGAAAGTATTCGAAGGCATTTATCCAGGGCTGTGGAGTCGGAGTCGTGGAGACGCGGCGTTTTGGCCGGAGTCGTACTAGAAGTCGAAAATTTTGAAAAGTACCAACTTTTTATTTTCGCATATAATATGTCAAATATAGCTATTGGTCGGACTGATAGGGTTGATATTTAATTGAATACGCATAAATAAGAAAATTAGGGAAAAAAAAGTGAAGATATTAAACTTTTTTGAGTCGGAATGAGAGTCGTGGTTTTGTTGAACTTTTTTTTACCGACTCCACAGCCCTGATTAAAAGTATCTGAAAAACTGACTGAAGAATTTTTTTGACGTGACAACGTCTTATAAATCGATGAACGCCCGCTGCACGCACGAAAAAACATGACTCATTGTCCCGTTTGTCGCGTGACGCCGAAGGCAAGCGTGCGAGCGAGAGCGCGGATAAGAGATAGAAAGGCACGATCGGCCTACCGTTCGGATTGTGCCGCATCTATCTCTCTTCCACTCGATTGGTCGATGCGTCTGAGTGGAAAAGAGACAGCGGCAGCACACAACTTATACACCTACAGTACCTACACGTGATCTGTTTACAACTGTTTATAAAGTGAAGTGAAATGTTAAATTGTAGATTTCATTTCACTCCTTCTTCGTATCCATACAAAATAATGATAATTGAATAAAAATGATTCCATTTTATTCATAAAAGTATGCAATCATTTCGTCAATGTTTTCTTATGACCTTGTCACGTTAAACTATCGTCCGTCAACCGACTTTACAGACAACCATTTTTTTCTCATATATTTGTTTTTTATCTGAAGTCTTGTCAGTTTAATGGCAGTTGCCAAGTTTGAGTACTTTTATCTATTTATAAAATTATGAATTGCGTTTTATTTACCTTAAAATATGGAATTTTTTAAATAAACATTAACAAATTACTTTCTTATATGTTATTTATTGTTAAATTAATACATAATACAATATATATATAACAACACACACACACTTTCGCTAGCGAAATAAATAAATTAGTTGTACCAAGCAAAAAGTTAGTGAGGGACTCTGACAAACTTTTGAAAGAAAATTTGCATTCTTTGTTTTTTGAAGTTTTAGTATTTAGAATTTTTAAAAAGCGGTTGATGCATGAAAATGAACTAATTTTACTGTAAACACGCAGTCAGAAGTTGCATTCACTGCCTCTTTTCTAAGAAAACTAGAGTTGCTGCCTTTTTGCTTATAAATTCTTATAGTTTTACCAGATGTCCATTTTTTTCACTACGGATTTGTAGTTACTATCCTGCTATAAAAGTGAACACTATACGGTGGAACCCCGATCTTACGTTCTCGCATTATACGTTTTCCCGCGCGGTGCGTTCATTTTATATAGTCCCGGCATTGATTTCATATTTAAAACTTTCCCGCATGCATCGTTTCTCGCATCAATCGTTTGTTATTTACGGTCCAATTTGAATTGTTTGAGTTTTGTCGCTGACTCAGTCAGTTCAAGTTCATCCGTGCACTTGGAATGCCTGAAGATGCCGAAAGGCGAAACCCGGGTCGTTAGCGACAAAACTCATGGAAAAGTACAAAATTAAAACAATTCAAATTTGATATTGAAATTCCATCAAGCACCCTCAGTCGAACTACTTTATTATATATACGGTCCCTTGAAAAACGTAGAATCGGGGTTTCACTGTATATAGCTTTCAAAAATATTTTCCAAATGGGAGTCACAACTAAACTTCAGATATTTGCGAGTAACTGCCTTTTTCCTTGGAGGGGCAGTATACTCCTCATTGAGAGAGGAGATGAGCGAATCAAAAAAGTTCATCAAACTTAAAGCAGATGTTAATTTTTTGTGAGAGATTTTTAAGGTTAATTTGAATTGTTTGAATATTGTACTTTCGCATGAGTTTTGTCACTAGTGACTCAGGTTTCGCCTTTCGGCATCTTCAGGCGTTTCAAAATACATATTAGCTTAAACTAACTTTCGTGCACTTGAAAAGCTTGAAGAAACCGAAAAAAAGACGAAATCCGTTTGAATATTGTACTAGGACATGAGTTTTGTCGTCAGTGAACCGGTTTCGTTTTTCGGCATCTTCAGGCAATTACAATGGACAAATTAGCTTTACCTGACACTCGTGCAAATGAAAAGCTTGAAGAAATGAAAAAAAGACGAAACCCGTTTAATTATTGTACGTTCACACGAGTGACTCGGGTTTCATCATTCGGCATCTTTAGGCATTTCAAATTAACTTGAATTAAGGCGAAACTCGGGTCGTCTGCGACAAAACTCGTCGAAAATTAAAAAAATCAAATTTGACATTTAAATTGCATCAAGCAAATCGAAATTTGAAATAAGATCACCGTATAAATTTGAATTACGAATTCAAATGACGGTTGTACCGTTTGTTGAATTTTAAATTTCTATCCGACGGCCTCGAATGCGTCAACTTGTGTTTCTTCAGATCCGTTAAATATGCCGTTTTATACATACACGTGTCACAATGATGGGGCTTTTCACCAGAATGTAGCATTTTGTGCCTCTTCAGGTCGCTGGATCTGACGGACCTGAACTCACACTGGTCGCATTTGAAGGGTTTCTCCCCGCTATGGACCATTCTGTGAGTCTTCAGATTGGAAGAGTGCGCGGATGTGTAGTCGCAGAGGTCGCACTTCCAGGGTCTTTCGGATGAGTGTACTTTTTCGTGTCTCTTAAGGTCAGCTGATTTGGACGATTTATACTCGCACTGGTTGCACTTGAATGGTTTTGTGGAGTCAATTGGTGGTGGTATCGGGGTCGAGTTTGAAGATGAGAGGCCTACCGACGGTTCTACTTTAACAACATTTGATTTGGACTGAAAAGAGAACAATTTGTTAGTTTAACGCATATGTGCATAGCGAAGAGTTCTTGACTTTATTTAAAATCTCAGTGAAATACAACTATTTTGAGATATCCAAGCAAAAGTAAGGTCTATGGTGCAGTGGTTTACATTATTGGCTTCCGTGATGGACCACTCAAGCTCAAGTCCCTGTTCGAATAAACTTATTGTTCGAAAAATCGATTTTAATCAAAGCACTACGGCATTTGTATTGTAAAAATCCCTCCCGATTCCAACAAAATGGTATTGAAGCAGTATAGAAGAAAAGTTAATCACTTTCTCGTCCTCTTTTAGTCCTCGTGTGCTTTCAATTCATTCTCTCTTCGAAAAAGAGAGGTTGAGCGCAACTCATTAAAAAGCAGTTATCGGAGAAAATTTAGATGTGAGCAATGTAATAGTTGGAAACGGGAAACCAGAGAAGTTCAATCCATATCTTTCTTTCTTAACAAATTATCAATCAGTCATCGTAAAAAAGAATATTTTGAAATATCCCATTGATTGTGGAAAAAATATAAAAAATATTTTTTCAAAAGATTAAACGAATGAAATCGTGTTCATTCTTTTTCAACTGGGTGACCATCAGTTCTCATACACAAAAATTAAAAAAAAAAGCTAGTACATACTTTATTCGTGTCCTGGAGAGCTCCATCTTCCAATACTTTCTCCTTAACAACTCTGCCACTCGAACCTGTATCCTTCTGATCGCACTTCGGCGGCTTAACACAATTGTGCGAACTCTTATGCGCCTTAAGATATGTCGGATGTATCGTCTTATAGTCGCAGCCTTCACATCTATACGGCTTCTGCCCAGTATGCAACAACTTGTGCATCTTAAAATGAAACGAATAGATCGTCTTAAACTCACACTGGTCACACTTGAATGGCTTTTCACCCGAATGTATCATATTGTGTCTTTTTAAATTCGAAGAATTCGCACAAGTAAAATCGCAGCTGTCACATTTGAATGGTTTTTCATCAGAATGAGACGTTTTGTGTTTCCTCAATAGGAAAGACGACGTCGCTTTGTATACACATTGGTCGCATTTGAACGGCTTAATACTAGAATGTATTATTTTATGCCTTTTTAAACTGTTAACATGCGCAGATGTAAAATCGCATTTGTCACATTTTAACGTTTTTTCATTTGAATGTGACATTTTGTGTGACTTTAAATGGAAAGAATAAGCCGTTTTATATAGACATTGATCGCAATTGAATGGCTTTTCACCTGTGTGTATCATTCGATGTGTTTTGAGACTGTATGAGTGAGCCGAGCTATAATCACATTCGTCGCATTTGAAACGTTTAACAGGTTTTACAATACAATTTGTTTCATCGTACTCGATCGGTATTTCTTGATTACTTCTTTCGTACTCGTTACTGTGCACTGGTTTGTGTATTTTTAGTAAGTTTATTGAAGCGAATATGTCATAACAGTGGTTGCAGACAAAGTTTTGTTCATGAAACACAACTTTTTCCAATATAACAATGGCGACTTGTTCTTGTTCTGGGGTTTCATTTTCACTACATGTTTCTATCAAAGCTGGAGTGTCTTTAATTGAAGTTTCAAAGTTGATAGGTATACACTAAAAAAGAAAATTACATACTATTAGCGAAACAATTATTTAAAAATATTGATTATAAACACTTGCTTATCCATTCTAATTAATTGTATAAAAGTGAAAATGATTGTTAAATGGCTTTAAATTGATGAAAATGACAATTTAAAATGATGGGTTTTAAAAAAGTTAATTATAAAATAAATATTCAATGATTGAATTTACATGTACTTGGTAGAACTCTATTACAACATGTCGAAAAAAATATCCATATATTTTAGTCCTACAGAAATTATATTATATATGGTTGATATGGTTGAGTTATTCCATTCGCTCTCTGTGTTTTTGTGGCAAGAGCTTTCCCCTAGCGAGCAGGTGGCTGTAGGTTCAATTCCCGGCAACGTAAGATTATTTGAATTGAAAAAGAGATTGGGCTGGGTGCATGTAATTTTTCGTTGAATTTTCCTCGACTGATCCATTATTTATCATAAAGTTTATCTCGAATGACTTTCTTAATTAAAATTATTTGGCATATTGGCATAAGCTGTAATGCTAAATATGTTTATATGACTGGTTTTGACAATGTGACAAAACTAGAAAAACCTATTCAAAAAATATATTTAAATATTGGGCTGGTTAAATGCGCATTAGGAAGAAAATTTGGCACATTGGCATTGATATTTATTTCACGGTGAACTAGTTTATGACCGCACTCGCGCGCGGCCCTCCAGGTAAAAAGCGCCTCTTTCTAGGTTAGCGCGCACTTTAAAAGTTGATGAACGACGTGATGAATAAATAATGTACAAAAATGTATAGATAATTACTTGTCCCGATGTCGTTTCAGCATATGCACACTCTCCGGCATCAAACGCTTCTATTTTTACAGTGTGTACATCGTCTTTGCAGTTTTCCCATCGCGTATCGTCTTTTTCCGATTTGACGTTTGAACATTCTTCATTGTTTTGATCGTTCAAAGAGTCAGTCTATGGAAGTAAAAAGTATTAAAATAACAACATGGGAACGATCAAGACCTATGCAATATTTATGCATTTCTATATGTTTTATTAGTATCGATACAAGTTTTCTCCTTTTGGCATCTTCATGCGTTTAAATGCACGCATGAACTATAACTTTAATTCTGTGTTTACTGATAAAACTTGTAAAAATATTAAACTATTGAGGAAATAATATCACATTTGTATGTGCATATTCAACATCAAATGTTTTGTGATTAAGGGACGATTTCGCTCATCGCGAGCATTATCAACTGATAATTAAGTTCAGAAAATTTTAGTTATAATGTTTGCGATATGCGAAACCGGTCCTGATCATAATACTACATCCAATGAAGAATACACGCTTTTTGAAGATACCGAAGGACGTAAAGAAAGCCGTGTGACAAAGCGCATACAAACAAACAAAGCTAAAACGATGCAATTCCATCACGCACCTTCAGTTAAAATCCTGAACAAAATTGTCACGTTTGAGTTATGATATTTTTATCACTACGACCTGAGTTTTGCCTTTCGTCCCCTCAGGCATTTCAAGCGATAATTTTTGCGATAAGAAAAGCTTGTATTGCTTATATTACATATAATAAAAAGGAGGTCATTAAGTTTCCTTGTTATTTTCTATCAATTTTTTTTTATTTATGTTAAGTGAAATTTTCTCACACAGTAGTCGGATCTTTTAAACGGGATGTAGCGAGAGAGATTAGCTTACAACAAGTCGTGTCCTAGCTTTTTTTTTCCTGTACTCTCTCCAAGAAAATATAAGTTGAGTTTCTGAATAACGCGCAGTTTTCATCGAAAACACCGTAACGAGTCGATATATTCTACATTAGTGTCGGATATGGCCTAATAAATTATCTTTGACTTTTAAATATGGTGCATACTAACTGCAAGAAGGATTTCAGTGACTCGGACAAACTATTAAGAAAAATAATATTGTGTATTTTTTTAAGTTTTAGTATTTATAATAAGCGGTTGATGCGGAAATTACCTAATTTCTTTGCAAACAAGCAGTCAGAAGTTGCATTCACTGCTAAGAAATTCTCAAACTATCAGCAAATATCCATTTATTAACAAAGGATTTTCTGTCATTAAACAGCTATAAAAGTGAACACCATAAACATCTTTCAAAAATATCTATGAAATGGCATTCATAACTCAATTGCAGATAGTATGTGAGATACTGCCTTCTTCCTTTGAAAGGTATTATAAGAATTGCATCTATGTATTGTTTACAGTGAAAAATATCTGATTTTACCATAGACGAATTTATAATAATAAATATTATGATATCGTAAGAGACAACTGCAATTGCGATACAAAATTAAGCTTTAATAATGCTTTATTGCTTATATTAATCAATTAAAATCCGTTGATTACATATTATTTAGTTATATATTGCATAAATTTACTTCTTTGTTGACCTGATAAACGTCATCTTCGCTTTGTTCCTTTTTTACATTGAACTTTTGTCTGTGGTCTGTTGGAGAAACCTGATCCCAGAGGTTCTCCGCACAATCCTCATGATAATCACTGTAAAGAGTGTTGTCTGGAGTATCAGGCGGAGATATAGCATCGTCTGGTTCTATTTTGACATCCATTTTGATTACTTTACCGTATTGTAACTAAAGCGTTACATTGGGTAATCGACAACGGAGCCATCCATGAACAACTGGGCTAACCATAGACAAAAGACAATTTTGTTATCGGTCGACTTTTGATAAGCTACATTTTCATGTTATTGCAAAAATTTGGTGGAACTCCATTATAACACGGTAAAAAAATACCAATATGGTTCTACAAATAAATCATTATATAATGCTCTTATTTAAGGTTAAAAGGCAAAAAGTAAAAAATAAAAACAAATTTTGTTGTACCTACTTATTCCGCATAAAATTTATTGATATCAGAAACGGTTTTGCTCATCACGAACTTTTATCAGCTACCTATAACTTTACTAAGCGTGCGACCGAATAAAAGAAGTCCGTATTCTAGGAATCTCGACCGTACTTTTTATTAAGCCATTCCATTTCCAGAATGGAGCATATGGATTCCGATTGTAAATAATCTCAACATATGTTTTTCTACGAGAACTGATTTTTACAGAGCTTCTTTATCGAAGATATTCTTTTTTGAAGAGTTACTAATGGTTAGATTTTCACTTTTACTATGCGTCGCTTTGTCATATATCCTAAATACTTACAACAAGGTACAAACTGTCATATATCAAACGTGTTTGCCTTCTTGCTTGGACAAGCAATCTGCGAATTATTCATTCGTTTGTACCTATATTAATTCTTTTACTCTATGCGAAGAAACAATTATTTTTGTCTATGGTCTCACGCCCGTTGTCATAGATCGTCGCTTTGTAAAAGTTTCGACTTTTCAACTCGAAAACTGTTCAAAATGGATATCAAAATAGAACCAGACGACGAACTCTTGTCTTATAATGAACTGGAGAACAGCAGCCGCGATGATGATATTCAGAATGACACGATTGGCATTCTAAATGAAAGTCTCTCGACTGGTCTAACGCAAGTGAAGCAAGAACAATTATACACCGATGACGGGGTAATAAGATTAATTATTTGCTTACGTTGCATTACATATATGAATCTAAAATATTGAGAACTTATGAGTTTAATCAATTATTAACATGTCAGTGATTGTTCATTTAAAAGCAACGAAATGTAAAATTGACAAAATCAATAAAGAAATTATTGTTGCTTCTTCTTTACATAGACAATTTTTTTAGAACTGTATTATTATTCAAACTGCCTTTTAGTATAAAATATTAAAGATACAATGACTGTACTAGAATGATAGATATATTCGATGATTTATTTAATGTGTTGTGTCCGTTTTTAGTTCGCTATCAAAAAAATTGAGACGATTAAAGTCGAGTTTGATTTTGACAACGACGCCACTACCAAAGACAATTCGAACGAATATTCGAAAACAGAAAACCTCCATACTAAATCTGACAAGGTAACTTGAAACGCATTGTTATCTCATTCATTTATTCAATCGTTACTAACATGTGACCTAAATCCTCACATTGTTTTTGATTGTTTCAGAATGTCTTGCCTGGAGATGATTCCCAACAGACAAAGCTTGGAGCAAAAACAACTGAATACGCTGTTCCTGTTTTTAATTACCAACGACCTGATGATTTCGAAGACTATTCATTTTTTGGAAGAGCATCATCTGTTGAGGTGACATTTTTATCTTAAGCTGAGATTACTCATGCTATAAATCACTTTTAAGGTGTTCACTGTCAATACTTGGTGGAAAGGCATTATAATAAAAATAATAAAACATTTTTTAGTACTTTTCCACATGAGATTTATTTCATCAGGACCGGTTTCGCTCAAAGCGAGCATTATCAACTAATGATTATCAGTTGATAATGCTCACCATGAGCGAAACCGGTCCTGATGAAATAAATCTCATGTGGAAAAAGTACTAAAAATGTTTTATATTCATGCTATAAATATAAACTAAATGTACCAGTAGTTGATCTTTTGAGATTAAGATGGCCCAAAATAAGAAATGCAGATGCGGGATCGCTCTAGATTATAAAATTCAGACAAGTCAAAGCATCTGTGGTCGGAATGACGCACTAACACATCACCGTATAGCCAATGGAGTGCCAGAGTGGACATTTTAAACCAACACCTAGTGATGAAAGTGTATTATTTCAAATTTCTTAGGTGATCAATCTAGTAACCTTGTTTCTGGACCACCCATTGCTACTTGATTCAACCAAGAGTGGTGTGACAGAAAGCCTTGAGGCAACCCTGAAAGAAAGTTCACTGTAAAGCCCCCTGATTAGACATGGTCAACACCTACACTTTTCAATTTGTAAGATGGTCAATTACTGAAACAAAAACATGACTTCAAATAATTCTTTTTTTTTAACACATATGATCCAATATGAGAATACTCGCTTTGATTTCATTCGGTTCAATGCTAAACCTTAATCGTTATTTTTGTTGAAATTTTCTCTCAAGCGGTCAACGACTGGTACATTTACCTTATACTATTTTACTACAAATACTGTTGAGGTCACATTTTTATATTTATCGGTTGCTCAGCTTATTAAGACTACCAGTTTATTAAATATATTGTGTTTATCTTAATAATATAAAATTTCAAATATCTTTGATTTTTCGACGTAAGCCTGAACTTTTTTTTGTGCGTTAGAAACATTTCGCGGGAGTCGCACTAAACAAAATCGAACAAAAATCTGTGACATGTATAAGAATATAACATGTACAAGAACACACGTATCAAGGTCACATTTTTATACAATAATACCAAGTGAAACACTGGATTTTGCATGTGCAGTATGTGACGTAGCTCTTCTTATTACGTTATACCATAAGTGCCAAAATTATATTTAAAAAAAAGAGCATTAAAAAAAGCCGCATAACTTTGAAATCGTTTTGTACGAGTATTGTGTTACTAAATGTGTCACGTTTTTCGAAGGATCTTCAGACTGACTGTCGCAAATTTTGTATGAGTTATAAAGAAAGATTGATTCTAATATTTTTAAATGTTTAATAACAAAATGGAGCTTGGGATATTTTCCATTTTACGTAAAGCAAGGAGGGGGGGTTATAGAGTCGAAACGAAGCAAACTAATACTACTAATGACGTTAGCATAATAAAATATTTACTTATCAATTGGGAATTTTTAAACCCATTTGTAATAAAATTTACAGTGACAAGTCACCTGTTTTATTTAGGATATTATTTAATAACATTGTTTATACTTTTATTTATTAATTAAAATTCTAAGCTATTTATTTTTCAATCTTTTTATTTTCTCGTCGTAAGAATTTATACATTTCTACTCTGATTAAAATTGGGATTGTGTTCTTTTAAATGATTGATGAATTCGGAAAAAGTGTCTCGTTTTAAACATCGTTCATATGTGTACTTCACATCTAATATATAAGTTTCTACATGTTTGGCCAACATAAAAAGCTTCACAGTCTCTACAAAGTGTTTTAGTTTAATTTTATTTACTTTTATATTACAAGTTTTTCATTTTTTTTAGATTCCACCTTCTAGAAGTCGACTCATTGATTCTTCTCAGACAAGCTTCCCATTATCTGGTATTGATGTCAAAGAAATCAATATGAAAAGAGAGATTTTAAAACATCAACCGATTGTGGTGGTTATACAAATAGTAAAAACCGTTTTCTATGAAAGAAATTTCGTTTGCAGTGTTTGTTTCGATATATTCTCGTCACAGCAATACTTGAATGAACACAAAAATACGCATTCGGGTAAAAACCCTTTCAAATGCGACCAATGTCCATTTACAAGTGCTCGCCTATCCGGTTTGAAGATACACAAAATGGCTCATTTGGGTGAAAAGCCATTTAAATGTGATCTATGTTCTTATACGTGTTCTGTTAAATACAACATGAAAACACACAAAATGACGCATACGAATGAAAAGCCATTCAGTTGCGACCAATGCCCATTTAAATCAGCTCACAGATCAAATTTACAAAAGCACAAAAGTAGTCATTCAGGAGAAAAGCCGTTTAATTGCAATGAATGTAATTATGTCTGTTCTAGTAAACTTTATATGAAAAAGCACAAAATGATACATTCGGGTGAAAAGCCATTCAATTGCGACCAATGTGATTATATTTGCTCTCTTAAACAAAACCTGAAAATACACAAAATTACACATTCGGTTGAAAAGCCATTTAAATGCGACCAATGTGATTATATGTGTTCTCTTAAAGTTTACATGAAAAAGCATCAAATTACACATTCGGATGAAAAACCATTCAAATGCGACGAATGTAATAAAATGTGTTCTTCAAAATTCGACTTGAAAGTACACAAAATGACACATACTGGTGAAAAGCCGTTCAAATGCGATCAATGTGAGCTTAAATTTTCTCGCGTATCAAGCTTGAAAAGACACCAAAAAAACCATTTGAATGAAAAACCCTTCAAATGTGATCAATGTCAGTATTCGTGTTCTTTAAAATTTCACATGAAAATGCACAAAATGACACATTCGGATGAAAAGCCATTCCAATGTGATCAGTGCCAATATAAGTGTGGACGCATTTCAAATTTGAAAAGACACCAAATGACACATTCAGGTGAAAAGCGATTATAATTTCAGAATATTTTCTCTGAAATAGAACAAAATAATACACCTTAATGACATACAGTCAGTTCTCGAATGACGACCACCTATACTAACGACCATTCAGACTGACGACGGAGACAAAAATTAAAATATAATTTAAAAAATTTAAAAATAATGCGCTTCAGGTCATCATGCTCCACACAACTCAAATTACATGAAAACATAAAAGTTATCAGTTTTAAGGTGTTGAATGTCAAAACGTGGTAGAAAAGCATTATAATCGGTCCCTGTAGTCTAGTGGCAAGAGATTTAACCTAGCGATCTGGAGAACCGGGTTAAATTCCTGGCATGGTCAGATTTTTTTCAATTGAACAAAAGAGATCTTGGGCTGGGTGTATGTTATCTATCGTTGATTTTGTGCACAACTGATTCATAACTTATCATCAGTTAATCTCGTTTGACTTTCACAATTAAGAATATTTGGCGCATTGGCGTAAGCTGTAATGCTAAAAATATTTTTTATTCTTAAAAAAATAAAAATACAAATTTTAAGTACTTTTACAACATAAAATTTATTTGATCAGGACCGGTTTCGCTCATGGCGAACAACAGTCGACAATGCTCGCCATAGGTGAAAGCAGTCCTCATAAAATAAATTTAACACTACAAGGGTCGTCAAATGTAACAGCATCATGTTTTGAGGAATCGTGAACATTAGTTGTTTGTTTTTCCATTGAGTAGAACCAGTCTGCTAATGGGGATGCCACCGGGAAGAGCTTAAGTGCTTTTAAACGAATTTGCTTCGGACGTTGACATATTTCACATGGACGTGAGTGAGTTCAGATGAGCACTGTTTTTTATGCATTATAGTTGATTTTGTCGGAACTCACTTGGTGGACTGCTTTGAAAATTTCCAACGTGATTTTATTTATTTTTTCTCTACTAAACTATAGTAATTTGTGAATGTCGCCCTATCATCAGCCCAATGTTTGTTTGTGTTTTTCTTCGGTTCTCTTCTTATGAAAGGGACTACTTGATGATTTTGTTTCATTGAAGCAAACCAAAATTTTAGTCCGGCAAATCATCGATTTGGGCCAATAATTTCAATTATCGTGACCAGTGAAATCATGTTGTCATACAAATCTATTACTTGATACATTTTCACTGTAACATATATATTGACACCGCCTTAAGTGGTAGGTCATCAGAACTCTCTCGAAAGATCTATTGTTCACCTCAGTCAATGAGTCAGTCGATATCAGAAAATAAATTCATTCTTATAATAATCTATATTGCAATCTATAGCGGTGCAATGTAGAGTTATTTCAATTCCTCTTATCTCTTGACGCCCGACAATGCATGTGCTTCATAAAAAGTTCATAATGCGATAAATCATCCCTTATCAGCGGGCGCATGTGTTAACGATTTTTGAAACGGCCATTGTTTTTTCTTTCTAAAGTAACCGTTTGTTTTCACACAGCAGTGAGAGATTGGACGGCATTGAGTATGCACGCGCCTAATCCTCTCCCTAAGAATTAAATTCGCGTCAAATTCCTGATATCTTCTTCGCTATCTTAATATTTGTGTGTTGTATAACGTCTGTGTAAATCCTTGACGATTAAATAATGGGTGCGAATGAGCGCACCCACATAACGCTTTGAGATCGTGTTTTGTTTTAAAGAGTACCATGTTTCTCCTACTCCGTCCCCAAAATCCCTCTTCCTGAGTGTCGGATAGGAGGCTCCTTCTCGATTTACGAGGGAGCCGGAATAAAGGTCTTCTCAATATGAATAAATGTATATATTTTTGTGAAATGCATGGCGCATTGGCGTTTGCTGTAATGCCATGTTTGTATTTTCTTGAATGAATAAAAATAAATAAACGGCATGTATGAACTGCATATGGAACAAATTTTTAAAACGTAATAATAAAATTAATTTTATTGGAGAAAATGTAGTAGAAGAAGTAACGAAAATCATTGTAAAATTTTCAGTACCATTTTACCTTGATTGTGGTAATCATTATCATAGCTTATCTATCTATATATATAAAAATGAATGTCTGTGTGTATGTCCGCTATGGACTACTAAACCGCTCGACCGATCGATGTGAAACTTTACAAATTTATTGAGTGCACTCCTGCAATGGTTTCTGGCCTACCAACCCCTCCCCCAACCTCCCCCCCCACCAATTTTTTTTTTTAACTTTAAGAATTTTTCGAGTTCACTTCTTCGAAGGTTTTTGGCATACCCCCCCATTCGCTCCCCAAAAGTTATTTTAAAAAGAGAAAAAGGCGGAATTTTTCAGTCTAATAAGCGAAAAGAGAAGCTGACCATAGTGAGTCATAGATAACATGGACGGAGTGTTTCATATGTGTTAACAATAAAAGGCGATAAGAGATAAGGTAATGTCACTTCGCGCTCGGCTATTGGCGTGTAAGTCCGCTTTTAGCCGTTGGAGTGGAAACATCGTCGTTTTCATGCGCGACTTAAATATGAATAATTAAAGGAAATTTTTTTTTTTTTATATATTTTTGTTTTCAGAAAGATGTACGTCAAAGCATAATCAATCATTTTTTTTATTGCAGTCTATGCCAATAAGGCGAAAACACTGGAGCCTTTTTTTAACCCCCCTTCGGCCTGAGAGTCATTTTTCAAGGATAAACCTAGGAAGTTAAACTGTCATAACATTGTTTTGTTGGAAAATTTTCATAATGGCCAGACCATATTTGACGGCCGAATTTATATTTTTACATATATATATTGACACCGCCTTATGTGGTAGCTCATCAGAACTCTCTCGAACGATCTATTTTTCAACTCAGTCAATGACTTTAAGTCGATATCAGGAAATAAATTCATTCTTATAATAATCTATATTGAAATCTATAGCGATTCAATAAAGAGTTATTTATAATTATCTCTTGACGCCCGACAGTGCATTTGCTTCATAAAAAGTCCGTTAGGCGATAAATAATCCTTTATCGGCAGGCGCACGTGTTAACGATTTTTGAAACGGCCATTGTTTTTTCTTTCTAAAGTAACCGTTTGTTTTCATACAAGAGTAAGAGATTGGACTGCATTGAGAATGCACGCGCCTAATCCTCTCCCTAAGAATTAAATTCGAGTCAAATTCCTGATATCTTCTTCGCTATCGTAATATTTGTGTGTTGTATAACGTGTGTGTAAATCCTAAACAATTAAATAATGGATGTTGACCGCACCCACATAACGCTTTGAGATCGTCTTTTCTTTATAAGAGTACCATGTTATTCCTACTCCGTCCCCAAAATCCCTCTCCTGAGTGTCGGATAGGAGGCTCCTTCTCGATTTACGAGGGAGCCGGAATTAAGGTAGTCTCAATATTAAGTAATTGGAATTTTTTGCAGCATACAATGTTTGTGATGCTGTGTGATTTGATTTGAATTCGTCTTCGTAATGAGAATTTTCGTAAAGCGTGTCTATTTTACAATAAAATCTTGATATTGGAAAAAAATCTATGGTTAATTTGACAATTCTTTGACAGCGACTGTCCTACAAATTTCATAATTGTGTGGACGCCATATTTTTCAAGCAATATTATAATTTTAAACGTGATACGGCGCCACTGATATGTGTTAAAAACTATTTCAATTCAAAATGTAAAATCGTGTCAGTTAAACATGTTCACAGAATGAATATAAAGTTGTTAGTATTTTAGATAAGATCTCGATATTTTGTTTGTTCTTATAATTAATTCAACATATGTTTCCATTAAGAAATTGTATTTTTAAGTTTGATCCTTTTATTTTTGCATTAGATATGTAAAGTTTGGCTTTTGGCCGCATTGATAGGGTTGATATTTAGTTGAATACAGATAAATAGTTTGGTTAGGGAAAAAAGTGTCGATATTAGGCTTTTTTTAGTCGTTTTTTGTTCAATGTTGGAGTCAGAGTCGGTCTTTTTTTCCCGACTCCGAAGCCCTGGCTTAAACAAATTAAAAATAATAAAGGACCAAAAAAAAAACTATTCAATATTTTATTTTTGTATTTTCAAATTCATGTAATAATTATGTTAAAATTGAAAACATGGAAAAAAGACAAATAAAAATTGCTAAATGTTTTGAGATGAACTTGAGAAAAGCTCTTTAAAGTTTACAATTTCTCAAATTAAATGTTGAAAAACACATAAATTAAAACTTACCAAGTAACACATGTATCAAAAAGCAACGATGTGAAAAAATTTTCACTTTAAATGTAATTTTGTGTATATTCGTGCAAAATAATAAACGTCATGTCACGCGTTGATCGCATCAGAATGACTTTTTATAAGAAGGTGTTTTTTAAGGTTTCTAAGACGAGCACATCTATATTGGCATTGATGGCATTCATATGGCTTTTCATTCGAATGTGTTTTTTGGTGTCTTTTCATAGCATATTTATGAGAAAACTTCATTTCACATTGATCGCATTTGAATGGCTTTTCACCCGTATGTATTATTTTATGTTTTTTCATATAAGATTTAAGAGAAAAGGTCATATTGCATTGATCGCATTTGAATGGCTTTCCACCTTTATGGATAGTTTTGTGTTTGGCTAAGCTTGACCTGTGAGCACATTTAAATTGGCATTGGTCGCAATTGAATGGTTTTTCATCCGAATGTATAATTCGGTGCTGTTTCATGTAAAATGTTTGAGAAAACGTCTTATCGCATATATCACATTTGAATGGCTTTTCACCTGTGTGCGTTCTTTGGTGTAACTTTAAGTTATTTTTTCGATAACATTTAAATTGGCATATGTTGCATTTGAATGGCTTTTCACCAGAATGAACCATTTTGTGACTATTCAAACCAGTTGAAAGGGCACATGTAAACGGACATTGGTCACATTTGAATGGCTTTTCTTTCGAATGTGTCACATTGTGTTTTTTCATGCTATGTTTTCGATAACTCGTATATGAACAATGATCACATTTATAAAGGTTATCTCTCGAATGAGCCAATTTGTGTATTTTCAAACCAGTTGGATGTGCAGTTGTAAATTGGCATTGGTCGCATTTGAATGGCTTTTCAGCCGAATGAGTGATTTTGTGTTCATTCAAATTTTGAAGGGCCGGGAATATATCGAAACAAACATTGCAAACGAAATTTTCATCATAGAACACCGTTCTTACTAATTTTATAACCACCACAATCGGTTCATATCCCAAAATCTCTCTTTTGATATTGAATTCTTCGATATCAACACAGGATATTGGTGAGCTTGTCTGAGAAGAATCGACGAGTCGACATCCGCAAGATAACGGGATCTTGGAAGGTGGAATCTAAAATAAATAAAGAATTTATAGTATAAAGGTTCATGTAATTTAACTTTTAAATCTTTGTGCAGACTGCCAAACTTCTTATATTGGACAAACATGTAGAAAATTAAACAATAAAATATAACTTTTAAGGTGTTCACTGTCAATACTTGGTGGAAAGGCGTTATAATAAACATAATAACACATTTTAAGTACTTTTTCCACATGAGATTTATTTCATCAGGACCGGTTTCGCTCATCAGTTGATAATGCTCGCCATGAGTGAAACCGGTTCTGATGAAATAAATCTCATGTGGAGAAATTACTAAAAATGTGTTATTATTTTTATTTTAATAGAATATAAGAACACATATGTAGATTTCTAAAAGGAAACAACTTTTCCTGATTCGCTGATCATTTGATTGAAAGGAAAAGTCATTTAAATAAGAAAAGTAAAATATAAATATTTAACCGAGTAAATTAAAAGGGTTAAAAAAGAAATGTTGAGAATTTAGAGAAATGAATACAAGTATGAACTGTAAAGAAATATTATAAACCTTCGTAGGACTATCCTTGAAAAATGACTCTCAAGCCAAAGGGGGATAAAAAAAGACCCTAGGATTTTGGCCTTATTGGCATAGACTGCAAAAAAAATCATATAAAAATCCCTACTTTTCCTATAATTATTCATGTTTAAGTCGCGTATGAAAACGACGACGTTTCCACTCCAACGGCTATGGCGGACTAACAATGGAGCCATTGACTAACAAGCCAATAACCATGCACGAATTCACATTACCGTATCTCTTATCTTATCGCTTATCGCCTTTTATTGTTGCCAGATATGAAACACTACGTCCATGTTATCTATGACTCGCTATGATCACGTTCTTTTATCGCTTACGGGCGTGAAATTTTATGTAAACGCTTCCCAGCGATTGTTAATATCGACAATAAGACTGAAAAATTCCGACTTCTTCTCTTTTTTTATCGATAACAGCTCAACTAGCCAATAAATATCATTTTTTTTCCTGCAGAAGGTGTAAAAAACTATGATTTAAGAATACCAAAAGCATAGACATCGTATCATTTGTATTAAGATAGATATTAAAGGTAAAGTAGCTGTTGCGACAAAATCTATACCGTTAGGGATGGCTAGGTTAAATGATATCTTGAATAAGACATTTGGCTCGCCACTGCATGACTTATTTCCGATGGGTTTAACCCTTCCCAATGTTGTTTGAATGTCGTTTTTTGATATTTTGTAATGCTGACGTCACTAGAAGTGTACAAATTGATTTGTTTTGTAGGTTTCTGTCAACCCGTTCGTGTTTTTCGCCAAAAGGAAAAATACCGTATTTACTTATAATTTATTAAAACACCAAATTTTACCTCAACAGATGATCCACTTCCAAAAAATGAATAGTCTTCGAAGTCATCAGGTTCTTGGTAATTAAAAACAGGAACAACGTATTCAGTTATTTTTGCCCCTAAATGTTGGAAAACATCTCCAGGTGTGATATTCTGCAAAGCCATCAAAGACAATGTAAGGATTTAGGTCACAGATTGAATAAATAAATGAGATTACAAAGCGTTTCAAGTTACCTTCTCAGATTTAATATGGAGGTTTTCTGCTTTAGAATGTTCGCCTAAATTGTCTTTGGTACTGTCGTCGTTGTCTAAATCAAACCCGTTCTCAATTTTTTTGACAGCTAACTAAGAAAAGATAAAAAATATTGCATCAAAGGTAACATTCATTCAGTACAGTCATTGCATCTTCCATATTGTAAACTAAAAGTCAATTTGAATTATAATACAGTTCGAAAATATTGTCAATAAAAAATGGTTGTCTGTAAAGTCGGTTTACGGACGATAGTTTAACGTGACAACGTCATAAGAAAACATTGATGAAATGATTGCATACTTTTATGAATAAAATGGAATCATTTTTATTGAATTATCATTAACATTTCACTTTACTTTATAAACAGTTGTAAACAGATCACGTGTAGGTGTATAAGTTGTGTGCTGCCGCTGTCTCTTTTCTACTCAGACGCATCGACCAATCGAGTGGAAGAGAGATAGATGCGGCACAATCCGAACGGTAGGCCGATCGTGCCTCTCTATCGCTTATCCGCGCTCTCGCTCGCACGCTTGCCTTCGGCGTTACGCGACAAACGGGACAATGAGTCATGTTTTTTCTTGCGTGCAGCGGGCGTTCATCGATTTATAAGACGTTGTCACGTCAAAAAGAAGTAACAAATGCTCTTTTGAATTTATGAATTTTCCATTTCGTTGCTTTTAAGTAAACAGTAACTGACATGTAAATCATTGAATACACTCATTAGTTGTCCCTTTCTAAGATTCATATATAAAATACAATGTTTGTATACAAATAAATAATCTTATTACCTCGCCAACACTGAACAATTGCTCTTGCTTCACTCGCGTTTGACCAGTCGAGAGACCTTCATTTAGAATGCAAATCGTGTCATTCTGAATATCATCATCGCGGCTGCTGTTCTGCCGTTCTTTATAGGATAACAGTTCGTCATCTGGTTCTATTTTGATATCCATTTTGAACAGTTTTGAGTATTAAAGTCGAAACTTTTACAAAGCGACGGTCTATGGCAACGGGCGGGAGACCATAGACAATAATATTAATTTTGGCGTATTAACTATTGTGAAGCAATTGATTGGAAAAGGTTTATCTCATTAAAAATGAATTCAAAAGTGGCAAGCAACCTGTTCTTTTTTGTATATTATTTAATAATACTTCTCCTACTTCTTAATTTCTTCCACCAAATACAAAAAAAAACTCTTCGCTTGTTCACAAAAAAACCAATTCATTTTTGCATTGACGACGTTTCATATATTCTAAATACATATATATTTACATATTTGTGCCAGCCCAACGAATGAATTTTAAAATGCACGCGAACTAACTACAATAGTTAGTGAACATTTATTTTAATTTCGGCGATCTCATAATTACAGTTATTTTCTTGTTGTGGCAGCCCTATTCATAATTGGTTAATTGTTTATAGACAAATATGTATGTGAAAACCCAATATTATAAAGCGAGCGCGCTCGGACGGTGTCCGTAGATAGGCCGATTGTTCTGAAATGTCATGTTCTGAAAAGTCGTGTTCAGAAAAGTCATGTTCTGAATTGTCATATTCTGAAACGCCATGTTCTGAAACGTCATGTTCTGATTTGTCATGGAACCGAAATTTTCAGGTTATGTCCTACAACATTGGGTATTTCTAAGGTCTTATGATATTTAAAAATCTTATAAATAATGAAATGAGAGTTGTGCCATGAGATGTATTATTACCAACCTCATTATATTCGGTCGATGTAGTCGGTCCCTGTGGTCTAGTGGCAACAGCTTTGTCCTAGCGATCAGGGGACCCGAGTTCAATTCTCGGCAAGGTTGGATTTTTTCAATTGAAAAAAGGGATTTTGGGCTGTGTGTATGTTATTTATCGTTGATTTTGAGCACAACTGATTTATTATTTATCATCGAGTTAATCTCGTATGACTTTCACAATTAAGAATATTTGGCGCATTGGCGTAAGCTGTAATGCCAAATATTTTTTATTAATTTTTAAAAAAATCATATATTATTAAACATTGAGAGTTTGATAAGAAAATAATAGTTTTATCGTCATTAAATGGCGCATGGAAATCACCAGCGGTCTGGTTGTGAATCATTGGACCAGCCAGTTTGTTTCTGGCCATGGTGGTTTTGCTGCCAAGCTCTTCAGGCTTGGCCGGATGGTAGATGGGCCGACATGTAGATGCGGCGATATAATGGATGCTGATCACATTCTATGGATTTGTCCTTTTATATCCTCTGAGCGGGAAGATTTACTCAGGTTGGTCCGACCAGCTGTCGGTCCAGTAGGCCACGCCGACTTGGTAGCCAATAAAAATAATTATTTGGCCTTCAGCAAATTTGCGGCGTCATACGGTGCAAGGACGGACCTATTCGTATAGGTCCGTAACCGGCCTTTGTTGATTGCATTAATGACAGCATTAAATAGCATTTCTAGAATCAGTAACGTATAGGGTTTGCTAATTATTTAGAGTCAGTAATGCACACTTGAGTGCCTTGGCCTCCAAGTCCTGGGCAAATGCTCCCGAGACAACTCCATACTCGCAAACAGAACAGATACGCTTAACGTTGTTACGCCACGGGACACGATCGCTGATACCGAATGTAAGGCCGTGGTGGGTGGTGGTTGGGAGTAGTTTAGTTTAGTTTTATCGTCAGGTTATATGTCAATTATTTCGAACAGGTATACATATAGTAAATTGAAATTTGTTTTGTTTCTTTAACCCCTTCCTTAATTCCCATAAATAGGAAAAACCCCAAATTGTATTTCGTAATTTTATCTTTTTAAAATATTAGGATCAATCTTGCTTAAGCAACTTTTGCAACAGTTAATCCGAAGATGCCTTTGAATGAGGTGAAACACCTGTCACAGCAAGTAGACCAATACGTGGAATAATCAAAGTTATTTTTAATTTTATATTAAAAAAACTTTAATTATTCGACGAACACCTAAAGCTTTTTGTTTGTGGTGCGAAAAGTCGCACTAAAAATCTGTGACTTAAATGAAAACATGACATAAACAAGGACGCACGTGTCAAAGTCACATTCTTGTACAATAATAACAGGTGAAACACTAGATTTTGCACGTTCATTATGTCAACAACGGGCTGCTTAATCTGTTAGACAATATGATTGTTTATATATTCCCATAAATATATAAAAAATATTATTGCACTTAAAAACCCACATTACTTCGAAATCCAAAAAAAGAGTATTGCGTGTATTGTGTTACTAATGACAGTGAATGTGACACGTCTTTCGCCTCTTTCTTAGTTATCTTCAGACTTACTATCGCATAGTTTCCAAATTATGTAAGCAGTGGCAAGCAACCTGTCCTATTGAGAATATTATTTTATAATACTTTGTTATAAGTTTAATTTATTTCTCAAAATTCTAAACTATTCATTTTTTAACCCTTTTTATTTACTTTGTTGAATTTATATTTACTATATACTAGCTGTACCCTGCGTGCGTTGCTACGCCAGCAACTAAAATAAATATGAAGGAAAGACATTACACATATATTCAATTCAATTTGCATGTATTCAATACTCGAGAAATTTGTAAAAAATCGAAATCAATTTTTGGGCGGAGGGGGGATGTTTGGCGCGGTAAGTTTTGAGGGGCGTATGGGGAGGGTATGCCAGAAACCTTCGAAGGAGTGAACTCGAAAAATTCATAAATTTAAAAAAAAAATCGGGGGTGGAGGTTGGGGAGTGGTTGGGGGGAGAGGTTGGTAGGCCAGAAACCATTGCAGGAGTGTACTCAATAAATTTGTAAAGTTTCACATCGATCGGTCGAGCGGTTTAGTAGTCCATAGCGGACATACATACAGACATTCATTTTATATATATATAGATCACGGGCTCATGCGCTGTCGTATCTCATAGGAACCAATTAATGAATTGAAAGAAATAGTTGTGAACTCACATCCAAGGTCCGCGGGCAGTAGGTTGGTGAACTTTGCTCCACCCGAACGATAGCCTTCAATTTCGGAGTTACTGCGATTAAATAATTACTAAATGCTTAAATGAAATATAATTGTTAATTTATTTTTCTAGTTTGCCATCAAAAAAGAAGACATGACCAAAATAGAGTCTGGTTTTGACAACGTCGACAATTCGGGCGAACATTCGAAGACAGAAAACCTCCATACTAAATCGAAGGTAACTTGAAATGAAATTTTAATATTTATTATCTCTCAACACTTTGTGAAACATTCTCACACAAATTCTTTGTTTTTTTTTTAGATTCCACCTACCGGGATGTCTAACGTTGATTCTTCTCAGACAGTTTTTCCAATATCTGGTATTGATATAGAAGAATTTGATATTAAAAAAGAGATTTTAAGACAGCAACCGCTTGTAGCTGTTTTAAAATTAGTTAGAACGGTGTTCTTTGATATAAATTTCGTTTGCAATGTTTGTTTCGATATATTCCCGTGCCTTCAAAATTTGAATGAACACAAAATCACTCATTCAGTTGAAAAGCCATTCAAATGCAACAAATGCCAATTTAGATGTTCTCGCAAAACTAACTTACAAAAACATAAAAGAACCCATACAGGTGAAAAGCCATTCAAATGTGGTATATGCGATAAGACGTTTTCACTTGAAGTTTACGTTAAGCAGCACCAAATTGTACATTCGAATAAAAAGCCATTCAATTGCGACCAATGCCATTATAAATGTGCTCACAAATCAAGCTTAGTAATACACAAAACTATCCATACAGGTGAAAAGCCATTCAAATGCGACAAATGCACATATAAATGTGCTAGCAGTTCAAACTTAATAACACACAAAATGACACATATCAATAGACAATACAGTGCTGGCAGTGACGGCTGGTGACGGGGTGCTGGGGGGTGCAAAAGGAAGATTCAACTATTTTTTCGTACTACGGAAGAGAAACAGTTGGTATTGCGAACATCTGAATTGAAAGTCCATGCTATAGAAGTGTTTTAAAATCCATTGAATAGGAAAGAACTCTTGCAAAAATGGTTGAATCTTCCTTTGCAACCCCCAACACCCCGTCACCAGCCGTCACTGAGTGCTGGCCATTTCATTGTTGATCGCAGGTAATCGCCTTACATTGCGACTTTAAGTTTCATTCTTTCTCGTAATTCAATGGTTGCAACCCCGTACTAATTTTTTTATATTGTCCAGTGATATTTGGCTTTCAATTGTTTAAAGTTTCGTTTCTTTTACTGTCAACAGCTTTGTGTAAATCAAAGTTGCGTCAATAATGGTTTAAAAAAATGAATAGGCCAAGACTTGTGACGCTCGCTACGAAATCGAAAATTTTGGCTTTCGCAGACCTAAACATTTAAATTGATGGAATTTTAAAATGTGTGGGATTTAGTGGTCCAGCTGTATCTGTTTTTTTGAAGAAATTCAGAAAAACTGGTAAAATTGAAGGCGATCAAGGTGTAGGACGACAGCGATGCGCGACTGCGAGATTACCGAGAAATAAAATCAATTATCACTAATAATAGCTTTTTAACGTCATTATAAATTCTGGGGAAGCTGTGCTATTCATCTGCAGCAAATTTTCTATTATTATTGCTTTATCTGGTAAATTTAAGCATTTGCATTCATTTTTATTTACAAGTTTTTAATTTAACAAATAACAATCGAAAAATATTACATGAATTTGAAAATACAGAAATATGAATAAAAAAATAAAATATTGAATAGTTTTTTTTTTGGTCCTTTATTATTTTTAATTTGTTAACTGTCTGTCTACTATAATGTGACCTTGACACTTTGGGATTTCTTACATTTTTAATCCCATTTCAAGTCCGTGAGTCACAAATCGTTTCTTTTCAGAAGAGCAAAAAATATTATTTTTAATTGGAACCACTTGGGTAACTCAGAATCAAAAAAACCCTTCTGGCTTCGCAGAGATAATGTTATAGAGGCAAAACACGTGTCACTCCGAGAAACACAGAACGTGGAACTATCAGAGATTTTTTTTTCAACCTTGTCCGCTCTTAACCTGGAGCATATAGACTCCTCACGGAGTTTGTCGTTGCATATGTTTTTCTACGAGAACTACTTGCTACTCAAAGGCTCAACCTCTCTTTTTCTAAGAGTGTTAGTGATGGAAAAGATACAAGGACTCGGACAGAACAAGTGGTTAACTAATTTCGTCGCTCTTTGTGATAAGAAAGGTATAATATTTCTAATCAATTTTAAAATACTCTCTAAAATTAACTTAAACTTTTTTTTGGCCGCTCCCAATGTGGATCATATTGCCTCTCATCTCATTTTTCTATATCCTACGAGAATGTCTCGTTACTCTCACCCTTTTCATTTCTTCAGTCCGATGACTGCAGGGATATAATTGTTTGGGTTGAAAGGTATTTTTAACGGGCCGTGTAGTCGTTTTGCCCTCTATACCTATATAACTCCATTTACTCTATGCGACAAATTATTATTTTTGTCTATGGTCTCACGCCAGTTGCCATAGATCGTCGCTTCGTAAAAGTGGCGACGTTTAACTCAAAAACTGTTCAAAATGGATATCAAAATAGAACCAGACGATGAATTATCGTCGAATAATGAATGGCAGAACAACAGCCGCGATGGTGATCTTCAAAATAACAAGATTGGCATTCTAAATGAAGGTCTCTCGACTGGTCTTACGCAAGTGAAGCGAGAACAATTATTCACCGATGGCGAGGTTAATAAGATTATTTATTTGTATACATTGCATTTGATAAATAAATCTAAGAATGGGACAACTTATGTTTCTATTAAATAATTTACATGTCATTTACTGTTCATTCAAAAGCAACGAAATGGAAAATTGTTAAAATTAATAAAGCATTTGTTGCTCCTTCTTTTTAGTGACAATATTTTCGAATAATATTAAAATTCAAACTTCATTCAGACTTTTAGTATACAATATGGAAGATGCAATGACTGTACTGAATGGAAGATACCTTCGATGCATTGTTTTTTTTATTTGTTTTTAGTTCGCTATCAAAAAACTTGAGACGATTAAAGTCGAGTTTGATGTTGACAATGAGGACAGTACCAAAGACAATTCGAACGCGTATTCGAAAACAGAAAACCTCCATACTAAATCTGAGAAGGTAACTTGAAATGAATTGTTATCTCATGTGTTTATTCAATATTTACTAACATCTGACCTAAATCCTTACATTGTCATTGATGGCTTTGCAGAATATCACACCTGGAGATGATTCCGAACAACTCGTGGCAAAAATAACTGAATACGTTGTTCCTGTTTTTAATTACCAAGAACCTGATGACTTCGAAGACTATTCATATTTTGGAAGGGGATCATCTGTTGAGGTGACATTAACATCTTTATAAGTTTCTGAGTTAATTAAGATAATCAGTTTAATAATAATGGAAATTGAACAAAAAAGAAGTTCTTAAATTAATAGTCTTAAAAGGACAGGTAGCGTGCCACTGCTTCCACTATTTCCTATTAGTAGGCTTCACCCAACCCTATCTCATAGATTGCATTTCATTAGTTAATGTTTTGGTTGGTTTTTTATTTATTCTATAACCCCCTAATATTTTCCCGTAAAAAGGAAAAATCCTTACTCCATTTTGTAATTTTATCATTTTAAAATCATTGCTCCATTTTTCTGCAAACTTTGCGATAATAAGCCCGAAGAGTCCTCTGAAAGAGGCGAAACATGTGTAACAGCTAGTTGCACAAAACGTGGAATAATCAAAGGTATTTTTAATTTTATATTCAAAAATCTTTAATTATTCGACGTACACCGAAACCTTTTTGTGTGTGGTCGAAGCGTTCCGCGAAAAGTCGCACAAAAAATCTGTGACATTTATCCAGGGCTGTGGAGTCGGAATCGGTGTCGTGGAGTTGGAGCTTTTTGGCTTGAGTCGGAGTCGTCGCGGCGATTTGACCGGAGTCGTACTCAGAGTCGGAAATTTTGAAAAGTTTAAACTTTTTATTTTTGCATATATGTAATATGTTAAATTTGGCTATTAGCCGGATTGGTAGGGCTGATATTTAATTGAATAAACATAAATAAGAAAATTAGGAGAAAAACATGACAATATTGAACTTTTTTTAGTCGGAGTCATGTTCTTGGTCAATGTAGGAGTCGGAGTCGTGGTTTTGGTAAATGCTGGAGTCGGAAACGTACTTTTTTTCACTGAATCCACAGCCCTGCATATATCTGAAAACATGACATGTACATGGACTCACTTGTCAAGGTCACATTTGTATAAAATAATTACAGGTGAAACACTTGATTTTGCAAGTACATAACCTGAACAGCGCGCTGCTTAAAATGTAAGGCGATATTAACGTTGATATAGTCAAAAAAAAAAAATTACAATAAAAATACCGCATTACTTTGAAATGGCGCAATAAAAATACTGCATGTATTGTGTTACTCATGGTGGCATTTGTTTCGTCACTTTCAGAGGCATCCTTTGACTGAATATCGAAAAGTTTACTTGCGTTATAAATAAAGATCGATTCTTTTCCTTTTTACCAAAAGCAAGAAGGGCTTAATACAAACGCACAAAACAAATATATATACTTTTAATGATGTAAGCATTTAAATAAAGCAAATAATAATGTTATCCAAATCAATTGGGAATGATCAAACCCATTGGAAATAAGTGAGCCACCTGTCCTGTTTAGGGTACCATTTCGTGGGCGTAGGGACATACGGGCGAAACTACAAAAATAGCAAACGAAGATAAATGGCGAAACAGTTTTCAATGGTATACTTTGTTCTTACAGACTTGCAGGAAAGCCGAGCAATATCTGGTAAACCGCTCTTCGTACAAGTTTAATATTTTGATATATTATAGAACTGCATTTTAGCATGACAATGCCATTTTTTACTCAAAACAGTCATTTTTGTAGCTTCGTTCGTGTGTCCCTACATCCACGATTTAATAATACTTCTCATGAAATATGAAAATTGTACGAAGAGCGGTTTGCCAGATATATCTCGGCTTTCCTGCAAATCCGTAAGGACAAAGTTCAACATTAAAAACTGTTTTGCCATTGATGTCAGTTCGTTGTTTTTGTAGTTTCGCTCGTATGTCCCTACACCCACGATATATATTGTATTACACTGTGATTGTTTTGTTTTGAATGATTTGCGAATCCGGAAAAATTGTTTCTTTTTTGACATCGTATAAATCTGTTCTTAAATTCTAATATTTTAGTTTCTATGGGTTTGCCCAACATAAGAGGCTTGGCAGTCTCCTTAAAATTCTTAATTTTTTTAGATTACACCATCCCAGACCCCGTTATCTTGCGGAAGTCGACTCGTCGATTCTTCTCAGACAAGCTTACCAATATCCTGTGTTGATATCGAAGAATTCAATATCAAAAGAGAGATTTTAGGATATGAACCGATTGTGGTGGTTATCAAATTAGTAAGAACGGTGTTCCATGAGAAAAATTTCGTTTGCAATGTTTGTTTCGATGTATTCCCGGCCCTTCAAAATTTGAATGAACACAAAATCACTCATTCGGCTGCAAAGCCACTCAAATGCGACCAATGCCAATTTTCAACTGCTCATCCAAATGGTTTGAAGATACACAAATTGGTTCATTCGAGGGATAACTTTTTCAAATGTGATCATTGTTCATATAAGAGTTCTCGAAAACGTAACGTTGAAAAACACAATATGACACATTCGAATGAAAAGCCATTCAAATGCGACCAATGTCCGTTTACATGTGCCCTTTCAACTGGTTTGTATAATCACAAAACGGTTCATTTGGGTGAAAAGCCATTCAAATGCAACATATGCCAATTTAAATGTTCTCGCAAAAATAACTTACAAATACACAAAAGAACACACACCGGTGAAAAGCCATTTAAATGCAACATATGCCAATTTAAATGTTCTCGCAAAAATTACTTACAACAACACATAAGAACACACACAGGTGAAAAACCATTCAAATGCAACATATGCCAATTTAAATGTTCTCGAAAAAATAACTTACAAATACACAAAAGAACACACACAAGTGAAAAGCCATTCAAATGTGGTATATGCGAGAAGACGTTTTCACTTGAAGTTTACGTGAAAAAGCACCAAATTAAACATTCGAATAAAAAGCCATTCAATTGCGAAATGAGATAGGACAAAACTTGTGATGCTCGCGACGAAATCTAAAATTTTGCCATTCGCAGGCCTAAACATTTTAATTGATGAAATTTCGGAACGTGTGCGATTTAGTGGTCCAGCTGTAATAGACCTTTTAAAAAAATTCAGAGATACTGGTAAAATTGAAGGGGATTAAGGGGTAGGACAACAGCGATAGACGACTGTGTGAAATTACCGAGAAATAAAATCAATTATCACGAATAATGGCTTTTTAACGTCATTAGAAATTCTGAAAGCTGAAAAGCTGAGCCATTAATCTGTTTCTATTATTCTTGCTTTCTCTGGTAAATTTAAGCATTTTCATTTCAAATTATTTCCATGTTTTTAATTTGAACAAATAACAATCCAAAAATATTATTTGAAAATACGGAAATATGAATAAAAAAAAAAAAATTGAATTCTGTTTTTTATTTTTGTAATTTTATTGTTTTATTATTTGTTTGAACGTAGTTTGACAGCCATACTGTGAATGCAAAATCCAGTGTTTCAACTGTCTACTATAATGTGACCTTGACACTGGGTTTTCTTACATTTTTGATCCCATTTTAAGTCCGTGAGTCACAAATCGTTTCTTTTCAGAAGAGCAAAAAGTGTCAAAAAATATTATTTTTAATTCGGAACCACTTGGGTAACTCAGAATCAAAAAAACCCTAGAGGCGAAACACGTGTCACTGTGAGAAACACAGCACGTGGAACTATCAAAGATTTTTTTTTCAACCTTGTCCGCTCTCAACTTAGAGCATATAGACCCCTCACAAAGTTTGTCGTTACATATGTTTTTCTAAGAGAACTACTTGCTACTCAGAGGCTCGACCTCTCTTTTTCTGAGAGAGTAGGAGATGGAAAAGATACAAGGACTCGGACAGAACAAGTGGTTAGCTAATCGCTCCCGCTATCATAGGCGGATCCACGGGGGGGGGGCATGGGGGCCATGGCCCCCCCCTGAGGAGAATTCATTCTATTCAAAATATTATAACATTAATTTTCAAATGATTTTTATTTAAATACATATGTTGTAGTTCTCTTTTTACGAACCTTCAGTTTAACAACTACAGTTGCGGTGAAACCGCGCACCCTTCACAATTCCATTCGTTTGCAAATATTTCCTCAAAATCTTTACCGATTTCTATTTTTGTTTCTACCCATTGTAAAGAAAACTAGCCATATTTTCTAGAACAATCGGTTGACACCTTTCATAACCTTAAGATGGCCTAGCTGCTTACCGCATCTTGAAATCATCAGGATATATGACTCGTCTCCAATCGTACAAAGTCAATTTTTGTGCACCTTCGTCCATTTTACCTCCATTTTTAGTGGGAACTGTTTTTTGGCGCTGAGCGGGAAATCCTTATGATTCTTTACGGCTATTACGGACATTACCCATCGATCGTAAAATCACTAGTCGAAGCTTGAAGCGTTTTAAAAAATCATACTCCATATATGAAGGTCGTCCCGGTCGGTTGTTGTTTGCCACTCTCTGCCGGTTCAAACATACCTCCAGAGCGCCAGTTACAGGATTTTTTTTAAAAATCCACATTTTACTCTACACAGTAAGCGAAATTGTTCTATTTGGTAAGTTTTCCCCGAAAACTGATTCAATTTGGGCTTTAATCGCGATTACGTTTTCTTTGGCTATCCATAATTTCGTCAGACAAGACTAGGTCTGGCTCATTACTGTTAAAACTTTCAAATCTTGATTGTTTTTCAAATATGGTTATTGCTTTTTTACAATCGAATGAAAAAAAATGGAAATCGGTAAAGATTTCGAGGATATACATATTTGCAAAGGAATGGAATTATTAAGAGTGCGCGGATTTATTTTTCCGCAACTGTATACGACATGTGATAGGTTAATAATTATGTCGCAATTGTGAGGTTTTCTTACGAATTTTTCTAAATTTCTCAATCAGCGTTGCCTCCGCTGAAAGGTGGTTTTCCACATTACGACGCATGAAAACCTGGCTAAGGAATCGTATGAGTAAATGGATATTTAGCCTGAGTATTTTTGGGCCTAATAGTCAGAGTCATCAATTATATCACATGATTTTGCTTGAGGTCATCACTTCTTAGAACGCAGGGTCATCATTTATTCCGTTAAAAAAAATCGAAAAAATCGGTAAAAAAGTAGCGGTGCCCCGTTCAAAAATCGCGTAAAAAAGGAATGGGTGTATATATGTTTTTTAATGTATCATGTTTATTTTCAAAATGGCCACCCCCTGGAACAATTCCTGGATCCGCCAGTGCCCGCTATGCGTCGCTCTTTGTGATAAGTAAGGTGGGATGGGATAATATTTCTAATCAATTTTAAATTATTCTCTAAAATTTACTGCCAAAATTTTGTATGATGAAAAGCTATTTCCCCATTTCTTTTCCAGACTTTTTTTTGGCCGCTCCCAATGTGGATCATACGGCCTCTCATTGCAGTTATCTCATTTTTCTATATCCTACGAGAATTGCTTGTTACTCTCACTTTTGTCATTTCTTCAGTCCGATGACTGCAGGGATATAATTGTTTGGGTTGAAAGGTATTTTTAGCCGTCCGTGGAGTCGTTCTGCCCTTCATACCTATATAACTCCATTTACTCTATGCGACAAATTATTATTTTTAGTCTATGGTCGCACGCCAGTTGCAATAGATCGTCGCTTCGTAAAAGTGGCGACGTTTAACTCAAAAACTGTTCAAAATGGATATCAAAATAGAACCAGACGATGAATTATCGTCGAATAATGAATGGCAGAACAACAGCCGCGATGGTGATCTTCAAAATAACAAGATTGGCATTCTAAATGAAGGTCTCTCGACTGGTCTTACGCAAGTGAAGCGAGAACAATTATTCACCGATGGCGAGGTTAATAAGATTATTTATTTGTATACATTGCATTTAATAAATAAATCTAAGAATGGGACAACTTATGTTTCTATTAAATAATTTACATGTCAGTTACTGTTCATTCAAAAGCAACGAAATGAAAATTTGATAAAATCAATAAAACATTTTGTTGCTTCTTCTTTTTAGTGTCAATATTTTCGAACTTTATTATAATTCAAACTGACTCTTAGTATACAATATGGAAGATGCAATGACTGTATTGAATGGAAGATACCTTCGATGCAATGTTTTTTTTATTTGTTTTTAGTTCGCTATCAAAAAACTTGAGACGATTAAAGTCGAGTTTGATGTTGTCAAAGAGAACAGTACCAAAGACAATCCGAACGCGTATTCGAAAACAGAAAACCTCCATACTAAATCTGAGAAGGTAACTTGAAATGAATTGTTATCTCATTTATTTATTTAATATTTACTAACATCTGACCTAAATCCTTACATTGTCATTGATGGCTTTGCAGAATATCACACCTGGAGATGATTCCCGAACAACTCGTGGCAAAAATAACTGAATACGTTGTTCCTGTTTTTAATTACGAAGAACCTGATGACTTCGAAGACTATTCATTTTTTGGAAGGGGAGCATCTGTTGAGGTGACATTAAAATCTTTATCAGTTTATACCCACGATATATATTGTATTACACTGTGATTGTTTTGTTTTGAATGATTTGCGAATTCGGCAAAATTGTTTCTTTTTTGACATCGTATATATATGTTCTTAAATTCTATTATTTTAGTTTCTATGTGTTTGCCCAACATAAGAGGCTTGGCAGTCTCCACAAAGTTATAAAGTTTGATAAGATATCCTTTTATATTACAAATTCTTAATTTTTTTAGATTCCACCATCCCAGACCCCGTTATCTTGCGGAAGTCGACTCGTCGATTCTTCTCAGACAGAGCTTACCAATATCCTGTGTTGATATCGAAGAATTCAATATCAAAAGAGAGATTTTAGGATATGAACCGATTGTGGTGGTTATCAAATTAGTACGAACGGTGTTCCATGAGGAAAATTTCGTTTGCAATGTTTGTTTCGATGTATTCCCGGCCCTTCAAAATTTGAATGAACACAAAATCACTCATTCGGCTGCAAAGCCACTCAAATGCGACCAATGCCAATTTTCAACTGTTCATCCAAATGGCTTGAAGATACACAAATTGGTTCATTCGAGGGATAACTTTTTCAAATGTGATCATTGTTCATATGCGAGTTCTCGAAAACATAACGTTGAAAAACACAATATGACACATTCGAATGAAAAGCCATTCAAATGCGACCAATGTCCGTTTACATGTGCCCTTTCAACTGGTTTGAATAATCATAAAACAGTTCATTTGGGTGAAAAGCCATTCAAATGCAATATATGCCAATTTAAATGTTCTCGCAAAAATAACTTACAAATACACAAAAGAACACACACCGGTGAAAAGCCATTTAAATGTGATATATGCGATAAGACGTTTTCTCTTAAAGTTTACATGAAAAAGCACCAAATTGTACATTCAAATGAAAAGCCTTTCAATTGCGACCAATGCCAATTTAAATGTGCTCACAGGTCAAGCTTAGTACTACACAAAACAATCCATGCAGGTGAAAAGCCATTCAAATGCGATCAATGCGATATGACTTTTTCTCTTCAGTCATATATGAAAAAACACAAAATAATACATACGGGTGAAAAGCCATTCAAATGCGACAAATGCCCATATAAAAGTGCTCACGGTTCAAACTTAATAACACACAAAATGACACATATAAGTGATCAGCCATTCAAATGCGATGAGTGTGAAATGAGGTTTTCTCATAAATCTGCTATGAAAAGACACAAAATAACACATTCGAGTGAAAAGCCATATGAATGCCATCAATGCCAATACAGATGTGCTCGGCTTGGAAACTTTAAAAAACACCTTCTAAGAAAAAGCCATTCTGATGCGTTCAACGCGTGACTACCATCTATGTTTATTGATTATATCTGAATTTATTCACATCTTTGTGTTTTGTTTCAAGTGATATTTATTCTTCTTTTATTTGGTAAATTTAAGCATTTTTATTCTTCAACATTAAATTTGAGATATTGTATCGTGATTTGAGCTTGGAACAATTTTTAATCGTCTTTTTTCAATGTTTTTAATTTTTACAAATATCTTAAAATATAACAAGAAATTGAAAATACAAAAAATTGTTTTTCTTTTGGTACGATATTATTTTTTATTTGTTTAAACATAATTTACAGCCTGTCAATAATACACTGTGCATCTTAATTCCAGTGTTTCTACTGTATATCTGACCTTGACATTCAGTTTTAGTACATCCAGTGAAAACCCAGGTCGTAAGCGACAAAACTTATGGAAAAGTACAAAATTAAAGAGATATTATACTACTGACCACGTTAACATAAAAAATATTTTCTAATGAGATGCTATCAAATGGTAAGGGTTAATACTATTTAAAATAAATGAAGCATTGCCTAGCAACCCGTTCTCTTAAAGATATTATTTAGTAATATTTCTATCGCTGCATTATTTTTCCCGTCAAATTCAATTACAGATCTCTCAATTAATTTATGTTTTAAATATTCTACATGCTTACGGTTCAACAAAATATACTGTCATTTATCTCAAACGTTTTCCAGATTCACTATTTGCCTTCTTGCTTAGAAAATCAATCTATTATTTTCCCCCATGTACTTATATAAATTCTTTTACTCTACGCGACCAAAGTATTATTTTTGTCTATGGTCTCACGCCAGTTGGCATAGATCGTCGCTTCGTAGTAGTTGCGACTTTTCAACTCGAAAACTGTTCAAAATGGATGTCAAAATAGAACCAGACGACGAATTATTGTCCGATAATGAATATCAGAACAACAGCGTCGATGATGATCTTCAAAATAAAAGATTGGCATTCTAAATGAAGGTCTCTCGTTTGGTCTTACGCAAGTGAAGCAAGAACAATTATTCACCGATGACGAGGTTAATAAGATTATTCATTTGTATACATTGCATTTAATAAATAAATCTAAGAATGGGACAACTTATGTGTCTATTTAATAAATTACATGTCAGTTACTGTTCATTTAGAAGCAATGAAATGGAAAATTGATAAAATCAATAAACATATGTTGCTTCTTCTTTTTATTAACAATATTATCGAACTGTATTATAATTCAAACTGACTTTTAGTATACGATATGGAAGATGCAATGACTGGACTGAATGAAAGATACCTGCGATGCAATGTTTTTTTTTATCTGTTTTTAGTTCGCTATCAAAAAACTTGAGACAATTAAAGTCGAGTTTGATTTTGAAAACGAAGACAGTACCAAAGACAATTTGAACGAATATTCGAAAACAGAAAACCACCATACTAAATCAGAGAAGGTTAGTTGAAATGAATTGTTATCTCATGTATTTATTCAATCTTTAGTTACATGTAACCTACATGCTTACATTGTTTTTTATATAATTTTAAAAAAACTTTAATTATTCCACGCATCGGGTTACTAGCTGTGACACGTGTTTCGCAAAGTTTTCTTCATTAAGTAATGAAGGAATATTGGTTCTCATCTTTTAAAATCATAAAATTAAAAAATGGAATTTGGAATTGAACCTTTTTACGCTAAGCAAGGAGGGGTTTAAAGAATCAAAATTTAATTCAGAAATAAATATAACTCTTAGCAAAAGTATTATTAAATAATATTCTTAATAAAACAGATTGTACTCCATTGCTTACATTATTTACAATAAAAAGGATTAACCCAAACCTATTTGATTGATTGCATCTCATTGGTAAATATTTTATGATGCTAACGTCAGCAGTAGTATAATTATCTTTTTGCTTTGTTTTGATTCTTTAACCTCTTCCTTGCTTCCCGTAAATAGGAAAAATCCCAAATTGCATTTTGTAAAGTTATCATTTTAAAATATTAGAATCAATCTTGCTTTAGCAACTTTTGTGACAGTTAGCCAGGAGATGCCTTTGAAATAGGCGAAACACGTATCACAGCTAGTATCCCAATACGTGGAATAATCAAAGTTATATTTAATTTTATATTCAAAAAACTTTAATTATTCGACGAACACCTAAACCCTTTTGTTTGCGGTGCGAAAAGTCGCACTAAAAATCTGTGACATAAATGAAAACATGACATGTACAAGGACGCACGTGTCAAAGTCACATTCTTGTATAAAAATAACAGGTGAAACACTAGATTTTGCACGTTCATTACGCTGCTTAACCTTAAACGGTCCCTGTAAAATAACGTGTGATCCTGAGGGGGAGACAAAAAATACCACAGTGTTATGGGTTTATTGGCAAAGATTGCATTAAAAAAATGTTTTATTATGCTTTAACGTATCTTTATACATCGTTCTAAAATTATTGAAATCGATAGTTCTCCTATTGGTGTTTAAGCCACACAAGCGTAGTCAAAACTGTTTGCGTGAGCGCTTATCTGCGTCTCTTAATGTAAAAAGCATCCATTTTATTTGAAACGTACGTTTGATCGAGGCGTGTTTGAGATAATATAACGCTCTCATATCGCCTATGGGCACAGAAGTTTGAATACTGGCAATTGGCAGCGATCGTATTAATGATTTTCGGCCAGTAAAAATCCGACTTATTTTCTTTTTTATTTAACTGCGACGAAACCAGTCAATCAAAATATTTTTTACTGTTAAAGTTGTAAAAAACAATAATTTAAGAATACCAAAAATTTACACATTGTATCATTAATATTAAGATGAATATTTAAGATATAGTGGCAGTGGTTGTTAATTGTCTTATCCAGAAGGACGGAAATGTTAATATGAAAGGCAATTTAATTGTTAATATAGTCCCTTAAATATATTTAAAATATTATAGCACTTTAAAACCCGCACAACTTCGAAATCCCACGGAAAGAGTATAGCGTGTACTGTGTTTCTAATGACAGTTAATGTGACACGTGTTTCGCCTGTTACATGTCAGTTACTGTTCATTTAGAACAGTGGTGCACAAGCTTTTTGAGAGAAAGGCCAATTTATCCATTTAAAATTTTTCACGAGCCGCAAAGGGTAAAAGTGAAGGAAAATATTGATATAATATACTATTGAGATATAAATTTTATATTTTATTTTTAATTTAATAATTACATAATTTTATCAGCAACTTCGATCCTTCTCCGCTCCATATTACGTGCAGATTTGCACGATGGAACTTGGAGAGATTTCTCACACTGTATACTGGCAGCAACCATTTTGATGTCCGGTTCAATGTTTGTAGTTGCTATCCTCAGTCCAGCACTGAGATAATCATTGTTCAAGCGGTTTCTGTGTTAAGACTTATTTAGTTTTAATATTGAAAACGCTTGCTCGCAAATATAAGTGCTTCCAAAAAGACTTGCACAAAGTGCAAATAATAAAAAATAACATTGATTTTTTTATATACCGTTGCTACTGCATAATTTGTTCACATATCGAATACTATTTTTAATCATATTCAATTTTTTGATGAAGTATTTGATATTTTGGGCCGCTAAAAAATCCATTTCGGGCCGCATGCGTCCCGTGGGCTGCATTCATGCATCACTGATTTAGAAGCAATGAAATGGAAAATTGATAAAATCAATAAAACATTTGTTACTGCAAGAAAAATAACAATGTATTCTAGTTCTACATAAATTATTTTATATATTTGTCTCACGCTATTTCGGCTTACGCCTTCGTCACTACTATAGTTCTGATTCAGAAGAATAGTTCTGACGAAGGCGTAAATAGAAAATATTTATTTATATTGTTATTTATTTATTTGAAAAAAGCAAATCATGGCATTACAGCTGACGCCAATGCGCCATGGATTTGACAAATATAAATACATGCATTTATATATATATATACATACATACATGTAAATATATAATAAAATCACAAATTAATTAAAAATTAAAAATATGATGAAAATTACAATAGTCATAAAAAAAACAGAGAGGAAAAAATATTATTAATATCACATTAGAAATTTTCAAGGCAGTCAACCGAATGAGTTCTGACAAAATCAACTTTTATTCATAAAATATAGTATTCGTCTGAACTTACTCACGTCAATATGAAATATGTCGACATCCGAAGCAATGCCGTTTAAAATTGTTAAAGCTCTTCCCAGTGACATTCCCATTGGCAGACTGGTTCTACCCCTTGGAAGAACAAACAACTCATGTTCACGATTCCTCAAAAAATTATCAGGGACATTCAATTTAACATTCTCAAGAATGGTGGAATTCTCATTTTGGCCTCGGATAAGTCGAAAGAAATATGTGGCCAGGTACATTTCTCTTCGAGTATTCAAACTATTGAACGTGAGCATGCCTAAAAGAAAATCGGTTGGATAAAGCCATGGGTAGTATCCGTATGTCCTCAAATAGAGAATTCTCAAAAACTTCAAATCAACGAATATATCAAATAATTTATGTAGAACTGAAATACATTGTTATTTTTCTTTCCGTATTATAATGGAGTTCTACCAAGTAAATGCCTACTCAATTGATAAAACATTTGTTGCTTCTTCTTTTTATTGACAATATTTTCGAACTGTATTATAATTAAACTGACTTTTAGTATACGATATGGAAGATGCAATGACTGTACTGAATGAAAGATACCTTCGATGCAATGTTTTTTTATCTGTTTTTAGTTCGCTATCAAAAAACTTGAGACGATTAAAGTCGAGTTTGATTTTGACAACGACGACAGTACCAAAGACAATTTGAACGAATATTCGAAAACAGAAGACCTCCATACTAAATCTGAGAAGGTTAGTTGAAATGAATTGCTATCTCATGTATGTATTCAATCTTTAGTTACATGTGACCTACATGCTTACATTTTTTTTTTATATAATTTTAAAAAAAACTTTGATTATTCCACGTATTGTGTTTCTGGCTGTGACACGTGTTTCTTCAGTGAGTTAGTTATTTATTTATTTATTTAAGAAAAAAGCAAATCATGGCATTACAGCTGATGCCAATGCGCCATGTATTTGACAAATATAAATACGTGTATTTATATATATACATACATGTAAATACATAATATTAATCACTAATTAATTAAAAACAAGATGAAAACATTGTAGTCATAAAAACTGAGAGAAAAAACAAATATAAAATCATATTAGAAATTTTCAAAGATGTCAACCGAGTGAGTTCTGACAAAATCGACTTTTATTCATAAAATATAGTAAACGTCTGAAATCACTCACGTCAATATGAAATATGTCGACATCCGAAGCAATGCCGTTTAAAATTGTTAAAGCTCTTCCCAGAGGCATTCCCATTGGCAGACTGGTTCTAACCCTTGGAAGAACAAACAACTCATGCTCACGATTCCACAAAAAATTATCAGCAACATTCAATTTAACATTTTCAAGAATGGTGGAATTCTCATTTTGGCCTCGGATAAGCCGGAAGAAATATAATGTTATCTTCAGACTTAATATCGCAAAATCTCCTTATTATTTAGAATTCACCACCACCAGCACCAAAGAGTTAAATTATATGTACCTTTATACAACAAGTTCTTATTTTTTTTAGATTCTGCCTTTTAAGATCCCGTTGTCCTGCGAAAGTCGACTCGTTGATTCTTCTCAGACAAGCTCTACAATATCCTGTGTTGATATTAAAGACTTCAATATCAAAAGAGAGATTTATGGACATCAACCGATTGTGGTGGTTATAAAATTAGTAAGAACGGTGTTCCATGAAAGAAATTTCGTTTGCAATGTTTGTTTCGATATATTCCCGTTCTTTCAAAATTGGAATGACCACAAAATCGCTCATTCGGTTGAAAAGCCATTCGAATGCGACCAATGCCAATTTAAAACGGCTCATCCAAATGGTTTAAGTATACACAAATTGGCTCATTCGAAAGATAATCTATTCAAATGTGAACTTTGTTCAAAAACGTTTACTCGAAAATATAACATGGAAAACCACAAATTGACACATGCGAATGAAAAACCATTCAAATGCGATCAATGCGATATGACCTTTTCTCTTAAATCTTATATGAATAGACACAAATTAATACATACCGGTGAAAAGCCATTCAAATGCGATCAATGCCACTTTATGTGTTTAAGAATATCTGTTTTGAAATTACACAAAATTAATCATCTAGTTGAAAAACCATTAAAATGCGATCAGTGTCGTTTTATGTGCTCTCGAAAAACTTACATGAAAGTTCACAAAATGACTCATTCTCGTGAAAAGCCACTCAAGTGCGATCAATGCCAGTTTACAAGTGCGCATGCGTCAAGCTTGAAAAGACACAAAATGAATCATTCGGACCAAAAGCCATTATGATGCGATTAATTTTATTATTTGTGTTCCCTGAAATTGTACGTGAAATAAAAATAAAACGTTATTATCACAACCATTATTTATTTTTATTAATTTTATATGTTCAGCTTCAATATTGAATTCAAGGGTGACTATGCGTCACTAAAAATTGGGATCCCTTTAAATATCTCGGGACTTATTTTAAAACTGGGAAATTGTCCCAAGTCAATAATATATCAAACAATGGGTGAAAAAGAAGGAATCGCAACAACTATCATACTTCAGTATACAAACAATTGGTAATTTGCTTAGTTGATTTACCAATTGTTTATCATACCTTGTTTTCATACTTAACTTTTGCATAAATACCACTGTTTTATTGTATTCCTTATCAGTTGATAATGCTCGCCATGAGCGAAACCGGTCCTGATGAAATAAATCTCATGTGGAAAAGTACTAAAAATGTTTTATTATTTTTTATAATAAAGAAGTATGATTAAATAATATTCTTAATGGACAGGTTGCTCGCCACTACTAACATTATTTCCAATTAATAGAGTTATCACTAACCTATCTGATTGATTGCAGCTTATTCGTTTAATAGTTTGTAATGTTTAAATCTCATTAGTAGTATGATTATTTGTTTGCTTTTTTTCGATTCTATAACGACCTCTTTGCTTCCTGTAAAAATCGAAAAATCTCAATTTTGTAATTTCATCATTTTAAAATGTTGGAATCAATTTTGCTTCATTACTTAAGCAAACTTTGCGATAGTAAGTCCGAAGATGCCTCTGAAAAAGCGAAACACGTGTCACAATGAGTAGCACAACACGTGGAACAATCAAAGTTTTTTTTTAATTGTATAGCTTTATATATAATCAACAAACAAATGATATCAGTATAATTGTCTATTTTGTTGAAAAGGCAATCTTCGTGTTTTTAAAGGGTCTTTTTATAAGGACGCTTAGTTTTGAAATGTAAATAAAACAAGTTGTTTGTGAGATTTTGACTAAATTTTAATTTCATTTGTAAGTATATTTTACGGCATTAAATATGGAATATAGCATCAAATGTCTGCCAATATCCATTCATCATAAAATGGGCCATGTCGCTAAAGTTGATTTTCTTGACAAATTTGGGTAAACTTCCAACTGCTCCAGAACCCAATCAGGCGTTGTCTGCGGTCGTTTACCTGAAGTTCCTCGGTTATTTGGATTTTATACGGGTGCAGACATAAGGCCCGATTCAAAATTCGCCAAGTTGAAGTCGCAGAAAAGCCAAAGTTCTTGTGAACGACAAGAAATAAGCTGCCTTGGGTTTTCCTGTACACTTTCACACACAGCAGCAATGTTTTCACCAGATATTGTATTTTGATGACGTACAGGTAGGTGTTGGCCGATTATTTACCAAACTTGTTCACTCAAATTTGGCCACTAAACAGTGAATAATCTACTCAGCAGGACAAAGTAACATATTTTGAGCGTCCTTATTGAAATACCATTTATATATATAAAAAAAAAAATCTTGAGGTTATTGTATCACAAATCAGTGTCACCACCATCAAAATGTATCCACATCATCACCATTTTATCACCATTCACCTCCATCATCATTTTTTATAATGTTTTTATTAATAAAACGCGAGACGCAACCCCCAAGAGATGAAAGGGAAATGAGAGCTTACCACCTTCGGTCCCCCACATAGCGAGAATATAAATCATCACCGCGTAGAATTTTTTCCTCTGTAAACTCTTTTAGTCTATGCAAAGAAATTATTCATTTTGTCTATGGTGTCGTGATGTTGGCATATATTGCTAAAAAGTTTCGCCTTTGCATATAGAAAACAATCCAACAAAATGGATATCAAAATAGAACCTGACGACGAATCGTTGTCCTATTATGAACAGGCGAACAGCAGCCGCGATGAGTATCTTCAGAATGATTCGATTGGCATTCTAAATGAAGGTCTCTCGTCTAACTGTACTGGCCAGGTGCAAGTGAAGCAAGAAGATTTATTCGCCAATGACAAGGTACCTTATAAGAGTATTTGTGTCTAACATTGCATTGAATTGATAGAGGAACAAGAGATCAGCTTTATTCTACAAAAAACATGTCGGCGAATGTTTATTTCAAAGCAACAAATATCAAAATTACTATTTTACCAGTTGTTTTCGATGTGGTTATTTATTTATTTATCCATTGGGTTAATTTCTCTTTCATAGAATATAACTGTTAGGTAAAGATTCAGAATTCAAGGCATATTTGTTCGTTCTTTATATTGACAATCTTTTCTAAATGTATTATTATTAAAACATTCTATCAGTTTAACTTGATATGAAAGATACAATAGACCAGGGCTTGTTTACTATATTCCCGCGGGCACATATCCGCTACCTCTTCGTAGCATATGGCCGCCATTTCGGTGCCTTTAAGATTCTCTCCCGCCAACTTCCTAGCATCTTCCCAGGTCATCCCGGCGTCTCTTAGCTCCTGAGTACATCCTATGGATGGTCATCAGAGACCTTCCGCGGCGTCGGTATCCATCAGGTTAATAAAAGAGGCAGGCAGGATTCAGGCTCCCCTGGGGCATCCGCAGCTCATGTCCAAGCCAGGTCCATCGTCGCTTTTTAGTTTTGGACGTAATAAGGGGCTGGTTTGTCCGCTCTCTTACATATATTTTATATATTTAAAAATAAAAAAAAAATCTTTGGCATTACAGCTTACGCCAATGCGCCAAATATTCTTAATTGTGAAAGTCATACGAGATTAACTCGATGATAAATAATGAATCAGTTGTGCACAAAATCAACGATAAATAACATACAACCAGCCCAAGATTTCTTTTTTTCAATTGAAAAAATCTGACTTTGCCGGGAATTGAACCCGGGTCTCCAGATCTCTAGGACAAACCTCTTGCCACTAGACCACAGGAATCGAGGTTACCTCCGTGTTCCTGACAAAGTCAAACCGACGTACTCCTAATGTTTTCGAAGCACAGTATACGGTTATCCTGTGCTTTTATGATGTGCTATGACTCGCAACCGTAAAGCAGCACAGTCCGTATGCATGCATTGAATAAGTGGCACTTGATTCTGACCGAGTACAACCGTGACTCCCAGACTTTCCGCATTGAATTAAATGTTGCTCCAGCTATCCCTAATCGGATCGCGAGCTCATTACGCGGGTTGCCATCTCCCGTGATGTGTACACTGTCCGTTGAGTTTGAGGCCAACGCGATACGAGTTGCTCTGCAGTCTATCCGTTGTTTCCTGAATACCCGCAACTGATTTGTCAAAGATGACAGCGTCGTCGGCCTACTCGAGGTCACATAGTTTCAGGTTGGGAGCAACGGTTACTCCTCGGTCAGGTGGAATTGACTTCCTCATGATGAAGTCGAAGATTATTATAATGAATCTCAAATGCACTCGGAGTCACAATAAGGTTAAGAACCCCTGGAATAGTCTGTATTCGAAAGATAACCATACAATTTCGGAGAAGTCTTTGATTGTATATTGATAAATACTTGGCTGCAAAATAGTCGTTGATGTCTTTTAACCCCGTGTCTTAGGTAGGCGAGACGGAGCCCTGCGGTGCGCTGTCGATTAATCTCTAAGATTTCTTGATAAAATAGTTTAAACTAGCCCCTGTTATATAAACGATACAAACTGTTTACTACGCGTCAGTTCAAGTACATCCGTGCACTTGGAATGCCTGAAGATGCCGAAAGGCGAAACCCGGGTCGTTAGCGACAAAACTCATGAAAAAGTACTAAATTCAAAAGATTCAAATTTAAAAAAAAATAAAACGCTTGTTTCAATTTTGGCCAGTCATTTAGTTGGTTTGGTTTTTTTCATTCGAGAGATAGTATTATGGTAATTGTAAAGAAACTTACCCCGTGTCTTAGGTAGGCGAGACGAAGCGCTGCGGTGCGCTGCGGCGACGTGTAAAAACCAATTAATTTTAAACGTAGCGGACTAAAGATCGTGTGTGCCATCGCTCGGCCAGACGCAATTAACGCTCTGGTGAGCTTGGACCGTTTGATATTTTCAAGCGATTCGCGCGCGCCATGAGTCAGGCACTTGAGGCGACTTATGACATATGCCGTCCTGACCGGATCGCGTCGCCCACATATGACACTTGCATGGGCGAGGACCGTTTGATATTTAAAAACTTTGCCGCTTTTAAAGCGCGCCGGATCGCGTCGCCCACCTAAGACGACCCGTTACTGAACCGTAATGATAACATAGATACTGGGTAAAGTCGTGCTAAAGTTCAAGCCTAATTTTTGTCTCTATTAACCCCGTTTAATGGTACTTTTAAATTAAAAGTTAGCCAATAAAAGTCTGGTTAATATCAGTACCAAAGAGAATAAGTAGCGAAATGGAAAATTGACAAAATTAATAAAGTTAGTTATCAGTTTTTGCTTCCTTTTCATATTGACAATTATTTCGAACTGTAATATCATTCAGACTGCTTTTTTAGTATTGAGACGACGAGGGTTCCTTCTCCATCCGACTGGTGTCAAACAGCATCCTTCCACGGCGTTCGGAGACGGAACTTAGGGATAGGATGGGAGGAAATGTATTTCAATCGGTAATTTCTCTTTGCCGAAACTCTATCTTAGAGTCGGGTAGTTTATTTTCGAATCAGAGTACATTTTTGATTACAAACACAGATATATTGCGTAAGACCAAACGATTATTGCGACTCCCTGCCGTCCGAGGCGGGAGCGGAAACGACTGTTGACTTTAAATGAAGGATAACGACTTGAATTAGGGCTGAATTAAGACTGACTGATGACCGTCTTTGAAAATCAAAGTCGCTGTTATGTTTTTTGAGGCGAACAGAAAAGCATGGATGCGTTCGCTGTGCAGGGATGCGTTCGTTGTTCAGGGATGCGTTCGCTGTGCAGGGATGCGTTCGCTGTGCCAGGGTGCGTTCGCTGTGCAGGGATCCGTTCGCTGTGCCAGGGTGCGTTCGCTGTGCAGGGATGCGTTCGCTGTCCAGGGATGCGTTCGCTGTGCAGGGATGCGTTCGCTGTCCAGGGATGCGTTCGCTGTCCAGGGATGCGTTCGCTGAACAGGGATGCGTTCGCTGTGCAGTGATGCGTTCGCTGTCCAGGGATGCGTTCGCTGTGCAGGGATGCGTTCGCTGTGCCAGGGTGCGTTCGCTGTGCAGTGATGCGTTCGCTGTCCAGGGATTCGTTCGCTGTCCAGGGATGCGTTCGCTGTGCAGGGATGCGTTCGCTGTGCCAGGGTGCGTTCGCTGTGCAGGGATGCATTTGCTGGCCAGGGTGCGTTCGCTGTCCAGGGATGCGTTCGCTCTGCAATGATGCGTTCGCTGTGCAGGGATGTGTTCGCTGTCCAGGGATGCGTTCGCTGTGCAGGGATGCGTTCGCTCTGCAGTGATGCGTTCGCTGTGCAGGGATGTGTTCGCTGTCCAGGGATGCGTTCGCATGTCGGGTTTGCAAATTTTTTATAACACTAATGAATTTATTCGCGATAATTAATAGTTTGGTCTTATTACCATTGATCGAGGTGATAATAAGATTGTCCGAGAGAGTTCTGATACCCTACAACATCATGCGGTATCAGTATGAAATATGAAAGATTCAACGACTGTACTCGAATGATATATATCTTCAATGTATTTTTTAATCTGTTTTTAGTTCGCTGTCGAAAAAGTAGAGACGGTTAAAGTCGAATTTGATTTTGACAACAAGGATATTACCAAAGACAATTTGAACGAATATTTGAAAACAGAAAACCTCCATACTAAATCTGAGAAGGTAACTTGAAATAGAACGCTATCACTTTTATTTATTCAATCTTTACTAACCTGTGACCAAAATCTTCATATTGTTTTTGATTGACTTTGCAGAATGTCACACCTGAGGATGATTCCCAACAGAAAAAGCTTGGGGCAAAAATAACTGAATACGTTGTACCTGTTTTTAATTACCAACAACCTGATGAATTCGAAGACTATTCATTTTTTGGCAGCGGATCGTCTGTTCAGGTGACATTTTTATCTTGATCTGAGATTACTCATGTTATAAATATAAAAGTAATGTACCAGACGTTGACCATGTACCAGTAGTTGACCTTTTGTGAATAAAATGGCCCAAAATAATAAATGCAGATGCGGGATTGCTCTAGATTGTAAAATTCAGACAAGTCTGTGGTAAAATGACGCACTAACACATCACCATATAGCCAATGGAGTGCCAGAGTGGACATTTGAAAACAACACCTAGTGACGAAAATGTATTATTCAAATTTCTTAGGTGATCAATCTAGTTTCTGAACCACCCATTGCTATTTGATTCAACCAAGAGTGGTGTGACAGAAAGCCTTGAGGCAACCCTGAAAGAAAGTTAACTGTAAAGCCCCCTGATTAGACATGGTCAACACCTAGACTTTTCAATTTTTGTTCAATAATTGTCTGTTCAGGTGACATTTTTATCTTAAGTTAAGCTCTCTCATATTATAAATATATACTTTTTTATAACAAATTCTTAACTTTTTTAGATTTCAACTTCCAAGACCTCGCTTACTCGCACAAATGAATTAGTAGATTCGTCTCACACAAGCTTACCAATATCCCCGGTTGATATCGAAGAATTCGATATAAAAAGAGAGATTTTAGTATATCAACCGATTGTTGTAATTATCAAATTGGTAAAAACAGTGTTCCATGAGAAAAATTTCGTTTGCAGTGTTTGTTTCGATATATTCTCGTCCCTTCAAAATTTAAATGAACACAAAAGCGTTCATTCATTAAAATTCAAATGTGATCATTGTTCATATGCGAGTTATTTAAAATGTAACTTGAACAGGCACAAAAAGACACATTCGAATGAAAAGCGATTCAAATGCGGTCAATGTCAGTTTACATCAACTTTTTCACAAGATTTGAAAAAACACAAAATGATTCATTCAGGCGAAAAGCCATATAAATGCGACCAATGCCACTTTGAATGCGTACAGAAAAACAGCTTAAAAATACACAAAAGGACCCATACGGGTGAAAAGCCATTCAAATGCGACGTATGTGACAAGATGTTTTCTATGAAAGCTAATATGATAAAACACAAAATAGTACATTCGGATGAAACGCCATTCAAATGCGATCATTGCCAATTTACCACTGCCCACTTTCAAAGCTTAAAAACACACCAAATGGCACATTTGGGTAAAAGGCCATTCAAATGCGACGTCTGTCAGTTTACTTGTTTTTTAAAATATCCCATGAAAATACACAAACTTACACATTCGGATGAAAAGCCGTTCAAATGCGATCAATGTGATAAGATGTTTCCTATTAGATCTATTATGAAAAAACACAAAATTAAACATTTAAGTGAAAAGCTTTTTAAATGCAATCAATGTCACTTTAAATGTACACGCATAGAAGTCTTTAAAACACATCAAGAAGAACATTTGGGTGAAAAGCATTTCTAATACGATTTGTGCTAATATGTTTTGAATTTTGAGAAATATCTTACCTATGTCTGAAAAAGTTAACTCGCTACCTCTGTCTATTGTGCAAGAGAAGGTTAACACTGATTATTTTAAGAAAGTAAAATTATGTTTTATTAACTAAAAAAACAACCTTTTAAACGATTTATTTGTTCCACCACTGAAAAACAACAAATAAATGACAGGTGACAAGACAAAATGACGACGTTGGCTAGTTAGCAGTGTGGATTTAATAACGACAATGGCGGTATCAAAATTTCCTTTAACATTTTTCGGATGCACTTAAATAAGTGTTGGTAAATAAATAAGAAAAAAAATAAATTATATTCAGTTTTTTTTTACCCAGTTCCTCTTTTTGTTTGTCTTTTTTTTTGTGCGGTTTCATCGCTATGCGATATCTTTGATACGCTCTTTATGTACATTTAATTGAGTGCATATATGCAATAACGTTATTATGTTCTTCCGTACGTGCGAAATCCAGTGGTTCACCTGATCTTTTCAATGTGACCTTGACACATACTTTTTATCGATCCAAATTAAATCATAGATTTCTATTTCTTCACCAGAAGCTTTATTTGTGCTGTCAATGCGTTTCGTGCTTAATCGTATAAATAATGTTTATCTTAATATGGGAATATCACATGTACCAAGAACACTTTTCAAGGTCATTTTGTAATAAACAGGTGAAAAACTGTTATGATATTATTCCATAATATTTGATGAAGATTTGAGTGATATCCAATTAAGTCTTTGCGTTGGTTGTGAAATCCCAAAGGTAAGTATAATCTTCCTAGCGAAACTGTTATCTACTTTCAATCGAGTCGACCGAATCTAGCTTCAGTGTCATCGTTGTATTAATACTGCTATGTAAATTTTTAAATGTGCAAATGTAAATTCTTAATTGTTCGTAGGCAATGGCCATACATTCATCCGATTGCAATTAAACTTTGGTAATTTGTTGTCGAGACAACCGGGTAGGTTCTTGCATTACCACACAAATCGTTCATCTTATTGCGAAAAAGCTTTCTTGTGTGGATGGCAACGAAGGTTTCTAATAATTTTTCAATCTTTGCGTTGAAAATAAATGGTTGTTTGTATGTCCAAGTGTTCCTATAAATTTCATCCAATTGCGTTAAAACTTTTATGATTTGTTTTCTGGATACCATCGAAGGTTTTTGAATCAAAACAACTATCAAATACAGTCATACACATTAGAATTTTTTGAATTTTGTACTTTTCCATGAGTTTTGTCGCTAACGACCCGGGTGTCGCCTTTCGGCATCTTCAGGCATTCCAAGTGCACGGATGTACTTGAACTGACGCGTAGTCAACAGTTTGTATCGTTTATATACAAAAATATAAGTAGGTCACTAAGTTAAAAGGTTATTAAAATGTAAATTAGCGAAATTTGAATGAATACAAGTTTCCATGATTTAAGTGGGTTTGTTATAATTATTATTAAGATTTGTTTTAATTATTATTAATTATATCGAAAGGCGAAACCCGGGTCGTTAGCGACAAAACTCATGGAAAAGTACAAAATACAAAAAAATCTAATTTGATATTGAAATTCCATCAAGCACCCTCAGTCGAAATACTTAATTACAGTCATACACAATTAGAACACAGACATTTTCTTTCTTTGAGTGGCACTGCGACGCGTGCCGGGTTCCGGCTAGTTGATGAATAAGAAAGAGATTGCAGAAATTTTTACTTTTATTCAAATGCTTTGTGAAGACGTGAAAATAAAATACATATTGAAGATTGGAATATATTTGACATTTGGAAAGGATTAAAACAAATATAAGAGACAAATTGAAACGCATTGATTGTAATACGATAGCTTTTCACCCAAATGATTCAACCTTTATATGCGAGCACATTTCAATTGACAGTGACCGCACTTAAAATGGCTTTTCACCCGAATGATTCGTTTCATGTCTTTTCATGAAAAATTCTAGAGAACACTTATACTGACATTCATCGCATTTGAATGGCATTTCAACCAAATGCGTCATTATGTGTATTTTCAAGCCATAAGCACGAGCACACGTGAAATGGCAGTGGTCTCAATTGAACGGCGTTCCACCCGAATGTTTTATTTTGTGTCTTGTCATGTTAGACTTACGAGAAAACATCTCATCACATTGATCGCATTTGAACTGCGTTTCACCCGAATGTTTAATTTGGTGTCTTTTCATGTTAGCTTTAAGAGTAAACATCATATCACATTGATCGCATTTGAATGGTTTTTCATCCGAATGCGTAGCTTTGTGCAATTTCATACGAGATTTCGCATAACAAGTGTACTGACAAAGATCGCATTTGAATTGCTTTCCACCCGCATGTTTTGCTTGGTGTTTTTTTAAGTAAGAAATGCGAGCACATCTATATTGGCATAGATCACATTTAAATGGCATTTCATGCGAATGTATTGTTTTATGCAATTTCATGTTACATTTTTGAGAACACGAATAAGCACATTGATTGCATTTGAATGGCTTTTCTTCCGAATGTGTCATTTGGTGTCTTTTCAAATGAAAATTTTCACAATACGAAAGCTGGCATTGCGCGCATTTGAATGGTTTATCATCTAAATGATATTTTATGTGTCTTTTCAAACTAGATGAACGAGCACATTTGAACTGACATTGTTTGCATTTGAATAGCTTTTTACTCAAATGTGTTCTTTTGTGTTTATTCAAAGTTGAAAGCGACGAGAATACATCGAAACAATCACTGCAAACGAAATTTGTTTCATGGAACACATATCTTTTTAGTTTTATAGCAACCACAATCGGTTTATATCCAAAAATATTACTTTTAATATCAAATTCTTTGATATAACCACAGGATATAGGAAAGCTTGTATGAGAAGAATCAACGAATCGGTTTCCGAAAGTATCTCGTTCATTTTGTAAAGGTCGACTCTAAAAAAAATGTTAAAGAATTATTCATATGGTGGTACAAAGACATAAAATCTATCTATCTATATATATAAAAATGAATGTCTGTATGTATGTCCGCTATGGACTACTAAACCGCTCGACCAATCGATGTGAAACTTTACAAATTTATTGAGTACACTCTCGCAATGGTTTCTGGCCTAGCAACTTTTCCCCCAACCACCTACCAACCTCCCCCTCCCAATTTTTTTTTAAACTTTACGAATTTTTCGTGTTCACTTCTTTGAAGGTTTCTGGCATACCCCCCCCATACGCCCCCAATGTCGACCCCGCCAAACAACCCCCCCTTCCCCTAAAAATTGATATCGAATTGAAACGAAAAGCTGCAATGTCACATTTTTTTCAAAATTAACGAAATCAATAAATTGACTCAAATTGAATTGAATATTTGAGTAATGTCTTTCCTTCAAATTTATTTTAGTTGCTGGAGTAGCAACGCGCGCAGGGTACAGCTAGTATTAAATAAAAACAAGAGGTTTTATATTATCTTGAAAATTTGAAACGTTTGAATTGTGTACTTTAATTTTGTAAATAAAAGATACAAACTGTTCAAGAACATCCGTGCACTTGAAATGCCTGAAGATGCCGAAAGGCTCCACCCGGCTCTTTAGCGACAAAACTTAGGGAAAGTACAAAACTCAAACAATTCAAAAAAAAGGAATATTATTTCATTTAAACTATTGAACGCTTTGCCAATTCCACGATTTTTTACCACAGGCCACCATTTTAAGACATCGATTTTCCCATCAAAATGCCACGTAACATACCCGTGAAATCATTTTATACCAGGGCTGTGGAGTCGGAGTCGGAGTCGTAAAACGAGCAAAGGCTCCGACACCTCTTTTTACCATTTTTTTTTTAAATATTTTTCTAAAAATAGCTGTGTATAGAAATGAACGACATCGGCGTCATGACTCATGTGTCGCGCCGAGTCAGTGAATCACCAAGATGCAATGTATTAAACATATATGATTTAAGTCAAAAAAATAGTTTTCGTCTCTTTCTTTCTCATTGTTTTAAAGGAATATTCGATATTTTTTAAACCTGCTTCTCGAAATGCAGATTTGATAGAAAGAAGCAATGCTGTTTTTAAGAATGAATTCAAATAATTGAGGTTTAAACTTATTTTATTTTTATTTACGCCTATTTTTTCATTGTTTTTTTTTTATGTTCTTTTCGTTTATTTTTTTGACCGACTCCACAGCCCTGTTTTATACCCGACTTATTTTCGGTTTTCAAAGAACATGTGTAAGATTTAAAAAATCTCAGGGATATTTACGATAATAAGGTGCAAGCCCTAAAGACAATTTATACCTAACCCTCAACAATTAAAAATATAGACATAATTAAATATTTTAACAATCACCTTCGATTCAGTATGGAGGTTTGCTGCTTTCAAATATTCTCTCGAATTGTATTTGGTACTGTCATCGATAACAAAATCAACCTCGAGTTTGATTGTCTCCTCTTTCTTAATAGCAATCTAAAAACATAAAAAACATATTTAAAAAGGCATCTTTGTTCTAATTTTCTCATTTTTTCGAAGAGAGTAGAGATAGAAAAAATACTAAGACCATGACAGGACGGATTTTTAACAATACAACAATCTAAACAGGACATGATGCTCGCCTTTATTAACGTTATTTCCAATTAATAGAGTAATCACTAACCTATCTGATTGATTGCAGCTCATTAGTTTATAGTTAAATAGTTTGTAATGTTTAACGTCATTAGAAATATATTTATTTGTTTGCTTTGATTCGATTCTATAACCCCTCTCCTGCGTCCCTTATAAAGGAAAAATCCCAATCTGATTGATTGCACCTTATAAGTATCATTATGTTATTGCATTGTTTTGATTCTATCACCCCCTTCCTTGTTTCCTTAAGAAGGAATAAAATCCGTAATCTATTTTGTAATTTCATAATTTAAAATGTTAGAATCAATCTTGCTTCATTACTCAAGAAAACTTTGCGATAGTAAGTCTGAAGATGCCTCTGAAAGAGGCGAAACACGTGTCACAATTAGTTACACAACGAGAATAATCAAAGTTATTTTAAATTTTATATTAAAATGAACTTCCACAAAGTTACCGCCGAAACCATCGAAAATATGAAAAAACTCAATAATCCTTTGCTTCTGACCAAAATCGATTTATCCAGGGCTGTGGAGTTGGAGTCGGAGATGTCACAGCGTTTAGGCCGGAGTCGTACTCGGAGTCGGAAATATTGAATAGTTTGAACTTTTTATTTTTGCATTTAATATTATATGTCAAATTTGCTTTTGACTGCATTGATAAGGTTGATATTTAATTGAATACACATAAAGAGGAAAATTAGGGAAAAAAAGAGTCGGAGTCATGTTTTTGGTCAATGTCGGAGTCGGAGTCGTGGTTTGGGTAAATGCTGGAGTCGGAGTCGGACTTTTTTTTACCGACTCTACAGCCCTGATCTCAACATATGTTCTCCACAAGTATTGCTTGTTACTCAGTTGCTCATTTTTTCGAAGACAGTAGGGATAGAAAGAATACGAAGACTATTGGGTTAATTGACCTTTAGATAAATGCATTAGAACAATTGGAAATTAATAGATATCATCAATCCAATGACATTTTTAATGAGAAAACAAACATTAATCCGAAATCAATACTCTGATCATCACAGATCGCCAATGCCATTTTACTATTATCATCTTGATCTTAAACTAATGGACGTTCATTACCACTAAATACCCAGATTTGCTTTCATTTAGAACAACTTATATCAATTTGTCACAATTCAAGCATTATTATGAAATAGCCATCAACAATATATTATTTTTGTAGAGCTCAAATACATTTTTCCACTGTATTACAAAAAGATAATTTTGTGAAGATGTCTAGGTGCCGAATTGTCTATGTGTCAACCTGTCATGTGCCGACTTGACATGTGTCGACGTGCTATGTGCCGACTTGACTTGTGCCGAGTTATCACGGATTCTAATATTATGTCCGCGGTGCTGTGGTCAACAACGTTGGCTACCGTTTCGGATGGCCAGGGTTCAATTTCTGGGTGCAGATTTTTTCAGTTGATAAAACGATTCTGGTCAAAGGATGTTTGAGTTGTCAAAAATCCCTTCCCACTTTTCCGATCCCAAGAGAGCGACGCAACGTGATTGCCAATAGTTAAATAAAAAAGGAAATAAGTCAGATTTTAACTGGCCGAAATACATTTATATAGTCGCTACCAATTGCCAGGATTCAAATTTCACTGCCCATAGGCGAAACAAGAGCGTAATCTTATCTCAAACACGCCCCGATGAAACGTACGTTTCAAATCAAATGGATGCTTTTTATATTAAGAGACGCAGATAAGCGCTCACGCAAACAGTTTTGACTACCCTAATGTGTCTTAAGCACCAATAGGAAAATATCGATTTCAATATTTTAGAACGATGTATAAAGATACGTTAAAGCATAATAAAACATTTTTTTAATGCATCCTTTGCCATTAAAACCATAACACTGTGGTATTTTTTGTCCCCCCCCCCCCTACGGATCACACGTTATTTTTCAGGGACCGTCTTACGAAGGCTAAGCAGCACGTTGTTAACATAATGAACGTGCAAAATCTAGTGTTTCACCTGTTATTATTATACAAGAATGTGACTTTGACACGTGCGTCTTTGTACATGTCATGTTTTCATTTATGTCACAGATTTTTAGTGCGACTTTTCGCACCGCAAAAAAAAGGGTCTAGGTGTTCGTCGAATAATTAAAGTTTTTTGAATATAAAATTAAAAATAACTTTGATTATTCCACGTATTGGGATACTAGCTGTGACACGTGTTTCGCCTCTTTCAATGGCATCTACGGGCTAACTCTCACAAAAGTTGCTTAAGCAAGATTGATCCTAATATTTTAAAAAGATAAAATTACAAAATGCAATTTGATATTTTTCCTTTTTACGGAAAGCAAGGAAGGGGTTATAGAATCAAAACAAAGCAAAAGATAATTATACTACTGCTGACGTTAGCATCATAAAATATTTACCAATGAGATGCAATCAATCAAATAGGTTTGGGTTAATCCTTTTTATTGGAAATAAAGTAAGCAATGGAGTACAATCTGTTTTGTTAAGAATATTATTTAATAATACTTTTGTTTAGAGTTTTATTTATTTCTGAATTAAATTTTGATTCTTTAACCCCCTCCTTGCTTCACGTAAAAAGGTTCAATTCCAAATTCCATTTTTTAATTTTATCATTTTAAAAGATGAGAACCAATATTCCTTCATTACTTAATGAAGAAAACTTTGCGAAACACGTGTCACAGCTATTAACCCGATACGTGGAATAATTAAAGTTTTTTTTAAATTATATAAAAAACAATGTAAGCATGTAGGTTACATGTAACTAAAGATTGAATAAATACATGAGATAACAATTCATTTCAACTAACCTTCTCAGATTTAGTATGGAGGTCTTCTGTTTTCGAATATTCGTTCAAATTGTCTTTGGTACTTTCGTTGTCAAAATCAAACTCGACTTTAATCGTCTCAAGCTTTTCTATAGCGAACTAAAAAAAGATAAAAAACATTGCATCGAAGGTATCTTTCATTCAGTACAGTCATTGCATCTTCCATTTCGTATACTAAAAGTCAGTCGAATTATAATACAGTTCGAAAATATTGTCAATAAAAAGAAGAAGCAACAAATTTCTTATCGATTTAATCAATTTTACATTTCGTTGCTTCTAAATGAACAGTAATTGACATGTTAATTATTTAAAAGACACATAAGCTGTCCCATTCTTAGATTTATTTATTAAATGCAATGTATACAAATGAATAATCTTATTAACCTCGTCATCGGTGAATAATTGTTCTCCCTTCACTTGCGTAAGACCAGACGAGAGACCTTCATTTAGAATGCCAATCTTACTATTTTGAAGATCATCATCGGCGCTGTTGTTCTGATATTCATTATCGGACAATAATTCGTCGTCTGGTTCTATTTTGACATCCATTTTGAACAGTTTTCGAGAAGAAAAGTCGCAACTACTACGAAGCGACGATCTATGCCAACTGGCGTGAGACCATAGACAAAAATAATAATTTGGTCGCATAGAGTAAAAGAATTGACAAAGGTACAGGGGGTAAAATAACAGATTGCTTTTACAAGCAAGAAGGCAAACAGTGAATCTGGAAAACGTTTGAGATAAATGTTATTACGTTTTTTTTGAATTTTTTAAACGTGTTTGATTCAAAAATTAATTGAAAGAGTTTTATAGATGAATTCAACGGGAAAAATAAACCATTGAGAGAAATATTATCAAATAATATCTTTAATATACATGTTGCTTGCCAAAGGATAATTTATTTTAAACAGTATTAACCCTTACCAATTTATAGCATCTCAAATTAGAATTTTTTGAATTTTGTACTTTTCCATGAGTTTTGTCGCTAACGACCCGGGTTTCGCCTTTCGGCATCTTCAGGCATTCCAAGTGCACGGATGTACTAAAACTCATGGAAAAGTACAAAATTCAAAAAATTCTAATTTGATATTGAAATTCCATCAAGCACCCTCAGTCGAAATACTTAATTATAGCATCTCATTAAAAAATATTTTTATGTTAACGTCTTTAGTAGTTCATACTATCATTATCACTTTAATTTTGAATGGTTTGAATTTTTTAATTTTCCATGAGTTTGTCGCTTACGACCCGGGTATACACGGAGTGTCAAGGTTCAGATAAACAGTTGAAACAATGGATTTAGCTTGCACAATATGTTAATATTATATAAACAGGCTGTGAATTATGTTCAAACAAATAAAAAATTATAAAGTACAAAAAAAAAAAACAATTCAATATTTTATATTTTTATTCAATTTTTTTTTTTTAATTCATGTTATATTTTTCAAAAAAAATACAATTCATTGCATGACAGCTGACGCAAATGCGCCATGCATTTGACAAATTTAAATAGATTTATTTATATATATGTAACAGTGAAACTGTATTCACAATATTAATAAAATTAATCGTATTAGAATGGCTTTTGGTCCAAATGATTCATTTTGTGTCTTCTCAAGCTTGAAGCGTGCGCACTTTTAAACTGGCATTGATCGCATTTAAGTGGCTTTTCACGAGAATGAGTCATTTTGTGAACTTTCATGTCATTTCTTCGAGAGCACATGTGACGACATTGATCGCATTTGAATGGCTTTTCAACCAAATGATTCATTTTGTGCACTTTCAAATCAGATCTTCTTGAACACATATATTGACATTGATCGCAATTGAATGGCTTTTCACCCGAATGTGTCATTTCGTGGATTTTCAAGTCGTATTTTGAAATAAAACTATAACCACACTGCTCACATTTGAATGGCTTTTCATCTGAGTGAGTCATTTTATGCTTTTTCATATAAACTTTCATAGAACACGTATACTGACATTGGTCGCATTTAAACGGCTTTTCACGCGAATGTGTCATTTTGTGAAATTTTATGTTACATTTTTGAGAACACCTATAATCACATTGATCGCATTTGAATGGCTTTTCACCAGAATGTATCATTTGGTGTTTTTTCAAATCAGATATTTTTGAACACATATAATTACACAGTTTACATTTGAATGGCTTTTCAGCCAAATGCGTAGTGTTGTGTTCATTCAAGCATTGAAGCGATGAGAATATACAGAAACAAACACTGCAAACGAAATTCTATCATAGAAAACCGTTCTTACTAATTTCAAAACCACCACAACCGGTAAATGTCCTATAATCTCTCTTTTGATGTCTAATTCATGGATATCAATACTGGCTTTTGGGCTACTTGTCTCAGAAGAATCGACGAATTGATTTCCGAAAGAAAGAGACATATCGGAAGGTGGCATCTAAAAAAAATAAAGATTTTTTGAAAGAACGTTTCAGTTAAATGTTAAGAGATAATAAGGGTATAATATTTCAAGTTAAATCACCTTAGATTCAGTAAGGAGGCTATCTGTTTTCGAATGTTCCTTCAAATTGTCTTTGGTACTCTTTTCGTTGTCAAAATCGAACTCGACTTTGATTGTCACCTCTTTTTGATAGCAGACTAAAAACAGATAAAAACAAATTTAAAATGACATCGACAGCTTTTTTAAATACAATTAAAGAAAATGTTCTAGCAGTTGACCGTTTACCAGTAGTTGACTTTTATGAAATGCAGATGCGGGATTGCTCTAAATTGTAAAGTTCAGACAAGTCAAGGCATCTGCGGTCGGAATGAGCCACTAACACATCACCATACAGCCAATAGAGTGCCGGGGTGGCCATTTGAAAACAACACCTAATGAGGAAAGTGTATTATTTCAAATTTCTTAAGTGATCAATCTAGAAACGGTGTGTACCTTGTTCCTGAACCACCCATTGCTACTTGATTCAACCAAGAGTGGTGTATTAGAAAGCCCTGAGGCAACTCTGACAGAAAGTTCACTATAAAGCCCCCTGATAAGACACGGTCAACCACTGGATTTTTCAATATGTGACATGGTCAACTACTGAAACAGGAACATGACTTAAAATAATTTAACACAACTTTTTTTAAACAGGCCCTCTCGTAATTTTTGTTACATAATATTAATTAAGACATATGGTCCAATATGAGTATACTCATCTTTCGGTACAATGCTAAAAGTTGATCGTTATTTTTGTTGAAATTTTCTCTTAAGCGGTCAGCTACTGGTACATTTACCTTATTCATCAATATACAATCCAAGATATATTTTATTTTATAATGAAAGAATGTTTTAATAATAACGCAGGTCGAAAAAATTGTTTATTCAAAGAATAAACAACAATTGCTTTATTGATTTGGCAATTTTCCTGACATTTGAATACTGTGAAAGATTAGAAAGCACATCGAAACCAATTGACAAACGAAGAATTAATAAAGAAATTTTCATATTCATTGCTTTTAAAGGAATAGTCAACGACATGTTTATTATTGAATTTACTGATTGGTTTTTCCGCTTTGAAATAATTGCAACGTTTACAAATATATAATCAATTGAGAGCGAAAAACAAATAAAGAACACATTTAAAAAGACAAAGTATTTATCCATATACAATCCAAGAAGTTGTATGGTAATCATTTGGGTATAGTCTATTATAGTCGGTCCCTGTGGTCTAGTGGCAAGAGCTTTGTCCTAGCGATCTGGAGACCAGGTTCTAAGGTCAGATTTTTCAATTGAAAAAAAGAGAGATCTTGGGCTGGGTGTATGTTATTTATCGTTGATTTTTTGCACAACTGATTTATTACTTATCATCGAGCTAATGTCGTATGTCTTTCACAATTAAGAATATTTGGCGCATTGGCGTAAGCTGTTATGCCAAATATTCTTTTTTATTTAAATTAAATATCAAAAAAAAAAATATTCCTCATATTATACTGGAAGAATGTTTTAATAATGAAACAGTTGGAAAATCTGTCAATATAAAGAATGAACAACGATTGCTTTATTAATTTTTGTATCAAAACCAACTGGCAAACAAAGAATTTAAAAACAATCACAACTTTCGAGAGTTACAACAATCAAATTAAATAGTCTTATTACCTCGTCATGGGTGAATAATTCTTCTTGCTTCACTTGCGTTTGGTAACTGCAGCCAGTCGAGAGACCTTCATTTAGAATGCCAATCTTGTCATCCTGAAGATAATCATCGCGGTTGCTATTCTGCCATACCAACGGCGACAAGTATTCGTCGTCTGGTTCTATTTTGATATCCATTTGGAACAGCGGTTTGAGAGAGCGACACTTTTAATTGTAAACGTTTGACGCTAGACCATAGACAAAAAGAATAATTATTTGGCATATACCATAGACTAAGATAATTTGTCCGCTTAGAACAAGAGTCGGCAGGAATGGTTAGCGAGCCACATGCAGCTCTTTGCAAAGATGTTTGCGGCTCACAAACTAGCTTTTGGTATTCCCACAATCTTTGGCTATACTTATATAGGCGAACAAACATTCCCAACTATGAAACGAATAAAAAATTCAGAAGCAGAATAACGGATCAAATTTTACAATCAGGAAGTAGTCAACAGTAAAACCAATGTGCTCTGCAACAGCGCCTGTCCAGATCCAGACTGGTCTCTGATGAGTGTTGGGCAAGAAATCAAGAGAGTCGATGGTTTTAGGTACTTGGGAGTACACATCGCGGGAGATGGCAACCCGCCTAATGAACTCGCGATCCGAATGCGGAAAGTCTGGGACTCACGGTTGTACTCAGTCAGAACCAAGTGCCACGTAATCAACGCATGCGTACTGACTGTGCTGCTTTACGGTTGCGAATCATAGCACACCACAAAAGCACAAGGTAACCGTATACTGTGCTTCGAAAATAGATGCCTGTGGCGAATATTAAGAGTACGGTGGTTTGACTTTGTCAGGAACACGGCGGTGAGAGAGCGGACAAACCAGCCCCTTATTACGTCCAAAATTAAAAGGTGATCATGGACCTGGCTTGAACATATGCTGCGGATGCTCCAGGGGAGCCTGAATCCTGCATGCCTCTTTTATCAACCTGATGGATCCCGACGCCGCGGAAGGTCTCTGATGACCATCCATAGGATGTACTCAGGGGAGCTAAGGGACGCCGGGATGACCTGGGAAAGATGCGAGGATGTTGGCGGGAGACAGAGAATCTTGGAGGCACCGTGTGGCGGCCATATGCTCCGAATAGGGAGCGGATATGGAGGGGAAAAAAAGTATTCAAATAATAATAGGTACATAGTTTTTTCCAAATAATAAGGCTATCAAAGGCGATGCATGTTTTTATTTATTTTTCAATAAAACATCCACAACCTTTTCCCTAATAATTCATATCCAATAATTTAATTTTGGTACTTTTGTTATCCTGTTTCCATGACAATTTGGCTTATCTCATTTGACAAACTGCCGACCCATGGCTAAGGATAAAGCTATACGCCTTCTTATTATTATTATATAGTCAAAAATATATTGTCCCCAAATCTAGGTAAATATTAAGACGACCAGGGTTTCTTCCCAATCTGACTGCGTTAGACAGCGTCATTCTAAGGCGTTCGTCGACGGAACTTAGGGACAGGATGGGGAGAAAGGTTATCTATTTAATCAAAACTATATTGTCCCACAATATTGATTGTCGGTTACAAAAAAACACAGATATACAATTGCAATTACAATTACAATTAAAAAGGACCAACAGGCCTAAACGATTCTGTCACTGCCGAGGCAGGAGCGGAGACGACCGTAGAGTTTGAAAGAAGGATAACGACTAACTGACTTGGCGGTTATTTTATTTGACAGCCACATTTATACTCCGTGATTCTAGTATGAAAAACAGCTCGACCAATCAACGCAAAGCATTCTGGCCTGAGCTGAATTCAACCAATCACTGCGAAGCCGTCGCAATGAGTCGGTTACATGAATTTATAACAATTTGAAATGCATTTATTCGCTATATATTACTCGTTTGGTCTTATTATAATTGATTGAGGTGTTAAATAAGATCGTCCGAGAGAGTTCTGATACCCTACAACATCATGCGGTTTCAATATTAATCGTAAAAAATTTCAATCTTCTATGAGCTTTGTCACTGATGACTGAGGTTATAAAATTTCGCTCAGTTCAAGTTGATTCTTGCACTAATAATATCTGGAAATGTATTCCTATATCTTTAACTATTCTGAATAAGTAATGATGGATTTTCAATAATTTTGTATCATATTTAATGAAGATGACTTATGAGTGACGTCATATGAACGATTTAAATGTATTCGAAAAATAAGACTTTTAATAGGTATGAATCATTTATATTTCCTATCAAAAGTTATAATTATGAAATCAAAACAATGAAATATACAATCAATTACAAAATTTATGAAAAACGAAATATTTGGAAGGAAAAAATAGCAAAGAAATGATCAACGTCGTTGGGTTCCGTGTTTGACCGCCAAGGTTATATTCAGTGACGGCTGGTGACGGGGTGCACGGGGTGCAAAGGAAGATTCAACCATTTTTGCAAGAGTTCTCTCCTATTCATTGGATTTTAAAACACTTCTATGGCATGGACTTTCAATTCAGATGTTCGCAATACCAACTGTTTCTCTACCGAAGTACGGAAAAATAGTTGAATCTTCCTTTTGCACCCCCCAGCACCCCGTCACCAGCCGTCACTGGTTACATTACCAGTACGAGCAGATTTTCTCAGTCGGTTAATCGATTTTGTTTGAAGACAATGGGTGTTAGTGTTGTTTCAATCCATTTCCCACCTTTCCAATCCAAAAATGGCGAATATCGAGAACGATTAGCTAACCACGAAACTTGTCAGAATCGTCTGTCCTTTCAATTACTACTCTCTTTAAAACAGAGAGGCTGAGCTACTGAGTAACACGCATTTTGACGTGACAACGTCTTATAAATCGATGAACGCCCGCTGCACGCACGAAAAAACATGACTCATTGTCCCGTTTGTCGCGTTACGCCGAAGGCAAGCGTGCGAGCGAGAGCGCGGATAAGCGATAGAGAGGCACGAACGGCCTACCGTTCGGATTGTGCCGCATCTATCTCTCTTCCACTCGATCGGTCATTGCGTCTGAGTAGAAAAGAGACAGCGGCAGCACACAACTTATACACCTACAGTACCTACGCGTGATCTGTTTACAACTGTTTATAAAGTGAAGTGAAATGTTAATGTGGTATTCATTGTTTATATTACAACAACAATTGCGGCAATAAAGGTAATTAATTCTTGCATATTAAAAATCTGATTAACGTATAACAAATATACAAAATATCGTATCCATACAAAATAATGATAATTCAATAAAAATGATTCCATTTTATTCATAAAAGTATGCAATCATTTCATCAATGTTTTCTTATGACGTTGTCACGTTAAACTATCGTCCGTTAACCGATTTTTTTTGTAGAAAAATCGAATTGAGATATTCTCCGTGACGAGTCCATTTGCTACAAGTTAGGAACGGACGTGGTTAAAAAAAAGTAAACCCATAACTTTACATCATAACAGATCCATTAGAGTTGACCTTTTTTTGGAGTAATAGGTGAAAATTGAAGACGTTACTGGCTATCGAAGATTGCAACTATTTCTTCTTCGGAAAAGGAAGAATAAAATCGGCAGAAGTTGGCATTGCTTGCATTTGAATGGCTTTTTACTTGAACGTTTCATTTGGTGTATTTTCAAGTCACTTTTACGAGCAGATGTGAACTGAGACTGATTGAATATTAAAGGTTTATTATCTGAATGCGTATTTTTGTGTTTATTCAATCTTTGAAGTGACGAAAATACACGGAAACAAACACTACAAACGAAATTTCTGTCAAAGAACACAGTTCTTACTAATATTAATACCACAACAATTGGTTGATATTGTAAAATCTCTTTTTTGATATCGATTTCTTCGACATTAACAAAAGATATTGGAAAGCTCGTTTGAGGGGATTCAACGAATTGACTGGCGAAAAAAACAGACATCTCGGTAGGAGGAATCTAAAAGAAAAAAAGAATTTGTATGAGAACAGTTCATATAATTCTTAAGATTAAATGAATAAAAGTAATAACATTTCATTTCAAGTTACCATCAATTTAGTATGGAGGTTTGTTGTTATGGAATATTCGCTCGAATTGTCTTTGGTACTATCGTCGATGTCAGAATCAAACTCGACTTTTACAGTCTTAAATTTCTTCACAGCAAACTATAAAACGGATAAACTCACATTTATACATTGACGATTATATTTTGAATTCAATTTTCAATAATATACAATTCAAGAAACCTCTGAATTTGTTTGGGAATCATTCGAGTACAGTCCATCTTTCGAATCTGTACGGCCGAATTCATTTGTTTCAAATTTAATTGGGTGTTCCATAATATCTTTTGGGTTTATTTTGTTTAGGTATTCGATTGTTTAAAAGTATTGTGGATTATTAATATTATACACATCTTAGCCTGCTAGGTGTGAATTTACTAATAGACAAGATGATTGAAATGTCAAACATGTATTAATTGTATTGCCATAACATAATATAATCAAGGTACCAATTTTAAAAAATAAAGCACCTAAAATATGACTAGACGTTCCGTTTTCAAGTGGTATGTCTTCGAACGTAGATGAGACGTCAAAATGCTTTTCGATTCAAATGATAATTTGTTCTTCTTTCGAATCAATGCAATGGATAATAATAAATTTGCGAATAATTTGTTTCCAATAAACCTTCATTTAGAATGCCATTCGTTTCATTGACAAGATAATCTTCGCGGCTGCTGTTCTGCCATAAACCAACACATAACGATTCGTCGTCCGGTTCTTTCTTGATATCCATTTTCAATATTTAACAAATTGAGACGGTGAAACTTCTACGTGACGGTTTCGATTTAACCATAGACAATGAGTATTTTCTTCCTAATATTAAATAATAAATTAATTCATTTATGCATCAACCACGTTTTGTATAATATTCTGAAATACAAAAATCACAAGATGTCATTTTTCTTAAAGTGTATCTCAGTGACTTACTGCCTTCTTGCTTGAAAAAGCTTTACGTATGCGTATTAATTGATCCTCATCAGCCAAATACTGTTTAAAAAAACGATCTTTTTTTTACAAATGTCAAATCTGGTCGCTTAAGAGTTTGGTCTTTGCAAATCGTAATGTGTTTAAAATGGATATCAAAATAGAACAAGATGACGAATCATTGTCGCCTTATGTATGGCAAAACAGTAACCGCGTTGGTAATCTTCAAAATGAAACGAATGGCATTCTAAATGAAGGTCTCTCGACTGGCTGCACTAAACACGCGCAAGTGAAGCAAGAAGAATTATTCGCCGACAGCAAGGTAATGAGATTATTGAGCTTAATGTTTTAAACCATTTCCGCTCCCAACATAAATGCATATGGACTGATCACGGAGTTTACCTAAACATACGTTTTCCACGACAATGGCTTGTTACTTGTTGCTCAACCTCTCTTTTTCGAAGAGATTAGGGATGGAAAGGGTACGAGGACTAGGACAGTACTAGTGGTTAGCTAATCGCTGCCACTATGCAACATTATTTGAGATCAGAATGGTGGGAAAGGATTTATAACAGCACAATTACCCATTAACTCTTAGCAGATTCGATTTATCGACTGAAAAAATCGGCTCGTACCGGGAATCGAACCAACGGTACCGAACGACGATGACCACTGCACGATGGATCGGGCGTTAGCTTAAAACGTTGCACTTACTCGAAAGAGAAACGATATATCAGTTTATTCAAGAACAAACATTTCACTGGCTGTTTATTTGAGAGCAAAAAATATGAAAATTCCTAGAATGTTTTTTTTTTTTAATTCTGCGTTCAACAGTTGGTTTCGATGTGCTTTCTAATCGTTCACTGTAAGGAAAATAGACAAAATCAATAAAGCAATGATTATTACGTGGACTGGAATGTTATTTTTAAATTTTATATTAAAATGAACTACCGCAAAGTTACCGCCGAAACCATCAAAAGAAAAGCAATGATTGTTTATTGTTTATACTGACAATTTTATACGAACTGTATTAATTTTAAAACGGTCTTTCAGTATATTATGAAAGATACAATAGACTGTACTCGAATGATTCCAACACAATTCCGGTAAAATCATGATTTTAATATTATAAATAACTAAAATAAAATATCAGTGCTGTGTTTTTGACTAGAGTCGTAGTTGTCAAGGAGTTAAGGCCGGAAACATACTTGGAGTGAGAAAGTTTGAAGAATTCAAGCTTAAAATTTACGAAAATTAAATTGTTTGAAATGTGAATTTTTCCATGAGTTTTGTCTCTAACGACCCGGGTTTTTCCTTTCGGTTTAAAGGCATTTCAAGTGCACGGATGTTCTTGAATTGACACGCAGTAAACAGTTTATATCGTTTACATACAACTATTATTAAACCATAAATTTTGGCTAATTTTAATTTACGCATAAAAATGTTAAATTTGGCTTTTGGCTGGATTTATTGGTTGGTATCTCATTGAATTTACATGAATGGGAAAGGTCGGAAAAGAAGTGTGACGAAATTATGCTTTTTTTAGTCGTAGTAATTCGTTTTTTTTGTCAATATTGTGGTCGGAGACGAATTTTTTTAACGTCCTCACGGCCCTGTATAAAATAATCGTCGATATATTTTGTGTTTTTTTCTGTTTTTAGTTCACTTTTATTAAAGATAAGACAATCAAAGTCGAGTTCGATATGGACAACGTCAACAGAACCAAAGACAATTCGAGCGAATATTTGCAAACAGCAAACCTCCATATTAAATCTGAGAAGGTAATTTGAAATGAAGTGTTATTCCTTTATCTATTTCATCTTTATTATTTGTTTTTAATTATTTTTACCGTACTCTTTTTAGATTTCACCTTCCGAGAGTAAACGAGATTCTTTCAGAAGTCAGTTCGTTGATTCTTCTCATACAAGCTTCCCAATATCATGTGTTGATATTGAAGACTCCAATATCAAAAGAGAAATTATAGTACATCCACCGATTGTGGTTGTAATACAATTAGTAAGAACGGTGTTCTTTGATAAGAATTTCGTTTGCAGTGTTTGTTTCTGTGTATCTTCATCACTTAAAAACTTGAATCAACACAAAAGTACGCATTTGGGTAAAAAGCCATTCAAATGTTATCAATGTCAGTTTACGTGTGCTCGTGTATCTGGTTTGAAAAGACACCAAATGAATCATTTGGGTGAAAAGCCATTCAAATGCGATCAATGCCAGCTTTCGTTTGCCGAAAAATTTATGCTGAAACGACACCAAATAAAACATTCAGATGAAAAGCCATTCAAATGCGACAAATGTCAGTTTACGTGTTCACAGAGATCAAACTTAAAAAATCACCAAACAAAACATTCGAAAGAAAAACGATACAAATGCAATCAATGTGATTACATGTGTTCACATAAATATTACATGACAGTACACAAAATAACACATACTGGTGAAAAATCATTCAATTGCGATCAGTGTCTATTTAAATGTGCACGCTTAACAGGCTTGAAAAGACACCAAATAAAACATTCGAGCGAAAAACCATTCAATTGTAAGCAATGCCATTTTACTTGTTCTGTCAAATTATACATGAAAAGGCACGAAATGACTCATTCGGGTGAAAAGCCATTCAAATGCGGTCAATGTGATTACAGGTGTTCTCTAAAATCTAATATCAAAACACACCAAATGATACATTTGCAAGAAAAGCCATTCAAATGTGAAGAATGCCCATTTAAATCTGCTAACAGATCTAATATGAAAAAACATCAAATGAAACATTCAGCGAAAAAGTCATTCTAATTCGATCAATAATGTTAACATGAAGTCGAAAATAAACAACCGTCTAAAATAACACAATTTTTTACAACGCGATTGATTGATTGCTAACTACGTTTGATATAAAATGAATTCAAAAAATTAGTAACAAAAACTTTGGAAGGGTTCTGACGAAAAACGATCTTTTGATCGTAAAATTTTAAACCGATTTTTAGAACACATAATTACTCCAGAATCATGTACACTTATTCCCCGATTTACGCGGTACCCATTTTACGCGGTTAGAAAAAAATCAAACATATTTTGTGACACGTCTTACACAATTGCGTGCGTATATTGCATCAGATTACTTCCATTCCCACTCCTACGACCAGTCATCTGTAACTCCCTCCATTGTGTCCAGTGACGCGCTCCCCTGCACTGCGTCAGGTGTTCTTGCGGAGTGCGGGTGTATCGTTCGAGATTTGGCTTGTTTATAATATAATTTTACGAAATATTGAAAAGTATGTATATAAATAAAGGGTCTTTTTATAAGGACGCTTAGTTTTGAAATGTAAATAAAACATGTTGTTTGTGAGATTTCGACTAAATTTTAATTTCATTTGTAAGTATATTTTACGGCATTAAACTTGGAATATAGCATCAAATGTCTGCCAATATCCATTCATTATAAAATGGGCCATGTCGAAAACAGTTGATTTTTTGACAAGTGTACAGCAGAACCCAATCAGGCGTTATTTCTGCGGTCGTTACCTGAAGCTTTTCTCGGTTAGTTGGATTTTATACGGGTGCAGACATAAGGCCCGATTCAAAAATCCAACTAACCGAGAGGAACTTCAGGTTAACGACCGCAGAAATAAGCTGCCTTAGGTTTTCCTGTACACTCACACACAGCAGCAATGTTTTCACCAGATGGATACTGTATTTTGATGCTAAGTATTTAATGCCGTAAATATACCATACAAATGAAATTAAAATTTAGTCGAAACTAAACAACTTGTTTAATTACTCAGCAGGAAAACTAACATATTTTTATTAAAAAACCCTTTATATATGTATGTAAATATTTACTTACATTTGAAAACAATTCAAACAATTAACTACGAATTCTGTTTTCTTTATGTCGCAAATTTTACGTGGTTTTCTGGAACCTATCCCCCTACTTTATATGAGCTTGATGTCTCGATGTACGCGTTTTCTCTAGGAACGTATCTACCGCGTAAATCGAGGGTTGAGTGTATTATTGAAATTACGGAACTCATCTGCACACTTTGTTCACTAAATTTATTTGATAAAGTTCTTAGATTGTCATCATTATGACCTTCATAATATCATTGAGTTTATGATTTTTGAATAGAATGGTTTGAGTTGTGAAATAATATTCTTAAAATACCTAGTATATTTGAAACCTTTTTACTTGCTCATTGATACAAGTAAATTGTATCTTTTCGAATTGAATACTATGATCAATCCAAACGCTTATATCTCAAAACAGGTACAAGAGCAATTGAAACTTTTTCAAAGTAAAGTGTCGAGCAATAAAAGAATTATTCAAGGATTGCACATTGAATAGACTAGAACAGTGGTTCTCACGTAAAAATTTGGCTGTGCCTGCGTAAGAAACATCAGCGGTCTTACGAAAATGACTGGTGGCCGCACCAAATTTTTGTTTCAAGTCTTTTTTGACAAAAATACCTAAAAATATATGTGTTTGAGTTTTCGCGAACTAAAAATTCTTGATGCACAATACAATGCATACAAAATATTAAATTTCCAGTGTCATTGTTGACAAACTAACTTGTAAAAACACATTTTTACTAAACATCAATACTAACTATAAAGCTGTTGGTGGCCGCAGGAAACTCCTCTAATGGCCGCACATGAGAACCACTCGCGTAAGTTGAAATTTAGTTCATTTTAGAAAATTTATCACCAAAAAATCACTTGCATTTAAAAAGCTGTATGTTTAAAATTGAAAACAATAATTAATAATAAATTGGTATGGGCTGATAAATAAAAACATTTTTAATGGAAAATGGACCGATGACGCAAAGAAAATTGATTTAAAGATGGAATTCCAAACTATATATAGGCCCCTTATAACGAAAAACCTAAATATTGATACGTTAAAAGGTGGACAATCTCTGAAACGTTCTTGTTTTAAACAATATTCGCTCCCAAATTATAGCATATGGACACCACACTTTGTAAATCAACGAGAAGTATAAGTTGCACTCAGTTTCTCAGCGTCTTTTTTTCGTATTGAAAGAATGCGAGGACTAGTGGTAAGCTGATCGCTTTCGACGTGTATCGCTTTTTGTAAAAGGATTTTAAGCAACACAAAAAACCCATCCCCTCTGAACAATCTCGATTTATCGACTGTAAAAATCTGCTCGAACCTGGGCGATCCGACGACGTTGACCGCTGCACCACGGACAAGTACACTCAGGACAGTGGTTTTGATTATGAAAACTGATCTCAAAAAAAAAGTCGAAAATTTCAAATTATAACGCTGTTGTATTGTTAAGTATTTCGACTGAGGGTGCTTGATGGAATTTCAATATCAAATTTGAATTTTGTACTTTTCCATGAGCTTTGTCGCTAACGACCTAATTATAACAAACCCACTTAAATCATTGAAACTTGTATGCATTCAAATTTCGCTAATTTACATTTTAATAACCTTTTAACTTAGTGATCTACTTATATTTTTGTATATAAACGATACAAACTGTTTACTACGCGTCAGTTCAAGTACATCCGTGCCCTTGGAATGCCTGAAGATGCCGAAAGGCGAAACCCGGGTCGTTAGCGACAAAACTCATGAAAAGTACAAAATTCAAAAATTCAAATTTGTTTTGTATTGTATTTTAATTTTTTTTTTCAATAAATACGTTTCTTGTATTGTTGTCGATTTTTAAATAAAAGAATAAAAACAAAGATTTTTTTTTAATGATTACGAAACCTCGAACAACTCGGACAGATTTCTGAAACGATGTAATCGTATTATACGAGGCTTTCCTATTAATAAGAATTGTTTTAGTGGTAATTTCGAAAAACTTCACTTTATAAACAGTTGAAATCATTTTTTTTAACAGATCTTCTTTATAAACGCGTAGGTTCTGTAGGTGTATAAGTTGTGTGCTGCCGCTGTCTCTTTTCTACTCAGACGCATCGACCGATCGAGTGGAAGAGAGATAGATGCAGCACAATCCGAACAGTAGGCCGATCGTGCCTCTCTATCGCTTATCCGCGCTCTCGCTCGCACGCTTGCCTTCGGCGCAACGCGACAAACGGGACAATGAGTCATGTTTTTTCGTGCGCGCAGCGGGCGTTCATCGATTTATAAGACGTTGTCACGTCAAAAATACAAATCAAATGAGATATGTATATTACGTATGTTCATCGGTAATCGATTTCGAAAATCATATTCGATTTTACCCTATAACAGGTATGATTTCGTGGGTGTAGGGAAATACGGGCGAACACTACAAAATGGCTGTTTTGAGTAAAATATGGCATTGTCATGCTCAAATGCAGTTCTATAAAACATAAAAATATGAAACTTGTACGAAGAGGGTTATCCAGATATTGCTCGGCTTTCCTGCAAATCCGTAAGAACAAAGTTTAACATTGAAAACGGTTTTGTCATTTATCTTAGATCGTTTTTTTGTAGTGTCGCGATTTATAAATGCCAAAAATAACCAAAAAAATTAAACGAAAATACATAGATAAAAACATTCTAGGCGAAAATTCACATGCAAACAAGTTTTGTCGCTCACGAGCCGGGTTTGATGGAATTTCAATATCGGCATTTTTTCATTTTGGCTTTTCCAAGTTTTGTGAACGGATGTTTCGGCATTGAACACGGATGTATTTGACTGAATGTGATTATAGGTGTGCCCTAAAATGTATCACCATGTCACACATAATGACACATTCTCTTGGAAAGCCATTTACATGCGATCAATGCCCATTTAAAACTAAGCACAAATCATGCTTGAAAAGACACAAATTGATTCATTCGGTTCAAGAGTGATTTCAATGCGATCAAATGAAGCACTGATTGAGATTTGTAAAAAATACAAAGAATTAGTATAACGACAAAGCAAATAAAGGGAAGGGAATTTTAAGATAAATAGACTATAATAAAAATGTTTAAGACGTCTTACTTTCGATTTCTCACTCAATTTTGTATAAATATCACTGCTTGTCATTCTTATCAGTTGACAATGCTCTCCATGAGCGAAACCGGTCCTAAACAAATAAATTATCGTGGAATTTTTAAAGAATTAGACTACCTAAATTGTTATTTTTTGTCTATGGTCCAATGCCGATTGTCACGTATTGTCGCTTTAATGTTACGCCTTCGCGACTCGAAAACTGTTCCTAAATTCAAAATGCAAGAAAATAGTGTCATTTATTTAGAAAAATCTTCCAAAATTACTTGCTGCCTTCTTGCTTTGAAAGTCAATATACTTACGTTTGTTAATCTATCATCAATAGACGAATCATAATAGTCTATGCTTTAATATATTACTCTTGTCTATGGTCCCACGCCGATTGTCTTACATTGTCGCTGAAAAGTTTCGCATTCGCAAATCCAAAACAGCTAACAATGAATATTAAAATAGAACCCGACGACGAATCGTTGACTCCTTATGACTGGCAGAACAGCATCCGCGATTATAATCTTCAGAATGACAAGATTGGCATTCCAAATGAAGGTCTCTCTACAAATATTGACCAGGCGCAAGTGAAGCAAGAAGAATTAGACATCCAACACGAGGTAATAAGACTATTCATTTAATCCGTTCCTTTAATTTGAAATAGGAACAACTTATCAATTTCATCAATATTAAACATGTCGGTGTTTATTTATTTAAAAGCAAGGAATATGGTAACTGTTTTACTGTTCCTTTTTTATTATTCATCTGTCAGTTGGTATCGATGTTTTTTCCAGGGCTGTGGAGTCGGTGAAAAAAGTCCGACTCCGACATTGACAAAAAATACGACTACGACTAAAAAAAGGTTAATATCGTCACTTTTTTCCCTAATTTTCCTATTTACATATGTGTATTCAATTAAGTATGGAGACGACCTTAATTCGGGTTCCCTCCGTCCGTCACTCGGGGAGAGGAATTTAGGGATCGGAGAGGGAGAATCAGGATGCTCTTAATAAAAACAATCCCAGAATGTTAAACGGTGTGATTATCACACACATAGAATTTATTTTTAAAGTTTTAAACACAGAAGTTATATTATAAGACACAAATATGATTATACGATTGCGATTCGTGACACCGATATCAGGATTGAAAAGGCGATTTTAGGGTTTAGGAGGAGGACACTGAGAGTCTGACGGCTACTTGTCCAATACTTCAGTTATGGGAGGCGAACCATCGACCAATTTAGAAGCTTTACATGGCTAACAAGCGCTTCTCAAAGCTCTAGTCACTGACTGAAGGAGGAATGAGAGCAGGAAGGCTACTTTTTCAACAGTTCAATTATGGGAGGACTAACCATCGACCAATTTAGAAGCTTTATGTGGCTCTTAAGTGCACACTCCAGGCTCTGTCATCCCTGACAGGCCGATTGAATTTAAAACCGGCTTTTATGTGCCCCTTATCGTCCGTTTGTAGCGGATGATGCCTCCGTTGGCCGCGGTCCGAATGGAGCAGAAATGCGTCCGCGGTACTATTTTTAGAGGAGCCTGCGTGAAATACCGCGTATCTCACGCAGTCCTGGTGTAACAGAGACAGCGATAGTTAGAGCGAGGCGGCTGTGCGTATACATCCCAGGTATCGCTGCGCTGAGATGTCGGTTTTACAAACTTTAAAAAGTGATCTACATTGAATCGCTGTAGATTTCAATATAGAGTGTGATCAGACTGACTTTACTTCCTGATATCGATTTAAACTCATAGACTGAGGTGATAATTAGATCGTTCGAGAGAGTGCTGATGTCCAAACAAACAATATGGTATCAATATCAACCCTATCAATGCTGCCAAAAGCCAAATTTGACATATTAAATGTAAAAACAAAAAGTTTAAACTTTTCAAAATTTCCGACTCCGAGTATGACTCCGGCCAAAACGCCGCACCGACTCCGGCTAAAAAGCCCCGACTCCACGACTCCGAATCCACAGGCCTAGTTTTTTCTCTTTAACCTGTAACCAGCTTCCCCACTTTTAACCCTTAACGCTAAGAATAAGGACAATACCTTAAAACTACTTACGTTATTTAAGGGCTTAGATGTCTTTGTTCAAAGCAATTCTATGTTAGTTACTATTCCGCATGGCTTTTAAAGCGTATTTACGCATAATCGATGACGGTTTTAACCAGGGCTGTGGAGGCGGAGTCGGAGCGGCGTTGGAATTGTGAAAAGTTTAAACTTTATATTTTTGCATTTAATATGTCAACTTTGGCATTTGGCCGCATTGAAAGGGTTGATATTCAATTAAATACACATAAATAGGAAAATTAGGGAAAAAAAGTAACGATATTAAATTTTTTTAGTCGGAGTCGTGGTTTTGGTAAATGCTGGAGTCGGGCTTTTTTTTACCAACTCCACAGTCCAAGTTTTAACACACAGTTCAAAATATATCGTCTATTTTTCATCCCGATTGGCTATCATAAAATAAATTTCTGGTAATTTTTTCTTATGATTTTATGAATGATTTTTATTTATTCAATTGGTTTGAAAGATATATACTTGCAAAATAGTATTGACGTTAATATTGTTCATCAAGAGTTTTGATAGCCCTGATAATCTCTACACACTTTTAGTTGAATATCTTTGAAGAAAATTATTAAAATGAAAAGTTTATATACATGCTGTGAAACTTTAGAGATCTTGGATACATTCAATGTGATAATTTGAGAAATTTCCACGAGACAGTCATTACCTTTAGAATGGTTTAGACAGTCCCGCACAAATAGGAACACATTCCAACCTTGCGTGTAGTAGATCTAAATGCGGCGCATTGGAAAATTAGAGAGACCATTGTTGGGGACCCCTGCTCTACACGAGGAGTCACTAGACTAATGGGGGTCCCCCCATTTGACAGCCGGTTTTTTAGTTTTTTTTGGGATTTTTTTTTGACGATTTTTTTATAACGTTTAAGTTTGAAATTTTTACGTTATGTCAATTGACATTTTAACAGCAAGTCAAAATATTTTCAGATTAAAATCTTCATTACAGTGTGTGGTGCACCACACCAAATGCACCCATGTCGAATAAAAGGTGGTAAGCGGTCTCCATCCGGCTGGCTGATTTGTTGCATGGAAATCAAAAAATTTAACGGCATTTTAATCTATACTACTGAAAAAATTGTTTGAATTAAGGTGTATTGAAAATGTGGAAAATTGCACATTTGACAAGTTTTTTACCAAATATTTATTATTTTTTTTATTTTTTTAACCATGTCCGCTCCCAACTTGGAGCATATGGACTCCTCACGGAGTTTATCTCAACATATGTTTTTCTACGAGAACTGCTTGTTACTCAGTAGCTCAACCTCTCTTCTTTGAAGAGAGTAGGGATGGAAAGGATACGACGACTAGGACAGGACTAGTGATTAGCTAATCGCTGTCAATATTGGGATCGGAAAGGTGGGAAGGGATTTTCAACAACACAAACACCCATGTCTTTGAACAGATTTATCGACTGAAAAAATCCGCTCGTACCGGGAATCGAACCCGGGCGTCCCGGCACGCAAGTCAAAGCCGTTACCACTGCGCCACGGACCGGACTCGGATTTATTAATATTTCATAAATATAAAAAAAAAAAAACCAAAAACTAAAATTTAAAAATCTCATCAAGCCAATCTCAAAAAAATAGTCTTAGAACCTGATGTCACTTAAGAAGATATATCTTTAAAAAAAATGAAATTTAGATTAAATAAAAAGTTTAAGCATCGAAAATATGCAAAAGAAAACCATTTTTTTTAGAATCCTTAATGAAATATAATTTATGTTTTTTTTATCTTTTTATAGTTTGCTATTAAGAAAGATGAGATGTTCAAAGTGGAGTTCGATGTTGACAATGCGATCGAATATTCGAAAGCAGAAAACCTCCAGACTAAATCTGAGAAGGTAACTTGAAATGAAATGATATTCCCTTATTACCTCTTAACACTTACATGAACCGCGTCCTCTCACAAATTCTTTATTTTTTTTAGATCACGCCTTCCAAAATCTCGCTTTCTTTCGCAAGTCAAGTCGATGATTATTCTCAGACAACTGTCCCAATATCTGATGTTGATATTGAAGAATTCGATATTAAAAAAGAGATTTTAGGATATCAGCCTATTGAAGTCGTCATAAAAATTGTAAGGACTGTGTTCCATGATAGGAATTTCGGTTGCAGTGTTTGTTTCCGTATATTCTCATCGCTTCAATGCTTGAATGAACACAAAACTACCCATTTGGTTGAAAAGCCATTCAACTGCGGTCAATGTAATTTTGAGTGTTATCAAAAGTATAATTTAAAAAGACATCAAACAAAACATTTGGGCCCGAAGCGATTCAAATGCAATCAATGCCATTACATGTGTTCAAAACGAGCCGATTTCAATAAACACCAAATTATACATACGGGTGAAAAGCCATTTAATTGCGATCAATGTGATTTTAGGAGTTCTCAAAAACATTCCATCAAATTGCACAAAATGAGACACTTGCATGAAAAGCCATTCAAATGCGATCAATGTCCATATAAGAGTACAAGAATTTTTGATTTGAAAAAACACCAAATGAAGCATTCGGGTGAAAAGTCATTTAATTGCGATCAATGTGATTTTATTTCTTCTCAAAAAAGTATCATGAAATTGCACAAAACGACACATTCGGGTGAAAAGCGATTCAAATGCGATCAATGTGTTTATATGTCTACTCGTAAAGGTAGCATGACGGCTCACAAATTGAAACATTCTGATGAAAAACCGTTCAAATGCGATCATTGTGATTATAAGTGTTCTGTAGAGGGTGTCATGAAAAGGCACAAAATTTTACATTCTGGTGAAAAGCCATTAAAATGCGACCAATGTCAGTATAAGACTACTAACAATGTAAACATGAAAAAGCACAAAATGACACATTCGTTTGAAAATCCATTCAAATGTAAGCATTGTGATTACACGTCTTTTTCTAGATACGACTTAAAAATTCACGGACTTACACATTCTATTGAAAAGCCATTCAAGTGCGATCAATGTGATTATAGGTGTGCTCTAGAATGCAACATCATAGCACACCAAAAGACGCATTCAAGCGAAAAGCCATTTAAATGCGATCGATGCCCATTTAAAACAAAGCATAAATCATGCTTGAAAAGACACCAAATAAAACATCCCGACCAAAAGCCAATTAAATGCGATCAATCATAACGTAAGAGCAAGCAAAATGTTTCCATCTATCATTAAGTTTTTCATTTAATAAAAAATTGTTCAGCTCAGAGGCAATGGCTATTTGCGTTGTTGAAAACAAAAAGAGTGACATTGTTAGCTAACCACTTGTCCTCGTATCCTCTCTATCCCTATTCCATTCGAAATGTTGAGTTTGAACAGTCAGTTCTTTTTTTTAATTTTTAGCATTTTAGTCATTATACACTTTTTCGATTTTAGTTTCAATTTTAATGAATTTTAATTTCAAATTAATTCTTTCAGTTAAAATTTGATGTAAATTTACTTAATTTTATAATATGGCAATTAAAAAAAAAAGGGAAAAAAAAATTGTGTTTTTATTGAAATAGGTACACAAATAAAATTTCGAATTTAAATTTCTACACATCCTTTTGTAAAAATTCTTCAACGATGGAAACAATTACATTTAAAAAATTATATAAGACTAGTATTCTGTCAAATTATTGGTATAAACTTGATAGAACTCCATTGTTATACGGTAAATAATTATGTATTTTTAACCATAGAAATTATTTTAAATATTACGGCTGACGTTATCGTCAGAACTATGTTAACCCGCATTAACTGATTCCATATAAACCGTTATAAACTATCTTCTCCTCTGTCCCATCATCCATAATTTAAAAACTTCTTATAACCCTAATAAATCTAGGACGGTGGAACAGAGAAGAAGATGCATTGTGTACCTTCTCTACAGCAGTATATAGGGATAATTAATGCAGGTTTAAATATAGTTCTTACGATGGCGTAAGGTGAGATAGCTTTCACAAATTACGTAAAATAATTTCTATAGAATTAGAATACCTACATTCTTATTTTTTTTACCATACAAATTATTTTGTTCTAAGCGTTAATTTTTTTTTTTGTCTATGATCAAACGCTTGTCACACATTGTTGTTTAAAAGTTTCGCCTTTGTTCGTTTCCACAGCAAAATTGGTACAAAATCTTGGAATTTATTTTTGAATCTTGCAAAATCACTTCTGCTGCCTTCTTAATTGGTAATTAAATATACGTATGTATATTATTCCATCATCAATAGACGAATCCTTATATGAAAAAAACAGTTTTTCGTTTCAATTTTAACTTCGATAAGAACCTTTTTTATAAAGCTTAATTTCAAATCAAAAACGAATTTTTCATTTGAAAATTTTTTTGAAAATTATTTGATTTAAATAAATTATAGAAAAAAAATCATTTGAAATTTACACAATTAAATTTTAACATTAGTACTAACCCCACATAAAAAATTATAAGATCAAGACCGGTTTCTCCCATGGCGAGTACTATCAACTAATAATAAATACAACGAAGTAGTGAAATTTATACAAAAGTTAAGCAAGAATCGAAAGGTATAACCAACAAATAGAACCCTTTAAAACTAAGCAAATGAATTGAAGCAAAATAGATTATAATACGGAAAAAAAATACCAATGTATATTAGTTCTACATAAATTATTTTATATATTTGTTGATAGCTATTTCGGCTTACGCCTTTGTCAGAACTATGTTTTTAAACGTGTATTAGAGATAGCTTATATACCCATGCTTGACAGGGTGCCCCGTACATCATTTCTTTCTGTTGAAACCATACCTACGTCACATGAAAGAATTTAAATAAGTTTGTTTTATTGGTCTAAAGTAATGGTGGGAAACAATAATTTGGGTATTTTAGGGTTATTTCTCGTGTGAAACGACTTAAAATCTACAATGTCCAAGGGCCGAAATAGCTATCAACAAATATATAAAATAATTTATGTAGAACTAAAATACATTGTTATTTTTCTTTCCGTATTATAATGGAGTTCTACCAAGTAAATGCCTACTCAATCAATAAAATAAATTATAATGAGAATGTTGAAGACATCTTATCAACGCAAGCTATTATATCAAAAATCAATTAAGTATAATTAAATCATTAACACTTTGTTTACGGCACCTTTAAAAAACTTTGGTGATAAGCATTTTATTTCGTACCTAATGGCCAATAAGCAAACGCACAAATTCCTGCACTCCGAAAGCATTATGTTAAAAAAGCCAAGACCAAATTAAGTTATAATAAATTTTAATGTCTATAATCCACAATTTCGAATAGTAAAAAATTCAAAACTTTATTAATTTATTGCAAATTATTTCTTCACATCGTTTTGTGTGAGATTTCTTCAACAATAGTAAAAATTACATTTAAAAAAGTGTATTATGCGTATTATTCTATAATCAATAGACAAATTCTTTTGTTTTATGCTTAGAATTTATTTTTTGTCTATGGTCCCACGCCGATTGTCACACAGTGTTGCTAAAAAGATTCGCCTTCACAACTGGAAAACTGTTCAAGAATGAATATCAAAATAGAACCCGATGACGAATCGATGTCTTCTCATGAGTGGCAGATGAGAAACCACGATGATACTCTTCAGAATGACAAGATTGGCATTCTAAATGAAGGTCTCTCAACTTCCTACATTGACCAGGCGATAGTGAAGCAAGAAGAATTATTAGCCAATGAAGAGGTAAGACATTATTTATTTATTTCCGTTGTTTTAACTTGAAAAAGGAACAACTTATCAATTTCAATAAAATCCTTTGTCACCATACCAAAACAAACGGAATGAATCTGACGTTTAGGCCACCTTGTCAAAATTAAGAAAGCAATCGTTGGTAAATTATAGATATATGGACACGGGACAGAATCCCAATCATCTCGAGCTATTAAAATAAGTTTAGTTTATTGGTCTAACTCTAACGTAATGGTGTGAATAATTTAATTCTTCCATGGGTTGTATGGTTTGAAAAGAAAAGAAAGAGAGGATGTACGGGACACCGTGTCTAGCATAGGTTTATAAGCTATCTCTAATACACGTTTAAAACATAGTTCTGACGAAGGCGTAAGCCGAAATAGCTATCGACAAATATATAAAATTTATGTAGAACTAAAATACATTGGTTTTTTTACCGTATTTTAATGGAGTTTTACCAAGTAAATGCCTACTCAATCAATAGTTCCCTTATTATTCCTCTATCGTTTAAACGTAAAATTCTCATATAAAATTTAAAATAACTTTGATTATTCCACTAACTGTGACACGTGTTTCGCCTCTTTCAGAGGCATCTTCAGAAGCTTCTTCAGACTTACTATCGCAAAGTTTGCTTGAGTAAACTTTGCGATAGTAAGTACGTGAGATCTCTTGTAAATATCATAAAGATTGGACTTCAGTCTTAAATCATCATACACTTTTGCATGTTTTGCACATTCGTGTTTAGTGAAGTTATAAAATAATTATTTTAATGCATTAAAAATATTTTTGTAAAAGGTTATTACGATGGTGGCCAATAACTGATTCCAAAAACACATACAATTTCTATTACTGGCCAGCCAAGCTTATACTATAAATTCTTATATTTATATATTTTTTTATTGTATGAATAATGTTTTAATAATATAACTAACTAGCTGTACCCTGCGCGCGTTGCTACGTAAGCAATTGTAGGGGTGATTTGGGGGGGGGGTGGGGTAGGGGAGGGGGTGTACGCCAGAAAGTTTCGCGGAAGTGTAGTAGAAATTTGTAAAAATTTGATATCAATTTTTGGGGGGGACGGGGGTTGTTTGGCGGGGTGGGGTTTGGGGAGCGTATGGGGGGAACTCGAAAAATTCATGATGTTTTAAAAAAAAAATTAGGGGGTGGAGTTTGGAGGGTGGTTGGAAGGAGGGGTTGGTAAGCCATAAACCATTGCGGGAGTGTATTCAATAAATTTGTAAAGTTTCACATCGATCGGTCGAGCGGTTTAGTAGTCCATTGCGGACATACACACAGACACTCATTTTTATATATATAGAAGATCACCTAGATTAAAGATATTAAAAAAATGGATTATTAGAAAAAATTCAACAATCTAGCTGACAGTATTTTTTTATTTTGCCTCTTCTATGATACTTGTAGACAAAAAAATACGTGGCCGACAATTGAAGGTTTTACCCTAGTAATATGAACCGTTATCTCACAATTTTTTTATTTTTTTTAGATCACGCCTTCTGAGATCTCGCTTTCTTTTGCAAGAAGTCAATGCCTTGATTCTTCTCAGACAGTTTTTACAATATCTGATGTTGATATTGAAGACTTCAATATCAAAAAAGAGATTTTAGGACATCAGCCGATTGTTATTGTCTTGAAAATACTAAGAACTGTGTTCTATGATAGGAATTTCGTTTGCAGTGTTTGTTTCTGTATATTCTCATCGCTTCAATGCTTGAATGAACACAAAACTACGCATTTGGTTGAAAGGCCATTCAAATGCGGTCAATGTCATTATATGGGTTCGAAGAAATCTTATTTGAAGAAACACCAGATGATACATTCGGGTGAAAAGCCATTCAAATGCGACCATTGTGATTATAAGTGTTTTAGAAACTATGACATGAAAATTCACAAAACTACGCATTTGGTTGAAAAGCCATTAAAATGCGATCAGTGTGACTATAGGTGTTATAAAATTAATTCACTCAATCTGCACAAAAAGATACATTCAAGTGAAAAGCCGTTCAAATGTGATCAATGCCATTATAAGTCTCCTCACAAAGATTACATGACAAGGCACAAAATGAAACATTCCAATGAAAAGCCATTCAAATGCGATCATTGTCAATTCATGTGTAAATCTAGATATATCTTGAAAAACCATAAATTGGAACATTCTGGTGAAAAGCCATTCGTATGTGATCAATGTGATTATTGGTGTTCTCAAAAATTTACGATGAAAGTGCACAAAATGATACATTCGGATGAAAAGCCATTTAAATGCGATCAATGTCAGTATTTGTGTACTTTAATATATACCATGAAGAGGCACAAAAAGACTCATTCGAAAGAAAAGGTATTTAAATGTTAGCATTGTGACTATATGAGTGATCATGGCCAGCCCGTGGATTTTTGCGCCCGTGTGCGAGGCGCCTTCGGCGCCTCAAAAAACCAAAACTCAAGGAGCAAATAATTTTTATTTATTCAAATACAACATGAAAAAAAAAAATATTAACTTATTTTAAGTTTGAGAAATAATGTTAAGTTATAAACAGAAATTCGCCTGGTTTTAATTTTAGCCATTCGTCCATTCGTAAAATATCCAAACCAAGTGATTGGGTAATTTCATTTTCAATTGAAATTATTGTCAAACTGTTCAATTTTTCCTGCCTCATGCTCGAACGTAAATAAGTCTTAATTATTTTAAATTTTGAAAATGAGCGTTCTCCCGTGGAAACGGAAGTGGGCAAAGTTATTAATATTCTTAAAGCTATTAAAATATTTGGAAATAATTCATTGAAATTAGAATTTTATATCCATGTAATAATTGAATCAGGCGTGTCTCTTTACTTTTGCGAGATATTAGCTTTAGCTGTTCACTCATATCCACTGCATCAATATCTTGTTTGATCATTGAAGCATAGTGCGTTTTCCAATAATACACATTTTTCCATTAATTCATCACCAGTGCATGCGCCGCGCCAATTCATCCACGTGTCAACGCATTAGCGCATCGGGTGTCATTTGCATGCATAAATTTTGGAGCGATTCACCAATTTGCGCCCTACTGAGAACCGGCGCCTGTGTGAGCCGCACACCTCACACACGCTTATGGCTGGCCCTGTGTGTGATAAAACATGTAACATCATAGCGCGCAAAATGACACACTTTCGTAGAAAGACAATGCGATCGATGCCCATTTAAAACAAAGCATAGATCATACTTGAAAAGACACCAAATAAAACATTCCGATCAAAACGCCAATTAAATGCGATTAATATTAACGTAAGAGCAGGCAAAATGTTTCCATCAATCATTATACTTTTCATTAAATAAAAAATTGTTGCTTTTCAAATGAAAAATAGATTCAGCTCAGAGGCAATGGCTATTTGCGTTGTTGAAAACACCCTCTTTTCAATATTTCGATCCTAAAAAGCGACGCAGAGTGACAGCGTTTGGCTAACCACTTGTCATCGTATTCTCTCTATCCCTATTCCATTCGAAACCTATTCCGTTCTTGCAGAAACAAAATCCGAAGCAGTCTACTCAAATTTCGGAGACCAGTTGTTTTATTATTTTTTTTGCATTTTAGTCATTTTTCTTTTAGTTAAATTTCAGTTTCAATTTGAATAAAGTTAAATTTCAAAACAATATCTTTCAGTTAAAATTTGATGTTTATATTGTTACCGCCTGATATTGTAGGTCATCAGGACTCTTTCGAACGATCTTATTATCACCTCAATCAATGATAATAAGACCTAAACGATTAATATAACGCGAATTAATTCAAATATTATAAAATCTTGTAACCGATTTCTAGAAACGACATCTCGTTCAGTTCAGCAGAGTTCTTTTCACACTAAAAACGTATAAATATGCCTATTCTAAAGCCATTTGCTGTCAGTCGTTATCGTTCATAACATGGCAAGGCCGTCGGAAAAGGAAGTCGTGTTTTATAATCGTTTTGGTCTTCTTACACTATAAAATGTAGTTTTCACTGCAATTGTGTCTGTGTTTTATAAACAATGTAATCTAATTTTGTGTAGAATAAACTACCCGACTAAGATAGAGTTTCGGCAAAGAGAATACCGATTGAAATCTTTGCAAGAGATACCTTTCTTCCCATCCTGTCCATAAGTCCCGTCACCTAACGCCTTGAAATGATGATGTCTGTTACTGTCAGATTGAGGAAAAAACCCTGGTCGTGTCAATTTATTTTATTTTATTAAATGGCAAATAAAAAAGTTAACAAAAATAATTGTGTTTTTATTGAAATACAAATTGAGGACATCAACGCTTGTATATCAAAATTCAATTAAATATAAATAACAAACCAAATTTAGTTATAATAAATTTTAACGTTTATAATCCACAATTTTGAAAAATTATTTCAACAAATCTTTTTGTGAGATTTCTTGAACAATGGTAAAAAATACATTTAAAAAAGTGTATTATGCGGTGACCAGACCAATCAAGACAAATTCGGCACATATTGATACTTCAGCACCTAGACAACGAAGTCCGTCAAATACTGCAGTGTTTATGGAAGAAAACACCTCTGTACTAGGGAAAGTGAATGTCTACATAATTACGTCAAATTTGCATGCTGGATTTTGAATAATCATCTCGTTATGACAATCTAACATAGCCAGCCATAGCCATATCTATCTCCCCAGTGCAGAATTACGATAAATTGTACGTAATTAATTGGCCCTTAGATAAATGCATTAGAACAATCAGAAATGAATAGATATCATCAATCTAATGACATTTTTAATGAGAAAACAAACATTAATCCAACATGACATTCATTTTACTAAAATCATCTTGATATAAAACTACGTCCATTACCACTCAATAAAAACCCAGATTTGCTTTCATTTCCAGAAAACATAATATAAATTTGCAAGTCAAAGCATTATTATGAAATAGCCATCAACAATTTATTTTTTGTCCGTTTTTTCACTGAAATACAAAAAGGAAATTTTGTCAAGATTGTTATTCTATCATCAATAGACAAATTCTTTTGTTCTGAGCGTAGAATTTATTTTTTTGTCTATGGTCCCACACCGATTGTCACACATTGCTGCTAAAAAGATTCGCCTACACAACTGGAAAACTGTTCAAGAATGAATATCAAGATAGAACCAGACGACGAATCGCTGGTTCCTTATTAGTGGCAGGACAGAAACCTCGATGACACTCTTCAGAATGACAATATTGACATTCTAAATGAAGGTCTCTCGACTACCTACATTGGCCAGGCTCTAGTGAAGCAAGAAGAATTAGCAGCCAATGACGAGGTTTAAGTTAGCCTATTTATTTCCGTTGCTTAAACTTGAAAAAGGAACAACTAATCACCTTTGATAGGATTCCTAATCTCCATACCAAAAGAATCGAAATTTAATCTGACGTTTGGGGCACTTTGTCAAAATAAATAATGCAATCGTTCACCTTTTAAGGTGTTCACAGTCCTATATTTACATTTTTAAGTACTTATTCCACATAAAATTTATTGGATCAGAACCGGTTTCGCTTATGGCAAGCATTTTCAAATGCTAAGAAATTAATTTCTTAGAGCTTTGCAACATTTTAATTATGGACTATCTTTCTTGTATTTGGTTCATTTTATTTGCTTAATTGTAAATCCAATTGTTTATAAATAACACTGTTTTGATGTTTTTCTTATCATTTGACAATGCCCGCCATTAGCGAAACCGGTATTGATCCAATAAAATTTATGAGAAATCTATAAAAAAATTGTGTTGAATTTTACTAAAAAATTCATTTTTGTCAAGTCGGGATTTTTAAAGGATGTGCGGGACTCGTCTGATTAGGGGATATTTCTGTTGAAATATTTGGCATTACAGCTTGACGCCAATGCGCCAAATATTCTTAATTCTGAAAGTCATACGAGATTAACTCGATGATAAGTAATGAATCAGCTGTGGACAAAATCAACGATAAATAACATACACCCAGCCCAAGATCTCTTTTTTTCAATTGAAAAAATCCAACCTTGCCGAGAATCGAACTCGGGTCCCCTGATCGCTAAGGACAAAGCCACTAGACCACAGGTACTGACAACTTGAGACAGTCCCGCTTAAATAAAAGACACAGGTTTTAATGCGGTGGGCCGTAGGTTGGTCAACGTTGCTCAATCCGGATGATAACCATACGATTTGGGTGAAATATTCGATTGTCTATTGGTAAATGCTGAAACTAAATATAATTGTTGATTTCTTTTTCTAGTTTGCCAGCAAAAAAAAAGACAGAATCAAAGAAGAGATCGATTTTGACAACGGCGACAGTTCGAAGTTGAAGGTGACTTGAAATGAAAATTTATCGCATTATTAATAAAATATTTACTATCTTTTTATACCAATATGAACCGATCTCTCACCAATTCTTTATTTCCTTTTAGATAACGCCTTCTGAGATCTCGCTTTCTTTTGCAAGTCAATGCGTTGATTCTTCTCAAACAGTTTTTCCAATATCTGATGTTGATATTGAAGAATTTGATATCAAAAAAGAGATTTTAAGACAACAAAAGATTGAAGTTGTCTTAAAAATCGTAAGAACTGTGTTCCATGATAAGAATTTCGTTTGCAGTGTTTGTTTCTGTCTATTCTCAACGATACAATGCTTGAATGAACACAAAACTACGCATTTGGTTGAAAAGTCATTCAAATGCGGTCAATGTCATTACATGTGTTCGAAGAGATCTTATTTGAAGAAACACCAAATGATACATTCGTTTGTAAAGCTATTCAAATGCGATCATTGTGATTATGAGTGTTCTCGAAACACTGTCATGAAAAGGCACAAAATGATCCATTCGGGTGAAAAGCCAATTAAATGCGATCAGTGTGACTATAGGTGTTCTCAAAAAGGTTCTCTAATTTTGCACCAAAAGAAGCATTCAAGTGAAAAGCCGTTAAAATGTGATCATTGTCAGTATATGTCTCCTCACAAAGATAACATGACAAGGCACAAAATGAAACATTCCAATGAAAAGCCATTCAAATGCGATCAATGTCAGTTCATGTGTAAAACTAGTTTTATATTGAAAAATCACAAACTGGAACATTCTGGTGAAAAGCCATTCAAATGCGATCATTGTCAATTCATGTGTAAAACTGGATTTATCTTGAAAAAACATAAATTGGAACATTCGGGTAAAAAGCCATTCATATGCGATCAATGTGACTATTGGTGTTCCCAAAAATTCACCATGAAAGTGCACAAAATGATTCATTCGGGTGAAAAGCCATTTAAATGCGATCAATGTGATTATTGGTGTTCTCAAAAATGTACCATGAAAGGGCACAAAATGATACATTCGGGTGAAAAGCCATTTAAATGCGATCAATGTCAGTATATGTGTACGTTCATATATACCTTGAAAAGGCACAAAAAGACTCATCGAAAGAAGAGGTAGTCAAATGTTAGCTTTGTGACTATATATGTAATAAAAAATATGACATAAAAGCAGACAAAATGACACATTTTTGTGAAAAGATATTCAAATGGAATCGATGCTTGATGCAATCGATGCTTGAAAAAACATCAATTGAACCATTCGTACGTTAAAGCAGGCAATATGTTTCCATCAATCACTTTGTTTTATCTATCTATCTATATATATAAAAATGAATGTCTGTGTGTATGTCCGCTATGGACAACTAAACCGCTCGACCGATCGATGTGAAACTTTACAAATCTATTGAGTACACTCCCGCAATTGTTTTTGGCTTACCAGCCCTTCCCCCCAACTACCCCCCAACCTCCACCCCCTCAATTTTTTTTTTTTAAGCTTCAAGAATTTTTCGAGTTCACACCTTCGAAGGTTTTTGGCATACGCCCCCAAACCTCACCTGCCAAACAACCCCTCCCCCCAAAAAATTGATATCAATTTTTTACAAATTTCTACTAAACTTTTGCGAAACTTTCTGGCGTGCAGCCCCTCCCCTACCCCGAACACCCCTGATCCCCCCTACAATTGCTGGCGTAGCAACGCGCGTATGGTGCAGCTATATTTAATGAAAATAAATGTCTTGCAAATTTACTCTTTAAGCCAGGGGCTACCAACCTTTTTGTACCTTAGAGCACATTTTAAAATATCGGTAGGGTGGTGGGCACTACATATTTTTTCTAAAATTACGTGTAAAATTGGTAATAAATAATACACAAAAAAAAAATCTAAATTATTGATTATATTCTATTATCTTCTATATACATATAAAAAAATGAATGTGTGTGTGTATGTCCGCTATGGACTAATAAACCGCTCGACCGATCGATGTGAAACTTTACAAATTTATTGAGTACACTCCCGCAATGGTTTCTGGCCTACCAACCCCTCCCCTCAACAACCTCCCAACCTCCACCTCCCAAGTTTTTGGCATACCCGCCCCATACGCCCCCCAAACCCCACCCCACCAAACAACCCCCCCCCAAAAATTGATATCAATTTTTTACAAATTTCTATAATACTTCCGCGAAACTTTCTGGCGTACACCCCTAAAAAAATCCCCCCCTACAATTGCTGTTAGCAATACAAAACTAACATTTTACTTTTGCATAAACACCACTGTTTTATTCTATTCCTTAATCAGTTGATAATGCTCGCCATGAGCGAAACCGGTCCTGATGAAATAAATCTCATGTGGAAAAAGTACTAAAAATGTGTTATTATTTTACTTATTCAAATATAATAAAATATATGAAAATTGAAATGAAAAATTACTGTCGCGGTCGAATGGGAGTGGGCGCACACAAATCGGCACGCGGGTTGGTAACCCCCGCTTTAAGCCATCGACATCCTTTTGTAAGATTTCTTCAACGATGGTAAAAATACCACTTAAATCAGTCGTTGACCGTGTGCCAGTAGCTTACTTTTTGACAATAAAAATGCCCAAAAAAAGAAATGCAAATGTGGGATTGCTCTAAATTTTAAAGTTCAGACAAGTTAAGGCATCTGTGGTTGGAATGAGCCACCAACACATCACCATACAGTCAGTGGAAATGGGTGCGGAAAGTGTATTATTTCAAATTTCTTAAGTGATCAATCTAGAAACGGTGTGCACCTTGTTCCTGAACCACCCATTGCTACTTGATTCAACCAAGAGTGGTGTGACAGAAAGCCCTGAGGCGACTCTGAGCGAAAGTTCAATATAAATCCCCCTGAATAGACATGGTCAACTACTGAATTTTTCAATTTGTGAGATGGTCAACTACTGAAACAGGAACATGGCTTTAAATAATTTAACACAACTTTTTTTAAACGGACCGTTATTTTTGATACATAACATTAATCAAGACATACAAATGATCCACTTTTAAGGTGTTCACTGTCAATACATTTTTTTTTAATAATAATTTAATTTTTTTTTAATTTTTATAAAAAAAAAAAATGGCATTACAGCCTACGCCAATGCGCCAAATATTCTTAATTGTGAAAGTCATACGAGATTAACTCGATGATAAGTAATGAATCAGTTGTGCACAAAATCAACGATAAATAACATACACCCAGCCCAAGATCACTTTTTTTTTTCAATTGAAAAAATCTGACCTATGCCGGGAATCGAACGCGGGTCTCCAGATCGCTAGGACAAAGCACTTGCCACTAGACCACAGGGACCGACCTTCTTGGAGAGGCATTATAATAAAAATAATAATACATTTTTAGTACTTTTTCCACATAAAATTTATTTGATCAGGACCGGTTTCGCTCATGGCGAGCATTGTCAACTGATGACAATGCTCACAGCTGGTGACAATGCTCGCCATGTGCGAAACCGGTCCTGATCAAATGAATTTTATGTGGGGGGAAAAGTACTGTAAATTTATTATTATTTTTATTACATATGATCCAATATGAGTATATTTACTATGCCATCATTCGGTACAATGCTAAGCCTTAATCGTTATTTGTGTTTAAATTTTCTCTTAAACGGTCAGCAACTGGTACATTTACTTTATATACTGCGTATTATTGAATCCGTGATAACTCGGCACAAGTCAAGTCGGCACATGACCGGTTGACACATAGACAATTCGGCACCTAGACATCTTGACAAAATTACCTTTTTGTAATACAGTGAAAAAATGTATTTGAGCTCTACAAAAATAATATATTGTTGATGGCTATTTCATAATAATGCTTGAATTGTGACAAATTGATATAAGTTTTTCTAAATGAAAGCAAATCTGGGTTTTTAGTGAGTGGTAATGAACGTAATGAACGATTTGTTTTACATCAAGATGATATTAGTAAAATGGCATTGGCGATCTGTGATGATCAGAGTATTGATGTTGGATTAATGTTTGTTTTCTCATTAAAAAAGTCATTGGATTGATGACATCTATTAATTTCCAATTGTTCTAATGCATTTATCTAAAGGCCAATTAATAGTAATTCTGTACTGGAAGCTAGATATGGCTATGGCTGGCTATGTTAGACTGTAATAACGTCATGACTTTTCATAATCTAGCATGCAAATTTTACGTAATTATGTAGGAATAGTGTGCCAGAAGGCGTTTTTTTCCATAAAACACCCCCTTCGTGCAGTATTTTGACGGAGATCGAATAAAAATAGGAGCGGTTTGTCAAGTTGTCTAGGTGCTGAATTGTCTATGTGCCAACTTGTCATATGCCGACTTGACTTGTGCCGATTGGTCTGGTCACCGTATTATTCTATCATCAATAGACAATTCTTTTGTTCTAAGCCTAGAAGTTATTATATTTATTATTGTCTATGACTCTATGGTTCAACGTCGATTGGCACACATTTGTCACTTAAAAGATTCACCTTAGCAAATCGAAAAACCGTTCAAAATGAATATCAAAATAGAACCAGACGACGAATCGTTATCTCCTTATGTTTGGCATACCAGCAGACCTGGTGATAATCTTCAGAATGACAAGATTGGCATTCTAAATGAAGGTCTCTCGACTACCTACATTGACCGGGCGCAAGTGAAGCAAGAAGAATTAGTCGCCGAACACGAGGTAATTAAGTTATTTATTTTATATGAACAACTAATCGATGTCTTCAATAATAAACATGTCGGTGATTATTAACTTAAGGGCGTCCCCCCCCATGATTTTTTGAAACAAAATTTTTTGACGTGACAACGTCTTCTAAATCGATGAACGCCCGCTGCACGCACGAAAAAACATGACTCATTGTCCCGTTTGTCGCGTTACGCCGAAGGCAAGCGTGCGAGCGAGAGCGCGGATAAGCGATAGAGAGGCACGATCGGCCTACCGTTCGGATTGTGCCGCATCTATCTCTCTTCCACTCGATCGGTCGATGCAATCATTTCATCAATGTTTACTTATGAAGTTGTCACAATAAACTATCGTCCGTAAACCGACTTTACAGACACCAATTTTTTTGTTTTTGCATAGAATGATTCTTAAACACGTGTATAATATGCTGGTAAATGATTTTACAATATTTTAAGTCGACGGAAAGTTATTGCAGTTAGACTACACTTGTTTCGAGGCGGGACATCGGTCACATTTTGATGCTTCGGCTTGTTACGTGAGAACTTTCAATACACATGTAATTTCAATTAATGAAACAAACCAAAATTTAAGCAAGAGCAAAGCAAGCAGCTTCAAACGTCTTAAAACAGGAAGAAGAAAGAATTATCTATAGACCAGGCATAGCAGATTGGACAAAGGTGTTTTCCTAACTAGTTACCACGATATCTCAAGAACGGGTTAACCGATTGCTTTGAAATTTTAATGGTAGATTAAAAACATGTTTTGTGATCGTTTGAGCTAGGAAAATGAAAAAATTCCCAGCCGTTTTGTTTTTACGTAACCAAATAGTCGAAAAAAATCATGAAATTTGAACATTCTAAAAAGATCCTAGGTCAAACGATTTTTAAAGTTTTATAGATTAAAAGCCAATCAGTCGGTCGGATTGAGGCCGTCTTTTAGACATGGTGCATTTGGAGTGGTGCACCACACATTGTGATGAATATTTCAGTCTGAAAATATTTTGACTTACTGTTAAAATGTCAATAAATTATAAATTTTCAAATTTCTACATTGATAAGGTTCGTCAAAAAAAAATCCCAAAAAAACCGGCCGTCACTTGGGGGGAACCCCTTAGCCGCTTCCCGGGTGATCACGCATATATGAGTGAATAATATTCGAACCATTTGGAACTAAAAAAAAAATGTTTAAATACTAAGGCGGCGATGGACCTGGCTTGGACATTTGTTAGAGGTGCCCTAGGGGAGTCTGAATCTTGCCTGTCCCTTCTATCAGCCTGATGAGGTCCGTCGTCCCCGAAAGAAACATTGATAAAATTTTCGAGTGTAAATAAAAATTCTTTATATGACGACATGCTATATGTAAATTAATGACATAAAAGTAAGGAATATGAAAGTTCGTGGGTGTAGGGACATACGGGCGAAACTACAAAAATGGCTGTTTTGAGTTAAATATAGCACTGTCATGCTCAAATGCAGTTGTATAAGATATAAAAATATGAAACTTGTACGAAGAGCGGTTTACCAGTTATTTATTGCTCGGATTTCCTGCAAATCCGTAAGAACAAAGTTCATATTGAAAATTGTTTTGCCATTTATCTCAGTTCGCTGTTTTTGTAGTTTCGCCCGTGTGTCCCTACACCCACGAATTGTTAGATTGTTTTTAATTCTTCGTTTGTCACTGGTTTTGATTCGTTTTTTTCTATTCATCATAATTCATTTGTATGGGAAATTATCTAAATCGGTCATCTTATATAATAGCAATGCAACAAAAATGATATGATGTCTATACTGAAAAATTCCGACTTCTTCTCTTTTTTAATCGATTACGGCGCAAGTAGCCAATTAATATGATATATTTTTTCTGCAAAAGGTGTAAAAAACTAAGATTTAAGAATACCAAAAGTTGAGACATCATATCGCTAGTATTAAGATAGATATTTAAGGTAAAGTAGCCGTTGGGACAAAATCTATACGGTTAGAATACGGCTTGGTTAAAAAAATGAATAATAACTTCGTATTCTTGCCACACGTCATTTTTATTTGCAGCACTATCAAAGGAGACTTTTTTAATCTGTTTTTAGGTTGCCATGAACGATGAGACAATCAAAGTGGAGTTTGATTTTGACAACAAAGTCTGTACCAAAGACAATCCGAGCGAATATTCAAAAACAGAAAAAGTTCATACTGAATCGAAGGTGACTTAAAATGAAATATTATTCCCTTATTATCTCTAAATACTTCTATGAACCGTTCTGTCATAAATTCTTTATTTTTTTTTAGAATCCACCTTCAGAAGTCTCGCTTTCTTTCAGAAGTCAAGGCGTTGATTCTTCACAGACAATTTTCCCAATATATGATGTTGATATTGAAGAATTTGATATCAAAAAAGAGATTTTAGGACATCAACCGATTTTGGTCGTCTTAAAAATAGAAAGAACGATGTTCTATGATACGAATTTCGTTTGCAGTGTCTGCTTCCGTATATTTCCATCGCTTCAATGCTTGGATGAACACAAAACTACGCATTTGGCATTAAAATGCGATCAATGTCTCTACATGTGCTCAAAAAAAGCTGATTTTAAAAAACACCAAATGATCCATTCAGGTGAAAAGCCATTCAAATGCGACCAATGTGATTTTAGAAGTTCAACAAACTCTTACATCAAATACCACAAAATGACACATTCGGGTGAAAAACCAATCAAATGCAATCAATGTCATTATGCGTTTATAAAACGATCTGATTTGAAAAAACACCAAATGAAACATTCGGGTAAAAAGCCATTTAAGTGCGATCAATGTGATTATAGGTGTTCTCAAAAATATACCATGAAACTACACAAAATGATACATTCGGGGGAAAAACCATTTAAATGCGATCAATGTCATTACATCTGTTCAACAAGATTTGTCTTGAAAACACATAAAGTGCAACATTCCGGTGAAAAGCGATTCAAATGCGATCAATGTAATTATACGTGTTCTAGAAAATGCAACATCAAATCGCACAAAATAACACACTCATCTAACAAGCCATATAAATGCGATCAATGTTATTATAGGTGTTCTTTAAAATGTAACATCATAGCTCACAAAACGATACATTCTTATGATAAGCCATTCAAATGCGGTCAATGCCCATTTAAAACTAAGCACAAATCATGCTTGAAAAGACACGAATTAAAACATTCGGACCAAAAGTCAATTTAATGCGATCAAAATGTAGTCAAAGGAAGGCAAAATGTTTTCAATCATAAGGTTTTTATCAGTTGTTAAATCGTTTCAGCTCAAAAACTCACTTCCCACCCTTCGATCCCAAAGAGTGACGCACAGTGATTGGCTTACCACTAGTCCTCGTATCTTTGCCATCTCGTCTCTCTTCGGTATCGAAGAGGTTGAGAAATAATCGATTCCCAAACAGGTCTATGCATATGCTCGAAGGTGGGAGATAACATGAAAAATATTTTTTTTTGATAATTAACATTTTAGTCACAAAAACATGGAATTTTTCAATTCAAACTTTAAAAAGCATATATTAAATCAATCAACCTTTTTTGTCTTCGGGCCACATACACATATTTTAAAGTTACGCAGGCCGCAACACTATACTGTTATGACGAAAAAAATATGAAACCGTCCACCCCCTATTTTTTTGGATAACAATTGAAGATTTAAAAAATTATAAACTAAAACAGAATAATACATAATAAATCGGTCCTTGTGGTCTAGTGGCAAGAGCTTTGTCCTAGCGATCTGGAGACCCGGGTTCAATTCCCGGCAAGGTCAGATTTTTTCAATTGAAAAAAAGAGATCTTGGGCTGGGTGTATGTTATTTATCGTTGATTTTGTGCACATTACTTATCATCTCGTATGACTTTCACAATTAAGAATATTTGGCGCATTGGCGTAAGCTGTAATGCCAAATATTTTTTTTAATTTTTTAAAATTAATACTTGTTTCTCCATTTCTCCGTGGTAGGTGTTAAATTTTTCTTCAAAATTAATTTCGCCCTGTAAGCCACGATTGAGTTCATTAAGTTTTTCTGTGTTATCATACAGAAAACCCCACCATCCATCACTATTCAGTTCGCTGTAAATTTAATTATCAGTACGTCAAAGTCTAAATTAATCTCAAGATACACGAAACATAGAATGCCAGATTTTGTAAATGTGTTTACGGCCGCACAATAAAGCTTAAACGGGCCACAGGCTCAGTATGGTTGTGTTAAAGGTAGTTGAATTTCAAATCAAAAACAAAATTTTTCAGCTTCGATAAATTTATCTTATTAATAAATGACAGTAAAAAAATTAAAGAATAAATCCATAATGTTTTTTTATTTAGTCACACTTTTTTAACTTGTCCAACATAAAAATTTATTATATTAGGACCGGTTTCGCACATGGCGAGCATTATCCTGTGATCAAAAAAACAACGAAATAGTGATATTTTAACAAAATTCAAGCAAGAATTACAAGGTATGACAAACAATAAGTATCCATTTCGTTGAATCGTTCATTGAATCGAAATAGACTGGAATTAAAATGGTGAAGATCTCTGAAAAATGCAAGCTAATGCATTGAAAATCTATTCAGTGGTAATGACCATAAACAAAGAGAATATGTACAAAATTAAAAGCATTCGATAAATCATAATAAATCTACAATTTCGAATAAAAATTTCTTAAACCTTACATGGATATTCTTTCTACACATCTTTTTGTGAGATTATTTCAACGTTGGTAAAGATTACATTTAAAAAAGTGTATTATGCGTATTGTTCTATCATCAATAGACAAATTCTATTGTTCTAAGCGTGGATTTTATTTTTTTGTCTATGGTCCCACGCCGATTGTCACCTATTGTCGCTTACAAGTTTCACAATCACAACTATAAAACTGTGCAAATGGACATCAAAATAGAACCCGGCGACGAATTTTTGTCTCCTTGTGAGTGGCAGAACAGTAACTGCGATGATAATCTTCAGAATGACAAGATTGGCATTCTAAATGAAGGTCTCTCGACGACCTACATTGACAAGGCGCTAGTGAAGCAAGAAGAATTAGTCGTCGAACACGAGGTAAAGAGATTATTCATTGTTGTCAGTTGCCTTAACTTGAAACAGGAATATCTTATTTATTTCTTATTACAACATTTTTTTCAGTGTCATACGAAATATATAAAGACTACCCGAATGATTTCCATACATTTTTGTAAAAATCTTGCATTGTATATTAATAAATACTTAATTAAATATAATCGATGTCCTTTTCAATGTGTTTTCATCTAATTAAGTATTTCGACTGAGGGTGCTTGATGGAATTTCAATATCAAATTAGAATTTTTTGAATTTTGTACTTTTCCATGAGTTTTGTCGCTAACGACCCGGGTTTCGCCTTTCGGCATCTTCAGGCATTCCAAGTGCACGGATGTACTTGAACTGACGCGTAGTAAACAGTTTGTATCGTTTATATACAAAAATACTAGTAAGTCACTAAGTTAAAAGGTTATTAAAATGTAAATTAGCGAAATTTGAATGAATACAAGTTTCAATGATTTAAGTGGGTTGGTTATAATTAAGGGGATTTTTGAAAATATTAATGACCAGATGATAACATAAGAATATTTAAAATAAATCTAGGGTCCTATCCGACGTCTCGTTAATGAGTTGATTGATTTTAAGCCTTTATTATTATATTACATTAATGATAGTAAGTGAATTGATATTTAATAATAGCAAGTGCTTGAATTGTACATAATTGTGTTTTCATCTGTTTTTAGTTTGCTATCAAGAAAGATGAGACAATCAAAGTAGAGTTTGATTTTGACAAAGAAGACAGTACCAAAGACAATTCTAGTGAATATTCGATAACAGAAAACCTCCATACTAAATCGAAGGTGATTTGAAATGAAATGTTATACATTTTATTTATATAATATATATAATCTCTTAAAACCAGGGCTGTGGAGTCGATGAAAAAAGTCCGACTCCGACTCCAACATTGTCCAAAAACACGACTCCGACCAAAAAAAGTATAATATCGTCACTTTTTACCCCAACTTTTGCTTTTTATGTGTATTCAATTAAATATCAACCCTATCAAAGCGGTCAAAAAACAAATTTGACATTTAAAATGTAAAAATAAAAAGTTCAAAATTTCCGACTCCGAGTACGAATCCGGCCAAAACGCCGCGACGACTCCGACTCCGCCCAAAAAGTTCCGACTCCACAGCCCTGCTTAAAACTCAGTGGTCAACGTCGTTAGCTTCCGTGCCGGACCGCCCTGGTTAGATTCCCGCTATGAGCAGATTTTTTTATCGAACGCAGTGGGTTGAGCAATTGAGTAACAGGGACATTTTTAAAAAAACAATAAAAAAATGGTTGTCTTTAAAGTCGGTTTACGGACGATAGTTTAACGTGACAACGTCATAAGAAAACATTGATGAAATGATTGCATACTTTTATGAATAAAATGGAATCATTTTTATTGAATTATCATTATTTTGTATAGATACGAAGGAGTGAAATGAAATCTACAATTTTTTATTGATATATTTTATTCGCACTCATTAATTCAAGGATTAATTACCTTTATTGCCGCAATTGTTGTTGTAATATAAACAATGAAACCACATTAACATTTCACTTCACTTAATAAACAGTTGTAAACAGATCACGTGTAGGTACTGTAGGTGTATAAGTCGTGTGCTGCCGCTGTCTCTTTTCTACTCAGACGCATCGACCAATCGAGTGGAAGAGAGATAGATGCGGCACAATCCGAACGGTAGGCCGATCGTGCCTCTCTATCGCTTATCCGCGCTCTCGCTCGCACGCTTGCCTTCGGCGAAACGGGCAATGAATCATGTTTTTTCGTGCGTGCAGCGGGCGTTCATCGATTTATAAGACGTTGTCACGTCAAAAATTATATTCTTGCCACATGGCGGCCATATTGAAACAAAAGGCAATTCGGAGGTGTCTTCGATTAGATATTAGTGAATACTTAAATCAAGTATAATTGATGTATTTTTCAATGTGTTTTTAGTTTGCTATCAAGAAAGTTCAGACAATCAAAGTAGAGTTTGATTTTGACAATGAAGAGAGTACCAAAGACAATTCGAAAAAAGAAAACCTCCATACTAAATCTGAAAAGGTAACTTGAAATGAAATGTTATTCCCTTATTATATTATACTTCCAAGGGGCAGAACCAGTCTGCCAATGGGAATGTCACTGGGAAAAGCTTTAACAATTTTAAACGGCATTGCTTCGGATGTCGACATATTTCATATTGACGTGAGTGAGTTCAGACGAATACTATATTTTATGAATAAAAGTTGATTTTGTCAGAACTCATTCGGTTGACTGCCTTGAAAATTTCTAATGTGATATTAATAATATTTTTTCCTCTCTGTTTTTTTTTATGACTATTGTAATTTTCATCTTATTTTTAATTTTTAATTAATTTGTGATTTTTATTATATATTTACATGTATGTATATTTGTCAAATTCATGGCGCATTGGCGTCAGCTGTAATGCCATGATTTGCTTTTTCTTAAATAAATAAATAAATTATCTCTTTACACTTATATGAACCGTTCTTTTATGAATTCTTTATTTTTTTTTAGATTCCACCTTCAGTAATCTCGCTGTCTTACGGAAATCAATCCGTTGATTCTTCTCAGACAGTTTTACCAAAATCTGGTGTTGATATCGAAAAATTCGTTATCAAAAGGAACATTTTTAAACATCAACCGATTGTGGTTGTTTTGAAATTAGTAAGAACTGTGTTATATGATAGAAATTACGTTTGCAGTGTTTGTTTCTGTATATTCTCATCGCTTCAATGTTTGAATGAACACAAAACTACGCATTTGGCAGAAAAGCCATTCAAATGCGGTAAATGTAATTTTGAGTGTTATCAAAGTTATAATTTAAAAAGACATCAAACAAAACATTCGGGCCCAAAAAGATTCAAATGCAATCAATGTCATTACATGTGTTCAAAAAGAGCTGATTTCAATAAACACCAAATAATACACACGGGAGAAAAGCCATTCAATTGCGATCAATGTGATTTTAAGAGCTCTCAAAAAGGTTCCATTAATTTGCACAAAATGACACACTTGCGTGAAAAGCCATTCAAATGCGATCAATGTCCATATATGTGTATAAGAATATTTGATTTGAAAAAACACCAAATGAAACATACGGGTGAAACGTCATTTAATTGCGATCAATGTGATTTTATATGTTCTCAAAAAAGTGTCATGAAATTGCACAAAACGACACATTCGGGTGAAAAGCGATTCAAGTGTGATGAATGTGTTTATATGTGTACTCAGAAAGGTGACATGACATCTCACAAAATGACACATTCTGGCGAAAAGCCGTTCAAATGCGAACAATGTGATTATAGGTGTGCCCAAAAAAGTAATTTGAAAAATCACAGAATGATACATTCGGGTGAAAAGCCATTCAAATGCGACCAATGTCAGTATATGTCTTCTCACATAGATTACATGAAAAGGCACAAAATGAAACATTCGTATGAAAATCCATTCAAATGTAAGCATTGTGATTATATGTGTCTGTCAAAATACGACTTGAAAGTACACGGATTCATTCATTCTAATGAAAAGCCATTCAAATGCGATCAATGTGATTATAGGTGTGCTCTCGAATGCAACATCATAGTACATAAAATGACACATACTGGTGAAAAGCCATTCAAATGCGATCGATGCCCATTCAGAACTATGCATAAATGCAGCTTGAAAAGACACCAAATTAAACATTCCGACCAATAGCCATTTTAATGCAATCAATGTGTTCTCTCAAATTTTACTTCAAAAACAAAAAACAATTATTATGTCGTTCATAAAATTCAAATAAAATTTTGTAGCTTCCATATTGATTATTCTTATTAATTCACATTAAACAGTTTTTTGGCATAATAATAATAAAGGTTTTTTAATTCGCATTTTAGTGATTAAGGTCATGACAATTTTCAATTGGCATCCTTTCTTCTCGAAGTTAAGTTTCACGCCCGGTTCGCAGTGCAGTGTTCCACGTCGTCGGCCACAGTGTCGGACCACCCGGGCTCAATCCCGATGAGGACAAATTTTTATAATCGATTAATCTCATCACAGGCAATGGTTATTTGTGTTGTTCAAAATTATTTCCCACCTATCCGATTCCAGGAACAACGCATTAAGATAGCGATTAGCTCGCCACTTGTGCTTGTATTCTTGGGTTCCTTGCTCTCTTCCCAATAGAGAGGTTGAGTAAACATCAGTCCTCTTAGAAATTCACTCTAAAAACAGTCCATATGCTCAATATTGGTAGATGACATAAAAAAATCTTTTCTTTTCTGGGTTCTTTAACATTTTTACTTTGCATTTTAGCCATAAACTTATTTTAAAAAATATTTTATTTTGATAAATCACAAAAACATATACACAATGTTGAATAAACATTTCTCAAAACTTGGAGACATTTCTCTACATCATTTTTTGATTTCTTCAACAATGGTATAATTCAGGGCTTTGGAGTCGGAGACATTGCGGGGTTTTGGCCAGAGTCGTACTCGGAGTCGGAAATTCTTAAAAATTTGAACTTTTTATGTTTGCATAACATGTCAAATTTGGCTATTGGCCGAATTGGATGGTTGATAAATAATTGAATACACACAAATAAGAAAGGTAAGGAAAAAAATGAAAAAAGTCCTACTAAAAATAACTTTCATCAGCCACAGAATTGACGGGGAACACCAAATTGGATTTGAATCTGCACAATCTCTTTAATTTGTTTTACCATCTGTAAAAACAATATTTCTGACATCAATTCACTTTCAATTAAATCTATTAACCGTCTTAAAATAGCTGACATCCTCAAAATTCTTTCAAATACAAACACATTTTTTTTTATTAAAGAATCTATTTTGAAATTTGAATTGTTTGAATTTTGTACTTCTCCATGAGATTTTTCAAAACGACCCGGGTTTCGCCTTTCGGCATCTTCAGGCATTCAAGTGCACGGATGAACTTGAGCGACTGTCAGTTCAAGCACATCCGTGCACTTGGAATGCCTGAAGACGCCGAAAGGCTAAACGCGGGTCGTTAGCAACAAATCTCTTGGAAAAGATTAAAAATCAAACAATTTAAATTTGATATTGAAATTCCATCAAGCACCCTCAGTCGAAATACTTAATCTATTTTGAACTATGACAAACTTAATAATTGAAAATAATCTCATATGTGAAGGAACTATTTTTCTGTCTATGGTCTCACGCCACTTCTCATAGATCGTCGATTTAAATCATAGGTTCTCAAATTTATTTGACCAATGGCCCCCCTTTCAGGCGCAAAATTACACGTAGCCCCTTTGGAAATTTATCTTTTTTTTCAAATAAACAAAAATGTTAAACTTTGTTTTTGTATACTTACTTAAAGTGTTATAAATAAGATATTTGAATTGTTGAGTAGCTTATATAAAATGGATATTTTTTTTCCATATCCGCTCCCTATTCGGAGCATATGGCTGCCACACGGTGCCTCCAAGATTCTCTGTCTCCCGCCAACCTCCTCGCATCTTCCCAGGTCATCCCGGCGTCCCTTACCTCCCCTGAGTACATCCTATGGATGGTCATCAGAGGCCTTCCGCGGCGTCGGGAACCATCAGGTCGATAGAAGAGGCAGGGAGGATTCAGGCTCCCCAGATATCAATGGATATTTAGCCTGAATATTTTTGGGGCCGATTTGCAACGTAATTTTTTTTTTTAATAGCTTTGCGATTTTCGAATTGAAATAAAAGAATCGATGATCATGTTCAGTCATCAATTACATCATATGATTTTGTTCGGGGTCATCACTTCTTTAAGCGCAGGGTCATCATTACGTTTGTAAAAAAAAAACGCATAAAATCGAAATCGCGTAAAAAAAGAGACTGTGTATTTATATATTTTTTTTATCATATATTTTTAATATATTATATGTATCATGTTTATTTTCAAATTGAATGACCACTTTGTTTGAAGGCCCTTTTAATTACTTTGTTAACAAATATGCTCGAAATTATAATATCCTAGATAACTTTAAACTTATATTTCATAATTATTTTGTTTTTGAAACCATTTTTGTTCCTTAAGTGGAGTATATGTATTTTGTTGAACTTATATCAATGGAGTTCTCGTGGTAAGATGATCGAAATCGGATATGTAAGGGACTATGGAAATGCATATTATAAAAATGACAACAACGTTGACCACTCGGCATTATGCCTGGAATCACATTTATTTATACCATATATATAAAACTCGACATGTAAAATTGAGTATAATTATATAACATATAATTTAGGATACAAAGGTAAATATTTATACATTCATAGATTATTCTGATGATGGCATGATACCGAAACAGCTTTTTTTGACATCAAGCATTTTTTGGATTTAGCCACTCAATAAAAAAATAAAAATGTACTTTTTTAAACTATATTCTATGTGAACTGGTGGTATTAAAGTAGGAAGAGAATTTTCAAGCTAATCGCTTTGGCTACGTCCTGCTTTTAGTATCAATTGGGTGATAGGATTAATCATTTCACATCACATCAGTAAAAAGTCAAAAACTCCATTCATGTTTACACATTGAATACGGATGAAATCAGACCACATAAAGAACCGACGCGCATTCCGTGGCCAATGTGTTGATTTGAATTTTTTTCTATATAATATACTAGCTGTACCCTGCGCGCGTTGCTACGCCAGCAACTAAAATAAATTTGAAAGAAAGACATTACACAAATATTCAATTCAATTTGAGTCAATTGAGTGTACGCCAGAAAGTTTCGCGGAAGTGTACTCGAGAAATTTGTAAAAAATCGATATCAATTTTTGGGGGGAGGGAGGTTGTTTGGCGGAAGGGGCGTAAGGCGGGGTTAGCCAGAAACCTTGGAAGGAGTGAACTCGAAAAATTCTTAAAGTTTAAAAAAAAAAAATTGGGGGTGGAGGTTGGGGGGAGGGGATGGTAAGCCAAAAACCATTGCGGGAGTGTACTCAATAAATTTATAAAGTTTCACATCGATTGGTCGAGCGGTTTAGTAGTCCAAAGCGGAAATACAAACAGACAAACATTCATTTTTATATATATATAGATCAGTTGAAAATGCCCGCTATGAGTGAAACCGGTCCTGATCCAATTTAAAAAAATGTGGAATAAGTATTTTAAATCTTTTATTATTTTTATTATAATGCCATTCCACCAAGTATTGAGAATGAACACCTTAAAAGTGTATAAAAGAATTGTTCGAAATTGGAATTCTCTCTACGGTCACATCAAACGGATTTCCGATGCTCGCTTTTATGACTGGCCATCTGCTTGAAAAAGTCAGATTTAAAATCGCACACGTCACATCGGTAGCGTTCGTTGCCAATGTGCTTGGCCTGGTGCCTCTTCAGCGAATACATACGCACACACGAAAAGTCACATTCGTCGCATTTGAAGTTCTTTTCCGAACTATGGACGGCCTTATGTATCTTAATATCGTTAGCGTTAAACGATTTATAATTGCACTGTTCGCATTTCAACGGGGATTTCCCACTGTGTCCCATTTTATGAAGCTTTAGCTTGAACGTGTGTGCCGTCTTAAAATCACACTGGTCGCACGAATATGGTTTTTCTTTGGTGTGTACGAACTGATGAACCCTTAACGAACAAAAATACGCCGTTTTAAAATCGCATTTAAGACATTCAAAGTTTTTATCGAGCGGTATTTTATCAGCTTTCGGTATTTTATTATCACAATCTGGCAACACTGCAGGTTCGTGTGTCTTTTTATGCCTGTTTAAATTTGAAGAATTCGCACATTTGTAGTCGCAGACAGTACATTTGAACGGTTTTTCTCCGGTATGTATACGGTAATGTATTCTTAAATCACTCGAACTCTTGGACTTAAATTCACAAATGTCACATTTGTACGGCTTCTCGGCGCTGTGTATCATTTTGTGTGTTTCGAAATCAACAGAACGGTCGCACGTAAATGTACACTGGCCACAAGAAAATGTAAAATTATCATCGTGTTCACGTTGGTGTATTGCTAATTTCTTTCTATTCTGCGATTTAAATTCGCATTTATTACAATCGAATGACATGAGCTTACAATCAGTCCTCTTGTGCCTTATCAGTAGCGTTGTATTTTTAAACGTATCACCGCATAAATTGCAATCGAAAGTTGTATCGGAAATATGCAACCGTTTATGTACTTTTAAATCGAAGAAATTACGTGTTTTAAAGTCACAAAAAGTACAAACGAACGGTTCTTTATTATCGGATATGTCCAAATCGTGTGCTTTTTGATGTACAGATAAGTTGGATAAACTGGCAAACTTACAACAGCATATTTCGCATTGAAACGGTTTTATCCCAGCATGTTTACGTGTATGTTGCTTAAGATCAATATTGTTCTGGGCTTTGTACCCGCACGTGTTACATGAAATGTATTGCACATGAGTTTTTCGATGTCTTTTTATTGCTGTATATTTTAGACAGACAAAATCGCAGTATCGACATTTGAACGGCTTCTCAGGGTGACGTTTTCTTTTATGCAAACTCAGCCTCGATAATTCCTCACATTTAAAGACACACTTGTCACAATTGAAAGGTTTTATATTGTCGTGTTTCATTTTGTGAACAACCAAATTCTTGGAATAAGCAGTTTTAAAACTGCATTCGTCGCATGAGAACGCTTTGATAGAATGCACCTTTTGATGCAGCAAGAACAGCGACTTGTGCGCGTATCTGAAACTGCATCTGTCACATTTGAATGGCTTTTCACCGGCATGTTCTTTTTTATGTATTCTCAATTTTTCCCAACTGTCAGTGACGAATTTACAAGTTTTACATTTGTAAATCATATAAACTATATGTCTTCTTTTATGTTTTATCAAAATCGATGATTTTTTACAACTGTACATACATTTGTCGCATTTAAAACGTTTTTCACCATTATGTACACGTCCATGTTGTTTTAAATCGTGTAAATTAAGACATACAATATCACATTTAGTACATTTGAAAAGACTTTCATCAATTTCCTCACATTTTATATCAGAAAAAGTATCAAAAATCTGTAATTTATCTTCTTTTAAATGAATCCGACTGTGCATTGTAAACTCGTTCAAATCCAACGAAGCAAAAACACACATATCACAATTGAATGGCTTTGTTTCGCATTCAATTTTCAGCACACCACTCTCATCGGGTGTGTCACAATCCAGCGACACATCCGGATAGTGTGTCTTTTTGTGTCTATTCAAATTCGACGAACTAGCACATTTATATTCACAATCGTTACAACTATACGGTTTCTCCCCTGTGTGTTTCCGTATATGTTTTATCAAATCGCACTTAGTTTTAGCCCTGTACATACAGTTATCACACTTGAATGTTTTGTCATCCGTTTCAACTGACTCTTCAATAAAATTTTCATGTATTTTTTGTTCTACATGAATTGGATCTATAACACAATCAATTTGTTTTGAATTTTCTTGTTTAACATGTAAGGTTTTATGTCTTCTAAAATCCCTCCATTCTTTCGTTGTAAAATCGCATTTTTTACATTTAAAAGGTTCCAAAACGTGACATTTCAACATATGTATCTTTAATTTAGAATAATCTTCACATTTAAAACTACAAACTTCACAATTTAAAGCATTAACTCCTTTATGTCCTAATTTATGACTTGTAAAATGTCTAGAATACGCTGTTTTAAAATCGCACAGATCACAAGCGAATTTCTTCTCAGTATGCACAGTTTTATGCAAAATATACGTGGAAGTGTGCGAATATCTGAAATCACAACTAACACATTTAAAAGGTTTATCAATTTCATGTAATTTTTTATGTTCTTTGAACTCAAGCGATGAATTACATTGAAAATTACATTCGCCGCACACAAACGACACATCTTGGCTGTGTTTTCGTTTGTGCCTTATCAAATTAGACGTGTTCGTCGATCTGTATTCGCATATATTACATTTGTATCTCTTTTCACCTATGTGAACTCTCTTATGTAATTTTAATGCGTTCGATTCGTGGCATACAAAATCGCAAACGCCACAATTGAATGACATGACCACGTTGTGTTTCTTTTTGTGACGTATCAAATTCGACGTGTTGACGCACCTGTAATCACAATGGTCACAAATGTACGGTTTTTCACCCGTATGTATACGCATGTGCACTCTTAGGTCACAGTTTTTCGGCGATTTATAGTCACAGAACGTGCATCTGAAGAGTTTTTCATCGTCTTGCGATCTATTTATTACACTCTGACATCTAGTTGTCTTACTTCTGTGTGTTTTCAACAGGTGTACTGATGAAAAAACTTTAAAGCACACGTTACAAACGAAATTTGTTCTGTTGAAAGTTGTCTTTGGTAGCAATATGGCAGCGACCAAAGATTCGTTATTCAAAATTTCTTTCTTTATATTGAGTTCGTCGATTTCAATTTCCAGTGTTGGCATCAATGATGGAGACCCAGTTTTGAAAGATGGAGGCTAAAAATAATGCAGAATAATCAATATCATGGTATCGAATAGAATCTAATTGAGTAGTTAAGCCAGCCATGAACAACCTTTTTGGCAGAAGCTTATCAATTCACTTGAGGGCCGCATGGGAGAAATGATGAAAAATAACATGACACGGAGAAAAAATGGCAAGGTATTAAATTTTACAGAAAATATATAAGAAATGATTCGACAGCTATTTCGGCTTACGTAGGTAGTTCTGTCGATGGCGGAAACCGAAATAGCTATCAACCATAAGTCATAATTACTGTGGAATTAATTACTTTGTTATTTTTTCACCGTGCTATAATGGAGTTCTACCAAGTGAATGCCAATTCAATCAATAAAAAAAGCGTGATTAAATATCAGTTTCATTAAAATAACTAGTATGGTCAATGGTAGTTCCGAAGATGGCGTAAGCCGAAATAGTTATCAACTATATATCATATGATTTCTGTGGGATTAAATACTTTTCTTTTTTTCACCATGTTTTACTAGAGTTTTACCAAGTGAATGCCAATTCATTCAATAAAAATAACGTGATTAAATATCAGTTTACCAAAAAATTTTCATTTTGCTATTTTGTACTCATTAATGAATTATTTCTCAAATTGAGCCGCATCAAATTTGAAACTGGGCCGCAGGTTGTGCATCACTGATTAAAGCAGAAGATGCTTCACGATAACTGCCTGTTATCAGTAGAAAATCTTCTGTTGAGATAAAACTGAACTTACCACTGCCGGTATCCATTCAGCATATGCACACTGGCTTCCATCAAATTTGTTTGTCTCATTATGATACACGCTCACAGCAACCTTGTGACTATAGTGTGTTTCGCTTTGATGAAAGTCTTTCGAGTCACCCTGTGGAAATAAAGTATGGATAATTTTTGTGGACACCCATTATTTTAGGATGACCGGTTTCGTTTAAAGCAAGTAAAATTTGTAAAATTAATTGACCACTTAATAAATTCTGTCAGGTACTCGATGTTATACCAACCACTGCCCACTGCGACTTCACGCTTCGTAGGGTGGATTCTGCACGGTAACAATGTAATTAGAGTTGAAAGCAGAATCAGTCATTTAAGACATCCAAAAGAAAAAAAAGATGAATTTTGGACCCTGAGTTAACGGGACTCCTTTTAAAACAGGCCATGTGGCCATATTCTCCAGAAATAAAGCGGTGGTCACCACTTTTCGACACTTTTTCCTATATGGTAGCGGTGACCAAAGCTAAGAATGCACGCTAAAGACGGTGAGTTGGCGACTAACAATCTTTCTACGTAAAACTTCGAAAACAAATGCATTCAACACTAGATTGATGACATTGTTTTCCATCTCGGATATATAATATCCTACATAAATTTTATTATAAAAAAAATTTGATCAATTGACAATCAGTTCTCGTAGAAAACCGTCAGTTGAAATTGAAAGATGAGTTCATATGTTCTACGTATGGAACGGATATGGTTGGCACTTCTGATTTACTTTTCTTGGGGAGTGGTAGTGGAGAATTAAAAGCATACTTACCGATTGAGAATATTGAAATTACCTGAATTGGAAGTTGGCTTCCGGAAAAGGAATATTCGTTGAAGTCGTCCGGCTCAACGTAATTGAAAACAGGGCGTGCCTGTCCAGATTGCTGATCATGAACTTCGGGTGTTGGATTCTGCAAGAAAGGAAGGCATCTTGTTAAATGGAGAAAGAGCTTTTATTCGACCACAAAAGGCTGTATTACATTTTTTTTAAATCCATATCCGTTCCTAATGTGAAGCATATGAGCGTCTGATGGAGGAATCTCAGTATGTATTTTAAATAATTTTAATTCGTAGAACTGACTCAAAAGTGAAGCATCTCAAGGAAACTTATGTTCACAAGAACTGGTTGTTAGAAGAGAAACTATTAATTTGCTTGCCTCTTGATCAACGCTTTGTTTCATGAATATTATTCAGGGTAAGGGTAGAAGTATGAAAAAAAGATACAGTTAGCTAACAATTAGATCTTTAATCGTGTTCATTTCTCCATATTCTCCCAAAAGGAGAAGTAGAATGATAAAATAGCAAGGAGTTATATTTGAACAGTGCTTTTGAAGTGTCCACAGTCTTTTGATTTACAACCAGTTTTCGTAAGCAACGTTTCTTGAACTGCTCTCATCAGGCATCTCTTTTGATTAAGATTTTGAGAGGATGTGGCTGTGGTTTATAAGAAGAAAAATATGAATGAAAATTGCTTTACCTGTATATTGTGATTGACCGATGACGCATGTAGATATACACCAAACGGATCTTTTCGGTGTAATATTTCGTTGTCTATGAAACATTCGTCATTTTGGTGTTCAATTTCTTTCTTTATTTGGACATCTGGTTCTCTTTTACCCTGAAAATGAATTACCTATCAATTAACGATATCGTCTTAGGGTGCTTAACGGAATTTCAATATCAAATTTGAGTAGTTCGGTTTTCCCTTTCGAAATCTTCAGGCATTCAAGTGTGCAGATAACCTTGACTCAACTCAATTTTGGTCGAGTTGAAGTTCAGTTCAAGGTCATCCGAAGATGCCAAAAGGCAAAAACCAGGTCGTTAGATGCTAAACGCGTGTAAATGTACAAAATTCAAATGAAATGCAGGAACTCATTATTAGTATACAGAGAAATGCCAGATCCATGATTTAAATTCAACATTATTGGTTTAAATTACTGAACAATTTCATAAGCTTGAGGAATTTCAATCGAAACGGTTGCATTCTGTACTTTTCCATGAGTTTTGTCGCTTACGACCTGGATTTAGCTTTTTGGCATCTTCAGACATTTCAAGTGCACGAATGAATTTGAACAAACACATAGTCAATAGTTTGCATCGCTTTCAAATAATAAAAGTAAGTTACTATGTTTTTCACTTACGACCCGGGTCTCACCTTTTGGCATCGTCAGGCATGACAAGTTTCAAGCCTGAAGATACCGAAAGGCGAAACCTCTTCTTCAGCGTTAAAATTCAATGAAAAATACAAAATTCAAACGATTCAAATTTCATATACGGATGTTACAATTGACTATTGATTTAGGTTCTTATTCATGGTTGTCTGTGGTGTTCAAAGTCCCCTCTGACCTCTCTCCTATCCTTACTTTATCCTTCCATCCCAAACAACCCATGTGTCATGCATTGAATTGCATTCACGATGTAAACAACCATCGGTACTAATTTATAGCCTGTAATAAAAGAAAATCTTTAGTTTATACCACTTTATCGTTCTCTCCATCTTCCAGGAAAGATCTTCCACCTCCATCATCACAATATTCTTGCTTTATAGGATGTGCATCATCAACAATTTCCATTTTTACACCAGGTCCATGGATGGTATTATCAAAATAGGATTTCTGCATTACATTGGCCTAAAATAAGAAAAATCGCATAATTAATTTTTAATTACTAAAAATTAAAATTATAAAAACTTAAAATATCTGATTTGGATCGTTTGAATTTTGTAGTTTTACATGAGTTTTTGCCAACGACCCGGGTTTCGTCTTTCGGCATCTTCAGCCATTTCAAGTGCACGGATGTACTTGAACTGACTTGACTGACCGTGCACTTGAAATGTATGAAGATGCCGATAGCAGAAAACAAGGGTCGTTAGTGACAAAACTTTTGGAAAAGTACAAAATTCAAATTTGATATTTAAATTTTATCAAGCAACCACAGTCGAAATTTTTAATTATCAATCTAATTTTATAAATTGTCAATTCTTGGTGAAAATTGTTGAATTTTGTCACTGACGACCCGGGTTTCTTCTTGCACGAATAAACGTCCATCGAGCACCTTCAGTCGAAATCCTCAAATATTTAAAAAATTTGAACTAATTTGTCGGTTCATTCGTGCACTCGAAATGCATGACGATGCCGAAAGGTGAAACCTGGGTTATAAGCGAAAAAAAATTTTATGGAAAATACAAAATTCAAACGATTCAAATTTGATATTAAAATTCCAATACAATTTGTACATAAAATTAACAGTTTTGAAGAATAAAATGACGTGATTGATAATATTGGACCGCATAAAACATCCTTGCGGGCCGCAGGTCATGCATTACTGATTTAAATCATCTAAGATAAAGATGGCAGCTTGAAAACGTTTGATTGTTTTTGATATATATGATTTCAAAATTACTTAGATCTTTACTTTACCTGTGTATTATGACGAACAGATGCCGCATTGTAGAATTCCCCTGATAATTCTCCAGGATGTAATGGTTGATTTTTACCAGGACTTCCTGTGTCCTGATGCTCAGTTTCAATCTTAATTGGCACCTCCGGATATTTAAATTCATCCTTAACATATAATGAAACATTATATTAAATGATTTTATCTCAATCAACTACCTGTTACTCAATCTATCTTTTTCGGATACTAATAACAGAAGGATAGAGCAACTACAGGAATATATTTCTGAAGATGGCGTAAGCCGAAATAGCTATCAACAATATACCAAATAATTTCTCTAGAACTAAAATGAATTATAATTTTTTTCACCGTGTTATAATGGAGTTCTACCAAGGAAATGCCAATTCAAACAATACAAGGAATATTAGTTTATTTATAAGACTTTTAACTAACTAATATTGACTTTTTTTTAGGATCAGATTAATTAATAAAACCTTTTTAGTACTCATTCCACATAAATTTTATTGGATCAGGACCGGTTTCGCTTATTCGCTAGTTGATTCAGTTGACAATGCTTGCCATGAGCGAAACCTGTCCTGATACAATAAAATGTATGGAATGAGTACTAAAAATGTTTTATTATAATGCCATTCCACCAAGTATTGACAGTGAACACCTCAAAAGTGAATAACAAAATAGACGACTTTGCTTTTCGGCACGAATTCGTAAATCAATCTATGGAACTTTCTATACCAGGTTTTTAACCAGCAAACACTGAAACTCGATAATACGATATAAACCACTGGACCACTGGTTTGAGATATTCAATAAGATAGGTTATTGATATGCAAGTCTTACAATATTTTGCTTCTTTTTTAACAGAGTCAAATTGACGATTTGGCTTTTTGATTTATTTTTTAAATATAAAATAGTAATTTATTCTAATCAGGGCTGTGGAGTCGGAGTCGTGGAGTCGGAGCTTTTAATCCGGAGTCGTCGCGGCGTTTTGGCCGGAGTCGTACTCGGAGTCGGAAATTTTGAAAAGTTTGAACTTTTTATTTTTGCATTTAATATGTAAAATTTGTCTTAGGCCGCATTGATAGGGTTGATATTAAATTGAATACACATTAATAGGAAAATTAGGGAAAAAAAGTGACGATATTAACCATTTTTTTAGTCGGAGTCGGAGTCATATTTTTGATCAATGTCGGAGTCGGAGTCGGTGTCGGACTTTTTTAGACCGACTCCACAGTCCTGATTCTAATGTGTTGTTTTAAGGTTTAGCGGAGAGCTATGAACAAGAAAGTGATTTTAATACACATTGACATTGGTGTATATGATATGCGTTTTCTATTTGACGGGGCGTTACGCAGGTTATTAGCTAACCACTAGTGGTGTCATAAGCCTGACCTCTTTTCTCTACCATCTTCAAAAAATAATCTGACTTACAATCAGTTCTCGTAGAAAAACTTCAGTTGAGATAATCTCATTCTGTTTCAATTAGGCAGCTGGCATGGTTAGTAGAAAAGGAAAAAAAAGATATTATTTTTGACCATGTCCGTTTCAAAAGTGGAACATATGGAATTTTAAATTGAGCTTATTTTGATTGATCGTTTCAACGAAAACTACTTGTTCCGTTGCTCAAAGGAAATGATTTTTTGTTTTCAGTGTCAAAAGTCCAAGCTGAGAATAGCAAAAATTTTTTTTTACCATGTCCGCTTCCAGCTTGGAGCATATGGACCCTTCACGGAGTCAATGTCAGCAATTTTTTTTTTCTACATCAACTGCTTGTTTCTCATTTTCTCAACCTCTCTTTATCGAAGAGAGTAGGGATGAAAAGGATACGAGGACTAGTGGTTAGTTAATCGCTGTCGACTCTTGAAGATCGGAAGGTGGGAAGTGATTTTTAGCAACACAAACACCCATTGCTTCTGAGCAGAATCGATTTATCGACAGAAAAAATCTGTTCATGCCGGGAATCGGACCCGGGCATTCCGACACGGTAAGCCAACGACGTTGACCACTGCACCACGGACCGGGATAAAAGGATAATTAGAAATTAATGACAAAATAACTTTCCAACCAAGCTTAACAATCTCGAGCAGGACATTACAAAGGAGATGTCAGCATGGCTGTGGAGTTGGTATAAAAAAGTTCGACTCCGACTCAGACACAAACATTGACCAAAAACACGACTCCGTCTCCTACTAAAAAAAGTTTAATATCGTCACTTTTTTTTCCTAATTTTCCTATTTATGTGTATTCAATTATATTTCAACCCTACCAATCCGACCAATAGCAAAATTTTACATATTACACATGTGCAAAAATAAAAAGTTCACACTTTTAAAAATTTCCGACTCCGGCCAAAAAGCCCCGTCTCCACGACTCCGAATCCACAGCGAGTTAAGAGATTTCGATAAGCTATTGTAATGATTTTGTTGATTGAGTAGGCATTTACTTTGGTAGAACTCCATTATAATACGGTAAGAAAAATAACAATGTATTTTAATTCTACATAAATTATTTCATATATTTGTTGATAGCTATTTCGGCTTACGCCCTCGTCAGAACTAATTTATGTAGAATTAAAATACATAGTTATTTTTCTTACCGTATTATTGTAATGATACTTCGAAATTCAAATAAATTAGCGGCAATATAAAAAGAAACAATGTACAAAATTGATTGTCATAATTTATCCTTTCCAAAATTTGTTCTTAATTCTTATTTAATACTTAATAACGCGTGAATTAGAACATGTAAGTTTCTCTAATATATAACCTCTTTCAAATTACCTCTGACATCGCTGACATATCTCTCGAATGTCTGCCAAAGACAATTGTGACAAAAGTATGTCTGGGTTGGTTGAAGGTCTTGTTTGAACAATGTCATTTAAACTCGAAGCAATGTTGTGACACGATTCATTTTGGCCGTCATCCTTTGTTATTTTATCCATGTTATTTCTTGTATTTTATCATATTATAATATTTGCGTATTACACTGCTAACTGTACACAGCTGTTAATTATTGTCTGTGGTATCAACAGACAAGCAAGCGATGTGTAAATGAATAAATGTGTAGCCAGCTAAAGTTAATATATTTTTTAAATCATTTTGTATTATATATAACCAATATTCGTAAACTTGAAGAGACATTTTAATACGGTGAAACGTTATATGAGCAATGAACGATATTTTTATTAAAAAATAATAATGATTTCCATGTCAAAATACGAACCCATGATTTTCAAAGGTTCTAACTGCTTTTAGGTGTGAAATTTGGATTGATCATACTATTTAACCTTCGTAGGACTATCCTTGAAAAATGACTCTCAGGCGGAAGGGGGGTAAAAAAGTGCCCAGTGTTTTGGCGTTATTGGCATAGACTGTTATAAAAAAATGATTGATAATGCTTTGACGTATATTTATACAACTTTCTGAAAAAAAAATCATATAAAAATCCCTATTTTTCCTATAATTATTCATATTTAAGTCGCGCATGAAAACGACGACGTTTCCACTCCAACTGCTATCGTGGACAAACAAGTCAATAACCGTGCACGAAGTCACATTACCTTATCTCTTATCTTATCGCTTATCGCCTTTTATTGTTGCCAGATATAAAACACTCCGTCTATGTTATCTATGACTCACTATGGTCACGTTCTCTTATCGCTTATTTGACTGAAAAATTCCGACTTCTTCTCTTTTTAATCGATTACGGCGCAACTAGCCAATAAATATCATATTTTTTTCTGCAAAAGGTGTAAAAAAACTATGATTTAAGAATACCAAAAGTTTAGACATCGTATCAGTAGTATTAAGATAGATATTTAAGGTAAAGTAGCTGTTGGCACAAAATCTATAGTGTTCGGGATGGCTAGGTTAAATAAATTTAGTGAAAGAAGTGTGCAGATAAACTCCGAAATTCGGTTAACTCTGTTATACAAAAATATGATTCTGAAGCTATCATAAGTATATTTTTGGTAGACGGTAAAAACAAACTTTTCCAACAAAAAGGTCAACTTTTGCCAAAATGGCAGTAAGAACCTTTTCAAAGTAAAATAACGATGTGTGAATAAGTATTTTTCTTGATATTGATTGAGTAGGCATTTACTTGGTAGAACTCCATTATAATACGGAAAGAAAAATAACAATGTATTTATGTAGAACTAAAATACATTGTTATTTTTCTTTCCGTATTAAGTATTTTTCTCATGTCCGTTTTCAACTTGAAGCATATGACCTCTTCACGAAGTTTATCTGAAGATGTTTTTATCTACAAGAACTGCCTGTTACTCAGTTGCTCAATCTATCTTTTTCAAAGAGAGGTGGGATTGAAAAGATACAAGGGCGAGGAAAGGACTAGTAGTCTTCTAATCGCTCACGGTACGCGCCGCCCGAGCCCCATTCAATTTAACATTCTCAAGAATTTCGTAATTCTCATTTTAGTCTCGGATAAGCCAAAATAAATATAATATTTGGTACATTGGTAGCCATGGGTAGTATGCATAAAAAATCCTTTCACAGCATAATTAAGTAATATATCAGATACAGTGAAACCCCGATTCTACGTTCTCGCATTATACGTTTGTCGCGTGGTGCGTTCATTTTCTATAGTCCCGGCATTTAGTTCATTTATAAAACTTTCCCGCATTCATCGTTTCCCGCATATAACGTTTGTTTTATACGGTCCCTTGAAAAACGTAGAATCGGGGTTTCAATGTACTTTCAAAACCTGACCAATAATACAATGTCACGCTTCATTATGACTGTGTCCCGAGTAAACAATGTTGAGCATTTCAACAGACCATTTTTTATTTTTAACTGACCATTTATTATTTTTAACTGACCATTTATTATTTTTAACTGACCGTTTCAAGAATTTATAACTGACCAAATAATTACTAGTCTTTTTTTAACGACTCCGCAGCCCTACTTTTATAACCTTAATAACATTGGCATACTACACCATTAGATGAAATTAATAATATCTTCAACATAAATTATTTAGGCCCAAAGAGACGCCAAGTATATTCTTTTTCGTAGAAAGGGTTCAAATGAACTTTTGGAGAATTCAATATTGTAGGACATATGGATCATCGGAAATTATAAACAAAATACAGTGAAACCCCGATTCTACGTTCTCGCATTATACGTTTTTCCGCGTGGTGCGCTCATTTTCTATAGTCCCGGCATTTAGTTCATTTATTAAACTTTGCCGCATTCATCGTTTCCCGCATATAACGTTTGTTTTATACGGTCCCTTGAAAAACGTAGAGTGGGGGGCGTATGGGAGGGAAGGCCAGAAACCTTCGAAGAAGTGAACTCGAAAAATTCGTAAAGTTTAAAAAAAAAAAATTTGGGGTTGGAGGTTGGGGGGAGGGGTTGGTAGGCCAAAAACCATTGCGGGAATGTATTCAATAAATTTGTAAAGTTTCACATCGATCGGTCGAGCGGTTTAGTAGTCCATAGCGGAAATACAGACAGACAAACATTCATTTTTATATATATAGATGAACTTCCACAAAGTTACCGCCGAATCCATCGAACGTACTATTTTATATTTAACAAATAATTCAGAAAGCCAAAGTGTCACATTTAAAGATAGTTAAGGAACAATTTGTATTTGGTTAAGAAACAAGGAAATATTGATTAGTGATGAAACCTGTTTTTTAGCTCGCCTGAAAAGTAGAGGAAATGAGTTAGCTCTCCTGTCTTGAAGACACTTACATATTGTTCTCTCCCAATAATTTGATCCCCAAAAGGATACAAAAAGAGAAATTAGATATTAATTAATTAGTAATAGCCATATAATATTCTTCTTATCTTAATTAATTTAATTCATAATTATTAATATTTTAACCATGTCCGCTCTAACTTGTAACATATGTACTCCTCATGGAAGTTATCTCAACATATGTTTTTCTACGAGAACTGCTTCTCAACATCTTTTTTTTTTTAATAGAGTAGGGATTGAAAGGATATGATGACTTGGACAGGACCAGTTGTTAGCTAATCGTTCTTACTATGCGTCGCTTATTTTGGATCGGAAAGGAGGAGAAGGACTTTTAACAACACAAACACCTATTGTCTCTGAGCAGAATTGATAAATCGACTGAAAAAGTGCTGATACTTGAGTCCGTGAAGTCCGTCACGGAAGCCAACGGCGTTGACCACTGCACCATGGACTTGACATATGATTTTCAGCTATACCTGACATTACATACGGACTTTTAATGGAGTCTATCTCGACAGAAATTTCTTGGATCTCTATTAAGGTACAAACAGCGACTTCTTGGTGGAATGGCATTATTTAAATAATTAAAAAAAACATTTTATTTTAAAGCACCACTTCCACATATAATCTCATTAAGATCAGGGCCTGTTTGGATCATCGCGAGAATTTTCAACTGAATGCGTGCGATGGGTGAAACCGGCCCTGATAACTCAAATTCATCTAAATTGCGTGAATTACAATTAAACTTAATGATCACCTTTTATCACTTTTAATATATTCACTGTCAATACTTGATGGAATGGCATTATAATAATCAGTTAATAACGCTCGCCATGAGCGAAACTGGTCCTGATCCAATACATTGATTTTGTGTTACTATTTTTATTTTCTCCATTTATTTTTAATATAAGCGATACAACTGTACCCTGAAAAGATTGGAGTTATAAGAAGGGAGATTGGTCAATATCCATCCCAAACGGGACGAGACGAGTCCTGTCCTAGTTCCATACTTTCCATCCTTACCCCGTGTCTTAGGTAAGCGACGCGAACCGGCAAGCGAATTTAGGCGAATCCAGTCAATTTAAAACGTAGTTGATCAAAGGTCTTATGTGCCATCGCTCGGCCAGATGCAATTAACGCTCTGGTGAGCTTGAACCGTTTCATATTTTCAAGCGATTCGCGTGCGCCATGAGTGCGCACTTGAGGCGACTTACGACATATGCCGTCCTGACCGGATCGCTTCGCTCACATATGACACTTGCATGGTCGAGGACCGTTTGATATTTTAAAACTCTGCCGCTTTCAAAGCTGCGCCGGATCGCCTCGCCTAGATTCGCCCAGCTAAGACGACCCGTTACTCTCTCGAAAAAGAGAGGTTGAGCAACTAAAAAAACAATATATTCTCGCATCATACTTATTTTGAGATAAGCTTCATCAAGAGTCCATATGCTACACATTGATGCGTAAAATGGAAAGTAGAAATCGATGAAGCTAAGTGTTGAATTATGTAAGTGTTGACGTTATCCAATCAGCCACACCTGTATCAATATATCGATATTATTACGCAATTATAAAGTCTACCTTCTCCATGTCTAATGATTAATTGATTTCAAAACAAACAATTACACTAAATCAATACAAAATATTGAATTCAACAATTAACAAATGTGCAAAATGCAATAACTTATCAATATTTTATTTGTCAGAGTAAATAGTTTCGTTTCAAATTGACATGTCAATAAAAGAACATCTGTCACCGGAGCAATACAAGCCATCTGCAAGAGATATTGAGTTTTTTTTGACAGAGTTACGTGTTTTTTGCGTTAGGTTAGGTAATTAAAAGATACATAACAATTTCATATAAATACGTACCGAAAATTAAATTAGTCAGTGTTATTTGAATATCATTCATCCTTTAATCAAGAATCCAATATGTTTCTCAGAATCTTGGCAATCCTCTTCCTTGGGTGCTTCTTAATGGTAATATTCTTTCTATTTGTTTCATTCTCACTGTATCCTCGTATTCTTTAATCTCCAAAGAGTAATTTTGATCGCTCACCAACTCAAACTGTCTAAAAAGATAGATTGACTCACTTAAAATATTGATCTTAAATTTGAATGTTTTGAATTTTGTACTTTCCCGTGAATTTATCACTGACGACCCGGGCTTCGTCTGTCGGTACCTTCATGCTTTTTAAGTGCACATATAAACTTCCATCAAGCATTTTCAGATTAAAACCTCAAATCTTGTTGAAATTCGATTTCAATAAAACTTGAACTGATAGTCGGTTCATTCGTGCACTCGAAATGCCTGAAGATACCGAAAATAAAACCCGGGTCGTTAGCGAAAAAACTCATAGAAAAGAAAAAAAAATCAATCGATTCAAAGTTTATATTGGAATTCCGTCAATCAACAACAGTCAAAATTTTTAATTATCAATCTATATTTATAAATTCTTGGTGCAAATTTTAGACTTTTGTCACTGACGACCCGGGTTTCATCTTTCGGTATCTTCATGCTTTTTGAGTGTGCGAATCTGATCTTAAATTTGAATCTTTTGAACTTTATACTTTAAGCCAAATCCCGGGTCGTTAGCTACAAAACTTCAAACGATTAAAATTTGATATTAGAATTCCATCATGCACCTTCAGTCGAAACTCTTAATTGAATTAAACAAAACATATTTTATATTAATCAACGTCCACTCCCAATGTGGAGCATATGGCTTCCTCATAAAAGGCCTATCGGCATTCATTTATTTTCTACGAGAATTTGCTTGTGACTCATTACCTCAACCTCTCTTAAGTTCAATTGGATGTAGGGATAGAACGGATACGGCCAGTGTCTAGTGGTTAGCTAGTCACCACCGCTTTTTGGATCAGACGGGTGGGAAAGAATTCCATCAAGCATCAAATCAAGCCGAATGGCGAAACCCGGGTCGTTAGAAAATCTGATTAATCTGTATTATTTTTTCCGCAGGCACACTTTGCATACGCTCAGTCCGACGAAGAAGATGAAGACCCAATGGCAAGGTACAGGGGTATGCACGAAGAAGCCTTGAAATACCACCCGAACATTCCCAGTATTCCCTATCGTCAAGCATACGCTCCCGATTCGGATGAACAATGAACAGGTTCTGCATATAGTACCAGTGAAAGAAGATGCTTCAATCTCTCTTTTTGAGTAGTGTGCCAGATTCATTAAACTGGCTTCCATTACCTGAATTAACTGTTTTTTTTGAAGACGTTTTAAGTCTTAATAATGTAATATGTAACGTAAACTGTCAATTATAATTGTATAAATTTTAGAAGTATGTGAATAAAATCCGTACCAAAAAATATTTTGTTTTTGTTTTTGGAGTGAGAACATTTAAGGATACTTGACGGACCACTTTCCAGGACTGTAATAGCAAACTTTACATTACAATAAGATGTGAAGTGCAAAGATTTAAATCAGCGTCCAGAAATCGTTTGGTGGGCCAAATAAAATATTACCGGTAAATGGTGAGCCGCATAAAAAAACAAAACAAACGTCATAAAAACAAATTATTAATTAATATTTACAATGACACTTGTTTTTGTATACTACTTGATATTTTTTTATATCGACTGGTAATGTATTTGATGCACATCGCAGTTGATTGATCAAGTTTTCATCGGCCAGCCTGTTGCGACATTTCGTTTTTACTATTTTGAATTTTGTAAAGAACGACTGGCAGCGATATATGGTTCCAAATGCAGCTGTAATGTACATTGCCAGCTTTTTTAATTTTGGAAATTTATCCTCGAGGATATATTTCTGATAAAACTCATGTTTATATCCTTCGAACATGCATTTTAACTGTAAACCGACTGTCATGATGACAATTGGATGTCATGTCATACACAAAATGCTGATATAAATTCACGCCCCTGCATTGTTTTGTTTGATTTATGAATAACAAAATGTTAAATATATTTTTAGAAGGCCGCAAACTCCAATAGAGCGGCATAAAATATTAAATTGGGCCGCTGAAAATCTTAGATTGGGCCGCGTGTTGTACAACGCTGATCTAAATCATTATGACGTCTCAATTACCAAGCACCCACCTGATCCAATCATTAAAACTGAGGATAGAGAGAGTGATTAACTAACAACAGGTACCGTAAAACGGAAACACTTTTAACCCTTTACGACTATGTATCTTCATACCTGCGCAACATGTTTCAAATAGGAATGGCTTGAAACTTGTTTCTATGGTCCTACTACACATTCATGACAATATTTTTCAAATAATATTCACTATCGTTATTAAGACACAGTCAATTTTGTGCGATGAATAGAGAATTGGCATGTGAGATCAAAATTCTTAAAACTGTCAGTAAAAAATAATAAATGGTCAGTTAAAATAATAAATGGTCAGTTAAAAAATAGTAAATATCATTTCATGCGCTAATTTATCATAGAAAATGTCATAAATTTGTCTCCTACGTCCATATTTGATAAAATTCACAACATGTCAAACTAAAAGTTGTCATTTTTTTATAAATAACTGACCATTTAAATTAAATATTAACCGTTTTTAATAAATAACTAATCATTGAAATATTTTACTGGCCGTTTTATTTAATAACTGACTACATTCACACAGATACAATGACAACTGACCGTTTATAATATTAACTGACCCCTCGGCGAAATACAGGATGTTGACCACATACTGTGGGATTGTCCATTAATGTCGGGAGAAAGAGAAGAGTTGCTCAAGGTGGTAAGACCTTCTGTCGGACCCACGGGACATGCGGACTTGGTGGCTAGTAAATTGAATTACGCGGCCTTCAGCAAATTTGCGGCGTCGTACGGCAACAGAGCGGACCTATTCGTATAGTCCCCCCGCTTCGCGATCGGAAACTAGATGTCACTAGTCATTTCACTGTTTTGCATTTTTAATATTTTAAACTTAAATGATAGAGACAGTCAGCACACTTAAGTGCAAGCCTCCAAGTACTTGAGCTTCTGCTCTCGGACAATTCCTGCGATCAAAACTGAACAGATACGCTTCACGTTGTTACGCCACGGGACACGTCTGCTGAAACCAGAACGTACGGCCGTGGCGGGTGGTGGTTGGGAACAACGCATGACCATTTATTTATTTAACTGACCAAAACTTGAATTAGTTACTGATCCATTAAATACATGCCTTTAAATAATTTCGTATCTGCTTTTCTACTTTTGAGTCGTTGAGACTAAAAAAAGCTTATTTTCGTCATGTTTCTTTACTACATTTCTTATTTATGTACATTCAATTGAATATCAACCAACCAATCCGTCCAATAGCCAAATTTTATGCATAAATAAAAAGTTAAAACTTTTCATAATTTGCGACTCCGGCCAAAAAACCACGACTCCACAACTCCGACTCCGACTCTATAGCCCTACTTTGAGAAGACCTTCATTGTTTGAAGTGGTGTATATGATTTTCAACGAAAAATCGGGAGAGTAGGTGGTTTTTAAGAAACAACAATTTGTTTCTAAGCAATGTAAACAGTTCAAAAACATCTGTTTAATTTGAATAAACAGTTAAACAAAACATAATAAATAATAAAAATATTATTCATGATGAAAACATCTGTAATAACATTTACATATTAATTAATTTGGTAAACATTTTTGTAACATTTGAAAGTTTCTTTGAATGACAAAAGGGACAAGGTATGTCTGTGATGCTAAAAATTCTTCCGCTACCAATCCTAGTATCTGGACATAGCGAAAGTCATCCAGTGGGTTATCCCCGTGTGCTTTATCCTTTTCTAGCAGGGCTGTGGAGTTGGAGTTGAATTCGTAAAAAACTTATGAAAAGTTTATAACATACAAATTTTGGTTATAGTCTGGATTGGTTGGTTGATATTTAATTTAATACACATAAATAGGAAAGGTAGGTAAAAAACCTGAAAAGTTACTAGTTCTCGTAGAAAAAAGTGTAGCTCGATGCATACATTAGGTGGCCATATGTGTCACATTGGGAGCCGATATGGGTCAAGTAAAAATAACCATTCTAGCCGCGACAGCTTACAATGTGGAGTATATGGACTCCTGAAGTAGTTTGTCTCAATCGAAGTGTCTTTCATGTGCGAAGTGGATAGAGGGAACAGACCAGAAGGATAAATTGAGTGGAGTGGTCAAAAAAACTCAAAAACGTCAACAAACATATCAATTATCCAATAGAGAAATACGACATATTATTTATTTTGAAATTATAATAGTAAAAACCAGGGCTGTGGAGACGGAGTTGGAGTCGGAGCGGCGCTTTAGCCGGAGTCGTACTCGTAGTCGGAAATATTGAAAAGTGTGAACTTTTTATTTTTTTGTATTTAATATGTCAAATTTGGCTTTTGGCGGCATTGATAGGGTTGATATTTAATTGAATACACATAAATAGGAAATTTAGGGGGAAAAATTGACGATATTTAACCTTTTTTAGTCGTAGTCGGAGTCGGGTTTTTGGTTAATGTCACAGTCGGAGTTGGAGTCGTGGTTTTGGTAAATGCTGGAGTCGGAGTCGGACATTTCTTCACCGACTCCACAGCCCTGGTTAGAACTTAAAAAAAAAACACTAAGGTCATTGCTGAAAATTTCAACTTCAACTTCAACTTTCTAATGCAGCGCATTGATCAGCTGAACAGCCCTTGAGACTGGTGACGCAGATGACCGATGTGACAAAACGAGTTGGCTGTGGTAAAAAACTGGCAGCATGCAAGTTTATAGTTTTGAGTATGTCAGGGTTATCAACTCGGCCGCTAAGAAGAAGGGAAAAATCTTTCAATATTGAAAATTGCATTCAAGATCCAAGTAAGAGTGTAACAAAAACATTCCTCAAAGAAACTATATCGGATAATACTCATGAAATTATCATTGGGAAAATATATTCAGACTTTAAATTATTACATATAGCAACACTCTATGTATCTTTTTACCTTATTGTTGTTCGTGATTATTAAAAATGGATATAAAAAAGGAACCAATAGATTTCGAAATCGATTATAGCGAACAAAATGGAGACAACAATACGGCTGAACAACATTATGACGATTGCTATCCATCATATGAAGTATTTATAAAGCAAGAAGTCGATGACAGACGATCGGAAGCTGTCAATTTTGAGGTTATATTTACGTCATATTACTGGTTATTTGAAAACGGCACTTGGTGCGGAATTTAACTAATACCTACTAGGTATGTTCCGTTTCTTTTCTAAGACGAAACAGTGAATATTAAACCTGAATTCAAACCCCATAGCGAAGTAAATGCCATAGACAATTTACCTAGACACAAATGAAGATTGAGTAAATTATTTATTATCCAGGAACCCTCCGTTTTATAAAAGTGCAGATGTAAATTTTATGTTGCCGGTACCGGCCTTCGATCGCAATATTCGAATTTTTAATGATTTTCAATGGATTTTTACAAACAGTAAAAAATAATTTCTTGAGTGGAAAGCCACTATATTCTCAAATAAAAAAGATAAGAATATATCAACATAAATTTATTGATTGAGTAGGCATTTACTTGGTAGAACTCCATTATAATACGGTAAGAAAAATAACAATGTGTTTTAGTTCTACATAAATAAAAAATTTATGTAGAACTAAAATACATTGTTATTTTTCTTACCGTATTAACATAAATCCTGAAATATTAAAATGGCATTGAAAATATTAATTGTTTTTATAGGAGGCATCTTTTGACATATCAAAAATAAAACGCGAAAAAGAATCACCATGGCCTAGCAGGAATGACAAAGAAGATGGCCAGAAAATTATTCTTTCTATCAAACAAGAAAAGACCGATGATAATGGCGAATGCTCGAAAACTAAAAGTGGGGCAAAAGATCAGGTAAATCACTTTAAGGGTAAAACCTACAATTGTCGGCCACTTAAGGATTTTTTCAACTTAAGTAATTTTTTGTGGACACTTATCATAGAAGAGGCAAAATAAAAAAAATACTGTGGGCTAGAGTGATAATTTTTTTTATAATAATCAATTTTTAAAATACGTAAAAAAAAAAAATTTCATAGTAAAAAAAATATTTAAAAAAATAAATGGTACAAAAGTACAATTATGGGCCACTTTCTGCAATTGTTGGCCACCAAAAGATTCAATTATTGGCCACCCCAAAAGTTGTAATAAAAAATATTTTTTTTTAAAAACAAACTAGATGTATAATTACATGACCCCAAATCATTATTGAGTGTAAAATCAAGTGCTTTATTGGATTCCAACATCATTTGCTAAGCTGCAGTCATTGGCCAAAAAGTCAATATTTTTCTAGAAATATCGGAGAAATGTAATAAATACATAGGTGATTAGTAGTATTATTAAAACATTATTCATGCAATAAAAAATTATATTTTAGAATTTTTTTATAAGAATTTATAGGACTAGCTAGGCCGGCCAGTAATATAATTTGTATGTGTTTTTGGAATCAGTTAATGGCCACCATCATAATAACCTTTTACAAATATATATTCAATGCATAAAAATAATTATTTTATAATTTCACTAAAGACGAATAATTCTGTTCAATTTAAATTTAAATTAATTAACTTCCAAACGTGTATGATGCTTTTAGACTGAAGTCCAATCCTTATGATATTTACAAGAATCTCACATGCTTCATGGTGACACTCCGGCTGTCTGATTAAAATGTGTTTTTGGAGTTGTTTGGGAATTCATAAAATGACAATTTTATGTTTAAACGATAGAGGAATAATAAGGGAACTATATTATACTAACCAAAAGTTGGAAATGTTGTTTTGGTTTATAAAAAATGGTTGTCTGTAAAGTCGGTTTACGGACGATAGTTTAACGTGACAACGTCATAAGAAAACATTGATGAAATGATTGCATACTTTTGTGAATACAAATGGAATCATTTTTATTGAATTATCATTATTTTGTATGGATACGGAGTGAAATTTACATTTATTTGATTATTTTACGTTAATCAGAAGTAACAATGTGCTTTTAGCAATTTATTTACAACTTTTATACATGTGAGTATTTGACGTCTTCCAATCTGTGTTATTCGTTGATAATTTATTGTTTATTTAAAAGTATATTTGTTATACGTTAATCAGATTTTTAATATGCAAGAATTAATTACGGCAATTGTTGTTGTAATATAAACAATGAAAACCACATTAACATTTCACTTCACTTTATAAACAGTTGTAAACAGATCACGTGTAGGTACTGTAGGTGTATAAGTTGTATGCTGCCGCTGTCTCTTTTCTACTCAGACGCATCGACCAGTGGGTAGAAGAAGAGATAGATGCGGCACAATCCGAACGGTAGGCCGATCGTGCCTCTCTATCGCTTATCCGCGCTCTCGCTCGCACGCTTGCCTTCGGCGTAACGCGACAAACGGGACAATGAATCATGTTTTTTCGTGCGTGCAGCGGGCGTTCATCGGTTTATAAGACGTTGTCACGTCAAAAACTAGATTTTATATGTAAGTGGCCAATAATTGTAACTGGCCCACAATAGGAGGACATGATCAAATTCGCTTGAAATATAATATGTCTGGTAACTTCTGCAGCGGTTAATATTGTTCGTACCCGTTTAAAGGCATGGGTGTTTGTGTTCTGAAAAATCCCCCCTCCTGCTGATTCAATAAGAGGCGCGTAGCGAAAGTGATTATCTAACCACTTTCCGAGTCTTGGTATCTTTCAATCCGTACTCTCTTCGAAAAATAAATGTTGAGTATCTGAGCAATGTTTCCTCTCAGCTTCGTGGAAAATTCAAAGACTAAGGAGGTCAATCCAACAAATGCGTGGCATAATTTCAACCGTCGAGAAACTTCTGTTGAAACGCTTCATGCGCAGGCAATGGCAAAAAATATAATTCGATGAATTCAACGAATTAAAATATTGTGTGAAATACTTCAAAGATCCATAAAATAGAAAAGCGTTGACATTTATTTTTTAATCCATGTCCGCGCCCAATGTAAAGCATATGACCCGATGAGGCATTCCAACAGAAATTACGACTCGATTGAAACTATGCCGCGAATTTTTTAGATTGGTCTGCTCAGTCTTTGAATTTTCCGCGCAGCAAACCTCGCATCTTAAAGGGACAATTGCCTGATACAAGAAAACTTAATAAACGTTGAAATAAGCTCCACCAGGAATCTATATGCTCCACGTTGTGAGCGGACATGGTAAAAAAAACTGCTGTGCTAGGATTCAGACATGTGTTTATTGATAAATTCTTTTTAATCATTCCAGGTTTCTTCTTCGCTCCCTCCAAAGTTGATTTCAATTGAAGTTCCTTCAGAAGTTGACCAAGACGAAAAACCTTTCCATTGCGACAAATGCAACTACAAATCTTCACGACTGGGCGATCTGAAGCGCCACAAGCTAACACACAGCGAGAGCTACCTGCACTGCGCAGACTGCACATACAAAACAAAAAACTCCCGCGATCTAAAAATGCATCGGCTAATCCACTCGGATAAAGAACCTCTCAAATGTGAACACTGCGAATTTAAATCTTTCGTCGCTTGTCGCATGAAAGCACACAAAACAATACACACAAGCGACAAACCATACAAATGCACGATTTGTGACTATAAATGCACGCAATCGGGGAGTCTTAAGACACACCAAAGGATACACACCGGGGAGAAACCGTTCCAATGTGAAGTTTGTGAATACAAGTGCCGAAAGTCTTCCCATCTCAAAGTTCACAAATCGGTTCACGCTTTGGAGAAACCTTTTCAGTGCAATGTTTGTGACTATAAATGCAAACATGCCGGGAGTTTGAAAACGCACAAAATGATTCACACGGGTGAAAAGCCTTACGGTTGCGATGAGTGTGACTATAGATGCAAACTTATTGCCCATCTGAAGGTGCACAAATTGACGCACACCAATAAGAAACCGTTTCAGTGTGAGCTGTGTGACTATACGTGTAATCAGCTCGGAAGTTTGAAGAATCATAAAAGAATTCATGATTTGAATATTCAATAGTTATCCGTATTGAAGAAACGAGTCCGTATACTAAACATTGGGACTGGACATGTTTAAATATAAGATATAATATATTTAAATAGAACAATTGTTACATATGTTAAGTTGTTTTCATATTGTTTAATTCGTTATGTAGTATTGTTATATTACAAGCAAGTTGGTTGATATTTTAAGGTAAAAAGAATTACACATTTTTAGTACTTTTTAAACATTTTAAAAAATCGGATCAGGACCGGTTTCGCTCATGGCGAGCATTATAAACTGATAGTGCTCGCCATGAGCGAAACTGGTCCTGATCCAATAAATTGTATGTGGAATAGATACTAAAAATCTGTTATTATTTTTATTGGTTGATATTATTATGGAAGAAATGTTCTAGATTTGTACACTTTACTTCATTTTTATAACAATAAAATGACACACATACATTTTTCAAGATTTTTCAAAATCAAAGATTTCGTTCATGCGAAAAACTTTCACCTGAAATGAAAATTGAAACATAACCAGTCAATTGTGGAATAAAATTTTATCCGTTCAAAGTTATGACATCAGCATATAAGGTCGGTTGCCTTGTGACGAGAGCTCAAGAGATCCCTACCCAAAAGATACCCAAGACCCAAGAGATCGGGCAGATTTGCGTTCAAGTCCTGGCTATGTCAGATTTTTCAATTTTTAAAAAGATATTTTAAGCATAGGCGTTTACGAAAACTTGTTCTCGTCTAAGCATAACAATTTCTCATCGAGTTTTTTTCGTTCATATTTCAAAATATTTGGCACGTTGGCATTAATGCGCTATAATGCCGAATACTGTTAATTTTAATAATCGTTCAGTATACAAGTATTTTATTTTGTCAATGCCCCACATTGATATCTTCTAGAACAGTGGTCTCAAAAATAAGGATTTGGCGAAATTGAAATGGTCTGATGAGCCACATACACACGTATGGAAGCAAAATTGGGTTTCTACCAAAAAAGCATTTTAGAGAAAAAAAACTCTAAACCTATTGTAATGCCGTTAAATTTAATGCAAAATTTGTATTTAACTTATATATGTTAAAAAAATGATATGTATTTTAAAAACTTTTTCATTTATGACTGTTGTTTTTGCGTCCAACGAATGATAAAATTTGATCCTAGCAAATTTATAAAATATTTTATTTTGTCAATGCCTCACATTGATTCCTTCTAGAATATTTAAAAAAAAAAATATTGTAGCCCAACCTTTCTTTATATCATAAAGTAAGAATAAAAGGATGTGATAAAAACAAAATTAGTGTTAAGCGAATCACTTCAACTTTGATGACTGTAATGAAATGAATAAGAGGGTATTTAAAACATTACAAATTCCTTCAAACATATACAAAAAAAAAAACAATAATGCAGCTGTTTGTACTGGGACTCGATTCTTTAAGCACCGCAACCAAAGCTAACAATGTCGACCACTTGACAATGACATGATGAAATGAAGGTATATCTTAAATGCACTATCAGTTCATTGAAGTGTCATAATTCTGTGATGGAGCGTTAAAAACACATGTTTTATGACAACAAATATATCACTGAGATTTTTCCCTGCATATTGAAAAAAAGTAAAAGAATTTTGTGTTCTTATAACATTTCTAGAATAGTGTCGTGAATCTTTAATATCTTAAATATCTCAACCAGCTATTCAAATCTTGTTCAAGGACAAGGATTTTGTTTGTCAATTAAAATCTGTCGAATATACAATTTATTTAATTTTAGTCTATGGTACAAGTCGAAAAGAATTTCGTGAAGTTGTTTATTTCGTCAAATAAATTAACAAATTGAATGGATATCATCAAAAAAGAACCAACAGATGAAGAATACGATTCAATAGGGCAGATATTAAACAATAGTTGGTTAGAAGTGAAAATAGAGCAAGCTGAAAAAACACAAGAATTTGAGGTTATTTTTTGACGTTTGTTATAATATTCAGCTTGAAATTCTGTTCAACTACTGATATATATTACAAATTAAATTAAGTTTAGTACAACACATGATCAATTTTCAATATTAGATTTTCTGCAAAATATACAAAGAGCAACTGTAAAGTGTTGAAGATTTTATCAGATCAATGAGGTGTTTTTTTTTCTGTTCAACTATTTGCACAAACAAACACAGATCTATACATTTCATGTTAATTATTCAAAAATGAGAATTTCTGACTTGCGAAACTACTTTACAGAAATTGCGATCAAAAAACATTAATTTAGGATTTCGACTCAAGGTGCCTGACTTTATTTCAATATCATATTTGAATTCTGAGCTCTTCTATCAGTTTTGTCGCTTACGACCTATTAACTTTCATCCACTTGATAATAGCAGGGCTGTGGAGTCGGTAAAAAAAGCTCGACTCCGACTCCGACATTGACCAAAAACACGACTCCGACTAAAAAAAGTTTAATATCGTCACTTTTTTCCCTAATTTTCCTATTTATGTGGATTCAATTAAATATCAACCCTATCAATGCGGCCAAAAGCCAAATTTGACATATAAAATATAAAAATAAAAAGTTCAAGCTTTTCAAAATTTACGACTCCGGCCAAAACGCCGCGCCGACTCCGAATCCGGCCTAAAAGCTCCGACTCCATGACTCCGACTCAGACTCCACAGCCCTGGATAATAGTGTCAATACTTAAAATCCCTTATGTTTTTTCTGTGCTGCATCTGACATTTCATTCGATTTTTGAATTTGTTTATATAACAAATACCATTATCTCTAGTCTTTTGTTTTTTTCATTAGAATATCACCATAAATCTTCCTTGTGTCAAATCTGAAGATGACACAAAATGGCCGAACGATGCAGAAAATGGCGTCTTATTACCGCCCATCAAAAACGAAGTGTACAAAGATGACGGAGAATGCTCCGATTCTCCTATCAATGAGGTGAAACCTTCAATTTCGTTACAAATATTAACTAAGACTTTTTAATAATTAGCTAAAGATGGTCTCTAACATAATATTGTTCCTGGGGCATCTTAATTGATATATCCACCGTTGATGAGTCGCCATAAATGCAATTTAGTCGTGAATTATACGTCATTTTGATTTTTGTGTTTCCAGAAAGTCCCACCACTATTTGGCGTGCCTGAGTCAATTGTCAGAGAGATAACCTCTGGATGCAATCTTCCCGTTTTTAATTATGAAGCGCCTGATGATTTCAGTGAGTTTTCTTATATTGGAAGTGAAAGAAAAGTTCAGGTAATATTTTGATATTATTATAACATTTTAAATTTACTCTGCTTTAATACTATCAAAAATAGTTTAAATTCTGTATTTTGTATATATTATTTTACCATCTCCTTCCATAATCGATTAAGACAAAATCAACTATACATAAAAAATAGTACTCGTCTGAACTCACTCACGTCAATGGGAAATATGTCGACATCCGAAGCGATACCGCTCAAAATATACATTATATACATCTAACCTTACTTCTGATTCCGTAGTCGAATGGTCAACGTCGTTGGTTCTTTTTCTTTATTTTGACTGAAAGTGCTTGATGGAATTTCAATATCAAATTTGAATCGTTCGAATTAAGTAATTTCTCATGAGTTCAAGGTCTCATGGTAACCCATGTCATTAGCGACAAAATTCTTAGAAAAGTAAAAAATTAAAAAGTTTCATAAAATTGTGAGTTTTGATTTTTAGTGGCATCCCCATTGGCAGTCTGCTTCTACCCCTTAAAATTATCTGGAACATTCATTAAATGATGTGGCTATATACTAACTGAAACTTGTTATTTTTTTAGAACCTCACTCCAAACGATTCCGAAACGGCTCAAACAAAAGAAATCAATGAAAACGTAAAAGAAGAAAAGAACAAGCAACAATCAGTTTCAACTGTTGAACAGAAAGAGACAAAAACATTCATTTGCGAGACTTGTTCGCAAATATTCTCATCATGCAATTCATTAAACGTTCACAAACTAGTACACGAACCCGGCAATCGTAAGAAATTCATTCGAGTGCGATGAGTGTGCATATAAATATGCTCGCTCGAACGCCATGAAGAGTCACAAAATGATACATTCAAAAGAAAGAGCATTCAAATGCGACGAATGTGATTTTAGCTGCTGCCTACCTGACTATTTAAAAAAGCATAAAAAAATACACACAGGTGAAAAGCCATTCAAATGCAACGAATGTGATTATAGATGCTATCAAAAGGGATACTTGAAAAAACATAAATTGATACACGAAGATGAAAAACCGTATAAATGTGACGAGTGTCTTTATAAATGTAGGCAAATTAGTAGTTTAAAAAAACATAAAATGAAGCATAGTGGCTTAAAACCGTACGCTTGTGGTTATTGTGATTATAAATCTATACGGTCGGGTGACCTTCAAAAGCACAAGTTAATACACGAAAGTGAGAAGTTATTCAAGTGCACTGACTGTAGCTACGAGTGTTTCAGGGCCACCAATCTCAAGCGGCATCAAATGATACATTCGGGCGAGAAGCCGTTTCAGTGTGGCCAGTGCGATTTTAAATGTAGGTCAAGTACGTATTTGAAGAGCCATCAAGAAATACACGCGGGGCAGAACGATTCTAGATACTATCAATCGGGCGGTGGAAAGTATTACAGGTGCCGTCAGGGAAAAGCGAAAATGTAGCAACTATTATTTTATACTATTATCTATTATCAGGGCTTTTTTTTGAAAAATAAAGGTATTGGAACTCACTTTGTGACAAGTTTTTTACGAAATAAAACCATATTCAATCATCAATTAAAAGAAATTTAAAGCAGCTTTTCCTATGCGCACATTTAGGTAGATTTATTTTTTATTTTAGACATGTAAAAGTTAAAGAAACAATCAAAAAAATGATGACGTCAAATTTATGTAGAATTAAGTAAGTAAAATATTCCGCACATTGTCAATCGCTAGCCACGTGCATTCAATCACAAACGTCAGACATATAGGCAGTATATAATTTTATGCGTCAGACATTACTGGCCGTTATCAATCCTTGATCACGAGTGAGCAATGGGAACGTGGATATATCCCTTCTTCCTCGTCGCCACAGGAGAGCCACGTTGATTTCGGACCCATCCACATCTTTGACGGTTCATTAAAATACCATATTTTATCATTTTGACGAATTATATAAATAATGATTGTAACTACATAAGCGCAAACATTGTTGATTTTTAAATTTTGAAAAAAAAATCTGTGAAAAAAGGTGCCGGAACGCCGTTCCACCGCGTTAAAAGGAAAAAGCCGTCTTTTATCGATACAAACAATTATTACATAAGTGTGATTTTAAATAGAAAGTCGAAAAGTAGAAAATTTTTCGTAGAAAAAAATACAATTTCTTTTTTTATCTTTCATTGAATATGAAACCACCATTTTCTGCATTTTTTGAACAATGAATAAACAACATATTTAGTTTTGTATTTCTATCAGGGCTGTGGAGTCGGTAAAAAAAGTCCGACTCTGACTCCAGCATTTACCAAAACTACGACTCCGACTAAAAATAGGTTAATATCGTCACTTTTTTCCCCTAATTTTCCTATTTATGTGTATTCAATTAAATATCAACCCTATCAATGCGGCCCAAAGCCAAATTAGACATATTAAATGCAAAAATAAAAAGTTCAAAATTTCCGACTCTGAGTACGACTCCGGCCACAACGCCGCACTGACTCCGACTCCGGCCAAAAAGATCCGACTCCACAGCCGTGATTTTTATTGAATAACAAACCCAATTATAAGTGAATAAATAAAAATATTTGGTTTATACTACTTCCACACAAATTTTGTTTTTTTTCTCAAAGAAGTTTGACGTTTGAGACAAATTATATTGAAGTAAAAACGCCTTTTGAGAATTGATCAAAGATAACATATTTGTTCCGGAACAGGAGCTTTGGTAGGGAGAGAGTGCCCGGGAAAAAAAATAAATACTACCAAAAATTATTTATTAAAAGAACAGATAAATCTAAGTAGAGTCACATCAGATCAGAAGTTCAGTAACTAAAATAGCTTCATGGCATGATAATTTTAATTTACAGTTCAGTAACGCCCGCACGCGGCTTTGGTCATCCGACCAAATTTGTTTCACTGTCGATAAAACACGCCCCAAAGGGTCAATTTTGACATACTGTATTACAACAACAAGGCCACCACTTTACCTTTTGAGGACTTAAATCTCATGTCCGCTCCCAACTTGGAGCATAAAGACTCCTTTCGGAGTTTATCTCAGCATGTTTTACTCACTACGGGAACTACTTGTTAGTTTGTTGCTCAGCCTCTTTTTTTCGAAGAGAGTACAGTAGTAGAGTTTTACAACACAAACACTCATTTCCTTCAACCAGAATCGATTTTACGCACATTTTCTTTTTTGATCCAAAAAATACATTTTCAATGGTTGTAATACTGAATTGTTTATAGTGAACTGCGGGGAATAACGCACACTGTTCAAACCATTAAAAAAGCTGACTAGTCCTCCAAAATTATATTGCGCCTTTGGTCTCCTTATCACTCAGCTCTCCACAGTACGTATGACACAAGATTTAAGTTATCGGTGAACCCTACTAATGTGCTGCTCAATACGTCTCGGACTTTATTTGGCTTAATCTTTCTATTATTTCTTTTCAACGTTCCTGTAATCTTGAGTTTTTGAGACAGCAAATATTTTTTGAGAACAGTAGTTCTCACGTAAAATTGTGCTGTGGCCGCATTGTAATTATAAGCGGCCCTACAGATTTTTTTTTTGACAATTTTCTACTGGTACTAATTGCATTGAATACTTTCCTCACTATTCATTCCACACGTTCCATACATTCAATAACAGTTTGATGGACAATTCTTATTTTTAAATATTTATAATTTCTCTGAAGCTGTTGGTGGCCGTAGGAAAAGCTTCTGGTAGCCGCATGTGTCCGCACATGGGAACCACTGCTTCAGAGGGATCAAAGAAAACAAAATGTCCGTTGTGACTTTTCTATTGTAACCGTCAAACTCTTTTATCATATCCGTCACTTCCCTATACCTTTAGTTTACTTCTCTTCCATTTTCAACCAAGCCACTATATATTTGCATATTTGGTATATATGTAGTTTTCGAAATCCAACAGAGCTGTCCATATTTTGATGACATATATTGCAGGCTTATCAGTGACAAATACTCTAAATGGCCAATAATTTCTCAATTCAGCCAACATTTCATCCAATGTATGCAGAGAACACAAATTTTTGCACGAAATTGATCGAAAATTCACTTCTTCAACTCTAGCTTAATTTTCAATTCTACAAATCTTTGCGACCTTGTCACTTTGTCATCGGGCTTTACGCCCAAACCGCTTTTTGTGCAATTTCAAAGTTATGCGGTTTTTTTAAGTATTTTTCTTTTAAATTTATTTATGGCACTGTATAAACCAGGGGTGGCCAAAGCGTCGATCGCGTAGCTATTTCAAGTCGCCCGCCTGTCTGGTGTACTGATTTACACATCTCTGATTCCTGACGTTATTAAAAGTCTAGTATTTAACTTGTTTATTACAATGTGACCTTGACACGTGCGTCTTTATGCATGTTGTTTCCATATTAAGTCATAGCTTTTTTTTGTGCGATTTTTTCGGATCGCATTTACCGCATAAAAAAAGGTTTAGGAGTTTAGAAATCTGCAACTGTCCATATTTTGAAGGTTTATCTTTCATAAATATACGATATGGTCAATTTCTTCTACTTCCAGCCATTCTTTTAACTTGATGGTCAGCCCATGAGAATACAATATGTATTTACCAATTAATCTAAAATGCACTTTATTGGTTTGAGCTTAATTTTCGATTTCATATATCTTTGTGACCTCTTCACTTTACCATTCAATCTGTTTTTTTTAAATGGCTATTCAAAGCGTTTCATGTTTTTGTAAGTTCTTCAATAAATAAATAAATGATCATCCATTATTCCCGAGTCAGTTTTTCGATTTTCTTGTACTGGTATCACTGGAAACACGGTGGCTATGTTGAAGAAAACGTCATTTTTTTGAATCGCTATTCTATGAAATAACTTATATTTCATCAGTTATTTCTTTCATTTTTTAATCATTTAATACTTCATTGCGTCGTCCGTAATTATCTGTCACAATATTCTGACACCTCCATCTTGATATCAGTTTTGTTTTTGATCTCCATTCGAATCCAGATTTCGAAGTTTAGTTCCCTCCACTGCCGTTATGTTCGAAGTATCCCTAACGCATATAAGAGACCACTATAATTTTTAGGTAAGCTTGCGTTTTCTTTTTATACTGACATCACTGAAACGACAGCCATTTTGAATTATACTTCACATCTCAAAGAGACTAATCTACGAGATAACTTCGTAGGTACAGTTCTGTAAATAATTCACATCGATATATATCTTCTTCAGATTGATAACGGCATTGACCTCTACCACATCTTTAGTATCCAAAATATCTGGAATGTTCTAGATCCTTATCGGAATCACTGTCACTAATCTCTTCAGCAATATGCTCTATTTCTTCCTGTGCTATAATTATTGTCTGGCCATTATTTAAACTACACGAATCACAAACAAACAAACAAACAAACAATGTCATGACTGTAAAAAGTTTGAATGTCACAAAACCATAGAGAACTATACTTTTAAACAGAGCACTCGAGTAGATTGTTATACTAGTGTTACAATCCGAAATAAAATGCGAAAATATACAAACTCAATTGCATATTGTGTATTGCGCTCTCTGTCTTACTCGTAACATTTTAACGTTTGTTTCACTCGGCTTAAATGCAGCGGTTGCTACTCACATATTACTATTTGTATATTTCTATCGCATTCTAAATAGTTGTGTATTTTTCTGGTAAAATCGACGTGGCTTTAGAATAATTATGAGTGATAACACATAGAAGCCGTTGAAAATATATGTTTTTTTGTATATTAATACATGCAGTACTATTTTATTTACAATAAGCAAAATTTTCAGTTCTCTACATGCATTATTATACAAGGTTTAAAGGACGATTTTCACAACTGTCACAGCATGAAACGGGAAGGTTAAAAACGAGGTTTAGCAAGAACAATTAGCTATTTACTATACTGCCGTACCAACAAAAAGGGCAGTAACTCACAAAATTTTACTTTTTTAGCAGTATTTATAATAACGCAACCACTCTAAAGCAGGGTTGTGGAATCGGTAAAAAAAAGTTCGACTCCGACTCCAGCATTGACCAAAAATACGACTACGACTAAAAAACGTTTAAAATCGTCACTTTTTTTTCCTAATTTTCCTTTTTATGTATATTCAATTAAATATCAACCCTACCAATCCAGCCAATGGCCAAATTTGACATGTTATACCTATGCAAAAATAAAAAGTTCAAACTTTTCAAAATTTCCCACCCGTGTACGACTCCGGCCAAAACGTCGCGTCGACTCCGACTCCGGCCAAAAAGCCCCGACTCCACGACTCCGACTCCTAAAGATCCTTTATGAAAAAATGGACATCTGCTAAAAGTAATAAAACATTTTTAGTACATATGTACTTATTCCTAATTAAATTTATATGTTCAGGCTGGTTTCGCTCAGAGCGAGCATTATCAATTGATAATAAATACAAAAATATAGCGAGATGTCTTTTACTATAAAGTATTGACAGTGAACACCTTAAACGTAATCTGCTAAAGCATGGAGCCGGAGCACGGAAATTTGTTGTGCTCCACTGCTCGGATATATGTACATTTTAGTAACCTTTTTTTTAAATGTATTTTCAATTTATCATAAATTGCATATTTGATGGTTTTTTAAAAACTTTGTATCATTTGATACAAGATCCTATTAAAACAGTGATGCACAACATTTTTGGGAGAAAGACCAGATAATCAATTCTCAGATAGTTCGTGGGCCGCATGGGTAAAACTGATTAAATTATCGATATATTTACAGTATAATTTTTTTTATTGTTTTTCCATTTTCGGGGGAAAGCCTTAAAGAAAAATTGTTCTGATTGATATTTTTCATTGCGGGTAACATGACATATCATTATAGGCCACACGTTGTGCACCACTATATTAAAACCATTCGGAGCACGGAGCTGGAGCAAGTATTTACGTGTCCGAAGCAACTCAAAAAACTGGTTGCTCTAGAATCTCTAGATCACGGGTCGTCAACCTGGTCCGAATCACCCACTAGTAGGCGGTAAAGGCTTCCGTGGTGGGCGGTGGACGATTTTGCCCCAACATCTTTCAAAAGTTTTGACTTCACAATTTGTCACAGCACCAGGCTCAAGGTTCTTGTGAATTATTGAATTTGATTTTTATCACAAATATTTTTACTATTCTTCATTTTGTATACATTTTTTGCAATATTTTTTTTGAAATCTCCTAAATTCCTTGATTTCCTAAAATGTTGGTAGGTGGTAAGGAAATTTCACCATGAAAAGAAATCAAAAGTGGGCGGTGGACATAAAAAGGCTGACGACCCCAGCTCCAGATCCCTGGTGGATATCGTAGCACCTCCCCAATTACACTACTGTTGAAGAACCGCTGTTTATATTAGTTATCATGTGACGTTTGTATTGATGTCACTTCGCATACATTAATATGCAAATCGAGTTGTTGCGATCTTGAAAAATGTCCTCAGGCAACATTTGCCAAACCTGTTTCAGTGTGTTTTTGTTTACATACAAACTCGTAAATCTCTTTGCAAAATCAAGGTCTTGTTTGTAATTAAAGATAATATTGCTCTATGGACTATCATTATATAATATGAAGTTACCCCCCAGGCCCCAGGGTGTTGGGGGTATATTATTATTCGATATTTGTTTTTTTTAATTGATACTTTTACATTCATATTTTAAGTTATATACTTTTCGAATCGGCAAGAAATTCGAAGACCGGATATTTTCATCACAATTTATAAATGAAAATAATAAACCATTTTTAGGACTTATTCCACATTAAATTTCGTAGATCATTATCTGATGATTAGTTGATAATGCTCGCCATGAGCGAAACCGGTCCTGATCAGATTTTTTTAAATGTTGAATAAGTACTAAAAATGTTTAATTATTTTTACCTTACAATATCAACCAACTTGCTTGTAATATAACAATAAAACATAACGAATTAAATAATATGAAAACAATTCTTCTATTTAAATATATTATATCTTATATTTAAACATATCCAGTCCCAATGTGTAGCATACGGACTCGTTTCTTCGAAATTGAATATGTAATAAGTACATTACTAAAGCTGTTTTATTATTTTTATTATAATGTCAGTCGGAAGAGTCGGGGCTTTTTGGCCGGAGTCGGAGTCGTCGCGGTGATTTGGCCGGAGTCGTACTCGGAGTCGGAAATTTGAAAAGTTTAAACTTTTTATTTTTGCATATAATATGTCAAATTTGGCTATTGGCCGGATTGGAAGGGTTGATATTTAATTGAATACACATAAATAGGAAAATTAGGCAAAAAAAACGTGACGATATTAAACTTTTTTAGTCGGAGTCGGAGTCGTGGTTTTGGTAAATGCGAACTTTTTTTTACCGACTCCGCAGCCCTGATTGACAGTGAAATAAATTATTAAATAATTTAAAAATATTTCTGAACTCGCTCACGTCCACGCGTAGTATCTAAGCCTACGAAGCAAGACAGCTTAATTACGATAGCTAGTTGTAGGTCACGCTCTCAGTCTCTGTTTTGAGGAGAGCGTAAGAATAATAATTTATCGGGTGGAAAAAAAATATTCAATTTATCTTTTAACATCTGTTTTTTCAATATTTTAAATGCTTAGTGAAAGTGATTAGCTAACGACTAGTCTCGCCTCAGTTTTTTTCTTCTATCCCTACATTCCCTACTATCTTCGAAGAAGAACGGTTGAGTAACTGAGAACCTACTCCGTCAGGAATCAATATTTTCTACATTTGTAGCGAACATGGCTTAAAAAATGAATTCTTTATAATTTATAGCTGTTAACTTATCACTCCTTACTATGGTTCATTTAAAATCGAATTAAAGGTCGGGGATCAAGTTCATGACCCCAACAAGAATAGGAATAACCCCCAGAGCTTTGACCAGTCTTCATTAATTAATACCTACCATTATTCTCGCATACGATCCAACGTAATATCTCAATGATTGTGTCCTGGAAGAGTGGCATATTTTAGTCAGTGTGTTATTCTACGAGATATTGATTTGTCTTTTTTGCCACCATTTTAATGCATTGTAAATTGTCGTCGGCCATTTTAGCGGTTTGACAGCTCGTTACATTACTTTTTTTTAACCATGTCCTCTCCCAACTTGGAGCATATGGACTCCTCACGGAGTTTATCTCAACATATTTTTTTTTCTGCGAGAACTGCTTGTTACTCAGTTGCTCATCCTCTCTTTTTCGAAGAGAGTAGGGATGGAAAGGATACGAGGGCTCGGACAGGACTAGTGGTAAGCTAATCGCTCTTTGGGATAGGGAAGGTGGGTAGGAATTTTCAAAATCACAAACACACATGCCTTTGAACAGATTTATCGACTGAAAAAATCCGCTCGTACCGGGAATCGAAACCGGGCGGTCCGGCACGCAAGCCAACGACGTTGACACTGCGCCACGGACCGGACCATACTTTGAAAAGCTTCTAATTGACCTTTTTGCCTAATATGACTTTTTGGTCGGAAAATTTTGTATTTACCGCATTCTATCAAATATATGAATTTCAGAATTATCTATTGTTGAATAACAGAGTTAGCAGAATTCTAGAGTTGCACTGCATCTGCACACTTTTTTTACTTTTTTTACAAAGTTCTAAGATTGTCATCATCATTTCCATCGTAAGATCTTTAAGATCATTATTTCTCAGCAAGAGTTGTGAAAAAATATGCTTAAAATAAGCAATTTGAAACATTTATACTTGCTCATTGTTATAAGTGAATTTTAATCAATCAAAACTTCAAACGCTCATATCTCAAAACAGTGTCAAAAACAGTTAGAAACTTTTTAAAGTAAAGGGTCAACAGATGCAAATTGTATTTTCATTATCTTAATATGCGACGCTCTATCTTTCTGAATTATTTGTTTAATATAAAATAGTTATTTATTCTAATGTGTTTTTGAAGGTTTAGCAGAGCTATGAACAAGAAAGTGATTTTAATACGCAATGAAATATCTTCATATCCACTTCTCCTATTGATATGTCTCTTTGACACATAAGGTATCATATTATTTTGTATCTAGTGGGATTCATAACTCAAAACCACACACTAGAGGTCTGCACGGGCTCGGGTTTGGACCGCGGGCCTTACCTGGCCAGGGTAACGAAGGCTTGGATTCGGGCCCGGGCCGGGTTCGGACGCAAGCATACAACAAAATATAACAAACATCGGGCCATTTTCGAATGAGCTCACCTTATCGTAAATCTCAATTTAATACTAAAATAAACTTCACGTACTCATTCGAAAGAACAAGATGCATTGTTTTGATTTTAATGATTTCTGACGCCATTATTTTAGTAATTTGAATGATGTCTGCTTCATAGGAGTTTGTACAATACGCATAATGAATTTCATAATATGATCCTGACTTCAGTATTTCTTATATGGTTATTTCGATCGGCCGCAATTCGATTTGTTAGGTTGATTTTTTTTAAATTTACCAGCAAGAAATGGGCTTCGAAAATATTTCTTCAGTAAAAACCCATGGGAAAAGTGAAGTGTGGAAATTATTTAGTGAAATCATAGAGGTGGGGCTATAAACAAAAAAGTTGGATACGTTGAGTGTATAAAATGTAAATGAATTTTCAGCTTTTCTAGTTCAAAAACAGGAACTTCTCATTTGTATCGTCATTCCTGTAAAACAAACAAAAAATAATTCTAATTAGGAAGAAATGTATTTCGCACAACTGCACACACACGATAATTGGTGAGTCATTTTTTAATTTTTGTAATGCAAAATGTCGGGCTCGAGTCCGGTCGGGTTCGGGCCGGGTGAAATTTTAAAATTTCGGCCCGTGCAGACTTCTAACACGCACAAAACAGGTGGTGGCGGGACATGCAGTTTGTATCATTATCATATCTCGAAACAGTGTCAAGTGCAGTTAGAACCTTTTCAAAGGAAGGTGTCGAGCTGCTGTAGACAAACTATTTTTGCAATGGTTAATTTGCAACCTTTTAACGTGATTCAGATTGTCCACCTTGACCGACATAATAATATATATGTCAGTATATTGCACGCTGACTCACAAATACTAAAATCGATGGCAATTATTCTGTACTCATTGCTGAAAAAAAACAATACACTATAATAAACAAAAATAATTTGCGCCATTTTGAGTCATCTAATATTAGGCAATATAATTGCCTATCCAGTCCGAGATACAGTGGTCAACGTCGACGGCTTCGGAGTCGGACCGCTCGGGTTAGGTTAGGTTAGGATAGGTTAGGTTACCGTTACGAGCATATTTTTCAGTCGATAAATCGCATTCTGCCCAGAGGCAATGGGTGTTTGTGTTGTTAAAAATCCCTTCCAACCTTTCCCATCCCAAAGAGCGACGCATAGTTACAGCGATTAGCTAATCATAGTCCTTGATCCTTTCCATCCGTAATCTCTCTGAAAAGGGGGAGGTTGAGCATATGTGCATGTGCCTCCCATGTGCGTGAGGAGTCCATATGCATTTGAGGAGTCAATATGTTCCAAGTTGGGAGTGACATGGTTAAAATATACTAAAACTTAAAAAAAACATTTTATCATTTCTCTCAAAGGTTTGTCTGTCACTTACTTGTCTTCTTGCTTGGAAGGACAGCACATTCGTCCGATGCTGCAATCTCTGGCGAGTAATAGTTTCGCCACTGCTTCCAGTGCAATATTGAGGTCGGAAGTGAGCATTCACCTATCATCAAATAATCGTAAAATGAATACTTCAAGTACTCGAAAATTTGCCAAGAATTTGCCAATTAACTTTATTGGTTTAGTTAATGGTGTGTATTCGCTTGGACCGGTGATACTGGCGTAAACAATTAGCGAGAGTCTCTTGTGCCAGAGGTTCTCAAGTGGTGCGCCGGAACTTGAACAAACACGGCTTTGCTCTACGGTGAGAAAAATAACAACGAATACTAAGATAGTTCTGAAGAGGGCGTAAGCCGAAATAGCTATCAACAAATATATAAAATAATTTCTGTATAATTAAAATATATATTGATAGAGTAGCCATTTACTTGGTAGAACTCCATTATAATACGGTAAGAAAAATAGCTACTCTATTTCTCTACATATACTCTACTATATACTCTACACTACTATTGCTATTTTTCTTACCGTATTATAATTAAAATACATTGTTATTATTCTCACCGTATTATAATGGAGTTCTGCCAAGTAAATAGCAACTCGATCAATACGGTTTTGTATTTAACAGTACATTTGATAGTAACAAAACCAGGGCTGTGTCAGGGTCGTTAAAAAAATATGACTTCAACTCTAGGATTTACCAAAAATACGACTCCGACTAAAAAAAGTTTAATTTCGTCACGTTTTTCCACGGATAGGTAAATAGCCACATTTGACATATTATATGCAAAAATAAAAAGTAGACTTTTTAAAAATTCCGACTCCGAGTACCAGGGCTGGAGTCTGAGTCGTACACGGAGTCGAAAATTTTGAAAAGTTCGAAACTTTTTATTTTTGGATTTAATATGTCAAATTTGGCTTTTGGCCGCATTGATAGGGTTGATATTTGATAGAATACACATCAATAGGAAAATTAGGAGAAAAAAGTGACGATATTAACCTTTTTTTGGTCGGAGTCGGAATCGTGTTTTTGGTCAATGTCAACTTTTTTATACCGACTCCACAGCCCTGCCGAGTACGACTCCGGCTTCACAGCCCTGCTTACCGTATGCCAAATAGCCCTTCATTTTCAATAGCCTGTGTTATCATTTTCTTTATTTTCACAAGAAACTATTGTTATCAATTAGTATGACCTCGATTGCAAAAAAATATATTATTACACTCAATAATTCGATAAGAAGAATAAGCAATTAATTAGAAAGGAAAAGAATCTTTCTATAAATGAGTTGACGAGATATTCCTGTATCCATAGAGATAAATTTATTAATTAAATCAATAATGTAAAGGTTATCAATCTCTGACATTTTCAATGATGTAGATTTACATGTTTTTAGGCAGTGGTGTGGTACTAATATTATAATCAAATTTGAATTTTTTCGATGCTCACTTTTAAGGTCAATTCTTGGTGGAATGTTGTTCACTTGGTGGAATGGCATTATAATAAAAATAATAACACATTTTTAGTACTCATTCCACATAAACTTTATTGGATCAGGACCGGTTTCATCAACTGATCATGATGGTTATCAACATCAGTTGATAATGCTCACCATGAGCGAAAACGGATCTCATCCAATATAGATGTATTCGGTGGTAACTTTATGGGAGCTCATTTTTGTATAAAATTTTAAATAAGTTTGATTATTCCACGTATTAATTATGACATTTATTCTTTTAGCAAATTTTGCGTTTGTAAATACGACGATGCATCTGAGAGAAGCGAAACACGTGCCACAATTAGCAACACAACACGTAAACGTTTTATATTCAAATTTGAATCGTTTGATTTTTTTACTTTTCCATGAGTTTTGTCGCTAACGACACGGTTTTCGTCTTTCGGCATCTTCGGGCATTACACGTGCACGCATGTTCAAGTGAAATGCCAGAGGATGCCGAATGTTGGCGCATTGAAAAACAGTTTTCACAGTTACCTATGTATATCTGCAATTTTATACATTTAAAAAAAGGCATTATATTGATTGATTGATTGAGTAAGGATGTACTTGGTAGAGCTCCATTATAATACGGTAAGAAAAATAGCAATGTATTTTAATACTACATAAATTATTTTATATATCTGTTGCTATTTCGGCTTACGCCTTCGTCAGAACTATGTTTTAAACGTGTATTAGAACAAGCTTATATACTTAGGCTAGACAGGGTAAACTATACATCTTCTTCTCTGTTCCACCATCTTAATTGTATATGGAAACAATAAGTTATTGATTTGGTGTATTCATAAAGTGAAAGCTAATCTGGGTTTTTAAGTGGGAATAAACGTAAAATTAGTAATGCATCAAGTGAATCTATTTTAAATTGCATTAGTGTTTATTAACGGCTTAAGAAGTGGTGATTTGTTAATTGTGATCTGTTCATTAAGAATGTCATTGGATTGGTTATAACTTTTTTACAACTCTGTCTCTGTTCCTGCTTAACCCTCCAATGAATTAACAATCAACACACCACTGTATTCCAACTTCAGCTTATTTCAAATTATAATATAAATGCATGACCGCCTCTTAGAACCAGTTTAGTTTTGACTGTATGTACAAGAAGTAATAAATAGAGTCATTTTTGTTGTTGAAACAAAGTTTGTTTTGTCCAAAGAAATACACGTCACTTTTAAAATGGGTAAGTTATAATACACGATTTGTAAATGTCAGTTCTTTCAAATGTATATTACTTAAAACAATTGATTCTTGAATTACTTTCAAGGTGTTCACTGTCAATACTTGGTGGAATGGTATTGTAATACAAATAATAACACATTTTTAGGACGTATTCCACATTAATATGATATATGGATATAATATCGTGGGTGTAGGAACATACGGGCGAAACTACAAAAACAACGAACTGAGATAAATGGCAAAACAGTTTCCAATTTTGAACTGTGTGCTTCAAATGCGGATTTGCAGAAAAACCGAGCAATATCTGGTAAACCGCTCATCGTACAAGTTTCATATTTTGATATCTTAAAGAACTGCATTTGAGCATGACAATGCCATATTTAACTCAAAACAGCCATCTTTGTAGTTACGCCCGTATGTTTCTACAACCACGATATGACAATGTGGAATACGTACTAAAGATGTGTTCTTATTTTTATAATAACTCTTGAATATTTGGGCATTTAATCATTATTTAAGGATTTCGACTGATGGGTCTTTGTGGAATTTCAATATATAATTTGAATTGTTTGAATTTTGTACTTTTCCATGAGTTTTGTCGCTAACGACCCGGGTTTCACCTTTCGGCATCTTCAGGCATTTCAAGTGCACGGATGTATCATTATTTATTTATTTAAACCACGGCTGTGGTGTCGGAGTCGGAGTCGTCGCGGTGATTTGGCCAGAGTCGCACTCAGAGTTGGAAATTTTTAAAAGTTTGAATTTTTTATTTTTGCATTTAACATGTCAAATTTGGCTATCGGCCGAATTGGTAGGGATGATATCTAATTGAATACACATAAATAGGAATATAAGGCAGAAAAAGTGACGATATTAAACTTTTTTGGTCGGAGTCGGAGTCGTGTTTTTGGTCAATGTTGGAGTCGCAGTTGAACTTTTTTTTCACCGAATCCACAGCCCAATGCCTCTGAGCAGAATCGATTTAACGACTGAAAAAATCTGCTCGTACCGGGAATAGAACTCGAGCTGTCCGACACGGTAGACCACTGCACCACAGACCGGGCAATTATTTATTTAAACATACTTTCTATCACGATCAATCGAAAGATATTCCTCACTTTTAAGATTGTAGATGTCACCTTTTGGTGGTAAGCTATTATTTAAATAAATTAAGCACATCTTGCGTTCCGGATCTCCCGGGCTCGATTCCCAGTACGAGGGGATTTTTTCAGTCGATAAATCTGTTCAAAGGCATGGATGTTTGTGTTGTTGAAAATCCCTTCCCACCTTTCCGATCCCAAAGAGCGACGCATAGTGACAGCGATTAACTAATCACTAGTCCTGCCCTAGTCCTCGTATCCTTTCTATCCCTACTCTCTTCGAAAGAAGAGAGGTTGAGCAACTGAGTAACAAGCAGTTCTCGTAGAAAAAAGCAAATGTCGAGATAAACTCTGTGAAGAGTCCATATGCTCCAAGCTGGAAGCGGACATGGTTAAAAAAAATACATTAAGTATATCAGAATTAGTTTTGCTCTCCATGAGAAATTATTAACTGACCAGTTTAATAATGTATACGATTAAATGTGTCTTATTGATTTTGTCAGTTGTTGGTACATTAAAAAAAACTGGATTAATATATTTACTGTTTATTTTAGCAAAGTTCATCTTCTTCTTCGTCGGATTCCTTGTGCTGGCCACATTCTTGGATGAAACTTTAGCTGGTGAGAGAACTTAATAATTATACTTATTGATTAAAATAAAGATATTTTTTATTTTATATACCAGCGGTTCTCACGGAAAATTGCACTGTGGCCGCTTCGTAAACGTAAGCGGTCCTTATGAAATGTCTGGTGGCCGCACAATTTTTTCATTTCGAGTCCGTTATGTTTGATGATTGCCAAATGGACCTAAACATGTTTGTCAATTTACTATTTGTATTAATTGCTTCGGAAATATTTAATTTTCAATCTTTGTTGACAAATTAACTTGTAAAACCATATTTTTTAATGCCAATATGGAGCTGTCAGTGGACGCAGCAAAGTCATATGGTGGCCGTACATGAGAACCACTGTAGACATTTACAAAAAAAACAGCGGATAAATTATGGATATATGGTCACGGGACAGAATCCCAATCCTCTCGAGCTAAGCTCAAAAAATTTATACATACTGGCTTATAATTTTATGTTTTGACTTTACTCTTTGAGTTCTTGTGGATTATTATAAAATGTGGAATCAAAATGATTAAATCTGAAGAATCTTACTGGTTATTGTATGAGTTCTGAGAGAAGAATTTGTTTTTTAATATTAGCCTATAATAAAATTATTCTTTTTATTTCAAACAAAGAATAAACTTATGTGACTGTCTCTATCTGTATAATATTATTATTTGTGTAGTTTGTAGTTGCATTTTTGCTCCTGTAAATTAAAACAACTCGATTTCATACTTATTGCGAAGTATTCTTTAGGATCTTCTATTATAATAAATTTGAAAATTAAAGACGAAACATTTCAAAAAACATTGTAAGCCTTATATTCATTTCATTTAATGTGCTTATTTTTCTTTACAATCTTTACAAAAATTCTGTCCCGTGACCATATATCCATAATTTACCAAAACAAATTTTGAAATTTTAGTTCCAAAATTTAGAATATTGCAAAAAAATTGTAGCCAATATTTTTATTTATTTATTGTAAAAAATTAAACAGAATACATGGCATTACAGCTGACGCCAATGCGCCATGCATTTGACAATTAATAAAAATAACACAAAAAGTATTACGCAAAAATGAAAAAAAATATATAGAATTAACAAATGTATGGATCAGAACAGAAACATATTAATTACATAAAAAGAAAAAATATAAAAACAAAGAACCAAGTTCACTACCGAAGATGTCCACATCAACAGGCAGTGCATTCATCAGCCCTTGTGACTGGCGACTCAAATGACCTACGTGACAAACAAGTTCTGACAAAGAACATTGATTGGCCTTGGCTACGACCACGTACGTAGAAACTGGGAGCATGCAAGCTTAAAGTTTCAAGGATGTCAGGGTTATCAACTCGGCCCCGAAGAAGAGTAAAATGTTTCAACATTGAAATCGATCTGCGAGCTTCAAGAGAGTGAAACGAAAGCATTCCCAAAAGAAACTGTTGGATAATATTCCATTAAAGAATTATCAAAAGGAAATAGATTGAATTTTTTGAAATAATAATAACGCAGAAATTATATAAAGAAAAAATATATAAAGAATTAACAACAAATAAAATAACCATCACGAAATATCTCAATTTCTCTTCTTTTATTTGGAACTATTATCAACTATTAATAAGTCTTTGTATTTTTAATCTGAATTATCAGGTGGAGAATGCCCTCTTCCCAGCAAAGTGGCATCATGCACACCCAAGTGTATCCAGGACTCCGACTGCAGCTTCGGAAAGAAGTGCTGCTCCAACCTCTGCAACTCCAAGTCTTGCTCTGAAGGCACCAACTCAGGATCCAGCGGAAAAGGATGTAAGGGAATTTTATTCAATTCATTTAAATAAATTCTCCTCATTCTGACAATAATAAAAAACTATATTAGTTACACAAATACAAAAAAAAATCATTTCATATGAGCGTTAAATGGGGTCACTTTGCCTAAAATGTGTATCTTTGTCTGGTTAATAAAGTCACATAAGAAGCAATTTATAATATTAATTACTCACAGTATAGAACCAGTTGCAAAAACCACATACATAATATCAGATACACTCAAACCTCTTTTTGTGCGATTTCAAAGTTATACGATTTTTTTAATACAATTTTTATATTTTTGGGACTATATAAACGTACATTTGTAACAACCAGGGCTGTGGAGCTGGTGAAAAAAAGTTAGACTCCGACTCCAGCATTTACCAAAACCACGACTCCGACTCCAAAATTGACCAAAAATACGAGTCCGACTCCGACTAAAAAAGTTTAATATCGTCACTTTTTTTTGCCTAATTTTCATAATATAGTGTATTCAATTAAACATTAGCCCTACCAATCCGGCCAATAGTCAAATTTTACATATAATATGCAAAAATAAAAAGTTCAAAATTTCCGACTCCGAGTACGACTCCGGCCAAATCGCCGCAACGACTCCGACTCCGGCCAAAAAGCCCAGACTCCACGACTCCGACTCCGCCTCCACAGCCCTGGTAACAACGTGCGTTCTTTGCATACTGTACTTGCAAAATCCAGTATTTCACCTGTACAATGTGACCTTGATACGTGCGTCCTTGTACATGCTATGTTGCCATATTAAGTCATAACTTGTATTGTGCGATTTTCCACGGAACGCATCTACCGCACAAAAAAAGGTTTAAGTGGATTGATATATACCAGGAGAGGCCAAAGCGTCGATCGCGTAGCTATTCCAAGTCGCCTGCCTGTCTGGTGAACTGATGTACACATCTCTGATTCCTCTTTTATTTCAATGATAATAAATTCAATTAAACTTGTGAGTCAATCGCCGCCAAAAATTTCAAAAAAAGTCGCCCGTGATGGTAAAAGTTTGGCCACCCCTGATATATACATTCAAACAATTACATTGTGAGTAGTTTAAGAAAAAATGGAATAGGTAAAGACACTCATCGGAAGGCAATCTGACCCCATTCGACGGTAATCATTTCATAAAGAAATAGGGTTTTTTTTTTTTTAATGGCAAGACAAAAATCGAGACAGTTCGAATTTCAAAATACTTTCTTTCAGATAAATAGAAAATTTAATAATTTAATAAACATTGAAGTTCGTATCTTCAAATCATTAAAACGATTTACATACTGTGTTAACGTTTTTGTCGTACCGATAATGACAATTAACAAATATTACATTAAATGTTTCAGCTTCAGGAGCCACTGGGACATATTGCAACAACGTGAAATGCAGCTCCGGAGAAAAGTGTGTCTTGGATAGAACAAGCAAGAGAATGAAATGTGGACGATCCTAAGAAAACAATAATTTAAACCAATCATGTTTTGTTATAATAATTTTAAACGTTTGCTGTATTTTTGTTTATATATTTCAATTATTTGCAGATTTATTTCCATTCCAATCAATCAAATGTTACCAATAAATCTATAAGTTACTATTTATTGTGTTTTATTGATATGATGGAAAAATGAAACTCGCGGGCTTGTCATGTTATTGCGGCTTCATTGCCAGTCAAAAAACAAAAAAAAATATTATGACAAGGTGAAAAAATAGCAATGTATAATATTTTAGTTTTACAAAAATTATAAGAAACACGTCTCGTTATTTTTTCACCGAGTTAAAATGGAGTTCTACCAAGTAAATAACACTTCAATCAATATATTATTTTGCTTGAAACAATAAATATATACTATTTTCACAAACAAGTATTCAACTACAGGAAAAAAATTAGAATTATCCGGATAATAACCATCATCGAATTAATATACATTCCGTGGCAAACTGGTCAGCATAATTGGTTTCCGTGACGGACCACACGGGCTTGACTTCTGATACGAGCAGATTCTTTCAGTCGATGAATCGATCGATCTTGAAGGCAATGGGTATCATGTTGTTAAAAATCTATTCCCACCTTCCAATACCAAAAGAAAGCGACGCATAGTGAGAGCGATTAGCTAATCACTAGTCCTGTTGTAATTCTCGTATCATTCTAATCCCTACTTTCTTTGTAAAATAAAGATTGAGCTGACTTGTGAGTTCAAGTACATCTGTGCACTTTAAATGCCTAAAGATATTGAAAGGTGTAACCCGGGTTGATAGTGACAAAACTCATAGAAAAGTACAAAATTCAAACGATTCAAATTAGAAAAATGTTTATTCATACATTTTATTTCCAATCAATAAGAGATTTAAATCAATAAAAATTACACTTTGTTTTATTTTTAGCATCATAAAAACACTCGTTTAACAAAAGAAAGCATTACAGAACATACCTACTGAATTGCTTTTATTTTTATCGATAAGAACTATTTGTTGCAATGTTGTTAGAATGAGTATCCCTTAACAATTTAAGAAATTCCTCGCTGAAATGTTGTCGACACTGTTTTCAATAAATTATTTGCGTTCCCACAGTTGGTAGCAATGTCCTGATAGCACAAGTGCTATAATGTCAGGAAAACATATATTTTTCTAAAAAATCTCATGTTTCTTCCTTATTATCAGTGACAAATGAAACCTGAATACGATAAAACAGCTCAAATTTAATCAATTCAAAGCCACGAATATCAACAGCGCCATTCTTCAATCGGGTGCAGTGCAAATGTCAAATTGAAACAATCGGTGTTAGTATAAATATGGCGGATTTTGCATAAATTTCTCCGGACTACTTGGTTTTGTGTTTTTTGAATTACGTGTACAAATGTAGCGTTGTGATCAAACAAAATCATCCGAATTATATTTTGTGCTTTAGTGTGGTGCGGCCGTATGCGAAATAAATCGATAAACAATCGAATTATATCGAATCGTCTTCAGTGTGAATTATGGCGTATGTACCAAGTAGTGATTTATATCCGTGTTTACAAGTGAATTGAATGTTGTTTTTTGCGAAACATCACCTGCAAACGGATAATTTATCACTTAAAAAGGTACGCAACATAGTAATTAATCAATATTAACGAAACTGATCAGAAAAATAAGATATTTATAAAAGTACATAACGGGATTTAGTTTTGATATTGAAAACATCGATTATATACGAGTTTATACAATAAAAAAAAACATTAACGTCAACATATTGTCAAAATATATGTCCAACGAGGCTTAAAATCTAATTATTGGACTGTTTTACGCATTTTCTTTGGGTTAATTCTTTTTTGACATGTAGACAACGGGCAGCTATGTGGGTCATCTGGTTACTTATGTGTGAGTACGTTTCGTATACGTGCACCCTAAATACTGTGTGTGTGCGTTTGTTTTCTTCTATAGACGTAGACTAGGGTTGGAACTCGAATTTGTGTTAATGGGTCAAATACCAATACACGGGTAAAAATATTATTTCTCCAATATCCATGGACGTAAATGTTATTTATTCGCTGTGACGTTTTTGAAATTTTGACGTAAGCAATAATTTGAAGCTTGTTCCTTTTTCAAAAAAAAAAATGTTTCACCCGATCGTCTTTTGTTTTAAACACGCGTTTTTTTCACCTGCAATATTCAGATTAAAATAAAACTATTAAATAACAAATAAACATCCCTTCAAAATGGCCTGCTGTTTTGTAAGTTCTGTGATTTAGATACCACATGATACTGTCGACCTTTATTCATTATTTTACAATTAATATTCTTTATTTTAATTCTTAATTACAGACAAAAAAAAATTTTCACCCTCTGTTTAATAGTGTCGTAAGATTGAAATTGCCAATTTTACAGATAATAACATACCTATTACAGATATGGTTGGGTTACTGATTGTAAGGAAATGTTTTCCATTTAAACAAAAAATTGTTTATGAATCAAGACTTTTGGTATATTTAAAGTAAACAGTTTGAAAAATTTCAAATAGCCCAGCTCCAAATGGCATATTGAAGGTGCAATCTTTTTTTCAATATTGATTTTTATCGAAATAAATAAATTTATGAAACTCCATATTGAAATTCGAATATGTATACTATAACCAAACAGACAGTAAAGTTGACAACTGGGCTTCAGGACCGTATATTTAGCAGAGAGTAGAAACTATGGCCGGCTATTTGTCTTCAGCATAGTCTGTTCTGTTCGCTGAGTCGAGGGCTCGAATCCCCGAAAAGGATATTTCATAAATTGATATATTTGTAAAGAAAAATAAATATTTTATTCAAAATATACGCACCCTATGTGGAACATATGGACTTATTAAAAGAAATTAACTCAAAAAAAAAGTTGTACCTGACCGTTTAAGAGAAAATTTCAACAAAAATAACGATTAAGTTTTAGCATTGTACCGAATGATGGCAAAGCAAGTAGACTCATATTGGATCATATGTCTTAATTAATATTAAGTAACAAAAATTACGAAATGGCCTGACCTAGGTATTGTTTGCTAACTTTACCATGGCAAAAAACTCTGCGCAAGTGCAAGCAAAAGGTTTGTCAAAGTTTAATTGAGATCGGTTGAACGGTATGGCAGGGCATAAGGTGCGAACAAACAAACAAATATTGATTTTTGCATGTTAAATAATCTGAAAGCTTTCACTTGTGATTAGCTCCTGTTGCGCTCAAGTGCATGCACGTGCTCGTGTAATGTCCACATTTTCGTGTGCCTGATGGATGCAATTTTGATTCCAGCTGTTGACCTGCTGCATGTATTGGTGCGGCAATAGCGGAGGCCAGTGCCCGCAGGCCGGCGCATGAGCCCTCCTTCATACTCAGGTAACTTCAGATGATTCTGGTTAATTGAAGAGTCTTCGGAGCTAGGGCGTTTCTGTCCAAGCAAGCGGCTTCCCCAATCGAGTAAATACAATAACAAATAAAAGATTTATTTAATGCTGTATCAGCCTATGTAGGATAACACATTCAATGCTGAACCTGTTTTTTAGTATGAAAATGGACACGCTATGCGTGTTCTCAGCATCCAATGTGCTAAGAGATAACTCTTCCTATATTTTTCGGAGAAATAACCAATGAATGATATTTGCTAGAGCTACAGACAGGGCTAGAGATAACCTAACCACTCTCGCTACGCCCTGTTTCATAATTCGATGGCATAACTCTTTGAGCAGTATCGCCGTACCGGTACGGCGGTAGTATGTTGCCATCTATTGTCTATTGTAATTCTTTTATTATTCGTTGAAATGTTATTATTTTCTCTTATATTGAAACTAGAGGTGTCAATCAGTGATTTTGGTAGTCATATTATTTTTATTATATGTTTGAAATAAGCAAAAGGGTTAATATTTGGTTAGAAATCTGTGGCCATATATTGAGTTTAAAAATCGGTAAATTATGGATATATGGTCACGGGACAGACTTTTTGTAAAGAGTTATGAAAAATTAGCACATTAAATGAAATGAATGTAAAGCTTACGATTTTTTTTTGAAAAGTTTGGTCTTTAATTTTTAAATTTATTATAATAGAAGATCCTAAAGAATACTTCACAATAAGTATGATATCGAGTTGTTTTATTTTACAGGAGCAAAAATGCAACCACAAACTACACAAATAATAATATTATACAGATAGAGATAGAGACAGTCACATAAGTTTATTATTTGCTTAAAATAAAAAGAATAATTTTATTATTAGCCAATATTAAAAAATAAATTCTTCTTTCAGTACTCATACAATAATCAGTAATATTCTTCAGATTTAATCATTTTGATTCCACATTTTATAATAATCCACAAGAACTCAAAGAGTAAAGTCAAAACATAAAATTATAAGCCAGGATGTATAAATTTTTTGAGCTTAGCTCGAGATGATTGGGATTCTGTCTCGTGACCATATATCCATAATTTACCTAAAAATCCATTTCAGTTCGATACGCTTCCTGGAATCACCGTCAATAGAGAACCACATGTTGACAGATGAATGCAATAAAGATCCAGACCCAAATTGAATGTAAAAGATTATAGATAATTATTTGAAAGTAATATTTAATTATTTGAATATTTTTTTTTAAATCCAATCAAAAGCGCGAAATGTGTGTGTTTACCTGTAACTTTTCCCGCTGCTTGAGTGTTAATAAATGGTCGGTATCATTGTTTCAGGGTCTGCGTGGTGCTGCCCTGCGTTGACTCTGTTGTGTTGTCGGCGCAGCCACATGGGAGCTGGATTGTCTCAAACACAGGTGCGTACATCTTCGCGGGATGCTCTGCCAATGTCTACCGACGTTGCCGCCTGGAGTAGCCATTTTCTTTTTATTTATTTAAACATAATGTCACATGAAATACACTATTTAAAGTTGCAAGAATTACCTTGTCAAAGTGCCATTTTTTTCTTCCCGGACCCATGTCCCATGTAGTACGAAAAACATTTACGAATTTTGACTTTATTCAAAGTAAACAACTATTTATCTATATACAGTAGCAACAAAATTGTTGGATAAATTAGTAAAAATTTTGATGTGTGATGAGCTTCAATTGCTTGAAGATGCCAAAAGCAGAAAACTGAGCCCATAGCAACAAAACTCGTAGAAAAGTACAAAATACAAACATCATACTGGTTTTTGCTTTAGATAACATTTACTCCTACAGCTCCTATGTCGAGTCTTGCTCGACATTTTAAACTTGGCTGGAAAAACATTTTTTATTAATTTTTAACTATCCTTATTTCAATACCCGTATTTATTGAATTGTGTACCTTAGTTGAAGTTTGTAACATATCATAATGTGGTATATTTTTTGGTATTTCTTTTTACCATGCTAATAAATACGCAAACCCTCTGATGTTAAACTATTTCTCAAATCTATAGAGGAATTGCTGGAAGGAAAAAAATAATATATTGAGGAGTGCAAAGGGTTAAGTCGATTGAAAAGAAACATGTCCCTGCGTGTGTTTAGACGTCACAAATGTCAGAATAAACCACGTGCGTTAATGATCTAAATAAAACCTATACTCACTGCACGTGTCCCAAATATTGTCTCACTTAACCGATTTGATCTGTTGTTTCAGGATGGCGCCGTGCTGGCGTCTCAGCACGCCGCGCAGCCCGCCACCATGGCTGAGGTTGTCAGGTAAATAGCACGCTGAATTATTTTAATACATGGCATTACAGTTGACGCCAATGTGCTGTGAATTTGACAAATATATGAAAGATAATCAACAGAGAATGGCGTAAAAGACACAATGTAGAAATAAAAACATCAAGTTCACTGCTAAAAATTTCCTCAACATTGTGTGCATTGATCAGTCGAACAGCTCTTGTGACTGGTGACTCAAATGACCAAGTTTTTATGGAAACGATATGTTTCGCTTTCTTTGGTTACAACCGCTTTAGTTTAGTAAATAACATGCTGAATCATTTTAACACTGTTGTCGGGCACCTTGAACAGTAGACAAGCCTGTAGCGGGCGTTTTTGAAATTGGTGCGAGCAAATTTGGTCAATCTGAGAAAGTGAGATATTTTCATTACTGTTTCCTCATAAGTTTGTGTTTACAAGCAATATTTTAAAATTAAAGAATTACAGATAATGTGAAAAATGCAAAACTTTTCCATGTGAATAAAAAAAGATCTCGAAAGTTCAATCTAAAATTGGCAGTTAAAAAAAATAATTTCGGAATTGACAAGTTTTAAAAATTACTTCCTGAATTATGTTTTGTCTACTCGCGCTCACTTATATTCAGCTATTCTCTTCTCACTTTAACTCATCATGTCAATCGAATGAGCTTTGCGATAATACAGTGGCAGTCCAAGTGACATCGTTTCACTCAATTCCAATCAATTTCAGTGGAAAGATGTCGTTAGATTTCATTATAAAGTATTATATTTATTCATTGTTGATTACGTGTTGCAGGGAGCGCAAGAGGAAAATGAACGGTGGCCTGGCAACGCTGCGCCGCCGTCTCCTGGCTGGACGGAGGGGCGGGAGGGGGTCGCGCAACTCCCGCTCCACCGACAGGGCCGCTCCCCTGAGAGACCTGCTGAAGGAATGGTCACCGCTTGAGGTACGTCTTCTCTTCTCAAGACACTTAACATGACAAAAGAAGATTTTCGTGGGCTAAGGTTTAAGTGTTGTTGATTGTTAAATAGGTGGGTGCCCTGCTGGAGGAGTATGAGGCGTTGGCAGCGCTCCGTGACCTCTGCGTGCAGGCTGAGCTGGCTCGGCCGCCGGCAGCAGCCCTCAGAGGGGACCTGGCCACCCTCTACGACCAGAAGTAAGTTGGTGACACTATCGATATATCCCAACGAACAAAACAGTGAATCATTTCTAATAATTTACTGGGACGACCTTTCAGGATATGCCCCGACGCTGAGCTGATCTTCAAGGGCGCCTGCTTCCCCGTGCACCGGGCCATCCTCTCGGCGAGGTGTCCATACTTCAGAGATCTCTTAAATGGATATCCCAGGTAAGATTATCAGCTCTTCTAACACAAGGCGGTGGATTCAGTTTGTTAGGTACTCAGAGGGAAGAGAGCGGACAAACTAGTCCCGTATTAGGTCCAAAAGAAAAAGGCGACAATGGACCTGGCTCTGACATGTGCTGTGGATGCACGAAGGTAGCCTGAATCCCGCCCGTCTCTTGTACAAACTGGATGGATTGCGTCGCCCTAGAAAACTATCCATATTATGTACTCACTAGGAAGATGTTAGGAGGCTGGCAAATGACAAAGAATCTTGGATGAACCATGTCATATGCTCTGAATAGGGAGCGGATATAGAGGTTAAAAAGTATTAAATAGATTAACGATAATAACCTCTTAACATGCAAGGAACTTTTAATGAGTTAATTGGTATATTAATTATTTGGGTATCACCTATTGCTTGAATATAAATGGTGGATCAGTGCACTATTGCACCATTACCAAGAGCTGTCCCCGGTGGACCCTCGTAGAAACCAAGTCGCTGTGAATTAAACCCTTGTTTGCTACACTTGAAAATTTGATTTGACAATTTCATTTCAGCTTGGGTGCCCGAGTGTGCCTGGAGGCTCCTCTCCCTCCGGCCGTGGATGTAGCGTGCCTCGACGGCCTGCTCCGGTATCTATACGCGGGAGAACCGGCCGCCTCGCCCTGCCCTGCATGCGGTACGTACTTTCAATCAATATTCATTGATTTACGCTATAAATGTATGTTCATTATTTACATTGGACCTCTTTACAATTTAAATCATGGGATTCGTTCAAAAAGCTGTTTGTGACATCTTCTGCTGTATATTTCAGATGGTGACGGTTACGAGACATCAAACCGGAGACCTCCCGCTTCCAGTGTACCCGATTGCTGTCCAGCTCAAGCCGACTCCAACCGATCTCAGCACGGTGCGTAACCATCTGTTGTAATATTCCGTTATTGCAACTTACTGAACGCTACAAAAGCGTGGAAATTCAAAATTAAAACAATTTACTAAATCATTTCAGGTATCGGCGGTCGGCTCGCTCTGGACGTGGTGGGCGGCGTCGGCAATAACTCCTGCACTCGAAGGCCGGATCCCTCGTTGCTGAGACGGCTGGCAAGCGACCTCGGCGCCACCCCTTCCGCTCTGCACAGAGACATGAGGCATTTACTCGACACGGGTGAGACAACTTTGATGAACCGATTTTTACCGACTTCACGATTCCTCTAAAAAATTATCAGGGATATTCAATTTCATTCTCAAGAACGGTGGAATTTTCATTTTGGCCTTGGATAAGCCGAAAGAAATATGTGGCCAGGTACATTTCTCTTCGAGCATTCAAGCAATGTATATAGCAGAGATAGTGTGATTCTAGTTATGTCTTAGCTCAGTGTTTCTATCTCGATGTTGCCCTAATGGAAATCCCTTTATTCTAGCAGTATGTTTTCGATAATCAATGCATTTTATTATTGAATCTTGATCCAGAAAATTCACTTACAGTCAGCCCTGCTATAGCGCGAGGAAAGGGAGTACGCTATAACAAATAGACGCTATATAAACTTAGGCACCCATACAAAGTTTTTTTCTATTGTATTTTGTGATTTGAAGCAAATCAAACATTTTTCGATTTTTTATATTTTAAATAAAATTATAAAAGTGTTAAGTTTTAAGCAAGCGACACGTGTTCTTGTACGAAAAACTGCCTATACGCTATGGCAAATTGCTCTATAGAAGTGTCCGCTATAGCAGGGTTGACTGTATTTGACATAGGAACTTAGTTCCCACATATATAAACGCTCAAATTGTGAGCAGGCAAATTTATTAAAAAAAAATCACTACGAACTTGTCTGTTGATTTGAGCTGTGTGAAAGCGGAAAGCCATTGGCTCTGACGCAGGCCAGCGCCTTCCGCAGCTCCCTCTGTGTGTGTTTAGTTTGTAAAGAAGTGACACGTGTCCTTGTACGAAAAAGCTCTATAGAAGTGTCTGCTATAGCAGGGTTGACGGTATATTATACGTCACAGGCATCTGAAAGGTTGAGACATAAACAATTCTAATTCATACTACATTTAAATTTCAGCTGAATTAGCCGACGCCTCCCTCGTTTTCCCTGGCGAATCATACGCGTCTTCGTCTTGGCCTGCCTCCCACACCAACACGACGAACAGCACCTCTTCGGGGGGCGGAAACAACGACTCCAGAAACCAGCACCCGTCCTCGTCGGCGAACAACCAACAGTACAACAATCAGTCGGCGTTCGGGAGTGGGAACGTCAGCGGGGGGACGCAGAGGCAGAGCAACCAGAGCAGTGGCGCTTCGCCGCCGAGCGAAGAGTACGGATTCAGGCCGCGGCTCGAGCTGCCGTGTCACAGGGCGGTCCTGGGAGCCAGATCGCCTTTCTTTAGGTAGGCTTGTTGCCATGATGTTCAGATTCAAAGCATTGCTTAAATCCCTCAGGATAAATGAAACATATCTCGATTTTTGCCAGTTTTGAGTTATAAATGCCACACAAGATAATATATTACGTTATGTGTCAAAGAGACATATCAATAGGACAAGTGGATATGCAGATCATTCCAAGCGCTAAAAATTAACTCCGGTCCGTGGCGCAGTGGTCAACGTCGTTGGCTTGCGTGCCAGACCGCCCGGGTTCGATTCCCGTTACGAGCAGATTTTTTCAGTCGATAAATCTGTTCAAAGACATGGGTATTTGTGTTGTTGAAAATCTCTTCCCACCTTTCCTATCCCAAAGAGCGACGCATAGCGAGAGCGATTAGCTATTACCACTAGTCCTGTCCGAGTCCGAGTATCCTTTCCATCCCCTAATCTTCGAAAAAGAGAGATTGACTAATGAGTAGTTCTCGTAGAAAAATATATGCTGAGGTAAACTCTGTGAGGAGTCAAAATAATTAACTTGTCCATAGCTCCACTTAACCCTTTCCGGTACTATGTCGAATCTCATTCGACATTGATTTCTTCCTTGTAGGTCCAATGTCGACATTTTTTTTCATTTTTAGTATTGAATTAATATCAATAGCAAGTCCACATTTTGTTTTTCATATATATCAAAATATACATAATAAGGAAAATAAGTTATATATTTCAAAACTCAATTTCATTTTTAAGAAAAATCTAGTTTCATTCACAATACTGTAAATCTATTGTAGACAGTGAAACTTTTTTTTTTGTGGACCGGAAAGGGTTAACCTTAACACATTAGAATAAATTACTATTTTAAATTTAACAAATAAATTCATAAAAATAGTCATATTCGATCAGTTGGTTGTTGAAATGCCTTATTACTGATGCCAATTTACAGGAGCGTCATCCAACGGAGATGTCGCCAGCAGGGCAACGCCCAGCCCAACTCCGACACGCTGGCGCCGTCGTCGGCCACGACTGGCGGTGCCAACCAGCAGGCGGCCAACAACGCAAACGGTTCATCCTGCGTGAAGATTGTGCTCGACGAGAAGGTGATTCCTCACAAGTACGCCAGGGTGTTGCTGCACGCCGTCTACACCGATCAGGTACCAGAATGCCAACCTTACAATTGCATGCTACAAAATACCAACCTATTAACACATTGGATGCTGAGAACACGCCTAGTATGTTCAACTGCATACTAAGAAACAGGTTCAGCATTGAATGTGTTAACACCAGGGCTGTGGAGTCGGTAACAAAAAGTCCGACTCCAGCATTTACCAAAACCACGACTCCGGCTCTGACTAAAAAATGTTTAATATCGTCACTTTTTTCCCCTAATTTTCCTATTAATGTGTATTCAATTAAATTTCAACCCAATCAATGCGGCCAAAAGCCAAATTTGACATATTAAATGCAAAAATAAAAAGTTCAAACTTTTCAAAATTTCCCACTCCGAGTATGACTCCAGCCAAAACGCCGCAACGACTCCAACTCCGGCCAAAAGGCCCCGATTCCACAGCCCTGGTTAACACTGAAGCACCCCGGTACCGGTCCTGAAGGTGTTAAAATAAAAATATTTTAACCAAGTGCTCTGAAGCAATAAATATCGCATTTCAAAAACTATAGTTATGTAAATAGTTGCATGATGGAATTTCAATATCAAATATGAATCGTTTGAATTTTGTAGTTTTCCGTGACCTGTGTTGCCAACAACCCGGGTTTCGTCTTTCGGCATCTTCATGCATTTCGGTCGCACAAATAAAAATACTATAAAAATACTATTTTTATTGATTGAATTGGCATTTACTTGGTAGAACTCCAACATTATACTGTACAATTTCTGTACAACTAAAATACATTGCTAAATTTTCACCGTGTAAGGGGTCCCCAACCCATGGGTCGCGAACCACTTCGGGGTCAAAAAAGATTTTTGTTATTATACTGCTCTAAATGTGACCACCATATATAGCACGGGTTCCCAACCTATGGGACGCGTGTTTTCTGTGTAATCACCAACTTTTACAGTCAACTAAAAAAAATATTCACTATAATGCACTTTTGTTGTTTTTTTAAATTACCTTATTAAAAATGATTTTTTGAAATGCTTGGGGGTCGCGGGTAACATGGCTTTTATAAAAAGGGATCGCTGCCCGAAAAAGGTTTGGAACCTATGGTGTACAGATTTCAATGTAACAAATGTTATTTTATCCTTGCAGGTTGATTTGAACTTGATAATGCGAGGTGGGAGTTCCATATTCAGCTGCTCTCTGCTCGCCAATCACGGATCAAGTCTCGGAGAGGTAATTAGACACTTCAAATCTATTGCGGCCTTGCCACAAGTATGTGCGTAAAAGTACGATTTTAATGATTCACTTGATGGTGTGCGTTTCAGGCCCAGGCTCTGTCCAGCAGCCGCGACCAGTCATCCGGCAACAATCGGTCCGGCGGAGGAGGTGGCAACACCGGCGGTGGTGGAAACGTTGCCGTCCCGCACGCTCCATCGCCGCTCGAGGAGGCCATGGAGCTCTACGAGATCGGCAGGTAATTAGATAACTATTTATATTGGCTATCTGATGTGACCACTCAAAAGTTCAATTTCACATTGTGTACAATAATCAGTGTTCGCAAGGCCTTTTATACTAATGCAGTGGGCTCAGTTCCCTCTTCCATTGGTATGGTGCTGTGTTAGACAATCGAGAGAATTGGAATAAAAGGCCCTGCTATAAGTTATTGTTCAATGTGCCCAACTACATTGTGTTTATATCTTTCAGATTCTTAGAGTTGGACATCTTGAGCCAAGGCTGCGAGGACATCATCGCCGAGAGACTCAGCGCCAACAGTCTGGCGGCCGTTCTGAAGTGGTCGTCGCAGCCCCACGGCTCCAAATGGGTGCACAGGTAACGGACATCAATAAATTCACAACCATATCGCTTGCAAACTACGGGACGAAGCGAGAGCGAATAGCTAAGCACTAGTCCTAATCATAAATCCCTTCTCTTAAAACAAGAGAACTTAAACAAATGAATAACAAGCAGTTGTTGCAGAAAACTTCTGTTGAGATAAACTGCATTGGTAGTCCATATGCTACACATTGCTATGAGGTATCAAATTTGAATTGTTTGGCAAAATGGTGACGATGGACCTAGCTTTGAAATGCGCCACTGATGCCCCCGGGGAGCCTTAATCCTGCCTTTCTCTTCTACCAACCGAATGACCTCGGAAGGCCACTGATGACCAACCATAGGTGGGCAGCAAAGAGGTTGGCAGGTGTGTGTTCCAAATTAGGAACAGAAATCGTGCAGATAAACAAAAAATATGAAGTTCATTTTTGTATACGTGTTAAAACTTTTAAAGATTTATGGCAGATTCTTGGTTCATCTTTAACCAGTTAATTTGTTAAGTTTTAAATATCATAAATTAAAATGCAACCTCGTACGAGATATTTCTTCATTGCTGGTGTTTCATTTCCCTTCTAGACAAGCGCTGCGTTTCTTGCGCGAAGAGTTCCAATCGGTCGCCTCAGGACCCGCCCTGCCGCAGCTGGAGGCCAATCACCTGGCGCACGCCTTGAGGTGCCCGTTTCTGCAAGCGTCGGAGCTGGACGCGTTGCGCGCCGTCATACGGTGGGGCGAGCACAGGCTTGTGAAACGGATGGAGGACAGAGGTGAGCCGTTTTGCCAGTTTTTTTGACATTGAGCTGTTGTAGAACCCATGCATGGAGCAGATTTATATATCGCGTGCCGTAGCCCCTTAGCAACAGAGAAACCTAAGATATTTTTCTGTATTTTTCAGGAGAGCCTTCAACCAGTGGTCAATTTTTTCACAGATACAAATTGTCTTTTCATTATCTGTAATAGCGATGATTTGGCTTTTTGATTTATTTGCTTAATATAAAATAGTAATTTATTCTTATGTGTTGTTTTAAAGTTTAGTAACTATGAATGAGAAAGCAATTTTAATAGATACGTATTGAACTATATTTGTGTCCACTTTTCTTATTGATACATCTCTTGACACATAACGTAACATATTATTTTGTATCAGTAGACAATGCTCGCCATGAGCGAAACCGATCCTGATCAAATAAATTTTATGTTGAAAAAGTACTAAAAATGTATTATTATTTTTATTATAATGCCTTTCCACCAAGTATTGACAGTGAACACCATAAAAGTGATATTATTTTGTGTCTAGTGGCATCCATAACTTAAAACTAACACTTTCTACAAGAGTCAAAAAACATTATTTAGGATTTGGGTTAAAGGTGTTCAACTATTTGAATTTTGTACTTTTCAATGAGTTTTATCATTAATGACCCGGGTTTCACTTTCCGGCATCTTCAGGCTTTCAACTGTGTGGATAAACTAAAAGTAACAGCTTGATTCAAGTTTATCTGTGTACATACTTGAAATCACCATCACTTGAAATACATACCCAAATATTGAATAGGTGCCTAGTCTCCGATAGTTCGGGTTTCTAAAGCGCGGTCCACATCACGACGCTATGCGAGGTGAATTAAAAATGGTCTGTTGTGTGGAGATTTTACTACATACTTAGTTTAAGGGGAAATCTGCAATGATTTTTTTTTCGTGTATTCCAGAGCCGAATCTGCTCTCCCACACGGCGCACTCTGTGGCCCGGAAGGGGGTGAAGAAGCGCGATCTCAGCGATCTCGAGCTGAGAGAGCTGCTGGCTGACATACTGCCGCTGGTCAGGATAGACCACATCCTGCCGCCCAACAATGAACTTCTCGGACAGGTGAGCTTTACCGCGAATGATGTAACTCATTCACGTCGCTTGCGGCCATGGTCATACGTGTTTAGATTTCGCATCCAGGGCTGGGCTAAACTTTTGGCTGAACTTGGAAACGGGCTGGTTATATCGCTCATTATCATGAAAAGAGATTTGAATAAAACTGTTTTACATCTTACATAATTTTTTCAACATAACACCAGTTTGTATTTAATTTTAAAATATTTTAAATTTGCTAACTAAATAATGTTACAAACTTTAACTAACACACACAATCCAATAAATACAGTTTTTGAAATAATGATAATTCAGAATTAATAAAAAATATGTTTCCAACCAAGTTGTATAATGTCGAGCTACACTCGACATAGGAGTTCTAGGAGTTATTAATAAGGTTTACATGTTGCAGAATATGTGTTATAATCAATGTTATCTTCACATTTTATATAAATGTGTTTTTAATTTTCAGGCAATAAGGCGCGGTTTGCTCAGCAGTCCGCCGTCTTGTATGCTCGGCGATGAAGGCGGCAGCCACCCTACCTCACGCGCCGACGCTTGGATCAGAGGCAAGGGCCACGGAGGGCTCTACGTTCGGCCGCGTCTCTTCATGCCCTACTACGAAGAAGTCAAGGTAACTACTTTTAACAATGGCATAAAAGTTCAGGTTCGTATCAGAGTCTTGATTAGTTTTATTAAATTAGTCGCTACAATTAGTACTATAGTATATATGTTACAGTGAAACTGTATTCTCAGTGGAAATATATCAAGTAATAGATTTGTATGACAACATGATTTCACTGGTCACGATCAGGGAAATTATTGGCCCAAGTCGATGATTTGCCGGCCTAAAACTTTTGTTTGCTTCAATGAAACAAAATCAGCAAGTAGTCCCTTTCATAAAAAGAGAACCAAAGAAAAACACAGACAAACATAGAGCTGAAGATAGGGCGGTCAAATTTAATTTCAATGACAGCTTGGAGAAGACTATATTTTCACTGAGAATACAGTTTCACTGTAACATATAGATATAGTACTATTAGTCGCGATTTTGCCAGACCAATGAGACCTGAATTAGTTCCTGACCCATCAATGGCCTCTACAGATTTGTCGAATATAACAGCATTATTGACGTATTGAAAGTCACAAAGCCTCAAACCGGGAGCAAGAGATATACCACCATCGGGTAGAATTGGTCTCCGAAGTCAAATATAATAATAAAGAGTTACATGCAAATCGCAATCCTATCCCACAGTGTCAATGAGACATCGACTGCAAGACCAATTGCATGATTTATATTTAATGCACGATTCAATCGTTTATTTTAAATATTCCAGGCTCTCTTGGAGGACCAGCTCGTGCAGGAGACGGAGCTGGTGAGGATGAGGCGGGCCCGGTACATTCCTGACATTCCAGACACGTTGTACATGGTAATTATTAAAAAAAAACACTACTAAAACTTCTGCCAGCATTAGACAAAACACACGATTCAGACTCTGACATTGGCCAAAAAACTCGACTCCGAATCCAAAATTTTCAAAAAAATACGACTCCAACTCCAGCATTGACCAAAAACACGACTTCAACATTGACAAAAAATACAACTCCTACTCCAGCATTGACCAAAAACATGACAAAGACTAAAAAATGTTCACACATTTTCTACCTACCTTTCCTATTTATGTGTATTCAATTAAATATCAACTAACCAATTTAGCCAATAGCCAAATTTTACATATTAAATGCACAAATAAAAAGTTCAAACATTTCAAAATTTCCGACTCGGGCCAAAAATCCGCGACATTGACTCCAAAGACCTGGTTTTAACCTGTTGTTGAAATAATGCCCAACATTAAATGATTTGTAATATGCCAGGTATCGGCTGAGCCGCGCGCCAGGTCTTCGGCATCGTCATCCAACGGCATACCGCCGCACGCCCACCACAACCCCCTCGACTGCAGCCCCACCATCGACATGGACAAGTGCCCGGACCCCGACAACCTGCTCATGATGATGGGCCACCACGGCCGCAATCCCATGGGGCAGATGGCCTCGGCGATGGGGCAGGCCGGCGAGGACGGGGGGCCGGCGGCGTCGAGGCCGCTCTGCCTCCGCCCGGCCAGCAGGTGGTGAGGGCCATGCTCGCCAGAGAGAGGGAGCTGCGGAGGGCGCCGGCCTGCGTCAGAGCCAACGGCCTACCGCTCTCGCACACCGCTGAAATTAACAGACAGGTTCGTGGTGTTTTTTTAATTAATTTGCCTGCTAATGCTAGCATTGTCAAGCGTCAAATATATCAATTGTTTAGTATAGGCAATTTTTTTTTATCAAAAATATTTTATTTTAATTTACGGTATCTGTGTAGTCTTGTACGGTGGTGATTTTTCGTATTATAACTGCTTAAATGAACATACACTTTGACTATAATAAAACAAATTATATAGGTAGCACAAATGGCATCTAGGGCTGCCACAAAAAAATAATGTAATTTATGAATAAATTAGAATTAACTGGAAAGCTATTTTTTTTATAATAAACTATATTTTATAAATAGCACAAAATGCTATGTGTTGTTGCTACTCCCACTGATATTTAGCTATTCTCTTCTCACTCTGATGCGCTCTATCAATCGAGCGATCATTGTGATAATAAGGTGCCAGTCCTAGTGACGTCTGTTAGCCCAACTTCAAATAAAAAGAAAACGGTTCAACATATGGGTATTCTAACAATCACATTGCCTCCAAAAGGTATCTCTGCATAATATTGCATTTAAAAATATTTAATTTTTTTCAGGTTCGTGGTCGCGTTTAATTTGCCTGCTAATGCTAACATGGACAAGTGTAACATAATTCACAAAATTCGTGGAATAAAAAGTTCTTTTTAAGTTTAATATCAAAATAAACTTCCTCACAAGTTACAGCTGAACACATCGAAAGTAAGATTGTGTGCGATTTTTGTACAAACTTGGAACAGTAAAAGAATTCATCAATTCAATTTAATTCAGGGCTGTGGAGTCGTACTCGGACTCCAGCATTTTCCAAAAACATGACTCCGACTCCGATATTGACCAAAAACACGATTTTTTCCTACCTTTCCTATGTATCCAGCCAATAGCCAAATTTAAAACATATGCAAAAATAAAATGTTCAAACTTTTCAAAATTTCGTCCAAGTAGGACTCCGGCCAAAACGCCATGACGACTCCGACTCTGGCGAAAAAACCCTGACTCCAAAGCCCTGATTCAATTAATGTCATGGTTAATTACCTATTCCTCTCCGACTCGATGTCGACTCAAGGATGTGCTGAAAACTAATGCTCTTTATTTTTTCCCCCCTTTCAGATCCGTCTCCGCGTCGTCCGCGAGTTCAACCTCCCGGACAGCGTGGCCGACACACTGGAATCAGCCGCTGCTCTGGAAGCCGGTAACCGGTCGTCGTCCTCGGCTTGTGGCGATGACGATGATGACGACGACGACGCCATCCATCGGCGGAACAATGACCAGGACCGCAGGGCCATGATGGCACCCGCAGACAATCCGGAGCAGCATCAGTCCAGGTTGGCAATTGATTATACCGTTGATTTGTATGTACATGTATTTTGAAAGTTATGAAAGGAGATCTATTTACTCCCTAAATGACAACATGAATGATCTCCCTGAATGTCTTGTAATCTTGTAACTGCGTTGCCATTTTAAAATTGATTAAAAAATGAATCTACCTGGATTGAGACTTGAACCCATGAGTTTCGGAACCAAAGTCTGCGACATTTACACTTTTTCCGCGGATAACTATTATACTACAAGAATTTTAGAAATCCCTGTCCCACCTGTGTGCTATTCATTTATCATGTATTTTAAACGCAAAAAGTCTAAGGCTTTAATATTCTATTCCAATTTATAATCGCCAGGTCTTGTATGGACGGAGAGATCGGCCAGAGAGACGCCAACAGAAGCCACAGAAGAAACGCCCACGGCTCCGGCGACGCCATCGGTAAGTCCATGGATGACATACGAAAGGAGATTTTTTTATATTTAATTTTTTAACACTTTCCCTTTGACAAAAGAAACATATCTCGATTTATGCCCATTTTGAATTATGAATGCCACTAGATACAAAATAATATATTGTATTACGATATGTCGTGGGTCTAGGGACATACGGGCGAAACTACAAAAACAACGAACTGAGATAAATGGCAAAACAGTTTTCAATGTTAAGCTTTGTTCATACGGATTTGCAGGTAAGCCGAGCAAAATCTGGTAAACCCCTCATTCATATTTTTATATCTTATAGTACTGCATTTGAGCATGACAATGCCATATTTAACTCAAAACAGCCATTTTTGTAGTTTCGCCCGTATGTCCCCTACACCCACGATGTGCAAAGAGACCTCCGATTTACGAATATTTAAGAATAACTAAGATTTCAAACATTAATTTATCATTTTCTGTGTTAAATACACCCATGGAGACTATGAAATCAAATAATGCATACAAATTTGGATTTAAAAAATCTTGTACATGATAGTTTTGACACTGTTAACTCGATTTATTTTTTAATATCAATTTGCAACACACCGAAATCAGGCGTCTCAGCATATGAGACGCTAGCACTCCACGGGTTAAAATCACTTTATTGTTCATAGCTAACAACGCATTAGAATAAATTACTGTTTTATATTTAATACACAAATCAGAAAGCCAAAAAAACTAAATATTGCTATTTGAAGTATTATTGTTTGCTTCTTGCTGAAAAATTGAAAACTTTTGCTTATCAATTGCATCTTCCATTTTAGATTCGTGGTGCGGAGGATCGCCTGCAGGTGGCCGACGTCCGTTGCCTGCTCTGCTCACCGAAGGAGACGCCAATGGGTAACGTCACAAAAAATATTTACACAAAAACGTCTGTCGCCTGTCTCTCTGTCTGTCGCTTGTCTGTTTGTCTTTCACGGCATGTGCTGGTGACAGGTGGTGCTAAATAAACCAACCCACGCTACTCATCACTGGCATTCTCGTCATTACTAAAGAAAACTTTGCGATAGTAAGTCCAAAAAGGCGAAACACGTGTCACAATTAGTATCACAATACGTGGAATAATCAAAGTTATTTTCAAATGAACTTGAATGGATTGGAAGTATAATATATAATTGATTGAATTTACTTGGTACGAACTAGTTCTGACGAGGGGAGGACATAAGCCGAAATAGATATCAACTATATCTTATTCAATACTAGCCGGTACCCAGCAGGCGTTGAAATGCCACTCAAAGGAAGAAAGTGTTTGTGTTTATTGCTAAGTGCTTTCGGATTCACAATCATTTTAGATAAATTATTTTGATTTAATTTCACTAACATTGATCGGTATCGATGAAATTTGCCGTTAGACGTTGGCTGTTTGTCTTTTACCGATTGTCTATGGTACAACACACGGGCCACCTACTGAAAGTTAATTGTACTATGCCTATAACCTTGCGCAAGTGCAACAATAAATTGTCAAAACGAACGGTATGGCAGCGCATAAACTATGAAAAAACATTGATGTTTATATAAAAGATCTACTTTAAGCTGATTTTACTATGCCTATAACCTTTGCGCAAGTCCAAGCAATAAACTGACAAAGTTTTATCGCAATTGGATGAACGGTATGGTAACGCATAAAATACGAACAAACAAACATTCATTTTTATATATTTGTTTTTGTATATTTATTTTCAAGATCCAATGTTGAATGCAAACATAAACGATTTTTATGTTTTATTCCAGTCAAAGATCGGCCGAATCTTCAGCTCCCCGCTCGAGAAACCGCCGTCAGCCCCACCCTGGTCGAGGACTATCAGAGGCCATGCCCGACGTCGCGATGGCAACCAATTCCTTGGGAAGACTGCGTCTCGGCAGAGATCATGTCACGGTTCACGGCTCCACGTCGAGCACCTCCAAAAGTCACTACGGCACATCCACCGGTGACAATAATCAGCAACAGAAGACTCCGAAAAATCTGTACGCTCCACCCGAGGAGCAGAAGAATCTGTATGGAGCAAGCGAGCCACAGAAAAATTTGTATGGGGCCGTTGAAATGCAGAAAAATTTGTACGGCACTAGCGATGCGCAGAAAGGTATTTACGGCACGTCCGAACCGATGAAGAACTTGTATGGTATTCCGTGCGAGCCTCCAAAACCTACGTACTCTTCGGCAGATCACGTCAAGATGGTTTACGGCACGGCTTCCGATCACGCCAAACATGTCTACGATCAATCTAAAAATTTATACGGCGGAAACTACGAGCATCACGCGACCGCTAAAAATCCGTACAGTCATCAGCTGTATGGAACCTGCTCGCGTGACGGCGAATTCGAAAATGTACAATGTGACGATAACGCGAGGTTGAATGACGTCTCGCGTAACAACGTTTCATCGACCGGATTCAACGCGAACTCGAGAGAGATCTGCACGTTTGCAATGCTCGGTAGAGACGCTGATAAAATGTACGGCAGCAGAGAGATGCTGTGCGCTGTCGACCGCGCCCACAGACCTGTGATTCAAAAAGACGGATCTTGCAACTCGTACTCGTTGACCCGCGAAGAAAACAGACAGCCTCCACTGTCTCAACGGGAACCGTGCTCCAGTTATTCTCTAAATCGGGACGAGCACAACTTCACCGGGTACATTGACCACCATCAGTACGCCCGCGAGGTCAACCCATACTGTCTGAACAAAGAAAACTTGAATCAACCGCAGTACTCTGCTCAGCAGATGCATCCGGGGCAGTACTGCGTGAAAGACGACGGCAGAATCGCGCCCGTGCATCAGAACGCAGCGCAGTACTGCGGGGCGAAAGACGAGAGGCAGTACGAAGCCGTGGCCGCCCACCAGCATCATCACCAGCGGCAGTATTGCCTGCCGCAAAAGGAGGAGAGGCCGTCTTCATATTCGCTGAGTCGAGACGTCAACATGATGCAGAGGGACGCCGTCCCGTACTGCCTGAACAAGGACGAGAGGTCGGCGTACTCCCTGAACAGGGACTCGAGCGGCTACTGCCTCAATAAAGACGACAGGCTGAGGCACTCGGCGTTCATGAATCCCAACCAGCATCTGCTGCAGGAGGGGTGCACACTCGGCGGTATCAGGAACGTCAGAGGTGACGTCAGGGACCGGCGGGCCGTGCGTTACGCAGCAGGTAATTGAAAATTCTCCGTCTTTAAACAGTGTCCCAGAGCTCTGAGTTATCGATGCCACTAAATAAAAAATAATATGTTATGTTTCAAAAAGGCGTATCAATAGAAGTGGATTCGATATTTTTTGGCTTCTTTTTAAAGTAGAGAAAAATTAGTCTGGTTTCATTGTCCTCTATAAGCTGATATCGACTCAATGTTCAGAGAAATCACCGGCACGACCTTTCTTTTACTGAGACGCTGAAGATATGATGAGATCGGTGAGAGGAAATTTAAACCTTTCCCTGCTCAGCTCCCAAATGCAGAAATGTATCTTTTGAAGGTCAAACATTCAAGAATCAATTTACTAACATTAAAACATCTTCTTCTTTGACCGTATTTGGCGACCTCGCCGCGCCTGATTCACAGCAACCGTCGATTAATTTAATATCCTCTATGCTAGGCCAATTTACGAATATTTACGACAGCTAAGATTTCACAAATGAATTCATCAGTGTTGGTGTTAAATACATTCATGGTCATCAGGTCCAATAATGCACACATATTTGAATAAAAAATTCTTTTTCGTGATAGTTTTAACAATTTTTTTTCTATTTATTTTAAAATATCTATTTGCAATCAGCGTATGAGATGCACGCAATCAACAAGTTACATGTGCTGTTTGTTGCTTCATGGTTGAAAGGCGTTACTTGCTAATTAAACTACAGATCAGTGTACCAAGGAGAAATATTACTTTCAGATGTGGTGACATTCCAAAGGGCGGCGGAGGCGGACGGAGCGCAACCTCTTCAGCTCGATTTGGGAGACGGGAACCAACACTCGAGTCCCCGGAAGACAGTCTTCAGGTAATATTGTTCAACTCTTCCTATGCACTCACGGTTGTACTCGGTCAGAACCAAGTGCCACTTATTCAACGCATGCATACTGACTGTGCTTCAAAAACAGATGCCTGCGGCAAAATTAGGAGTACGGTGGTTTGATTTTGTCAGGAACACAGAGGTAAGAGAACGGACAAACCAGCCCCTTATTATGTCCAAAATAAGAAGGCGACGATGGACCTGGCTTGGACATGTGCTGCGTATGCCCCAGGTGAGCTTGAATCCTGCCTGCCTCTTTTATCAATGTGATCGACCCCGACGCTCTGGATGTACTCAGGGAAGCTACGGGACGCCAGGATTTCCTGGGAAGAAGTGAGGAAGTTGGCAGGTGATCCTGGAGGCAAAGTAATCATATTTCTACTCCTTCCGCTCTCATTACCGTCAGTGCATTGCTCATAACCAGGGCTGTGGAGTCGGTAAAAAAAAGTTCGACATAGACTCCAGCATTTACCAAAACCACGACTCGGACTCCGACATTGACCAAAAACACAACTTCGACTAAAAACAGGGTTAATATCGTCACTGTTTTTTGCCTAATTTTCCTAATTTTGTGTATTCAATTAAATATCAACCCTACCAATCCGGCCAATAGCCAAATTTGACATATTATATACAAATTAAAAATTTCCAACTCCGAGTACGACTCCGGCCAAAAACCTCCGACTCTGACTCCACAGCCCTGCTCATAACCAATACTGCATTTCCAGGTACCCAATCCCCGTGGAATAGAACGTCGGACACGAGAAACTCTGACCGGAACCCGTCCGCACGCCACAGCGTCCAATCAGACTACGGGCAGCAGCAGCAGGTCGCGGTGCCCCCTCAGAACCAACAGCAACAGCAGAATATGGCGGCCGGCGTCTATCAGGCTGTGCCGTCTTCCCCGAGCCGGGGGACTTACTCCAGATACATCTCGGCCAGTCAAAACGTGGTCGCTTCGGTGGCTGCGAACACCGCTCAGGCGACCATCTCCGCAGGGTCAGCTCAAGGTGGTGTCAAAGGTATAAACCCTCTATAAATCTTTTATCTTTTACCGGGCTTGTTATTTATATCAATTCATTCTTACATTATTACTAACATAGAAATATTCAAATAGTTGCGATGATGTTGAATGTTCAAAAGTAGAGTGATCTCATCCCGTCGGCAGGCTGTGGTTCTACTCCTTGTAAGAACAAACAACTCGTGTTCAAAATTATCATGACCATTCAATTCAATATTCTCAAGAATGTTAAAATTCTTATTATGGCCACGGATGAGCTGAAAGAAATTTACAGCAAGATACGTTTCTCTTCGAACATTCAAACTAGTGGGCATGCTCACACGCTTGAAAAAAGCCATGGGTAGTATCCTATTTTGAATTACGAATGCCACTTGATACATAATAATATATTGTATTACGTTCCACAACCCTTGTAAACCCTTGAAAAAAAACACGACTCCAACATTTACCAAAAAATGACTCCGACTCCGACATTGGCCAAAAACACAATGCCGACTTTTTCGACCACGTTTTCTCCTACCCTTCCTATTTATGTGTTTTAAATTAAAAATCAACAAACCAATCCGGCCAATACCCAAATTTGACATGTTATTGTAAGATCAAATTGAAAAGTTTTTCACGTCTCCGACTCTGGCCAAAAGACCGCGACGACTCCGACTTCAGACAAAAAACTGCAACTCCGACTTCACAGCCTTTATCCCAAGCCATGAGTAGTATCCACATGTCCTCACAATGATTGTGAAGTCGGAGTATTCTTTTATAAGCGGCAATGAGTTAATGAGCACCAGCTTACTGCAAATTTTGCATATCAACAAAGCTCGAAAGAAAGTGTGTATAAAGAGCTGATGAATACCGAAAGCTAAACTCTTAGTTCTTCTTTTTGCAGTGCCGCACAATACCCTGCAGGGACCTTCGTCGTCAGCTCCTTTCTCCGACCCCACTGCGATGGTGTCGTCGGTCAACGCATCTTCCAGTAACCAAATCAACCCGTGTCCCGGTAACGTTGCGAGCGTTCAGCTGAGCTCCAGTGGCGGCGCTGGCTCATCTCGGCAGCAGGGCCGGCAGCAGAGGTCCAACCGTCTGGTCCAAGAACTCGCCCCTCCCATCGCCTTCGCAACTAACGTAAGCGAAACCCTAAAATATAGACGGTAATACCAGGGCTGTGGAGTCGTTAAAATAAATTACGACTCCGACTCCAGCATTGATCAAAAACATGTGTTTTTTCCTACCTTCCCTATTTATGTGTATTCAATTATATATCAACCAGCCAATCCGGCCAATAGCCAAATTTTACATATAATATGACTCCGAGTACAACTTTGCCCAAAGGCCTGAGATGACGCCGACTCTGACTCCACAGTCCTGCTTATTCCCCATAAAATTGAATGGATCAGGACCGATTTCGCTCATGGCGAGCATTGTCAACTGAAAGTTGAACTCAGTTTTAATGTGGAAATTTTATGTGGAAATAAGTACTAAAAATGTATTATTATTTTTATCCTTTCGATGTGTTCGGCGGTAACTTTGTGGAAGTTCATTTTTGTATGAAATTTTAAATAACATTCCATTATACCACGTTTTAATTATGACATTTATTCCTTTAGCAATCTTTGCGATAGTAAGTCTGAAGATGCATGTGATCACTTATTTATTTTAAAATAGCTGATAATCAATTTTAAACGTTTCCATCTCCAGGGTTTCTCAACCCTGCAGCACCACGGCCGCAGCAGATCACCCCGCGTCGCGCAGCCCGGCCATGCGACGCTCCAGCGACCGCGGGCCACGGTCCCCAACCCTGCTGACATGGTACAGAGCAGTATGAGCGCTCAGAACCACCCCAATATTCAAAACGTCCCGTCGAGCTCGTACGCTTGCGACAGCCTCGGCAGCTCTTGCTACGGAGTGCCCGGATTGACGAACAACAGCCAGAGGTCATCAGGCGTCGGCGAAGAGGACAGCAACGCGTTGGGGCTGAACGCCGTGACCGCCGCGGTGCACAGGTCTCATAGTGCGGGGTCCATGGCCAGCATACACGGTGACGGAGGAAAGAATAACGTTCAGAACGTTTCCGGTGAGTTGATACTACTTAATCGGCCACATGAAACACATCTCAATTTTTTTCCAGCAATGAGTGTATATCAGTGCCTGAGGCCCGCAAAGACATTTCTAGCGGCCCGATATGACAAATATCAATCACATATCATCTTCATCTTCCTTTTATGTTATGTGGCATTTTCATGGAATTGACTTGGCATTTAAAGGGTTAATCACTTTTACCCATGCGGCCCTCGAACTTGATTGTCTGGCCCTTCTCCCAAAAAGGCTGTGCATCACTGGTTTAGATCAGCTTTAAGGAAGTATTATTAAATAATATCCTTATTAGGAAAAGTTGCTCGCTTAATGCAACTCATGAGTAGTATAATTATTGGTTGTTTGTTTCTATCCCCCCCCCCCCCCCTAAACTCCAGTATGAGGTCAAATTTGGACGTAAGAAAAATCCTTACTTCCTTACAAAAATAATATTAACCTATTAATCCTGAAACCTAAAAATGGTGAGACTAAAATTACTTATTTGTACTATTTCAGGTTACAACTACGCCCCAGCCGTGGTGTCGTCGTCGTACCCGTCCTCCCACCAGACTCCCCAGCAGCACCAGTTCCACGAGCCAAGCGTCGCCCACAACACGTCACCGCGCCACTTCCGTTCGATATCCTCGCTCTCCCATGAGCCGTTCCCCTACCATTCGGAATCGCCACGCGGCAACGTCCCCCTGCCCGCCCTCAACTACAGCAACTCCTCCATGGAGAACATCATCGCCGAGAACAACAGGATCGTCTTCACGCGGGCCGCCAGCTACAGATCCAGCCCGTACCAGGAGCTGCCGTATTCCAGGGTTGAGAGCCCCTTCTCGTGCGTCCAACGAGGCGATAGCCCGTTTCAATCGCGCGGAGGGAGCCCTTTCAGAGCCCTGGACGGCACGCCAACCGGACAGTTCTCGCGCGGGAACAGCCCTTACTTAACGACACAGCAAGGGTTGCAGACGCGTGCTCAAAGTCCGAAAGCGGCGGTTTTAACGTACAGTAGAAACGTTACTGGTTCACCCAACAGCTTAAAGGTTATGTCTTCTAGCTCGAGGAGCCAAGGCGGATCACCGCTATCGAGTTTCAACGCAGCGAGTAAACAACGAAATTTCCCAAGCGTTGAAAGCAACGTAAAGAGTAAAAGTAAAAACGACGCAAGAAGTCACGCGGTGCAAGTTAAAACTCCATCAAACGTCGTTAGTAAAAATCAGAACCGCAATTCAGCCGTCGTAGAAAATGAGCAAGCGTCCAGCAATAATCCGCGCAGTACTCCGTCACCGTCTAACACCCTGAGCTACAATCAAACGAAACCGGCGCCGCCCAGAACGGAGTGTCTTAACGTGCCGGAAGCCAGATCTTCGCCTTCAACGAGCGCACAGTCGAAAACTCACCAGAGCAGCAAGCGCGCGCAAGACGCTTTCGAAGCGTCGTCAAGCAGGGCGTCGCCTTTGGTTCAGCCGAAAGACGACAAGCCGAGAGACGGGAAGGCCCCCGGGCAGAGTCTGATGACGAGCGCCTCTCAGTACCACGTCGGGGCGCCGCCGCGTTATTTGTGAAGTCGGCTGCGCGACGCCGGATTCTACATGACGCTCTAATAAGACACACGGCGTCGAATCCTCATTGGACTCTTTTAGTATAAGCATGTACAGTGAATCGTCAGTGAACAGTGACGCAAGAACAGAGTTCGATGACGTTATTTTAATACTTTCGATTGATTCGGCGGTAACTTTGTGGAAGTTCATTTTAATATAAAATTTTAAATAACTTTGATTATTTCACATATTGTGTTACTAATTGTGACACGTGTTTCGCCTATTTCAGAAGCATCTTCAGACTTACTATCGCAAAGTTTGCTCAAGTAATGAAGCAAGATTGATTCTAATATTTTAAAATGATAGAATTACAAAATGGAGCTTGGGATTATTCCTTTTTACTATAAGCAAGGAGGGGGATTTATACAATCAAAACAAAGCAAACAAATAACTACTAAAGACGTTAGCGTAACAAAATATAAACTAATGAGGTGCATTCAACTAATCAGGCAGGGTTGGGTTTAACCCTTTAATTGGAAATAATGTAAGCAGTGGCGTTTTATCATTTTAAAATATTAGAATCAATCTTGCTTCATTACTTAAACGTAAACTTTGCAATAGTAAGTCCGAAAATGCCTCTGAAAGGGGCGAAACACGTGCCACAATTAGTAACACAATATGTGGAATAATAAAAGTTATTTTGAATTGTATACGTTATTTGAATTCAAATGTACTAGAACAGGCATGCCCGAAACTTGGCCCTTTGAAGATTTTGTGGTGGCCCTTACGAGGTTTATTTAACATTAAATCTTGATATTTTGTTGTTGGCAAAAAATAAAATGGATGGCTAAATTTATGATGATTTTTGACCAAGGTGCAAAGGTACCACATCTCACTGTGAGTCGAAGTGTCGAAACAGGTTGATTGATGAAAATTTCACTAATCTACTGTGATGTGAGACGTCCGAATTACCTGTCTACAAAATATTCAATATTCCGACTGAGGGTGCTTGATGGAATTTCAATATCATATTTGAATCGTTTGAATTTGGCATTTTTCCACGAGCTCTGTCGCTAACGACCCGGGTGTTCGCCTTTCGGGACCTTCGGGCATCCCAATTGCACGGGTGTACTTGAACTGCACTAAGATGCTAACTCGAAACTCTTGTAAAAGTACAAAATTCAAACTACAAAATATCGCATTTTGAAGATTTTCAAAATATTTAAGTGTGGTTCCCCATCGGGGACGTGCATTGTTTTATTTGGCCCACCCAATTTGGCATCTCTATAATAGGACAAAGGTTAAGTTTGCGTGTTAAAAAGAAACAAGCCATTCCCTACACTAGTGAGTGACCCGCGAATGTATTTTAACGGGGGTGCAATGCAATTGCGATGCGATAAGCATGATACCGTAAAGTTCCCGCAATCTGTTATTGAAAGCAACTGATCATCGGCCTGAATTTCACTGCACAACAATGTAAATAAAATAGTTGATAGTTTTAACTTAACGTTAAAGATATGGATTCGTTATTCGATCATCCAATTTAAACCCAAATTGATATTATGTAATAACGCAACCAAAATCGTTAGCCACAATGGCCTAAGCTCGCATTCCGATCAATAAGACGCATCCTTATCTTATATATAAAAATCAATATTTGTTAGTTTGGTTGTTTGCACTCTGCCCTGCCGCACCGTTCATCCGATCGCAATGAAACTTGGTGCGGAGGTTTTTGGCTTAGTAAAATGAGCTTACATACAGTAGGTCTTTTATATAAAAATCAACACTTTTTTCATATTTTATGCGCTCCTATACCCGTTCGTTTTGACAACTTATTGTTGCACTTGCGCAAAAATTATAGGCGTAGTGTAATTAACCTTCAGTAGGCGGCGCGTGTGTCCTACCATAGAAACGGCAAACGGTCCTTGATACCGATCAATGTTAGTGAAATTAAATCGAAATTATTTATCTAAAATATTGTGCATCCGAAAGCACTACAATAAACACAAACAATTTCTTTCTTTGAGTTGCATTACAACACTTGTATTTAATAAAAACCACGAGTATCATAGGTGATACCCGGGGCCCCAAGAGATTATGCAGAAATCGGGAACATTATTATATTCTTTTGATCGGAATGCGCGCAGTAAACTCCGAATATGAGTGGCTGATGTTAAAATTGCGTATTGGCCACGCCTCCAACATTCCTTGATAGGATGGCGAACTCAAGGCGCTATGAAATATGTAAATATTTATCTTAGATACTTTTACATAATGTCTTAACGATTATATCACAATAAGGATTCGTCTCAAAATATTCTACTGTAATATATTACATATTTTTAAGATTACAATGTTTATAATATATCTTTATACATGGGTATAAAAATTTTAATGATCGACTAGTTGTCGTGTGTATTGGGTGAAGCGAAAAGAAATGGCCATGTTTTAGTTGTTCACTGTACCATCTACCATAACGCCATCGTTTTTCACTGCGATGAAAATGCCAATTCAATCAATAATTAAAATATCAGTATAAAATAAATAATAAATTTGATTATTCCACGTATTGGACACAATACGTGCAATTGTTGTATCGGGCCGCATGAAATGTCATTGCGGGTTGTGCATCACTGTCTTCAACAGATGGAGAATGGATTTCTTGCATAATTCATTAATATTCTTGTTTTTTTAGGCATCTCCTTGATATTGGTTTTCCATTTAACCACCTACCGCCACTTTTTAAACTGTCAATAACACATTACATCGACTCAGCGGTAACTTTGTGGAAGTTCATTTTAAATATAACATTTAAAATAACTTTGATTATTCCACGTATTGTGTTACTAATGGTGACATGTGTTTCGTCTCTTTCAGAGGCATCTTCGGACTTACTATCGTTACTATCATTATTTCCAACGACAGGCTTAACCCTTTCCTAATTGATTGCATCTCATTAGTTCATATTTTTTAATTGCTAACGTCATTAGTAGTATAATTATTTGTTTGCTTTGCTTTCCCCCCTCCTTGCTTCCCGTAAAAAGGAAAAATCCCAAACTCCATTTTATAATTTTGTCATATTAAAACATTATAATCGACTTGCTTTATTACTTAAGCAAACTTTGCGATAGTAAGTCCGAGAATGTCTCTGAAAGATGCTAAACACGTGTCACAATTAGTAACACTATGTGGAAAAATCAAAGTGATATTTTTTTGTCATTAACACTTTCGAGGATTCAAGACGTCTCCGTAAATATTTATCAGACGCCCTGGGCATCTCCTTCTGCCGAAAAATTGCGCCCACTTTTCACTCCACCTACTACGGCAACAGACGTGTACAATTCTTTACAAGGTATATATATGTATTAGAAACATGATTTGATATTATTAAATATATAGAGACAACACAATAACGTAGCGTTAAGATGTACCATATGTTAAAGAATGTATCGCGCTCCGGGTCCTGTTGTCCTAGCGTGGTTTGCTGGCTCTGAAATCATTACACTGTAGATCAGTGCTTTTCGAACTTTGTACATCTGCGGACCTGTGAGAACTATATAGCGTTTCACAATTGTCAATGTTGCATTGAATTTTATTTATTTACTTTTAACATCTTTTGGCTAGTGAGACATCTGTTGTTGCTTTGATAACTCTGCTACAGATTATAGACTACATGTGATGCAATCCAATATCACTTTTAAGGTGTTCACTGTCAATACTTGGTGGAATGGCATTATAATAAAAATAATAAAACATTTTTAGCACTTATTCTACATAAAATTTATTGGATGAGGACCGTTTTCGCTCATGGCGAGCATTGTAAACTGATAAGAAAGACAACGAAACAGTGATATTTGTACAAAGTTTAAGTAAGAATAACAAGGTGTGACAAATAATTGGTATTTCAACCAAGCAAATAAATTGAAGCAAAATGGAAGAAAAATATGTTATAATTAAAATTATTGATTGAGTAGGCATTTACTTGGTAGAACTCATTATAATACGGTAGGAAAATAACAATGTATTTTAGTTCTACATAAATTATTTTATATATTTGTTGATAGCTATTTCGGCTTACGCCTTCGTCAGAACTATGTTTTAAACGTGTATTAGAGATAACTCATATATCTATGCTAGACAGGGTGCCCCGTACATCCTCTCTTTCTGTTCAAACCATACCAACGTCACATGGAAGAATTTAGATAAGTTTAATTTATTGGTCTAAAGTAATGGTGAGAAAAAAATAATCTGGGTATTTTTGGGTTATTTTTATCGTGTGAAACCACTTAAAATCTGCAATGTCTTAAGTGCATCTATTTTTAATTTTTAAATTGTTTTTAGTTTATTGCTTGATAAAGGATTTAGAAGAGTTGAAGCGTTAATAGAAATCTGGTCGTTAAGAATTTCATAGGATTGATTATACCTATTAATTTCTAGCTGTTCCATGTGACGTTGGTATGGTTTGAATAGAAAGAGAGGATGTACGGGGCACCCTGTCTAGCATAGGTATATAAGCTATCTCTAATACACGTTTAAAACATAGTAATAAGGCGTAAGCCGAAATAGCTATCAACAAATATATAAAATAATTTATTTAGAACTAAAATACATTGTTATTTTCCTACCGTATTATAGTTAAAATGTTGAAGACCACTAAGCAATGCAAGCTGTAACATTAAAAATCAATTAAGTATGAATTTTCATTAGCAAAGTAAAAACCAGTATTAAATGCACTTATTTTGCATCTTGTAATTCTTACTTAATCTTTTCTATAAATATCACTGATTCGTTGTATTTCAGTTGACAATGCTCGCCATGAGCGAAACCGGTCCTGATCCAATAAATTTTATGCGGAATAAGTACTTAAAAATGTTTTTTATTATTTTTTTATTGCAATCCAATATGATTGAAAAGGAAATAGGACGACATAGACTTATACCCTTCCAGCGCATGACAATATTGTATTAAGCAAGGCTGTGCAGTCGGAGTTGCGGTATTTTGGCCGAATCGGAGTCTTGAGACATTTTTTATTTATGCATATAAAATATGAAAAATTTGGCAATTTGACTCGGAGTCAGAGTCATGTTCGACTCCACAGCCCTGGTTTCATCACAGAAAAAGTCTTGGAAACCCTGACGTATGGAAATGTTTTTTGCTATCGTAAACGTAACGAAATTCATTGAAATTTACTTGACCGAAACATGTAGCGTTCCAACCAGGGCTGTGGAGTCGGTAAAAAAAAGTCCGACTACAGCATTTACCAAAACCACGACTCCGAATAAAAAAAGGTTAATATCGTCACTTTTTTCCCTTAATTTTCCTATTTGTGTGTATTCAATTAAATATCTACCCTATCAATGCGGCCAAAAGGCAAATTTGACATATTAAATGCAAAAATAAAAAGTTCAAAATTTCCTACTCCGGCCAAAACGCCGCGCCGACTCAGACTCCGGCCAAAAAGCTCCGACTCCACAGCCCTGGTTCCAACGATGCCGTTATTTTGTAGTGTAAAAAGCCAAAAGCCGCTGAGTCACACTGAGTTTTAGTCGAACACAATCTCAAGGTCAGTGGAAATAAATAATCTTTTTCTTTTTGGTCAATATTGATTATTGTTATTATTGATAACTGTTTCTGGCAATGTAAAATATGTTCATTTTTTTTTTGTGTACAGTTATTCTTAAGACGTTATTTAAATATTTAAAAAAAATGTGCACAGATGAAATACGAACAATTTGACCTTGAAAACCCGAAGCGTTGTATAGCATTCTATCGCCCCAAGTGTAAAATGTGACAGTCAATTCTGCTTAACTCGTTTGAGTGAGCCGCGATTCTAAGATTCTGGTTGTCTGACAATTTTAATGCATCAAAACACTGTCAATATAAAAAATGGCTCAATGAAAGTAATGTAACACATTTGAACTGATTTAGAATTTCGACTGAGGGTGCTTGATGGAATTGCAATATCATATTTGAATTTTATACCTTTCCGTGAGTTTTGTCGCTAACGACCCGGGTCTCACCTTTCGGTATCTTCAGGCATTTCGAGTGCACGAATGAACTTGAATTGATGCTTATCCGACATAGCTACGCTGCATTGCGAGGATATATGTTAGTAAATTCATTAATTGCCGTAATTCTTGTAGAACTGAATACTTATATTTTTAATAAATTACAGTCAAACCTCCTATAGAGGCGTTTTCTATAAAACGCATGTAATATTATACATAAACATCTGCATTGGAATTATATATATGTTATATAAAATATGTGTGTATGTATGTACAAAAATGGGATAATGTTATATGTACAATTTTAAAATTGATTTCGTGCAATTTTCAAAAAAAGAAACAGCTAACCCCAAATTTTGTACGAGTACGTGTTTCTTTTTGGCACGGTCCCTATTTCAACGCTATAGGAGGGTTGTGTCTGTTGTGTTACTTGAAACAAATTCGTTGTAAATAATATAATTATCAAATCGCGCAATTGTTTCGTTTTGTAAATAAAATTGCATTTTTTGAATTTAATTATAGTTAAAATTGTAAGGGGTTTTATTGTAATGTATTTTTAAAAAAATTGTACAATATTTATTGTTTCCATTTGTGATGGGATATTGTGTAATCGTAATCGAAGATAATAAATGTAGCCTCGAGGCGTCTGCACGGGGCTCCTGCTACGTTTGTCAAGTAAGTAACGATGTTTGTTGGAAACATTGACTGGTTATCGATTCTATGACCGCGGTTGACAACTGCATACGTCAAGAAATTGGAAATTTTGTACAAATTAATATTTAATCACTTTTAAGGTGTTCTCTGTCAATACTTGGCGGAATGGCATTATTATAACACAAATAATATTCAAAATAACTTTGATTATTCCACGTATAGTAACACGTGTTTCGCCCCTTTCAGAGGCATCTTCGGACTTACTATCGCAAAGTTTGCCTAAGTAATGAGTAACACATTACGTGTAATAATCAAAGTTATGTTAAATATTATATTAAAAAGAACTACCACAAAGTTACTGCCAAATCCATCGAAAGTGTTAATAATTTAACCTTATTCCACATAAAATTTATTCGATCAAGACCAATATCGCTCATGGTGAGTATTGATAAATAAGTCATCATTAGTGATCATGAGTGCATCAGTTGAAACTACGCACGCTATAAGCGAAACCGTCCTGATCTCATAAATTTAATGTGTAATAAGTAGTAAAAATGATTTTTTTATTGTTACTACTAATAAATATAATATTAACCCTTGAAGGGTGACTGTCAACTTTGGTCATAGAATCTTTTCAGTTGTTTCTAACCCATCTCACAATATGAAATTATTGTTAAGCGACAATTTGAATGCATATTGTGATGTATATTATATAATTACACAGCGGATCTCGGTCTAAATCTTTTTCACTTACCTATGTGTCAAGCCGTGTGGTAACCTTACTGGACCATTTAAAATTGTCATTATTTAAGCTTATTACATAGGATCTTTCAACGAAGACGCTTTGCCAGATTCAAAACAAAACATTTGGTGTGGCACACCAGATCACTTATGTGTACGATGCGGCCACAGGACAATTTTACTTGAGAACTACTGATAGAAATAAAAATTGTGATAAAAATAATAAAACATTTTTAGTACTTATTCCACATAAAATTTATTTGAACAGGACCGGTTTTCTCTCACGGCGAGCATTAACAAAACAAAAAAGTACTTAAAAATGTTTTATTATTTTTATTATAATGCCATTCCACCAAGTATTGACAGTGAACAAATTGTGAGGTAAAAATTTCAATATTTGACAAAGTTCTAAGATTGTCATCATTATTTCCATCATTAGATCTTTAAGATTGTGCAAAAAATATGCTTAAAATAAGTAATTTGAAACATTTTTTCTTGCTCATTGTTACAAGAGAATTTTAATCAATCGAAACTTCAAACGCTCATATCTCAAAACAGTGTCAAGAGCAGTTAGAGCCTTTTCAAAGTAAAGTGTCGAAGTGTTAATGAACTGTTATACTACTTTGGTTGCGAAAAGGAAATAGGCCGGATATCGTCTGTGTGTTTATGAATTGTTGAGTTCCCGTGCGAAGTTGTTCATTCGATATTGTAGAAAATGTACGTTGAATTGGAGGAATTTTATTGTGATCAAACAAATCTCGTAGAAGGTATGTAAAATGTAAATTTAAAAAATAAACAAATATGTGTACAGTCATAATGTATTGAGGAAAAAAAAAACAAATATGTTTATTCAATATTATATTCTATGAACTATTATTATATATATTAGATAACGTGTATTTATTGCTAAAAAAAACATATGCAAAATAAAGTTATATTAATTTAAAAATTGTGTAGTTTATTATCGTAGTGTTGCCAAGAAGAAAAAATTGGTATTGCCGACATTTTAGCATTGTTAAATCGGAAGGGCGTACATATTTTTTTTTTTTCATTATCAGGTTGATAGTATTTTGTTTCAAATATTTTTCTGGTAGGTACAGGAGAACTATAGTTGATATTCTATTTTTTTTTTTGCTTGTTGTTCAAAAAAATAATTGACTTCTTTGAATGATTGCCCGGGTTCGAGTCCCGGTACAAGAAGATTTTTTCAGTCAGTAAATCGATTCTGTTCGAAAGTAATGATGGTGGTTTGTGTAGTAGAAAAAGCTAGAGCGATTAGCTAACCACTAGTCGTGTCCTCTTTATTGTATCTTTTCAGTCCATACACTCTTGAAAGAAAGAGAGGTTGAGCAACAAGCAGTTCTCGTGGAGAAAAAAAAAGAATCGACTGAAGGTCCTTGATGGAATTTCTATGTCAAATTTGAATTTTGTACTTTTCCATGAGTTTTAATTAATAAGTAAGTTAATAGATACACGGGCCGGCTTGTTACGTCGATAAATCACCGTCTAACAAAGATATTATCTATGAATAATAAATAATAGTTAGGTATATCACGTCTCGTCAATATAATTTAATTAATTTTGTAGAATAGCAACATTTGTTTAATTGTCACTTTCAAAACGGCAACTTTGTAAATAAAATATTGATAACAGAAAAAGTGAAACTACAGAATACATTTGCGGCAGCTGTACTATTCAAAGTAAGTAAATCAATTTGCTCGTATATTGTTGTAGTAAAGATATTGAATTTTATTCATTTTTCATTATTTCTAGATAGTGTTTTCTATAATACACAATTGACAAAGCTTTTGTACAATAATAGTTGGGTTATGTTAGAAGAAACGTCAAATCATCAGTTTTTATTTCATTCTCTACAGTTGGTATCAGTTGATTTCTGAATCGCTTTTTTCCAAAGTGGTCGACAACATGTGAATGTTTTTTAGTGTTGGTGCGCTCCTATCTCATATTTTCTGAAAAAATAATACCATCTTACCGTAAATTTGAAATTGTTATTTCCTGAGTTTGGCTTCATACAATGCTTCTTATTACACATCCTTAGTAATCATCTAGCCTTGTCCATAATTAATATTATTTCAATTACCTAATAAACTAATATTTTAATTACATCAACTAAATTGGGTACCAAAATCGGCATCTGTAATAATGGTTTCCGATATATGTGTAGTTCCGCTGTTCGTCGGTAGGTCCTCAATAGACGACATTTTTTGTTACTCTATGATCACATTATTATACTAAATTTAAATCTGCCATATTATATACCTAAATAACCTTTGTCCCAGTATACCTATATTTTAAAAAAAAACTCAATAATTATTGACAATTCTCATATAATTATCGGACGATTAATCTATCTTCGATCGTATTTTTAAATATGCATCACCATGAACAAATACTTGAATTGCGCAACACAGCTGTGAGTGATCAAACCAAATAAACCTTTTTTTATTCAAACTTAGTCTTTGAGCATTGGTTATGCCGACTATTCAATATTATTTTGTGTTAAATTGCACAATCTCGACTGTAGTGGAGTTTGTACATTTGTTTTTTATTGGTTTGGCGCCTTTTCGTTACAAATTATAGCTTATGGTTTTAATAGAGAATTAATAGCGCAACGATGTTACAATAGCGTATTCTATTTTGATCACGTGACCCTTCGTCTACCGCCAAAACTCACGTCACCCAACCGCTAGCAGCTAAGAATTGCAGCAAAATTGCAACAATAACCTGTGAAAATCGTTTATATCTCGTTAAAACGCTCGAACGCAGCAAACTCTTTTGTTTTGTGTAATCAATAGCAACCAAAAAACATGGCTAAAGTCCATATCACGAACGTTGTAGTGCTGGACAATCCAAGTCCATTCTTGAATCCCTTCCAATTCGAACTGACTTTCGAGTGCATCGAAGAACTGAAAGAAGACCTAGAGTGGAAAATGATTTACGTCGGTTCCGCAGAGACGGAAGACCACGATCAAACCCTGGACACAATATACGTAGGCCCTATACCCGAAGGAAGACACATGTTCGTATTTCAAGCACCCCCTCCTGACGTAGCAAGGATACCGGAAAACGACGTCCTCGGCGTGACGATCGTTCTCCTCACCTGTTCTTACCGCGGACAAGAGTTCGTACGCGTCGGATACTTCATCAACAACGAATACTGTGAAAATGAACCCGAATTACGCGAAAACCCTCCGCCGAAACCGCAGTTCGACAAAGTGGTTCGAAACATTCTTGGATCCCAGCCCCGCGTCACCAGATTCAAAATCAACTGGGACGACACCCCCAACGGCGGCGCCCCCATCACGGACGGCGGCGATCAGAACGCCGGCGAAACCAGCTACAGTGCGAACATATCGGCGAGTTCCGTGCCGATGGATCACGACATTTTGAATGATAGCCAATCTCTGATGGGAAATTTCGCCGATAATTCTAATTCAGTGGCCGCGATGGAGTGTTGACCGAAGACTAGGGCATAGTTGCTATGTTTTTCAAGTGTTTCGGGACTAAATTGACATTCAATTGTTTTCTTTTTTGTTTTTGTTTTATTTTACTTCGCAAGCACGTCGTTCTTTTTCTAAGGTAAATGTACCAGTAGCTGACCGTTTAAGAGAAAATTTCAACAAAAATAACGATTAAGGTTTAGCATTGTACCGAATGAGGGCAATGCAAGTATACTCATATTGGATCTTATGTCTTAATTAATATTATCTAACAAAAAATACGAAAGGGCCTGTTGAGAAAAAGTTGTGCTAAATTATTTGAAGTCATGTTTTTGTTGCAGTAGTTGACCATCTCACAAATTGAAAAATCTAGTAGTTGACCATGTCTTAACAGGGGGCTTTATAGTGAACTTTCTGTCAGAGTTGCCTCAGGGCTTTCTGTCACACCACTCTCGGTTGAATCAAGTAGCAATGGGTGGTTCAGGAACAAGGTACACACCGTTACTAGATTGATCACCTAAGAAATTTTAAATAAAACACTTTCATCACTAGGTGTTGTTTTCAAATGGCCACCCTGGCACTCCATTGGTTGTATAGTGATGTGTTAGTGGCTCATTCCGACCACAGATGCCTTAAATTGTCTTAACTTTACAATTTTGAGCAAACCCGCATCTGCATTTCATATTTTGGGCCATTCTATTCTCAAACGGTTAACTACTGGTACACGGTCAACAACTGGTACATTTATTTACCTTACTGGAAAATTTACCAAAAGCCAACTATTCAAATCTCGTAGTTAATTTAATTTTTAATACTAAAATACAATTGAACCAAACATTTTCATCAAGGAAATGGATTATTTATTCGAATTTCGAAATATTGCATTGCCATATTTCCAATTTGTCTCTATGGATTGTTCTTCTATATTAGAAGAACAAACCATTTGAAAAATTATGGTGACTTTTTCAAACTGAAATAATACTCTTTATTTCTTGTAAATCATTGGTTTTCTTGATTCCTATGTATTCTAAAATGACATTTTCTTATTTGTTATTGAATTAACTACAGAACTGCATTGTCATTAAAGGCATTTGGTTAGTTTTCGTGTTGGAAAAAGAGTTATATGTTTACAAGATATTTACCATTTTTTGTTGTTTTGTCTATTGCTAGGTAACGATGTAGTGATTTAAAACTTTTTATTTCAGTTTAAAACATTCTTTATAATATTTTTGCATCGAAACGAATACTCAGTATAATGGAATTCAATATCAAATCTGATTTGGTTCTATTGTGTACAATTCTGTGAGGTTTTTCATAAACGACCTAGGTTTCTCCTTTTGACATCTTCAGGAATTTGAAATGCACAGATAAGCTTTGTATATAAGATTAAAAGTAAAACCACTACGTTTAAAAGTTATTTACTGCAATCTGGACTAATTAGTTATTGATTTGATATTAATGACATACAATTAATTGGATTAGTAATTGCATGGATAAAATTACTCTTTCTGTTAATCTTTTAAATGTGTATCGTTAAAAAGCTCAACAATAGCTGGATCAACGGAACTCACGGAACTTGAACTCGAATCAAGCGCCACTTTATTATCGCACGCATACTGACTGCTGCTTTACGGCTGCAAGTGATGGCACCCTACAAAACCACAGGGTTACCGTATACTGTGCTATCAAATTTGAGATGCTTGCGGCGAATATTAGCCTCGTATTACGTCTAAATTAAAAACTCAATGGTGTACCTGGCTTGGACAAGTTCTGCAAATGACCCCAGGAATCTGAATCCTGCCTGTCTCTTCTACTAATTGAACATACTCGTTCGCCCCAATAACTGTGCACAGGATATGCTCAGCGGAGCTATGGTGTGCCTGGAAGCCTGGAAGGAAGCAAAGAGGGTGGCCAGTGACGGAGAATCTTGGAGGCACCTTGTTTCAGCCATATGCTCCGAATAAGGAGTCTATGGAAGAAAAAAAAACTAAACAAACTATTTACTACTCTAATTTAGAATTTCGTCCGAAGGTGCTTGATGACAAACTGTTCGCTACTCGTCAGTTCAGGTACATTCGCGCACTTGAAATGTGTGAAGATACCGAAAGGCGAAACCCGGATCGCTAGCAACAAAACTCGTGGAAAAGAACAAAATTCAAACGACTCAAATTTATTTACTACTCGACGGTCAACTAGTGCACTTGAAATGCCTGAGGATGCCGAAAGGCGAAACCAGGATCGTTAGCTACAAAACTGATCTCAATGTACACAATTCAAACGATTCAAATTTGAATATATATATATAGTTTCTTAACACTTTGATTACAGGCAATTCTGATTTAAGACTTGGGTAATTCTTTAAGATTTCTTTCTGGATTAACAAATTTAAACTGCACATGGATGTGTAGTAAAAGTCGTGCTGGTACTTACCGTGTCGCCTTCTTCTGGTACTCCCTGATGTCGGGGAGAGTATATCCTTTATCTTGTGACACCCCGCAATAAGTATGTATGATATTGCATCGTTTCCCAATTAAAATGTAGTCCCGTAACCCCATTGTAGTTTGTAAAACAGATATCTATCCCCAGATTCAATATATTATTTTGTAAAAAAGAAATACACACTTCTGTGACGGTATTTTTTTTACTAAACCATGTCCGCTGCCAATTTGGAGTATATCAACCCCTCAGATACAGAAAAACTCATTTTTCTCTACTTCGTTCGACAGCACAAATGTATGTGATATCTTGATGCCTTACTGCCAATCCGATTGTTGAATAAAGGCGTAGCAATAGCGATTAGTTAACTTTCTGTGCAATGGTCAAGGTTGTTAGTTATTTTACTAATTTTAGAAAACTGAGTAGCAAAAAGTTCTTGTAGAAAACACCTGTTGAGATAATCTCCATATATTATGCTTCACATTTAGATCGGACATGGCTAAAAAAAATATACGTGGCGTGCTTGTTGACAAACTAACTGCATATCATTTTATATATATAGAAAGGGGAAAATGTTTGATTTGCTGAGTTCGGGCAATTTCTTAAATACAATTGGATGAAAAAACGTTAAATTGTGTGTGAGTGCCTAGTTCCTTATAACACAGTGTTCTTATAGCGTAGTCCAAATTTCTGTGCTATAGAGGGGTCGACTGGTATATTAATCGACTAACTGTTGGGCCAGTGGCGTTAGTGACCTAGTATTTATTTTTGAACACATTCAAAATGTCTAATTTGATTTTGAAAGATGTGTTATTATGTTACCTTACTTTGAAAAGGTTCTAACTGACTGTTTAGTCGGAAAATTTTGTATTTACTGCATTTTAGCATAAATGTCAACTTCAGAATCATACATTATTGAATAACGGTGTTAGCAGAATTCCTGAGTTCATCTGCACACTTTTTTTACTAAATTTATTTGATAAAGTTCTAAGATTGTCATCATTATTTCCATCATTAGATCATTATTTCTCAGTAGAATGGTTCGAGTTGTGCAAAAATAAGTTATTTGAAACATTTTTACTTGCTCATTGTTACAAGTGAATTTTAATCAATCAGAACTTCAAGCACTCATATCTCGAAACAGTGTCAAGAGCAGTTAGAACCTTTTCAAAGTAAGGTGTCGATTAGCCAAAAAATTCAACCATCTAATACAGTGATGCACAACCTTTTTGAGAGAAGGGCCAGATTATCAATTCTCAGATAATTCGAGGGTCGCACGGGTAAAACTGATTAAACTTTTAGTATATGTAAAATTGAAAAAATTTTAATCGTCTGGTCCTTGGTGCAGTATCAACGGTGTTGGCTTGCGTGCCGAACCGTCCGGGTTCGATTCCCGGTACGAGCGGATTTTTTCAGTTGTTAAATCTGTTCAAAGGCATGGGTGTTTGTGTTGTTGAAAATCCCTTCGCACCTTTCCGATCCCAAAGATCGACGCATTGTGAAAGCGATTAGCTAATCACTAGTCCTCGTATCCTTTCCATCCCTATTTTTTTTCGAAAGAGGTTGAGCAACTGAGTAACAAGCAGTTCTCGTAGAAAAACATGTTGAGATAAACTCCGTGAAGAGTCCATATGCTCACAAGTTGGGAGCGGACATGGTCAAAAAAAAAAAATGGTGGTTTATGTTTGTCATTGCGGGCCGCATGAAATGACATAGAGGGCCGCAGGTTGTGCATCACTGGAAAATATTCTCAATGAAAATGGTTTTTAGTCAAACTTGAAATATTAAAAAAAACATTTGGCCAAAGTGTATTGTTTTCGAATGGTTATTTATGTAATTTTTTTTCTTTCGAAATAATAATTAATAATTTACTAACTTAATTTTTTTTTTTTTTGTATTTTTAAGAAATTTATTATATTAGTTAGGTATCTTATAAAATTTCTGTAATAATACTTTGTACAAAGATGTGAATTTAGGATAAAAATAAAAAATTTATGAATTTGTAAAAAAAAAATATTTTAAATGTTGGTTTTTTTTAATTTGTTTTACTATCACCGGAGCTGAATATAGATGGCAGTGCATTATTAAAAAGTTTCATTTGTTAGATGTCGTCTAATAATTCTACCTCACACATACACTGGAACAGTTCGTGTTTGCGGCAGCCGCTGATACTAAATAAATTTTCTCCCATCAGACATAAGAATACACCTACCGCACTTAGCCCACACGTTCAGTCTATATCAAAGTAGGGAATTAAAAATTTTCGAACCCCGGCAATCTTTTTTTGTGGGCGTCATTCAGGACATTCTCACAGCGCAACTCTTTCGAGTGCATAAGTAGCGTGGTCAGTCTGTAGCAAGAGAGATTAGTTTAACACCAGTCCTATTATTTCTATCCAACAGGTCGAGCAACTGGGTAACAATCAGTTGTCGTCTGATATTTACATATCGCTTAGTAAAATTATTTAGTATTGTTAAGATATAAGAATGCCGAATGGTGAAAGTTATGAAATCTACAAAATTCTAATGGTTCTGGGTTGAGGAATCGCTCTCCTGAAACTACCACTGCTTTCCCATGCGTATCTTTTGTGCAGATTTTTCTCAAGCCGTGAGTGTCTCAGGAGTAACTGCTTGGTACTTGGTGTGAAGAAAACCAATTCATCTCGAGGTCATTGCTGTTCAGGACTAGTTAGGCGCATTGGCATTACAGCTAATGCCTATGCGCCATTTATTTTTAAATATAAACGTCATACGAGAGATATTTTATGAACCAGTCGAGAACAACTCGCATACAGCCATGAGATTCCAAGACTCTTTTTCAATTGAAAAAATTGAACCCGGGCCCAACCGATCACTCTGGCAAAGCTCTTGCCACTCGACCACAGAGACCGACCATAAACAATTCACGAAATATAAATAGGGTTGCCATAACAACCAACCTAACCTAACATTTTCAAGATATTGGTCCTAACTCCATATTTATAAATTGCTCATAGATTAATCGATTCCGCTCAGAGGCAATGGGTGTTTGTGTAGTTAAAAATTCCTTTCCCACCTTCGACGAGCGACGCATGACAGCGATTAGCTAACCACTAGTCCTCGTATCCTTTACATCCCTACTCTCATCGAAAAAAAGAGGGGCTGAGTAACAAGCAGTTTCCGTAGAAAAACATGTTGAGATAAACTCCGTAAGGAGAACATATGCTCCAAGTTGGGAGCGGACATGGTTAAAAAAAATCTTCATAGACTTAATCTTGTTTTATCTCAAAGTAAACATTTTGTCCGGAAACCATTTGTTGCGTTAACATTTTGTCTTGAGACCATTTGTTGACAAACCCATTCATATGCACCAAGTATGGGCTCTGTGAGATATTTTAGATTCATTATTCTTGTTGCATAACAAACAAATCTCTGAGAAAAGAAAACAAACCCGTAATTGTATTCGATATTAAAAACAGGGCCACATCATCCATTTAAAATGCAGGGCCGAACTCATATTGTGGCATATTTCATTCAAGTAAATCACCGTTTCGATGGATTCGTCGGTCAATTTATGAAAGTTCATTGTCATAAAAAATTTAAATAACTTCCATAAATTGTACTTATATGTCAAACTCTGCGATAGTAAGTCCGAAGGTGCCTCAAATAAGATGAAACACGTGCCACAATAGGTGGAATAATCAAGGCTATTTTTAATTTTATATTAAATCACTGTTTCTCAACGTTTGAAACAATGTAAATATTTAACGACCCTCCCTTTCGATTTTTTTTTTGTATTTCTTGACTTATTTTATTGCAGAAGCACTCGGATACACTCACGCAAATTAAAGTGTCGTCAAAAATTACTTCCTTACCACAACGCCATCGCCTGATTTCGGCAGCTAAAATGATAAAACTAAAGTTGAACAAATTTTCTGCACAGTTAAATGCAAACCCCCAAATATCGAGCAGTTGCTCCTGTGACGCTCACGGTTTTAAAAAACGCATGCCATTCAAGAACCCCTCGAATTTTTTAAATTTCCACGAGTTTTATCACTGTCGACCTGTGTTTCGCCTTTCGGCATCTTCTGGCTTCTAAATTGCACAAATAAACTTATGGTTTCGCTTGGTAAGTAGTTTATGCAACATAATAACGGCTGAAGATGCTGAAAGACGAAAACCGAATCTTTAGTGACAAAATTCATACGATTCAAATTTGATACCTAAATTACACCAAGCACCTTCAATGGAAATACTTAATTGAATATATAAACAATATGCGTGCAAGAAATTTTGACTAATGGTCGAGATAAAAAATGTTTTCATAACATTAAAAAGTATATGGGAATCTAAATTTGAATTATGGGCCTACAAATTTCTCGTGTTGGGCCTGTCCTGTTAATTTTTTTAATATATTCATATATTCGAGAAGATAATTTGTTTTGTTCTTAACAACGGTACTTCAGCGTGGTTACCATAACTTAAAACTAAAAAAACAGAACTGTACCAGTTAATAATAAAACACAATTCAAATAAATTCAAGCCTGTAGCGGAGTCGTCAATGTATTTGTCTCGTCTTACATATATGCTCAAATCCCATAACAATCACTTGTGACTTTTATTAGCTATCAATTCTTGGCTCTTTACACAATTTGTTGTGCAACTTCCACATATATTTTGTATAGATCTAGAACCGGTTTCGCTCATTGCCTGCATTTTCAACTGATAGGGGTGGTTTTGGTCTCTGTCTCTGCGCTATAGGAGGGTTAACGGTATTGTTGAGGGCCGTCTACCGAAAAAAATAATGTTTCGAATTGCAAAAACCTAGAAACACATTTTTTTCAATACAGCTATTGTTTTATTTGCTGTTTCTTCATCCATATTTGACCCAGATGTGGAGCATATTGACTGTCAATAAATTATGTCAACATAAGCTGTTCTACGAGAAACAGTTGTTATTTTTTTTAATTTTATTATCATGTCCGCTCCCAACTTGGAGCATATGGACTCCTCACTCAGCTGCTTAACCTTTCTATTCCGAAGTGAGTAGGGATTGAAAGGATTAAGCAGGGCTGTGGAGTCGGAGTCGTCGCTGCGATTCGGTCGGAGTCGTACTTTTGGGAGACGGAAATTTTGAAAAGTTTGAACTTTTTATTTTTGCACCTAATATGTCAAATTTGGCTATTGGCTGTATTTGTAGGTTTGATATTTAATTGAATACACATAAATAGGAAAATTAGGCAAAAAAAAAAGTGACAATATTAAACTTTTTTAGTCGAATTCGTGTTTTTGGTCAATGTTGAAGTCGGGGTCGTGGTTTTGGTAAATGGTGTAGTCGGAGTCGAACTTTTTTTCACCGACTCCACAGCCTTTGGATTAAGACAGGACCAGTGGTTTGCTAATCGCTCACGCGCCGCCTTTTGGAAACGGGAAGGTGGGAAGGAATTTTTAACAATACAAAAACCCATTGCATTCGAACAGAATTGATAAATCGACTGAAAAAAGTCCGGTCGTAGAAGGGCTAGTAAATCAATTTCTTGAAACTGCCTATACTGGGGTTCAAACCTGTGACCTCTGTATTTGAAGGCTGTTGCTCATTCTTATGTTTTATTGCACGAAGGCCTTATTTAGCTTTCAACTGTATTACGAAACATATTATTGCAAATCTGTCAACAAAACAATAATTATGAAATAAAGAATAAATTTTATGCAGGTGACCAATCAATAAATAACATTTAAACGGGACTCCGAATGATAGACAATCACTGAGAACTGTTTGTATAAATCAGTCTTGCACAACATTGCGGCGAGCAAAAACATTACATGCGGCCCAATATGACAAATGTCAATCACCTTTTTTCTTCAGAATTTTTTAAGTACGATAGAAGAACATTATAAAATTTAACATTTTACATTCATTTACCTTGTTCCTTTTTTACGCGATACATTGGTTCGAGAAAATTTGTTCTTCAAATTCGCGAAAATAAAAATGTTATTACATATAAAATTTATTTTCTTTATCTTCTATATATATATAAATGAATGTCTGTATGTATGTCCGCTATGGACTACTAAACCGCTCGACCGATCGATGTGAAACTTTACAAATTTATTGAGTGCACCCCCGCGATGGTTTCTGGCCTACCAACCCCTCCCCCAACCCCCCAACCTCCCCCCCCCCAATTTTTTTTTTTAAACTTTAAGAATTTTTCGAGTTCACTTCACCCCCCCCCCATACGCTCCCCAAACCCCACCCCGCCAAACAACCCCCTCCCCAAAAATTGATATCGATTTTTTACAAATTTTTTCGAGTACACTTCCGCGAAACTTTCTGGCGTACAAAACCCCCTCCCCCACCCCACCCCCCTCCAATCCACCCTAAAATTGCTGGCGTAGCAACGCGCGCAGGGTACAGCTAGTTGATTATAAAAATACAATGAAAAATAGATTCATGTATACCTGGGATGTGGAGTCGTTAAAAAAAAATACGACTCCGACTCCGGCTTTTTTCCTACCTTTCATATTTATGTGTATTCAATTATATATCAACCAACCAATCCGGCCAATAGCCAAATTTGACATATTATATGCAAAAATAAAATGTTCAAACTTTCTGAAATTTCCGACTTCGAGTACGACTCCGGCCAAAGAACCCCGATTCCACGACTCCGACTCCACAGCCCTGATATGTACACATGCACAATTGTATTCACTTATCAGTGGTATTCGCTGCTGTCACTGTCAGATTAAATCGAATATAATCATTCGCCATTTCTTCTCTCAAAAATAAAATCGAAAAATAATCGCGTTACGGGTAAATCGTGTAAAAAATGAACGGCGCATCCAAAAACTGGCGTACAATCGAAATCCAAATCGCGTAAAAGAGTACACTAAAAATATCGTTAATTTAATCACACAATTTTTTAAAATTATCGTACGTTTAAAAGATCAGTCCCGTGCAGCTCCGTATCGGGCCAAGTAAGTGAGGAGTAAATTCGGCACGGTAGCCAACGGCGTTGACCACTGCACCACGGTCCCAAAATATATTTTTAAAAATCGCACAAAAAGAAGTTTAGGTGTATGCATTTAAACCAAAGGTTTTCCCCTTTTATATATTGAGAAAGCGCAGAACTGTTGGTCACCCTTTTTTAACTATGATCCATTTTTTAATATCTCAGCTTAAATTCAGTATACATTGTACGGTTGACCAATCATGTTCATTCATATTAATTTAAAACACGGGTAACCTTAAACACGCTGCACGTGTTTCGCTCATTCGAGAAACGTCTTCGTACTTATTAAATAGTACTTAAAAATAATTTTTAAAAAATCGTACATACTTATTCCACAGTAAATTTATTTAGTTCATCGTTAAGATTTCCAACTGATTCGTGCGATTTTCAGGCGATGAGCGAAACCGGTCCTGATCTAAATAAATTAACTGTAGAATAATTACAATTTTTTTTATTATTATTTTTGTAATATGTAATGCTTTTCCACCAAGTGTTGACAGTGAACACATTAAAAGTGATTATTAAATAGTGACGATTATTGACAATCATAAAGCTTTTTCTTCGACATAGGTAATTGAATTTACCAAAAAACTGACAAATCCGACAATATTTGTGAAAAATGTGGTTCAAAAGTGTCTTTGATATACCGTACCGTACCGATATAAGTATCAGAGTGTTTTGTTTATGGATTCTAATATTGCAAATGTGAGTATATCCATAATTGATTGAAATGGCATCCATTTTGGTAGAACTCCATTTTAATACAGAGAAAAAATAGCAATGTATTTATTTGTTTTTTTTTTACCATGTCCGCTATCAACTTGGACTCCTCGCGGAGTTTATCTCAACATGATTTTTCTACAAGAACTGCTTGTTAACATTTGTTTAACCTCTCTTTCTTTAAGAGAGTAGGGATTCAAAGGAACGAGGTCTAGGACAGGACTAGTGGTTAGTAATCCCACTAATCGCTCTCGCTACACACTGAGACATGAGAATGATGTTTTTTGTCAATGATGTTGCTCAGTTGTTCAACCTCTCTTTTTTCGAAGAGAGTAAAAGAGGACTAGTGGTCAGCTAATCGTTATTTTGGGATCGGAAAGGTGGGAAAAGATTTAAGCAACACAGGCACTCATTGCCTTCGAACAGAATCGATTTATCGACTAAAAGTAAATTCTGCTCGTACCTGGAATCGAACCCGGGCGGTCCGTTGCGGAAAACAACGATGTTTACCACTGCACCACGTACCTTACCGAGATTCAACAATAACAATGTCAGTTTTTGTTATTGACAATCTACTACGCAATCTACTACACGTTTACTACGCGTCAGTACAAGTACATCTGTGCACTAGAAATGCCTGAAGATGCCGAAAGGCGAAACCCGGGTCGTTAGCGACAAAACTCATGAAAAAGTACAAAATTCAAATTTCATATTTAAATTCCATCAAGCACCCTCAGTCGAAATCCTTGACTGACAATCATGTAAAAATATAGTACAGTGGAACCCCGATCTTACGCTCTCGCATTATACGTTTTCCCACGTGGTGCGTTCATTTTCTATAGTCCCGGCATTCAGTTCATATTTAAAACTTTCCCGCATTAATCGTTTCCTTTATACGGTCCCCTGAAAAACAAACGGTGAATGCGGGAAAGTTTTAAATGTGAACTAAATGCCGGGACTATAGAAAATGAACGCACCACGCGGGAAAACGTATAATGCGAGAACGTAAGATCGGGGCTCCACTGTATTGGTTCTTTTTAGTGGACCGTGCAAAAGAAGATTTGAATGTACTATTCCTGAAATCGATTGTGCGTATTTTCTTCAACCACCCGCGTAGACTGAGCAGCTCATTTGTCCCTTTGAACCTTCTCTCACCTCTGATAATTGTTGTTGTCAAGTTCAGCTATCTTAATTGGTTTTTGTTATCAGTAAATAAAATAAA